>CM008282.1:27069-662935 GCA_002319775.1 Fagopyrum tataricum | reverse complement strand
AAAGTTTGGTACAAGAAGACGTAGATACACTTTACGATACTGGACTACGCAGATAACCAATCAGGATGGTCAAAATACTGTTTACAGACAGTTTTCAGGAGGGACACATGTTTGTGTTGTTACAACTTGAGAGTTTAAGCTCTAGATCTGAGCTAAAAAGAAAGCTAGCTAGAGCTATCAACTGAAATATGGAATCAAACACGTTCTTTATACATTTGAACTAACTGGCAAAAGATGTGCCATCTTCATCCACCTGCTGTATTCTTTTCTTTAGTACATGTTCTATCTTATACCAATCTTCCCCATCACTGTCTGCACATTTCTTTTGGATTTGAGGACAATCTTCAACTGTCAGTTCTTCCAAAGAATCTGGAAGTTTGATGTCTGATAAAGATTGCAGCTCAGGGCATTCCCTTATTTCGAAATGCTTGATTGAAGAAAGATGTGGGAGTACATCAAATTCCTGCAACTCAGGACAATCATTTATGATAAGCTGAGTGACGTTTACAAAATCACCTTCATTCCTTTTCTTCCAATCCCAAACTTTCAGGCTCTGCATTTCATTAATTTCCAATTTCTCCAATTCGGGAAATGCTGCATATTTTTCCAGCTCTCCTCGACGTTCAATTTTCTCTATACTGTTCATATTAACCAAGTCAAGATGCTTGAGTAAAGGTAGTTGCTCTATTACAGGAAGCTCTAAGACATTTTCACACCTGTAGAAAATGATGCGAGTAAGTTTCCTGAATTCTAGATTGCTAATACAAGAAGGAAATGTTGAACCTTCGTAACAGAATATCTGCAACTCTTCTAAGCTTGTGCATGGGTGGAGACATTCAAGAATAGCTTCACTGTTGTGGTGCATCCCCGATAATTCAGATGCAGTCCATCTTAGCTCTAGCTTCTCAATGTGCTTTTTTTTGTACAAAACTGTTTCCCTTGCCTCATCTGCATTCTTCACATTTTCTAACTTGGCAATGCAAAAGTTTCCAGCAATGTTATTCAATTCTTTCAACTCTTGGATCTTGCATTCATCTTCAGTGCCAACTAAGAATGCTGGCAAAGTTTGAAGATTCACAAGAGCTCCTATTCCTTTGGGCATGACTTAATTGACGGAGCACATCAAGATCTAGATGTTGTAGCTTAGTTAGCATTTCCAGTTGAGCTGGTAGTTCATGAAAGTTCAAACAACCTCTGAGTTTCAATGTCTGAAGGTCAACCAGGGAACCTATTGTATCGGACAACCACTCAATGAGAGTCCATGAAAGGTCCAGATACCTAAGGTGAACCATATGACCAACTGAACTTGGCAAATCATTTATATGAGTTCTGCTTAAATCCAATACCTGTAGATTCTCTAAGCTTAAAAACAGTTGATCTGGTATCTGTCTGATTCTATTACCATGATTACCAAGGAAGAGTAATGTTCTTAAATTGCTGAACTGTTGTAGTGTCTGAAAAATTGTACCATCAATGTTATTGCAGGCCAAGGAAACATGTTGAACTGAATCAGCATTCCTGTTATTCTTTTGGTATTCATCATCCAATTTGAGATAGGAGCTACCATTGTCTTTCTGACTATCTAGTAACTCTTTGATCTTCTTGATGTTTATTCGATACCTTTCCTTTCCCGTCATGAAGTTGGTTCCAGAATGTAATAGGTATCTACTGGTTAATACAGAATTGAAAAACTCTTCTCCCTTCAGCTCCATAGGCTCATCCTTTATATACTCTCCTGCCATCCACAGCTGTATGAGGGTGTCCTTCTCAATCTCATTATTTTCTGGTACAAGATTTAAGATGGAGCAATAATCCTTCATTTCCTCCACCAAACTAGCGTGTGGCACCATATCTTCATCCTGCAATTTGTCAAAATGTCTTTTCAATCATTGAAGGCTAATAATAATAAGAATAAATAAAAAATACTAGATAAAAATAAAACGATAATAAATCTGAATTAATAGAGAAACTACCATTTCTGTTGGGAAGTATCGTGATACCTCCTGGACATTGGTGTCGGCCATTGAGCAGTCAAATGACTCAAATTCCTTCACTTCAGCTTCTTGATTGTCCAAACCAAGTTACATTAATAGTCCAACTACGTGAATATTGAATGACTTTCAGAATTGCATAAATCAATATATTTATAAGAAAAAAAAAAGGAAACCTACCCGTAATAAAACCGTATATTTCCACCTTTATTTGCATCACTATAATGGTGATTACTAGAAATCTACAAGCTAAACCAAAAAAAATGTCTTGGTTGTCCTAAACATTGTGATCAAACTACGCGAGTTTCTTATTGGCAAATTGCAACTGAGGCAACTGAGTTCTCATTGTATACTAGGACAATAGTAGTAAGTACAAATTTACAATTAGGATTAGGAGTTCCAACTGTGACTATCTCCAGTTTCATCTCAATCTTCCTGTAGAGTATTGAATATGGAATGAGCTCAACCTTTCCCACAATAGTCAGTTTCTTCTCCTACTCCTTAATACATCAGATTGATCATGTGATCATCATTTTACGAGGAACTAATCGCATCCAAGAAAACCAATGAATATATTTATATAGTACCTTCAGTCCTCCCCACTTTTGACACAATTCGCTCTGTGGACGTATCGCCATTGATGTCAACTTTCTTATCGAACTCCTCTGATAACTTGACAAAAGGAAACAAACATTATAAGCATATCTACAGAGTAACTACTACACAAAAAACTACCCTTGACTCTATTACATTTTGGGATAGGCATGCATTTCTTTTTAGTTTTACTTCAATCATTTCAATTGAATCAAAGTAAAATTAAAATATGTTACCAAAATATCAAAAATGTAGATTATTGTTTAACAATTAGAGTATTATAAACCCCAATGTACATTGATGAATCGAGGGAATACAATTATACAAGTATTACCTTTCTTTTCAGTGCATTTCGCCGTACTAGTACTAGTCGTTCCATTCTGAAACTTGAGCTGGCCCTTGGACACCCAACTTGATTCACCACATCTTGTTTGTTCAAACTTTCCAGAACAGATAGTGCACCTACAAAAACATTTACCAAATTATTATAATTGCATAGATCGAATTATTATTTTAAAAGCATTGAAACCTAGCTACACTTGTCGTATTTTAATTGCATAGATCCAACTCAAACAGCGTTGAAAGAGGACACTAAGAATCCTCTACTCATGTAAGTAGATAAGTAAGACGCTGAAAAAATGGATGAACAGGAGCACACTGCTAGATCTATCAAAAATGGTACTTCTGGAGTCTGAACAAACCAGTACCGATCGAACAAGCTGATCCAAAAGAAGAACATTACAGGTCAAAGCCTAACAAATAGGTATTGTTCGATACTCCTCTTGAGTTTGTGCTCCCGCGCATCAAAACTCCGAAAAGGAAGACTCCCTCAATTCCCTAGAGACTCGTTTAGAACCGCCTAAGAAATCATTCTATCGCAACAAACTCTTCAACAAGGAAGGCAAATCTTCTAATATCAACTTCTACGAGTGATCTCTACGAGGGAGGAGCGGTAAGTCTTTAGAAGGAGCAGTTGGCAAACTATGAAGGTCTTACGAAGGACATTAATCAAACCATATATTTATATGTAGGTTTTGAGTTCATTTTATTTTAGTATCACAGTTCTTTTTTTTAGATTATAAACAAAAATATGTGTTCATTTTTTTAAGATAAAAGTTCATTTTTAAAAAATTACAAAAAAAAAATGAATTCAGTAGTTAAAAAAAAAAAACTTGATAATACAAGAAAAGGAACAAAATTTACCTTTTCACCCGAAAATACAAGAAAAGGAACAAAACTTGATAATCCGCCCCTTTATATGTAGTGCATGTACATGAATATTTACCAAAATTTCAGAATTGCAATTTAACCATGAAAAAAACATGTCAAATCCTTAATCTATGGAATCCACAGATCGACCACATAATGCCATTGTTTAATGAATACAAGATTATTAAAAAAAAAATACAGCAGACTGTAACAGATGCGAACCTGGGTGTTTCTTCAATGTGGAGGTGACTCTATTCGGAATAGTTTGGAGGTGAACTTTTGGAATGTGAGAAATGAGAGGCCAGTCTTCTCCAGTTTCACTTTGACACCTTGCAATTAAGTGAGGGCAATTCACTATCTTTAGTACTTGTAGTGTCTCTATTGCTTTGATTTCCTTGGGCAGACTAGTGATATTAGAGCAATCTTTGATGGCTATCTCTAACAGACTTTTGTATTTGTGAAGGCATTCTGGAAGTGTTGTTAAATGTTGACAATTGCGTAGAATGAGATGTTGCAACGAATCAGCAGCAGAGAGAAGCCCTTCCGGAAAGTTGATGAGCATAGGAATTCCTTGAAGCTTTAAAAACTGAAGAACCCTTAAACCATACAAGCCATCCCATTTCTCCAGATTCAGGTTTTCACAGTTCATAATGCTCAACTCCTTCAACGATGCGAGGCACTTTATGTTGTTCGGAAGAAAAGCAATCAAGGGACAATCCTGGATTTGCAAAACTCGAAGGTTGGTTAAGTGTGATATCCCCTCTGAAATGGAGATCAGACTAGGGGAATGGCAAATTTTGAGGTGATTGAGTGAGCTCAAACTCTTCAGGGTTTCTTCAGGAATATGTGTCAGCTGTAGTGACAGGAACAAGTGCCTCAAACTTGCTAACTTGTGCATGTACTTTGGAAGTGTTGTGAGTAAATGACAGCCAGAAAGGTCGAGAGTCTGTAGATTGAGTAGGTTGCATATTGCCTCCGGGAGCAGTTGAAGTTCGTGGTTCCCTTTAAGTGAAAGGTACCTTAACAGCTTCAAATTTCCAATACTCTCTGGCAACTCCTCAAACACTGAACCATCAAGTAGCAGGACGCATGCATGACTGAAGTGTGATATCAGCCGTTCGAGTAAGCCTTTTTCGACATGACCTGGCCATCTCCCCAATGAAATGTTCTTACATTGGGTAGTGCAATTAGGTCACGATCTTTAGTCCAAATAAAATGTCGAACATCAATATAACCATAACTTGAACGCCGCATCTCCTGAGCCTTAATAAATGAGAATAATTGTTTGAAGGCTTGATTCACAAATAGACGGTTGTGGTCATCACTTTGGTACGATTGAATGAAGGACCTAGACAATAGGTCATCACAATATCTACGGCCAATATCTGGAAGGTCTTTATCTTTTGCCTCCATCGAGTACAATAGCCCCAGCGCCATCCAAAAGTAGATTAATTCATCCCTCAACCATGCCTTGTGTTCACATAAAATGGCATAAACAGAGAAGCATTGCACCAACTCAAGTGACATACTCTGTAAATTAAATGATAATATGGTAGATGGTTCGTTAAGTTGCCGAGGCCGGCTGTCATTTATTTGTTTCCACATATGTTCATCTCTGTTGGTGCTCAACATGCTTCCCAATGTCTTGATTGCCAGAGGGTTCCCATTACACTTTTGGACTATATCTCTCCCAATACGACTCATGAAGGGAAACTCTTGCTCTGCCTCTTCATCAAATTTACAACATCTGCTAAATAAAAGCCAAGAACCCCTTTCACCTAGGCCTTTCAACTCAAGAATATTGACCCCGCCCACCAAATCGTGAACCCAGTATTCGGATGAGGATGTAGTGAATATGACTGTGCTTCCCATTGAGCCCACCTTCAACAACTTTTCTAATTCCTCCCACACCTGAGAATCGAGGGAGGTGATATCATCGAGCACTAAAAGATACTTGCGACCTTTGAGGATATCACACAATTTCTGCTCGAGGGTTTCCATATCCATTCCCTGCAGGTACGGCAAACTCTGGTGGGTGAAAGACCATATAATTTCAGCAATCGTATCTTTTAAGTTGGAAAGGTTGGTTGAACCGACGCCCATAATATCAAGTCAAAACTAGTAGAGACTAGGACATCATTGTAAAATTAACTTTGTCAGACTTGTTTTTCCTATGCCCCAATCTCCCCTGATGGATATAAGGTTAGGATGTGGCTGCAGGTGAAACGGATGGAAGATCCAGTCAAGCAGCAGCTGCTTTTCTGATTCTCGATCAATTATTACACTGTCCTCCTCCCAGGAGGACAATAATCGGTCGTAGTGGGAAGATGCGTTGGTAGTACTGCTGGACAATAACACCGGAGGAATGCAACATGGCTTGTCTGTCGTCCCGCCCATAATATCACGACAGGTTCGTTGTAGATCTAAAATCATAAGCCTCACTCCTGAGTTCAAATCAATACTCCTTTCATGGATGCCTTTCCCTCCTTCCAAATCATTGGTAGCAGCCGTATCCAGAATATCCTCTATTTCATAAGCGCTTCTTTTCAGACGTCTTATCCATCTTCTCACGTTTTCATACGGTTTCCTGGAGCACGTATAATTATTTGGAAACGGAAAACGTATGTGAGACAAGATTGACTTGCCCTCTAGGACATATTTTTCCATATCCTCATTAGGGGATAGGGTTTTGATTTCGTTAAAAACATCTGAGCTTAGCATGTGAAGAACCCTCCCCACCACCCCACACGTGAATGCTAACTCCCTCTCAGTTAGTTGTTGCTCCTTCATTTTCAGGGATCCTAAAAAGAGAAAAGGGCAATTATAGAAAAACGGGAGGTCTCAATGGAGATTCAAATTGAAGAGTAGTATAAGGAAGCTTACAAGAGTAAAGGAATTGTACGTGTGACGTGCCAAACGTACTAACCCGGATGAAAAAATGATGTGCTACTCGTCTGCAGCTGATCACAAGTTCCAGTGCCAGCCCTTCACCCTCGTTAGTCGCCTTCGTCCTTTCTCTCCCCTACTTGTATAACAAGGTAATCGATCGTAAGCAAAAGTTCTACCTCAACGGAACAAGTAAATGAACAAAAACAACTATACAACTATAAAACTAAAAAACCGACACACAATCTACAAAAAGTTGAGTTGAACCTTTTCAATAGCTCATTCCAGTTCCATCTCATATCTTGGGCTTAGGGGAAATGGGGCACTCTAGAAAGGATCCCGAATATTTCGTCTCTCCAGTCTTCCCCTAAAACGCTCGTGAAACAAGTAGGCGCACAAGAATGCTCATAAAATCTTCTTCAAAACGAATGATCATAAATTAGTAGATGATGTGAGCCTCCTGCGGCCATGGCATCACCTTGAGAAAACGAAATACGCATATTTTATTTAGACACTAATTTCTATTTTATATGATTTTGATAAATAAACTTGTTTCACATGTAAACAATAACCATCTACTCCTTCCATTTCACAATATTTGTCCATCTATATTATTTTACACATATTAACAAGCATTAAAATAGAAACTTAAAATTTAAGAAAAGGAGATAACTATCATTCTTCACACATAGTAAAATAAATTATTTAACAAACAAAAAAATAAAGTAATAGATATAAGTTTTATTTTTCAGAAATAGTAGATGTATAATTTTTGTTCTTAGAAAATTTTTAACAACAAATGAATTTTCATGAACTATTATTTTAAAAATTATATTTAAGACTAGACAGATAACTAAACACACATAAAGGTAGTATTATTTAAGATATTAATAATACAATTGGTTTAAACATTTAACTTATGTTGAGAGGTAAAGGAAGAAAATATATTCTACGTCTAACACAAGATATTGTGTCATTTAGTTTTAGACAGGAATTATGTGTGATTGTGTGTGTTCAATGAACGTATAAAGCCAATCAAAAGTACTAATTAGTATTTGCTTTAATATATTTTTAGATTTGTTAGGATTTTTCTTCTGTCATATTACCTTCTATAATCGCTATAATTATTCTCCTATACTAAAACAAGTGAGTAACTAGTACATTGTTGATGGACTGTCTCAAGGTTTTTCCAGATTGACCTACTCGTATGTAAGTTGTTGTGACCTATATATCTGTATGTAGATCGTTAATGTATTCGGATGTAAGTGTTGATCGATTATATTCGTAAGTTATATTTTATCATTATAACAAATATGTGAAACTTTTATTAACAAATACTTGTTAATTTGAACTGGGTAAAACTATTGATAAATTTAAAACAATATTACGTGCTCGGAATGTCATGTGACCTGTACGGTGTAAACTAGTTATAACTTATAACTTATAAATGTAAAAGACTATTACGTGAGCATCAATAACTTGCACGTCTGTGCCGTGTATTGAATCATTCACCTAGCCAACGAATTTGTTTCTATTTTATTAGTTTAGTGGACAAGTGTTAATGACCACGATCTCGGATCCTATCATAATTGTAATATATTTGGATTTCAGTTTCATATCAACACGATGTTTATCTTTCCATACTCACATGAGAAACTTTAAAATGAAACGTATTTAAACAAAAAACAATGTGCTCGAAAAATCAAATGTACTGTAAGATAATGATTATAAAAAGAAAGATAATCAAATATCAAGTGTAAAGTTTATTTACGTTTGATTATTTTAAAAATATAGTTTTTTTAATCGTTATAATTCCATTTTTATTCAATGATCGACCAACTAAACTGTACCAAGTGGATTCAATTCAAATTGACCTACTCCAGCAAACAAAGGCCCAAATCAAAGTTACAGCAATATCACACACGAATTGCCTGGTGTTCAAAAATAGTAAGTCAAACCGTAGAGCAGTTCTCTAGTATCATTTTTGGTTATATATCCTAAAGCATTTAACAGATCGAGAAGCACACTTCATAACATGATTTTACTTATATAAATATTAAATTATCCTTAATGATCGACATCAACAATCATTTTCGATCACCTAATCACTATTGTGATCGGAAATAAATAGTTATTTTTTGCCGGCTGTTAGAATGAAACATAATAGGTTGACTTCAAATCTTACATTGTCTAATAGATTCGATCTCTCCGTAAGAGTATCCACAAAGAGATACCATGGTTTTCTACTGGAAAAAATAAATATTAGTAAAATAAAAACAAATCAGAAAAAGTAAGAATTTCACAAATAAAAATATCCTATTTTTTAGTTTGGGTGTCTACTGCAAGGATTTATATAGAACTATTAGAGTTTACTAGTTTATTGTCCGCACCTTGTGCGGGTTTTGTTTAAACAATTTTTATTATAATGTTTATATATTAGGTATTGAATATTAATCTTAAAAATATGATTGTACTAAGAATATGATTTTTTTTTTTATAAAATTCATGATAAGATTTTTAACAAATAAAATGTTATTAAATAAATTTTACTTTAATATAGTCAAAACACCAAAAAAATGTATGATTTGTTTAATATTCAAACCTTTTATTTATAAAAGTTCTCAAACTGTATTCTTATTTATAATCGATGGGATAACAAAATCGTTGAAAACATTTGGTCAACGATCCATATAACGGAATATCCAATATGAATAAAAAGTATACTTGACATTAATCAAGCTGAAAGTATTGAAGGACCCACAAAACAGTAGGTCAATGACCCATATGACGGATATTAACCCGTTATAAATAAAAATAATACTTGAACTTAGTCAAAGGGCCAAAAAAAAAATGTCTGATTTGTTTAGTTTTCAAATGACGATGTGGGATAGCAAAATTGTTGGTCAACGACACTTATAACGGATATTAATCCTTTATTTAAAATTATACTTGAACTTAACCATAAGGCTAAGAAATGTATGATTTGTTTAATATTCAAAACCTCTATTTATACATATACTCAAACTATCAACCTTACATAAATAGTCGATGTGGGATAACATAATCTGAAAATAATTAACGACCCACAAAAAAGTAGGTCAATGACCCATGTAACGAATATTAATCCGTTATGAATAAAAGTTATACTTGAATTTAGCCAAAAAGGCGAAGAAATTTATAATTTGTTTAATCTTCAAACCCTCAATTTATATAAGTTCTCAAGGTAAGTCTATGACATTTATATAAGTTCTCAAGGTAAGTCTATGACATTTATATAAGTTCTCAAGGTAGGTCTATGACCCATGTAACGGATATTAATCCGTTATTATAAAAATTATACTTTAACTAATTAGCCAAAAGGCCAAGAAATGGATGATTTGTTTAATCTTCAAACCCCTCTATTTATACATGTTCTCAAACTATCAACCTTACATATAGTCGATGTGGGATAGAAAAATCTAAAAATATTTAACGACCCACAAAACAGTAGGTCAAAGACCCATGTAACGGATATTAATCCGTTATGAATAAAAATTATACTTTAACTTAGCCAAAAAGGCGAAAAAATTTATGATTTGTTTAATCTTCAAACCCTCAATTTATATAAATTCTCAAGTTATCAATCACGTAAATAGATCGTTGGTTAACGATCCATATAACGGATATATGTTATGAATGAAGATGACCCACAAAAAAGTCAACGACCCATTTAATGAAATATTAATCTGTTATTAATAAAAATTATACTTAAACTTAACCAAAAGACCAAAATAGTTGGTTGACCCGGCCCACAACGGATATTAATCCGTTATGAATAAAATTATACTTGTTTAATGAAATATTAATCTGTTATTAATAAAAATTATACTTAAACTTAACCAAAAGACCAAAATAGTTGGTTGACCCGGCCCACAACGGATATTAATCCGTTATGAATAAAATTATACTTGTTTAAACCCCTATTTATAGAAGTTCTCAAATTATGATGTCGGATAGCAAAATTTAACGACCACATCAAGGATACTAATCCGTTATTATAAAAATTATACTTCAACTTAGCCAAAAAGCCAAGAAATAGATGGTTTGTTTGATCTTCAACCCCCTCTATTTATACATGTTCTCAAACTATCAACCTTACATTTAGTCGATGTGGGATAGAAGCGTTAAAAAAAAAGTAACGTAAAATCGTTCAAAAAATTGTGTAATTTAAATGAAAAGATTTGATGGCTAAATTTTGTTTAAAAAAATTATTATAAAACGAAAGAAAATAAGAAATATATAGGGTGAAAGATTTGATGACTACAGATTTTGCGGTTAAAATAATAATTTAGTAAAAAAAGATTTTATGGTTTATTAAATAATTTAGTAAAAAAAAATTTAGGGAAAAATCGTGAGGCCGCCACGTCAGCATTTTGACGGCTATTTTAGTAAAGTATATAGATTTATTTGTAAAAGGAGTTAATCAATGAGAAAATTAAGCTAGTAGTTTCTTTTTTGTATCCAAAAATCAACTAGGTCCTTTTAATTTTCGGATAAAAAATAAATGGAAAATGGGTGGATTTATGGAGTAAATTATGTAATATGTTAAGGGTAAGCTGGTAAATGTATGCGTGTAAAATTGAAAATCGTCAATATTCTGATCCCAAAAAACGCTGGTTCATATAATACTCGTCATTTTTCAAAGAACAACCCGTCGATTCACCTTCTCTCTCCGACGAAACCCTAGGTGGAGAAATCAAAGTCCCTTCACCTTCTTTGTCGACGACACCAACGGCGGCATTTTGTCCCTCTTCGGTTCATCAGTCGACACTTAATCTCACTCGGTATATATGGAGGTATCGTCCAACGCATAATCACCTTCTCTGTTTGTAGAGATTTGTGAACTGAAGGCTTGTCTTATTCATTGATCGGACAAAGTATTTATAACAAGAATAAATGACAAGATAAAGATAAATTAACAAATAAAGAGATAAACCCAAATATACGGCTCATTGTATGACCCAATAATCTAACACTCCCCCTCAAGGTGGAGTTGTGATTCAACAACTCCAAGCTTAAAAATAGAAACTCGAAGAGATGAAATGATGACTTGATGGACCTCTTCGCTTCATTATGTTAGCGTCGATATGGCACCGGTTGGGCCCTAGGACGCAAGTTGATTAGCGTCCTAGGGTTTGTCTTGGGCCCTAAGACGCAGGTTGATTAGCGTCCTAGGTTTGTCTTGGGCCCTAGGACGCAGGTTGATTAGCGTCCTAGGGTTTGTTTTGGGTCCTAGGATGCAGGTTGATTAGCGTCCTAGGGTTTGTCTTGGGTTCTAGGATGCAGGTTGATTATCGTCCTAGGGTTTGTTTTGGGCCCTAGGACGTAGGTTAATTAGCGTCCTAGGGTTTGTTTTGGGCCCTAGGACGCAGGTTGATTAGCTTACAGATTAGCCTTGCCTCTGAGATTAGAGGGTGTTCACCCTGTATTTCATGTGTTTCAGCTGAGGGAGTACATACCAGATCCGAGACACATTGTAAGTTATGAGGATTTGGTGGTTGAGCCGGACCACACTTTTGTTGAGCACCCGATTGCAGTCCTAGAACGAGGTATGAGACGACTGCGTTCGAAGGACATTCCTATGTTGAGGATACAATGGTCGAGACGTGGACCTGATGAGGCTACATGGGAGACTGAGGATAGTATCCAGAGGAACTATCCAGAGTTTTATGCCGAGATAGATGTACCAGTAGGATCGACGAGTAGATCTTAGTACTATCTTGGTGATGTTATGCTTATGTGCTTATATGCCATGATGTGTTTATTTTATTACTAGCTGTGATGTGATATGTGATCTTAGTAGATCTTGTTGTGCTAGTACGACTGATATTTATAGATGGAGATGACTCTTTCCTCCATGCTATTGTGATATGTGATAGGTTTAGCTGGAGATGGTTCTTTCCTCCATGCTACTTTGGTGGACATAGTGTTGCTGGAGATGTTTTCCCTCCATGCCTTTCTGTTATAAGTACGATACGGCTAGAGATGTGATTTCTCTAGGCCTTGTGATGTGTTTATGGTTTGGATAGAGATGGTTTTCCTCTATGCCCTGGATAGTGTTTTGTTGCTGGAGTTGACGGTTTTCTCCATGCTTATGTTTGAGGTTATAGAGAGAGTTGTACCTCGGCTTGTGAGTCCGAGTGGTTTGAGGATTTTACAAGTTTCGGGACGAAACTTGTTTTTAGGGGGGTGAGGTGTAAGAGCCTTGATCTTTTGGAGCCACTTTTAGCCTTAGCCTCCCCTGCGTATGAGTAGAACCGCCCCTACGGCTGAGCCATGATCCGCCCCTACGGCCAGGAAAACCCGCCCCTGCGGTTTCCGGTGGCTGTAGCCGGCTTTGTTGACCCTTGACTTGTGCTTTACTCTTTTCCCTTCTTACTCTTTCCTTGGCTTGTGATCAAGGGTTCTTATTCCTCTTCTTCAGCCTTCCTACGTCCTTCTTGCTTCTCCCTTCTCCCTCCTTGGTCTTGTGTTGTTTTCTCTTGGAGTTTGAAAGAGTTTTGATGTGAGTTTGATGATGTTGATGATGGATGTTGTTGTTGCTGAGCTTGGAAGCCAGTTGTGTGTGTGTTGATCTTCTTGGCAGCCTAGGACCACAAGTGTTGTAAGTGATCTTGCTTCTCTTCTCTTCTTCCTTCTTTGTTTCCAACTTCCTTAGCTTAGGATTAGATGATTGAATATAGATTGATGATGTTTTATGTATGTATATGTATATGTGTAACTTTGGATGAGAGAATACGTAAATTGATCACATGAAGAGTGGAAGAAGAACCGCGGGATCATCTTCTGCACTGTCGTCGCCCCCGCGGCCAGAAGCCGCCGCCCCTGCGGAAGCCATGCCGCAGCGCCCGCGCCAGCGCCCGCGTCTTGCCTGCGTTGCCTGTGTCCTTTATCACCGCGCCCGCGGCTGAGTTCCGCCGCGCCTGCGGGTTGCCTGCTCCGCCCATGCGTCCCTTGTGTCACGCAGGTGCGTCTTGTTCCGGGTCTACCTAGAGTTAAGTAGATCCTTTCCTTTCCTAGTATGAGCGGGTTAGTAGCATGATAGGTACATGTATGAGGATAGATTGATGAGGATGTGATATATTTGTATGTCGGTTATGGCTTTGAGGTTTATGAGTTAGGATACGATCTTTATGGATCCCTTGGGTCTAGGTGTGACCCCTATGATGGATATGAGTTTGATAGATGTTGTGATGCCTTCTTTAGGCAGTGTTGATCTCCAGAGTTGGAGCTGTTTGGATTTGAGACTTCGAGGTTGAGGTAAGTCCATAGGACTTACTTAGCTGCCATCCTTATATTGGATGTATGCATGAGTGGTGTATGTGTTATATGCTTGATAGCATGTGTTGTGATTATTACCTACCTATGGTTTAGTACGCGCCCATTGTAGGGCCGTGACAACCTAGCCCCGTCATCCCACTGGAAGACTGGGAGGTTCTCTGCGGAGTGTCCAGATCTGGTACACGGAACGGGCGCTGTCTCCACTCCCTCAGGGTACACGGAGGAGTAGTCCCGGTTGACCACTCCAGCTGGCGATAGCAACGAGGGGCGAGGGTTATATTCCTCGTGTCACATATTTTCATATTCAGATATATATTTATACGATTAAGTGATTGGACTTATTAAAGATAATGAACTGGGTAAATGTATGAAAGCATGATGATGTGTTATGATTCCTGATGTGTGTTTGTGCTCTTGCATCTCTATATATATGTGTATGGTTAGCTAACGGTTTTATACCGTGTTGTAGATCTTTTGCAGATTAGGAGAGTTGCAGAGTGATCTAGAGGGGTGATCCGCTGAGGGCTCCGTACACTGGGATTATTATCGTGGGATATGGAATATTTGATGTACAGATATATGTTTCTTTTGTACTCAGCGGTACTTATGTACTACCTTTTGAGATTTATAGATATCATTTTTACGTTTTGTATTTAATCTATCGGTTTGTAAGATTCAGTGAACTTGTTGTTAGGCTAGGGTCAGGATCTATTGTGAGATCCTAGCCCAGTAGCACCTCGAGTCCTACGAATTTGGGGTGTTACAAAGTTGGTATCAGAGCCCAGGTTGACAACAATGGCACTAGTAATCTGCAATAAAGTTCGAACAGATAAATAAACAGAACCCGAAAAGGGGTCTGACTTTTCAAAAGGTTTTGGTTTTGAAATGAGTACAAAATGTTTTGGGATATCGTGTACGTGAGCCATTGCCCCTCTGAAGATCTCGACAGTATATATATAGATATTCTGTTGTGATTGATTTGATATATACATACGGCATATATATAGCCTTCTGAGTAGGTTTACATCCTCTGCAGATGGTTCAGACTAGAGCCTTACCTGCAGTTTGACAAGGTAGAGGTAGACCCCTCTAGGTAGAGGACGGGGTAGGACTTCCGCTGTTGATCCACGTGCAGCGGAAGAAGTTCACGAGGACGTTGCTGAGAGTGTCGTTCCTGAGGCTGGGAACGGCGTAGCTGGGAGACAGGATCCACAGCGAGTCCAGTCAGATGACTCGGATTATGTCTCCATGGGAGGACCAGAGTTTCGTGACTATATTCGGCGAGTGGAGGAGGCTGCCAGAGCAGGTAGACCTATCCCAGATCTGCCAATACATGAGGGATCATTTGAGAGATACCATGGGGTTACACAGGTGCCAGTTGTACCGGCACTTGCTGTTGAGATTGCTAGAGTTATAGAGGAGCATCGAGGGCCTCGACCAAACAGTTGGTTGAAGGCATTTCACCAGATAAATGTACCCCCTTTCTCTGGGAAGGTGGGGCTCGAGGTTGAGTTGTGGATTGGACATGTTGACTCAGCTCTAGAGTCCATTGGATGTCCAGCAGATAGGCAGATAGAGTTGGTGCAGACTCTGTTAAGAGACTTAGCACAACACTGGTGGGGGTCTGTACGAGCACAAGTTGACAGTTATGATCAGATGCGGACCATGATCAGAGAGCGTTTCTGCCTCAGCCTCACTGAAGAGGGAGAAACTGCGAGATTTTGTTGAGGCTGGATTCGAGGATGTACCAGTCTCATAGGCTATCAGGAGATTCCAGGAGGAGTTGGCATTGCTGGGACCAGCTGCACCTTCTGTGGATCAACATGTATATCTGTTTTCCCGACGACTGAGGGATACTACCCGGACCTACATGGCGGGTTTTCATTGTGAGTCTCTGATGGACTATCAGGACCAAGCTTCCGATTATGAGCGAGAGCGGGCTAGTCAGAGGAGAGCTTCTTAGACCGGAGGGTCTGAGAAGAGACAGCGTACTAGGCATGCCAGTGGTACTGCTGGAGCTGCTAGTGCAGGGCGAGGTCAGAGTCGCCAAAGTCGTCCCTCTTCTGCATCAACTACAGATAAGGGAGTACAGTGTTATAACTGTGGTAGGTATGGACATATGCGGCCAGAGTGCACGAGGCAGACAATGATGTGCTACACTTGTGGCCGGCCAGGTCATAGGGTTGTTTTCTGTCGACAAGGAGGAGCTTCATTTCAGCAGGGTTCTTCTCCTGCTAGTGTAGCGGGAGGTGGACAGAGGCCACCTCAGCAGCAGACACAGGGACAACAGAGAGTCCGAGATCGTCCTACCACTCAGGGATCTGCTCCTGGGCTGGGTAGAGGCAGAGGTCGTGGTGGGAGCACCACTGACACCAGATGGCCACAAGGCCGAGTGTTTGAGCTGAGGAGTGCAGAGGAGCCAGCTGCATCGACTGTTACAGGTACCATTCTGATCCATGGTTTACCTGTTAGAGTTTGTTTGATATTGGAGCTATGTCTTCTTTTATATCTGATTCTTGTATTGAGTGTTTGAGTCTAGATACGACTCAGGGGATACCCTTTAGTATAGGGTTACCCGATGGTAGTAGGGTCAGAGGTACCCATGAGATTCGTGACTGTCCCATTTCTGTAGGGACCCGTGTTTTACTAGTTAACTTCTCTGTCATGCCGTTAGAGCATGAAGAAGTCATACTAGGTATGGATTGGATGGATAGACTTTCTACAGTCTTAGATGTAGGTAGGAGGACTGTTACCTCTCTACCGAGTTAGGACAGATAGAGGTTTTCCGAGGTTGGGACCTTGGAAAATCTGGTATGGTATCAGTGCGATACGAGCAGCTAGACTGATTGCACAGGGATGTGAGGCCTTCTGGTGTTATGCCATGAAGGAGGGGGAGAGTCCAGCATTAGAGGATATCCCAGTGGTCTGTGAGTTTGCAGATGTGTTTGTTGAGCTGTCCAGTTTGCTGCCTCAGAGGAGTGTGGACTTTGGTATCGAGTTAGAACCTGGTACGAGGCAGATCTCGAAGGCCCATATCGGATGGCGCCTGTTGAGATGTTGGAGCTGAAGAAGCAACTCGAGGAGTTGGCCGAGAAGGGTTTTATTCACCCTAGTGTATCTCCATGGGGAGCACCTGTTCTCTTCGTACGGAAGAAGGACGGATCGTTGAGATTGTGTATAGATTACAGAGAGCTGAACAAGGTGACCATTAAGAACAAGTATCCATTGCCGTGTATGGATGACTTGTTGGATCAGCTTCAGGGAGCGACAGTATTTTCCAGGATTGATCGGCGTTCAGGATATCACCAGGTGAGGGTAAAAGAGCAGGATGTCCACAGGACAACATTCCGGACCAGATATGGCCACTACGAGTTGGTAGTGATGCCATTTGGGCTTACGAATGCCCCAACTGTCTTTATGGAGTTGATGAACAATATCTTCATCGACTTCCTGGATCAGTTTGTGGTGGTTTTTATTGATGATATTCTGGTATACTCTCGCAGTAGAGAGGAGCATGCAAGACATCTGAGGACTGTATTGCAGGTTTTGCGGGATAGAGAACTTTATGCTAAGTTCTCTAAGTGTGAATTCTGGATGCCAGAGGTAGCATTCCTGGGTCATGTAGTATCAGCTGAGGGGATCAAGGTTGATCCGGCTAAGATTGAGGAGTAGCAGCATGGACTACACCGACGAACGTCAAGGAAATACGTAGCTTCCTTGGCCTAGCCGGTTGTTACAGACGCTTCGTGGAGGGATTCTCTGTGATTGCCCGTCCACTGACGAATTTGTTGAGGAAGACTACCAGATTTGTGTGGTCTGATCAGTGCATGCTGAGTTTTGAGGAGTTGAAGAGGCGTTTGACTTCTGCTCCTGTTAGGCCCAACCAAAGGATACAGAGAGATTTGATCTGGTTAGAGTTGGACATTCAGTTTCCGGATGAGGATGCCCGGCTGAGTACTTTAGAGGTTCTTCCTAATTGGTTGGCTGAGATCCAACAGAAGCAGGAGACCTGCCCGACACTGATGAGGATACGAGATAGGATGTCTCGGGATGAGACACCACAGTTCCTGCTGGGAGCAGATGGAATTTTGAGACGATGTGGTCGTGTCTGTGTACCTGCTGATACAGAGCTGAGACAGAGGTTTTTACAGGAGGCTTACTGTACACCTTACTCTGTACATTTAGGTACGAGTAAGATGTATCAGAACTTGAGACGTTTATATTGGTGGGAAGGGTTGAAGCCGATGTGGCCGATTTGTGGCACAACGTGCGACCTGCCAGCAGGTCAAGATCGAGTATTTCAGACCGGGAGGTGAGTTCCATCCACTTCTTGTTCCGCAGAGGAAGTGGGAGGACGTCACCATGGATTTTGTGACTGGCTTGAGGCTGAGCCGGACTTTGATGCCATTTGGGTCATTGTGGATAGATTGACGAAGACGGCACGTTTCATTCCTATTAGAGAGACGTGGCCGGTGAGCAGATTAGCTGAGGAGTACACTAGGCAGATAGTGAGACTCCATGGTGTACCGAGGACGATCGTCTCAGACCGAGATGGACGATTTACCTCGAGGTTCTGGCAGCAGATTCAGACTGCCCTGGAGACGAGTTTACATTTTATTACTGCGCTCCATCCTCAGACAAATGGTCAGTCAGAGAGGACCGTTCAGACGCTGGAGGATATGTTGCGAGTTTGTGTGTTGGCATACATCTATTGGGATGGCCCCTATGAGGCACTGTATGGCAGAGATGCCGTACTCCATTATGCTGGGTTGAGCAAAGCAGTGTTAGTGGTTTGACCCTGATCAAATTCAGGATGATGTGGCTCGAGTAGCATTGATTCGAGAGCAGATGCTGACTGCCCAGAGCCGTCAGAAGTCGTATGCTGATAGGAGGCGTAGACCTCTAGAGTTCAGAGTTGGAGCCCATGTGTGGTTGAGAGTGTCCGCGACACGAGGTGTTAGGCGATTTGGCATTAAGGGGAAGTTGAGCCGATATGTCGGACCGTTCGAGAATCTGGATCGGGTTGGGAGTGCAGCTTACAGATTAGCCTTGCCTCTGAGATTAGAGGGTGTTCACCCTGTATTTCATGTGTTTCAGCTGAGGGAGTACATACCAGATCCGAGACACATTGTAAGTTATGAGGATTTGGTGGTTGAGCCGGACCACACTTTTGTTGAGCACCCGATTGCAGTCCTAGAACGAGGTATGAGACGACTGCGTTCGAAGGACATTCCTATGCTGAGGATACAGTGGTCGAGACGTGGACCTGATGAGGCTACATGGGAGACTGAGGATAGTATCCAGAGGAACTATCCAGAGTTTTATGCCGAGATAGATGTACCAGTAGGATCGACGAGTAGATCTTAGTACTATCTTGGTGATGTTATGCTTATGTGCTTATATGCCATGATGTGTTTATTTTATTACTAGCTGTGATGTGATATGTGATCTTAATAGATCTTGTTGTGCTAGTACGACTGATATTTATAGATGGAAATGGCTCTTTCCTCCATGCTATTGTGATATGTGATAGGTTTAGTTGGAGATGGTTCTTTCCTCCATGCTACTTTGGTGGACATAGTGTTGTTGGAGATGTTTTCCCTCCATGCCTTTCTGTTATAAGTACGATACGGCTAGAGATGTGATTTCTCTAGGCCTTGTGATGTGTTTATGGTTTGGATAGAGATGGTTTTCCTCTATGCCCTGGATAGTGTTTTGTTGCTGGAGTTGACGGTTTTCTCCATGCTTATGTTTGAGGTTATAGAGAGAGTTGTACCTCGGCTTGTGAGTCCGAGTGGTTTGAAGATTTTACAAGTTTCGGGACGAAACTTGTTTTTAGGGGGGTGAGGTGTAAGAGCCTTGATCTTTTGGAGCCACTTTTAGCCTTAGCCGCCCCTGCGTGTGAGTAGAGCCGCCCTTGCGGCTGAGCCATGATCCGCCCCTGCGGCCAGGAAATCCGCCCCTACGGTTTCCGGCGGCTGCAGCCGGCTTTGTTGACCCTTGACTTGTGCTTTACTCTTTTCCCTTCTTACTCTTTCTTTGGCTCGTGATCAAGGGTTCTTATTCCTCTTCTTCAGCCTTCCTACGTCCTTCTTGCTTCTCCCTTCTCCCTCCTTGGTCTTGTGTTGTTTTCTCTTGGAGTTTGGAAGAGTTTTGATGTGAGTTTGATGATGTTGATGATGGATGTTGTTGTTGGGTGAGCTTGGACGCCAGCTGTGTGTGTGTTGATCTTCCTGGCAACCTAGGACCATAAGTGTGGTAAGTGATCTTACTTCTCTTCTCTTCTTCCTTCCTTGTTTCCACCTTCCTTAGCTTAGGATTAGATGATTAAATATAGATTGATGATGGTTTATGTATGTATATGTATATGTGTAACTTTGGATGAGAGAAGACGTGAATTGATCACGTGAAGAGTGGAAGAAGAACCGCCGGATCATCTTCTGCACTGCCGCCGCCCCTGCGGAAGCCGTGCCGCAGCGCCCGCGCCTTGCCTGCGTTGCCTGCATCCTTTGTCACCGCGCCCGCGGCTGAGTTCCGCCGCGCGTGCGGGTTGCCTGCTCCGTCCCTGCGTCCCTTGTGTCACGCAGGTGCGTCTTGTTCCGGGTCTACCTAGAGTTAGGTAGATCATTTCCTTTCCTAGTATGAGCGGGGTTAGTAGCATGCTAGGTACGTGTATGAGGATATATTGACGAGGATGTGATATATCTGTATGCCGGTTATGGCTTTGAGGTTTATGAATTATGATACGATCCTTATGGATCCCTTGGGTCTAGGTGTGACCCCTATGATGGATATGAGTTTGATAGATGTTGTGATGCCTTCTTTAGGCAGTGTTGATCTCCAAAGTTGGAGTTGTTTGGATTTGAGACTTCGAGGTTGAGGTAAGTCCATAGGACTTACTTAGCTGCCATTCTTATATTGGATGTATGCATGAGTGGTGTATGTGTTATATGATTGATAGCATGTGTTGTGATTATCACCTACCTATGGTTTAGTACGCGCCCACTGTAGGGCCGTGACAACCTAGCCCCGTCATCCCATTGGGAGACTGGGAGGTTCTCTGCGGAGTGTCCAAATCTGGTACACGGAACGGGCGCTGTCTCCACTCCCTCAGGGTACACGGAGGAGTAGTCCCGGTTGACCACTCCAGCTAGCGTTAGCACCGAGAGGCGAGGGTTATATTCCTCGTGTCACATATATTCATATTCAGATATATATTTATACGATTGAGTGATTGGACTTATTAAAGATAATGAACTGTTTACCCGCTGATCTCTCTCCTTATGCACCACGAAATCGTCGGAGCCCAGCCCTTCTGCCCTGTTCAATTCCCGAGCCTTACCAGCTTCTTGGAGACCTTCTAACGCTGCCACTCAGCCTGCCGGAGACTATCACCCCGGCGTACAACCACCGCTCTCCCTCCTTGCTGAACGATACCGATCCTGGACGACTCTCTCCGCTCGACCTCACCCCTTGCCTTCCTCTGGTTCACTGTCATGCCCCTGCTACTACCGGCGAGTGGAGTCGAGATCGAATCCGCCTGGCTAATCACAGGAGTAAGTACCCTCTCGAGTTTAGTTTGATTCTTCCGGTTGGAGCGGTGACTTGTGACGGCAGTTTTCAATCGCAAATAACTATGGTTTAATGGAATGCAATTTGGATGGCCTGTGAATCCAATAGGGTGATTTTATAGCGATTTATTTTTGTAATTACTTTTATACCCTTTCATTAATTACTTGTTAAAATTAACAAAAATATAAGAGTCTAGTTACTAATCAGTTTACAAAAAGGACTTCTCTACCTCATTATTCTCATTATTTATTAATAACGGATTAATATCCGCTACTATATGGGTCATTGATCTACTGTTTTGTTGGTCGTTGGCCTACTGTTTCGTGAGTCATTAAATAATTAATTAAGCCATAAAATATTTTTTATTAAGCCAAAAATAAATAAAAAATATGTGAAAATAAAATAGCAAGATCTCATATCACCTTGAATCTCATCTTATATTAAAAGTTTAATTTTTCTCGTAAAAATTTTCAACGAATTTTCTTTTCCACATCTATTATCATGTAAGGATGATAGTTTGAGAACCACATCGATTATCAAGTAAGGTGGATAGTTTGAGAACTTGTATATATAGTATAAATAGAGGATTGACGATTAAACAAATCATACATTTCTTGACATTTTGGCTAAGTTCAAGTATAATTTTTATTCCTAACGGATTAATATCCGTTATGAGGGTCGTTGATCTACTGTTTTATGGGTGGTTGACCTACTGTTTTTGTTGGTCGTTATATATTTTCTGCGATTTTACTATCACACATCAATTACCAGGAGAACTTGTATAAATAGAGGGGTGTGAAGATTAAACAAATCATACAGACATTTTGGCTAAGTTCAAGTACAATATTTATTAATAACAGATTAATATCCGCTATATGGGTCGTTGATCTACTGTTTTGTGGGTCGTTGATGTTTTGCGGGTCACTAAATATTTTTTTGGCTAAGTTCAAGTATGATATTTTTAATAACGAAAATCTTGCCATGAATTTTATAAAAAATTCATATTCGTAGCACAATCATATTTTTAGATTTATATTCAATACATAATACATAAATATTATAATATATTTTTTTAAACAAAACCCGTACAACGTGCGAGTAATGAATTAGTTGTATTAATAAAGACAAATCAGTACGTATTTATATATTCTATTATGTTATTTACTAACTAAGCTAGAGGGATGAGATATACAATAGCTCATATTAGAAAACTAAGTCACTTTACTTTGTCCAATTCTCACTTTGAATATTTAACATCTTAATTATATTTAACTGAATTTGATCAGTCCTTAAAGTGTCTTTGGCCAGATGACCAACACAGAGCTAATTCATTAAGGTTATATACTCGTATCTCTTCCCCTCTCGAACAAATGCTTCTCCTCTCAAAATGAAAATTCGTAAGCTCTGCTGTTTAGCCTATATGTTAGACGATGAACAGAATTTAGAGATACTTCCAGTTTTGACTTGTAAGGCAATCAATGAGTAATGTCATGAAAAGATGAACATCAAAGAATGAAACAATCGGCATCTACAATGAATTAACCACAATATTTGCTACATAATACAGAGTTGGATTATTAGTTGCCAATCAGAGCAGGATGTTCAAAATTGTAAGCAATTGCATGGGAGAAAGAGACCAGTACATCATTTGGGACAGCAAAAGGCCAAAATTTTACCAATAGCTGGAGAAGCAAATTGAAACAGTAGCGTAAACAACAAATTCTAAATCTGAAACAGTAAAATAAACATCAGAGTTCAAACCCGAGATGAGTTCTTCTCGAACCTGGAGAAGAGATACGTCCGCCTGGAGAGGAGAGCTTATCAAATTTCCATTCGAGAGGAGAAAAGTTGCGACCTTACGATTTTTCTTTTCTTCGTCTATTTTTTAAAAATATTTTTGTGTATTGGATAACAACTTGTTATAATCTTGGACGGGATAGGACAAATTTAAAATATTTGGACAAATTTTGAAAAAACTCAAAAAACATGCGAACCAACCGAATTTTTCTAAATTTATTGAGGGGAGACAAATACTAGCTATTTACCCAAATCACCCTAAAAAAAAAAAGGAGTATAGTTTATGTTAATCAATATTTAAAAGACCATATTATTCTCCAATTTGGTCATAAATTTATTATTTTATAATGAAAATATGAAGATATATTTCAAAAAAATAGCAAAAAAAATAAATTAAATTAGCAAAAAATTAATTGATTTTTTTTTTCATCGGATATATAGGAGAGGCGACTTGTATATTTAATAAAACATGATGGCATGTGCACTCTCCGGTGAAGAGCTCTCTGGTGTCCTACTGCAGTTTTCGTGCAACATAATTAATTGGTTTGATCCTTCATATTGTATCCATACACTGATTCCTTGATCTCCTACCTTAATAATATTGTGTTCATACCTTGTCAAACCATCTGCCTTCCATCTCTAAACTGAGATGATCCTCCCTGAACAATGCTTTCTGATTGAATCCATTTACAAATCTTGTAGATCATTGCATCCATACCTCTTGTGCTCTTTTCTTCATTGTCCAATCCAAACCGCCGCCCTTTCCTGATCAGTGCTCACCTTTTCAATTCTCACTTCCCTGCCCCTGCTGCTGCAGTTAAATCTCTACAACATGATTGTTTTGGCGTCTCTGGCTGTTGGTGTGCTATTGAGTTTTTCGTCCAGTATCGTACTAGAAATTTCAAAATACTATATCAGCGAAATATTGAATTCTCAAAAGAATTTCGCTGACTTGCGGAAAACTCTCGATAAGGAGCTCCAAGAGTTGAGCAAAACTCTTGAAAACTTTGATGCGAGTGTAAGTTACTTAGACTTGCCCCCAGAGTGGTTGGATGATCTACAACAGTGCTGGTATGAAATGGAAGACATCGAAGAAAGCATGGATTCAGCAAAAAAAATGAAAATTGTAACTAAATTCATGCTAACACATATCATCCACGTCCAAGAGATGCACAGCAAGCTGAAACGGAAAGAGGTCCTCATGGTTCCGAGACGACGCGAAAGCTTGGAGGATGCGTTCCCTGCAGATGAGTTTATATGGGTTGAAATCAAAAGGAAAATCATTGAAGATTTAACGGCAGAATCTGATACATATGGAGGAGTTTCAATTATAGGCATTGGTGGTCTGGGGAAGACAGTACTAGCTAAATCAATTGCAGCTGAGAAAAGCATCGAGACTCATTTTCCTTGTATACTTTCTCCTCCTTCATCTCCCGATTTTGACTCTAAAAGTCTACTTGATTATATCAAGGACAAGCTACCCACTAAAGGCCAAAAAGTCTTAATCCTAATGGATGGTTTGGATTCAGTGTCTTCTCACCAATGGCGGCAATTCCAGTTGCAGTATCTACAAATTCATTCTCCAAAAGCCAAACTACTTATTACCACTCAAAATCCTCGAATTGCTGATGCTACTAACACTAGTAAGCAGTACATGCGTCCTCTCTCGGACAAAGAATGTTTCTCGTTGATTCAGAATTTTGCCAGAACAAACGGCAAGTTAATTAGTGTTGATGCCAATGCTATTAATCACAATAAAAAGGAGTTGATTGAGGCATGTAAAGGATCGCCTTTGCTTGCCACCCATATAGGGCTTCTCTTATCAAGGGCAGAAGAGGGATGCCGACTTGATACCATAAAAGATATAACAACAACAACAAGTCCATGGAAGAAGTCAGGCTCTGAATGGATTTCTCAGAATCTAAAGCTTGTCAATCTGCTAAATGGAAAACCGCATCTGAAAAGGTGTCTTGCCTATTTGTCTCTATTCCCTCAAGGACACGAGTTTGAAGAGAACGATTTGGTTCAATTTTGGATGGCTGAGGGCTTTACTCAATTCTCAGGGACAAGAGACGCAAGTTACTTGAGCAAAGCTACAAGAAGAAATCTTGAGGATCTACGCTCATGCTCTCTCTTTCAAATATCAAAATCGCCACCTGGTAAGGAACCAACCTACAAAATGGATAAATTGGCATATGAGTTGGCTCAAAATGTTGCATCTAGTTCATTTTGTCAGAACCATATAGGTAAATCAATCAATAAAATTACACAAACCACACGTCATTTTTCTTTGCTCTGTAAGGATAATGGAAATGATGTGATAAAGTCGGTTGCTGGCATGCTTGATGATATAGAATCCAATTGTCATAATCTAAGATCATTTCTTTTGCTTTTTAAAGCTGGAGAAAAAATAAAAAATCCAATCTTCTTTCAAAAGCTCACGCACCTCCGAGTCTTAGATTTAAGGTATACAAACCTCGAGGAGCTCGAGTCCAAACACCTCTCTCAACTCATAAACCTTCGTTACTTGGACCTTTCACATACTCCTGTTAGAAAATTGTCCAAACTTTCCGAAAACCCTGCATTGCAAGTTCTCAAACTAATTAGGTGTGAGAAACTCAGGAAGCTACCCATAGATGTCACAAAATTGGCCAACCTTATATCTATCCAAGTAAACCTAAGTTATTTGGGGCGTATGATTCCAAGTATAGGGGAACTGAGGAATCTCCAGAGGCTTGATGTGTTTATTGTAGGAACTGAAAGAGGGTTAATGATTGAAGAGCTTAAGAACTTGAACTATCTTAGAAAATCACTTTGCATTACCCGCCTTGAAAATGTGAACACTAAGCTCAAGGCTGAAAATGCCGAGTTAAATAGAAAGGGAATGTTGGAAAGTTTGGAACTACAATGGACTAGTCCTTCGCAGGTAAAACCGAAGAAAGGGGTTCTCTATGATCCAAACCTAGTCCTTGAAGGCCTTGAACCACCCAAGAATTTGGAAGAGTTGATAATTACAAACTACTGTGGTTCCGAGTTTCCTGACTGGCTTGGTAAATCTCAAGTATGTGGAGTACTCAAGTCTATCCACTTGGATCATTGTGAAGCTCTACTCTCTTTGCCTGCACTGGACCAACTCAACTCATTGGAGAGACTACAACTCGATGGGTGCAAAGTGCTGGAAAAATTGCCTACACTGCCAACATCTCTCAAAAGCTTAGTAATCAAAGACAGTCACATCTTAAAACAACGATGCCAAACTGGTGAAGCTGATTGGAACACGATTAGAGACATCAACCATGTTGAAATTGATTCAAACCGAATTGATACGAGCAAACGACATCAGGCTGAGGCCGTTGGTCACCAACAACAGGTATTCTACTTATTTATACATTCTATTTCACTCTTACTTTTGCATATCTTAATCAACCATTCTAAACAGGATCAAGGACGATAAATGGAGACCTGCAAACTTCAATCTAAAATACTACCAATAAGATGTCCAGTAACAATGATAATTTACAGGTATGAGTATTGCAGTTCATTGTACACTACTGTACAGCATAGTCCATAAATATTCTGTAAAAGTATTCTTCAAAACATTATATGATTATGAGTATTACATCTGTTCCTTCAGTAGAATTTTACTAGACTGGTGGATGAAATTGTTAGTTACTTCTTGTAGGAACCTTCTAACAGCATTATTGTATCAATATCTGAGACTGTGTTTAAAATACTTCTTGTAGGACAATCAAAATCAAATTCGGTCTTGTCTTGGTTTTGGACCTTTTTGTTTCAGAAGTTACTTCACTGAAGGGGAGTAGCATTGCAAGTCCATCAGGAACAATGTCAATTTGTGTATGGGTCTGCTTGTGTGTTTGAAGATTGCAACTTCAATTTTTGTTTGAAATTTTGAGTTTTTATAATTTAATCTCTGAACGTGTTTGGACTTCCTGTTTGTGTGTGACTTAAATTTGCTGGTATTAACAAAAAAAGATGTAAACTCTGAAACTATATATTGATGTTTATAATTCAGCCTAGCTGATGCATTGTTAAACAATTTCTTTCGCAATATAATGTTGATAACACAAACCATTTGTAAAGTCTGAAACTATACATTGTCTGTCGTGTATGTCTTCGTTCTTGAAGCGTTGATTGTGGTGTTTGTTATAACGGGTATGAGAAAGACTACAGGAACAAACAAAAAGTGCCAAAACAGGCTACCTGACAAAAAATGATGATGAGCAATTCAGGTCACAAAGTGATCGAGTGGTGATCGCAAATGACTTTACAAATGGTTTGAGTTCTTGTTGGCGTACAACAGAGTGGTCTCTTGTAATATTTGTGTACTTCACAGGTTGTACCCTTGTTTTCTTTTTTCTTTTTTTTGAAAGTTACGTTTTAGGGGATATACATAGCAGTCTTCTAGACTGAGGGGCTCAGTACAAAGAAAAGGGGTACATAAGAGTGGTACAATGTGACAAGAGGAGCAGGAGACTACGAACAGAAGGGAGAGGGGGTTTAGATAGGAATAATTTCTAGGATTATGGCCTAGGAATTGGTGTCTAGTGGAACGATCCTTCCAGTGGATTGAGGAGTAAGTCTTGACTTCTAGAATGATCTTGTGAGCGCAATCAATGGCGGAGGTGAAGAGATTGTTGTAGATGATGTCATTATGAGCTTTCCAAGTGTTGTATACAAATGAGGTGATGCAAGATCTTCTGATATGAATAATATTGAAGCTTTTGCTGTGGCCCGAGTTGTTGATGAGCCAGTCCCAGATGTTGAGGCTACTAGAGTTCTATTTTCCTCCTTCCTAGTGTTGTGATTGATATTTGATAGTATTGTGGGCATACTTCGCTCCTATCTATGGTCTAGCAAAGATAACAGCAATCGTGCTTTGGTAGCCTAGAATCTTGTTTGTCTTCCTAAGGAAGAGGGAGGCTTCGGCTTCAAGTAACATCTTTCATGGAACAAAGCCAACATTGCAAGGTATATCTTCGAGTTGGACAAAAACCTAGATAATATTTGGTGCTCTTGGATTTCAGGTACGTAACACCCTCAAGCACAGTACCATCTGGAATTGGCATGGTGTCAAACGATTGAGAACTACTATAAGTTAAACTAAATTCAAGTTGAAAAATCATCGAGGACATTGTAAGTAAGCGTGCCAAAATTCTGTCAATGCGGGGAACAAAGTGAGCAAACAACGAAGTGAAGTATCCAACATTTTTTTTTTGAAAATCCAAACGAGGAACGTACTTAATATTGATCAATGGAAGCAAGAGAAACAATTCCCGAAGGGAAGTTCGATGTGAAGGTTTCAGAGACACCCTCGGACGGGGGGTGACGAGCAAGCAAATGGCTACGGTATTACAGCGACGAGGAATGTAACCAAAATTACAAGCCACAAAAGAGGTAGATAAGAACATGATGTCTTCAAAAATGTTGCCTGCAGCCGAGGAACGGTATGAGATGCCAAGGATAGCATCGATGGCCAGTTTCGAATCCTATTCCATGACAATGTGAGTGAGGCCAACATCAAGAGCATAAGCAAGACCGTGACGGATTTTAAAAGCTAATTTTAATTATTTAGAGGGGTACAAGGAGAAAATTAAAAATTAAAAAAATATAAATATCTCATTCTCTTTTCAGATCTGGTAAACCCTAATAATGAAGCATTTGTCGATGAAGTCAAAAACCGTCGATACGATAAACCAGACGTCCAGATCCGGCTCCGTCGAGAGCACCCGGACTTCACAACCACCATTCGATTATTCTCCAACTTCATAACCGCCTGCTGCCGAGATCCGCCGCGCCGAGAACCGCCACCTGCCGCCGAGATCTGCCGCCTGCAGCCGAGATCTGTTGTCTGTCGTCTGCCGCCTGCCACCGAGATCCGCCGTCTGTCGGCTGCCGCCGAGATCCGCCGTCTGTTGTCTGCCGCTGACATCTCTGCTTCTCTTGTAATGACTTTAGTCCAATCTTCTCGTGGTTACTGGTATGCGCCTTCCATTAAGGGGAAGAAGATCAATTAGGGTTTGTTTTACATTTAGGCCTCTATTATTATTATTATTATGTATTATTACAATTTGATTAAAATTTGACATTATATTATACCTATTTTAGTTGACTGAGATATAGATTATTATTCTTTCTAAGTATTGTAGTTTCTAATTATTATGCTTTCTATAATTTTATATTATTGTAATAGAGCTTGTACGAAAAAAATCGATAGGGCTTGTGTATAAAATTGATCGGCTTTGTGTAAATCTTGTGTAAATTGAGACTTGTGTAAATCTTGTGTTGTGTAAATATTTTGTAAATCGATGCTTGTGTACAAACTCAATTCGACGTTCCTTGTGTACAAACTCAATTCGACGTTCCTTGTGTAATTCGATTGGCTTGTGTAATAAAAATCGATAGGGGTTGTGTAGATAAGGTCGTTAGGACTTGTGAACATATAGTCGATAGGGTTGTGTACATAAAATCGTAGGACTTGTGTAAATAAAATCGATAGGGCTTGTGTAAATAAAATCGATATGGATTAGATCCGCTTATGTAAATAAAATCGACGGTTTGTGTAAATATATAGGTTTTGTGTAAATCGAGATTACTTGTGTAAATCGAAAGAGGTCTTGAGTTATCACAATTTTTTGTAAAATCAAACTTTATGCTTGTGTAATACTAGTTTGTGTAAGTGGACACTAAGTATAAGTTTAAAAAAAATAACAATAAATTATCAAGTTTAATTAGACTAGTTTGATTTTTGTAAAATCAAAACTTTTATAGTAGTTTAAATATCTAAAATAACGATCGCTTTAATCTAAATACATACTTACCCCCCGTTTGGTTGTAACTCCGAAAACGGAAACGGAATGGAAACGAATTTAGTCCACATATGTACTTTGTTCATGAAATCATTCCGGTTGGTCTAATGCAAAATGCATTTGATTTCCCCTACTTTGTTACCCTATAACGTATTAAAACTAATCAAATTCTACTACAATTAGTTCAAATCACAAGGAATGATTCCCAACAACTTCATGAACAAGGGTGTACGTATGAACTAGATTCGTTTCCATTCCGTTTCCGGATTCATTTCATCCTAAATAATTTATGGTTGACAAACATACCCTATACGTTACAATTTGAATAAACGGAGAGACGGAGATATACTCTTATACTTGTAACAATAATATATATATATAATGAGTGATAACATTAACACCCAACTTTCAAAGTTTCACTAAATTATTACAATGTGCTTAAACATATTCGTAAGAGCTAGTTTTCTGCAAATTTGATTTGTGGCTATGCAGCCTTTGCTTGATTGTGTAGACTGATCCAGTTTGAATATTTTACTTGATTTGTGCCGTTGACAAACAATAACGAAAGAAATGAACAGGTAAACTACTCCATTAAACTAATTAATGAAACAGACACAATTTCATTATCTAACTAATATTTTATACCTCTATGACTCGATAGGATAGACGGGCAAGCTACTAACTCCCGTACGCCACTAGTCACTAAATTAGTATTGGATCATTTTTACAACGTGTAAGTTTGTTTTTTTAAAAAAAGATTAGTTTGATAATACATTTTTATATACCGGATAAATAGGTCATTTGGATATATCCATAATCAACGATAAAAGGAGAATAGAACGACCTTTCATACCCTTTGTGCCTCCACATCACCCGAGCTAAATAAATATGTTGAATAATATGAAAATCCGATAGTATTTAGTTCCTTATTAAAAACTTTGTTCAGTTGACCTTGACATTGTGTAAATTGATTGACCTTAACTTTGAGTAGATCGATTGACCTTGGATAAATCCTTTGGACTTGACCTTGTGTAAACCATTTGGACTAGCACCTGTGTAAATCATTTGTGTAAATCGTTTGGGTTTGTCTAAATTGATTGTGTTTGAGCTTGTGTAATCGATTGTAATTAGAAATTAAGGGCGGGAATGTGGGCCTGACTACCACGATTCGAAACCCCTAATAACAAGATTTGTATTTTGGACCTTGTGTAGACTTGATCTTTGTAAATTGATTGAGCTTGTGTAGACTTGACCTTATGTTAATCAATCGGGCTTGTGTAGGCTGGACCTTGTGTAAATCGATTGGACTTGAAATTGTGTAAATCGATTGAACTAGGTATTGTGTGGGTTGGGTAAATCAAAATTACCAAATAGCCAATTAAATTAATCTTTTAAAATTAATTTAAGAAGTTTACTTTGTTTCTTAATTGATGCTACATTAATCAAAAAGAGGTTAGGTACCTAACTCACCTTTTGTTTCTTGAAGTTTAAACTAAGGATCACTATTATTGTTGGTTGCTCTTTTCTCCTGCTCATAGGTAATGTTGTTATACGAATTGAATAAACCGAGCTTTAATAAGTTTATATTTAACTCGTTTAGAATATAATTAACCTCAAGTCAAGACTTTTTTTTATTTATTTATCTAACTTATATTTTGCTCACACTCAACTCGTTTTGCTCATTTTTCGAGTTTGTCAAACTCGTTTCATTTACGTGTACAAATATATCCAAAAATAAAGTATAACTTTGTGTTGGGGGAAATCCGCGTTTCCAGCTTATTCCGAGTTTATATAAATGGGTAATTTATTGCACACTCACACACTCAATACAACCTCACTTACAAGCTCTCTTAGAAGCCTTATTACTCTCTTCTTGATGGAGTTACACAAATGAGGGGCAACCTCCCCTATTTATAGTCATCTCCACCTCCTCTACGGGAAGGTTCCGGAACTCAATTCTCCTAGATCATTTCGGAGCCTTCTCACTCAATCCTATATAAGTCTAGAACTCTCCCTAGATTTCTAGTCTAGTCTACAAAGTTCCGTTGAGTTCTAGATGTCTTCGGCATCTTCCGGGTAGATCCGCATCGGTCCAGAAGGAAGGTTCCGTCACCTTCCGGAATATTCCGCATCCTTCTAGAAGGTTCCACTACCTTCTGGAATCTTCCGCCTTCTTCCGGAATCTTCTTCTACCTTCTGTTGGAATTCGGTGCCCGGTTTTAGACCAAAGGGCCGTAGTCTCACTTAAGTGAGTAGACGGTTCTCCCAATTGCCAATCAAATTAATATATATATATAATTATCTTGAAGTGAAATCAAATTATTAACAAGGGTTTGTAATCTCCACAAAGGAGTAGACAAAACCCAACCAAGAGTTTGTAATCTCCGAAAGGAGTAGACGAAACTCTAATATAAATTAAGTTCAATTGCAAGTCTTATAAACCGATTGTTATATGTTTAAAACATTGACTTGGATTATGTAATGAGTCATTCATGAAAGAATTTTCCTTCTAAGTGTATTTTCCCCTACACCGGGAATATCCAAATACCTTAGTGGGATAAAACGTTACACGTTACAAAGACTAAGTAAATGACTTACTTGTCTTACTTTGTAAAGAAAGGGTATTCCTAGGTTTCGTCAATACAAAACCAATCTAAGATGGATGCCTATCCTTTGTCAATACAAAGGAACTATACTGGTCTTTCGAGTTTTGCAAACAAGCTATAAGAAGGCCTATCCAATGTCAATACAATGGAACTAAAAGCTTATTTGTTGCAAAAACGAATGAATCATCAAGTGCAAATGGCTCTCCCTTATATAGGCATAGGGGCCAACGTTTTTGGGAAGTTATAACCACCAAAAAGCGGTTAAAAGCGGTTAGAAGCGGTTAAGGAAGTTACATGGAAGTTGCTTGGATGATGGGCCTTGAAACCCTAGAAAGGCCCGAGGCCTGAGGCCCAAACAAGGAGCCCAAAACCGCTCCCCGGAGCTAGCTTAGATCTAGCATATTTTTCTTGGTCCAAACACTTCCAATGAGCTTTATTCACTTTCACATAGCTAGGGTAAGCTCCAAGATCCGCAAATACTCAATATCTTAGCTCAAGCTAGTGTAGCTCATAAAGAAGCTCACTAGCTGCTTCATTGACATTCACTAAGCATTTGAGCTTGGATTGCTCCCAATTTTTAACCACATGTTCTTTAGCCAATATAAGGCTTAAGAACCAAAGGTGTGCCGAGAAACCGTGGCTAAAAAGCCCCAAGTATCGGCCTTGTAAAATCTGGCACAGGTTGACCTTGTCGTAGATCACCTTGCTTCGATTCGACTCCCCTTACAATACTAGTTGCTCTTAGTGCCGGTCACTTGGCTTGCCTCCCGCAACCCAGACCATAGTGACACACATGTGAACAACTCATTGCACCTTGTCTCGAGACAAGCTCAATGGTTACAATGAAGACTTAGCCCAAATCTCCAACATTCCTCCCCCATTTGAGCAAAGTCAAGAAACTTTTTATAGACATACATCCAAACAAAATATTCGCATAATCATAAATTTCTTTCGATTGAATTTATTGAATTAGTATAATTACACATTCTGCACTAAAGAATCGTGGTGTCCCAATGGATTGAACCACTTAACTTGTCTAAGTACATGAAGGCAACATACACGAAATTTACATTTCCTTTACAAATAAATAACACATTTAAAGGCTATTGTGTCCTAATCCTCTAATGAACATAAAGGCGAGTCGACCATACACTCCCTTGAAGAAGCCTTGACACTTCACGTTCACGTAGCCAACTCTCTTATGATCTTGCACCTATAATTGCAATTTTTCAAAAGAGTTGTTAAGAAATTGCTTATTTCAAACTATACATATTATATAGGCATAGAGCATTACCTTGGATGGACATTTTATGCTCACAACTTCTTGGAATGGGCTTGCCTCATTGAATTCGGATAAGGCATCAAGCCATATGCGAATTGGGTGTCCCACGACAAGTCGTTTTTAGTTTAGGTCATTAACCCCATCCCCTTGGCTGACTTTTGAACTAAATCCCTAGCCAAGCTCTTGGTTAAATGATCGGCTAGATTATTGTGTGTTCTCACAAAATCGACCGATATTATACCGTGAGTTATGAGCTCTCTAACCGAGCTATGTCTCACACCAAGATGTCTTGATTTTCCATTGTACGTTTGACTATAAGCTTTAGCCAACGTAGCTGCACTATCACAATGAATTGAGATAGGAGAAACCGGTTTTGGCCATAGAGGAATTTCTAGAACCAAATTCCTTAGCCATTCAGCTTCCTTACCGGCAGCGGCAAGTGCCACAAACTCGGACTCCATGGTCGAGGTTGTGATGCACGTTTGCTTCTTTGAAGCCCACGAAATGGCACCACCACCTAGCAAGAAAACCCATCCAGTTGTGGACGAGTGATCCTCTAAATTAGTGATCCATGACGCATCTGAGTAACCTTCTATTACCGAAGGATACTTAGTATACAGGATGCCAAAACCCATGGTTCCCTTGAGGTACCAAAACACACGCCTTAGTGCCTTCCAATGTTGTGAGCTAGGACAACTCGTGTACCTACTCAATTTACCAATAGCAAAAGCAATATCTGGCCTAGTGTTAGTCATTGCATACATACAACATCCTATTACTTGTGCATACTCAAGTTGAGAAACGGCCGATCCTTGGTTAGGCATCAACTTCTCACTTGAGTCCATAGGAGTACTAACAATTGTACTCGTATCACATTGGAAGCGTTTGACAACCTTCTCAATGTAGTGTGATTGCGTGAGGCTTAAGCCTTTAGCATCACGTTTGATTCTTATGCCTAGAATCACATCCGCCTCACCTAGGTCTTTCATTGAAAACTTAGTAGACAAGAAATCCTTGGTGAGGTCTACTTGTCTTTGGTTTGTTCCAAAGATTAACATGTCATCAACGTATAAGCATATGATCACACCTTGACCGGTATGATCAAACTTACTATAGACACACTTGTCAGCTTGATTTATCTTAAATCCATTTGACAATACGACATCATCAAAACTTTTGATGCCATTGTTTTGGAGCTTGCTTTAGTCCATACAATGATTTGACCAAGCGACACACTTTGTGTTCTTGTCCTTTCAAGACAAATCCTTCGGGTTGTCTCATATACACTTCCTCATCTAGATCACCATTAAGGAATGCCGTCTTGACATCCATTTGGTGAATCACTAGATTGTGTATAGCCGCCATAGCTATTAATAACCTAATGGTTGTAATCCGAGCCACCGGAGCGTATGTGTCAAAGTAATCAACACCTTTCCTTTGTCTAAAGCCTTGAATGACCAAGCGTGCTTTAAACTTGTCAATGGAACCGTCAACTTTCATCTTCCTCTTGAAGATCCATTTGCACCCCAAAGGTTTGCAACCGGAAGGAAGGTTGACCAACTCCCATGTGTGGTTGCCCACAATGGAGTCCATCTCCTCTTGGATTGCTTCCTTCCAAAAGGCAATATCTTGAGACTTCATGGCCTCCTCAAATGTCTTTGGATCCTCATCTATATGAAAGTAAGAGTGACGATCCATTTCATTATCCCTTGATCCTTCAACCAAGAACACTTGGAAATTTGATTTTTGGGACAAAATAGTGCTCAAAGGAGCAATCTCCGCCAAGTCAAGCCCATGTGAGGCTTGCCATGATTCAACTTGAATCCTACGACGTTTGTTTGGGTGTTCCTCATCTAAGGTCATGTTGATCACTTCCCTAGGCCTAGGAGCCGAGGTGAAACGATCTTCATCAAAGATGGCATCCCTAGACTCTATAACGGTATTGACCGAGATGAAGTCATTCGGTTCTATCACATAGAACCTATAAGCTTTTGAGTGTTCGGCATAGCCAATGAACACACACTCAACACCTCTTTCACCTAAAGTCTTTCGTTTATTGTCATTTAGCCTAACTATGGCTCGACATCCCCACACTCGCAAGTAGTGTAGGTTTGGCTTCCTTTTGAACCATAATTCATAAGGAGTCTTCTTGCTTCTTTTGTTTGGGACACGATTAAGCAAGTAGTTTGCCGTGAACATAGCTTCACCCCAAAACGAGTTCTTAAGACCCGAGTAAGAGAGCATCGCATTGACCATCTCTTTAAGCACTCGATTCTTTCGTTCGGCCACACCATTTGATTGTGGTGTGTAAGGTGCCGTGGTCTCATGTATGATCCCGACACTCTCAAAGTATTCCTTATCCATAAATTCACCACCACGATCCGTGCGTAGTCTTTTTATTAAGGTACCTTGTTGTAACTCAGATTCATTCTTAAATACATAGAATTTGTCTAAGGCATCACTCTTTGCAAAGAGTAGATATACATAACAATACCTAGAGTAATCATCTATGAATGTTACGTAATACTTCTTCTTTCCTAATGAAGGAGTAGAGTGCAAGTCACCTAGATCCGAGTGGACTAAGCCGAGCATAGATTGTTCTCTTTCAATTCTAGGAAATGGAAGTCTTGTTATTTTGGTCAACATGCACGTTTTACACTTATCTTTTGGTAAGTCAAGTTTAGGTAAAATACCATCTTTAGTCATGTCATTCATACGTTTAAAGTGAACATGTCCAAGTCGTGCATGCCATTTAACAAAATCACAATTGGAAGATGACAATGTAAATAAACTATTCTTATTATTATTAATATTAGAAAGTTTATTACATAAAGAGAGAAGAAACATATTGTTGTTCCAATGGCCAAAGCCTACAAATGTGCCTCTCCTAGATAATACATAGCGGTTGGCTTCTATGACTTGTTTGAAGCCAAGCCTATTAAGTACACCACCGGAAACCACATTCTTTCTAATGGCCGGTGCATGTAGAACATTTCACAAGACTAGTGTCTTGCCACTTGTGAAGTATAGATCAACCCGCCCTCTTCCTAGAACGGGGGTGGTAGACTCGTTTCCCATATGTATGAGTGCTCCATCGTTAGCGACGGTGTACGTCTTGAACCAACGCCGATCTTTGCAAACGTGAGTTGTTGCACCCGAGTCCACCCACCATCCAAGGTCATCATCCTGCATGGACAAACATTCAATAGTCAATGACACATAATTCAAATCAGAATTTATATCAAAGTTAGAATCAAGACTCATAAGAGAGTTACCTTGGTTTGGGGGGTTTTGGTCACTTTGACCTCCACCCTTGGATCCATCGACCTTAGCCTTACAATCCCGCTTGAAGTGGCCAGTCTTGCCACACTTCCAACAAGCACCTTTCGGTTTCTTGTCAATATTATCCTTCTTGGACTTCTTGGACTTCTTTCCCTTGTCCATGTCCTTTCCTTTGAACCTCTTCCTTCTGCCCTTGCCATCCATCATGTTGGCCTCGTGGGAAGTAGAAGTTTTATCATCCTTCTTGATTCCACCCTCTTGTGCCCTAAGGCCTTGTTCAATTTGAAGGTGAGACCCAAGTTCCACCAACGTGAGTTCTTCCTTCTTGTGCTTTAGCACATGGCGGAAGTCCTTCCATGAAGGGGGGGAGCTTATCCATTATAGACGAAACCGCAATGGCCTCATCCATATGCATGGCATGTTGAGTGAACCTCCCAAGAATCCGGAGCAATTCATTATATTGTTCCATTACCGGCCTTGAGTCCACCATTTTGTACGAGTTAAAATCCGAGACTAAGAATTTGCGAGATGATGCATCTTCCGCCATATATTTAGACTCGAGTTGATCCCACAACAATGTTGATGACTCTACACTTTGGTAGACGTCAAACAATGCATCACTCATGCCATTGAGAATATGACCACGACATATGTAGTCATCATTATCCCATTTGCTCCTTTGTCGGACAACCGATATTTCCTCCACCATATCATCAAACGGCTCGGCCGGTCTAGGTGTCGTGAGGACATAAGAAACTTTCAGTGTAGTCAAGAGGAAGTGCATTTTCTTTTGCCACCTCCTAAAGTCCACACCCTCAAACTTATCCAACTTCCCAAAGCGAGAAGTCATTTCCGTCATTAACGTCTTACTCATTATTGACCAATCCAAATCTACAAAACAATAAACAATAAACAATAAATACACTTAGAAGATTGTTGGAATTCGGTGTCCGGTTTTAGACCAATGTTGGATTTCGGTGTCCGGTTTTAGACCAAAGGCCGTAGTCTCACTTAAGTGAGTAGACGGTTCTCCCAATTGCCAATCAAATTAATATATATATATATAATTATCTTGAAGTGAAATCAAATTATTAACAAGGGTTTGTAATCTCCACAAAGGAGTAGACAAAACCCAACCAAGAGTTTGTAATCTCCGAAAGGAGTAGACGAAACTCTAATATAAATTAAGTTCAATTGCAAGTCTTATAAACCGATTGTTATATGTTTAAAACATTGACTTGGATTATGTAATGAGTCATTCATAAAAGAATTTTCCTTCTAAGTGTATTTTCCCCTACACCGGGAATATCCAAATACCTTAGTGGGATAAAACGTTACACGTTACAAAGACTAAGTAAATGACTTACTTGTCTTACTTTGTAAAGAAAGGGTATTCCTAGGTTTCGTCAATACAAAACCAATCTAAGATGGATGCCTATCCTTTGTCAATACAAAGGAACTATACTGGTCTTTTCGAGTTTTGCAAAACAAGCTATAAAAGAAGGCCTATCCAATGTCAATACAATGGAACTAAAAGCTTATTTGTTGCAAAAACGAATGAATCATCAAGTGCAAATGGCTCTCCCTTATATAGGCATAGGGGCCAACGTTTTTTGGGAAGTTATAACACCAAAAAGCGGTTAAAAGCGGTTAAAGCGGTTAAGGAAGTTACATGGAAGTTGCTTGGATGATGGGCCTTGAAACCCTAGAAAGGCCGAGGCCTGAGGCCCAAACAAGGAGCCCAAAACCGCTCCCCGGAGCTAGCTTAGAGCTAGCATATTTTTCTTGGTCCAAACACTTCCAATGAGCTTTATTCACTTTCACATAGCTAGGGTAAGCTCCAAGATCCGCAAATACTCAATATCTTAGCTCAAGCTAGTGTAGCTCATAAAGAAGCTCACTAGCTGCTTCATTGACATTCACTAAGCATTTGAGCTTGGATTGCTCCCAATTTTTAACCACATGTTCTTTAGCCAATATAAGGCTTAAGAACCAAAGGTGTGCCGAGAAACCGTGGCTAAAAAGCCCCAAGTATCGGCCTTGTAAAATCTGGCACAGGTTGACCTTGTCGTAGATCACCTTGCTTCGATTCGACTCCCCTTACAATACTAGTTGCTCTTAGTGCCGGTCACTTGGCTTGCCTCCCGCAACCCAGACCATAGTGACACACATGTGAACAACTCATTGCACCTTGTCTCGAGACAAGCTCAATGGTTACAATGAAGACTTAGCCCAAATCTCCAACATTCCTCCCCCATTTGAGCAAAGTCAAGAAACTTTTTATAGACATACATCCAAACAAAATATTCGCATAATCATAAATGTCTTTTCGATTGAATTTATTGAATTAGTATAATTACACATTCTGCACTAAAGAATCGTGGTGTCCAATGGATTGAACTTGTCTAAGTACATGAGGAACACGAAATTTACATTTCCTTACAAATAAATAACACATTTAAAGGCTATTGTGTCCTAATCCTCTAATGAACATAAAGGCGAGTCGACCATACACTCCCTTGAAGAAGCCTTGACACTTCACGTTCACGTAGCCAACTCTCTTATGATCTTGCACCTATAATTGCAATTTTTCAAAAGAGTTGTTAAGAAATTGCTTATTTCAAACTATACATATTATATAGGCATAGAGCATTACCTTGGATGGACATTTTATGCTCACAACTTCTTGGAATGGGCTTGCCTCATTGAATTCGGATAAGGCATCAAGCCATATGCGAATTGGGTGTCCACGACAAGTCGTTTTTAGTTTAGGTCATTAACCCCATCCCCTTGGCTGACTTTTGAACTAAATCCCTAGCCAAGCTCTTGGTTAAATGATCGGCTAGATTATTGTGTGTTCTCACAAAATCGACCGATATTATACCGTGAGTTATGAGCTCTCTAACTGAGCTATGTCTCACACCAAGATGTCTTGATTTTCCATTGTACGTTTGACTATAAGCTTTAGCCAACGTAGCTGCACTATCACAATGAATTGAGATAGGAGAAACCGGTTTTGGCCATAGAGGAATTTCTAGAACCAAATTCCTTAGCCATTCAGCTTCCTTTCCGGCAGCGGCAAGTGCCACAAACTCGGACTCCATGGTCGAGGTTGTGATGCACGTTTGCTTCTTTGAAGCCCACGAAATGGCACCACCACCTAGCAAGAAAAACCCATCCAGTTGTGGACGAGTGATCCTCTAAATTAGTGATCCATGACGCATCTGAGTAGCCTTCTCTCACCGAAGGATACTTAGTATACAGGATGCCAAAACCCATGGTTCCCTTGAGGTACCTAAGCACACGCCTTAGTGCCTTCCAATGTTGTGAGCTAGGACAACTCGTGTACCTACTCAATTTACCAATAGCAAAAGCAATATCTGGCCTAGTGCTAGTCATTGCATACATACAACATCCTATTACTTTGTGCATACTCAAGTTGAGAAACGGCCGATCCTTGGTTAGGCATCAACTTCTCACTTGAGTCCATAGGAGTACTAACAATTGTACTCGTATCACATTGGAAGCGTTTGACAACCTTCTCAATGTAGTGTGATTGCGTGAGGCTTAAGCCTTTAGCATCACGTTTGATTCTTATGCCTAGAATCACATCCGCCTCACCTAGGTCTTTCATTGAAAACTTAGTAGACAAGAAATCCTTGGTGAGGTCTACTTGTCTTTGGTTTGTTCCAAAGATTAACATGTCATCAACGTATAAGCATATGATCACACCTTGACCGGTATGATCAAACTTACTATAGACACACTTGTCAGCTTGATTTATCTTAAATCCATTTGACAATACGACATCATCAAATTTTGATGCCATTGTTTTGGAGCTTGCTTTAGTCCATACAATGATTTGACAAGCGACACACTTTTGTTCTTGTCCTTTCAAGACAAATCCTTCGGGTTGTCTCATATACACTTCCTCATCTAGATCACCATTAAGGAATGCCGTCTTGACATCCATTTGGTGAATCACTAGATTGTGTATAGCCGCCATAGCTATTAATAACCTAATGGTTGTAATCCTAGCCACCGGAGCGTATGTGTCAAAGTAATCAACACCTTCCCTTTGTCTAAAGCCTTGGATGACCAAGCGTGCTTTAAACTTGTCAATGAACCGTCAATTTTCATCTTCCTCTTGAAGATCCATTTGCACCCAAAGGTTTGCAACCGGAAGGAAGGTTGACCAACTCCCATGTGTGGTTGCCCACAATGGAGTCCATCTCCTCTTGGATTGCTTCCTTCCAAAAGGCAATATCTTGAGACTTCATGGCCTCCTCAAATGTCTTTGGATCCTCATCTATATGAAAGTAAGAGTGACGATCCATTTCATTATCCCTTGATCCTTCAACCAAGAACACTTGGAAAATTGATTTTTGGGACAAAATAGTGCTCAAAGGAGCAATCTCCGCCGAGTCAAGCCCATGTGAGGCTTGCCATGATCAACTTGAATCCTACGACGTTTGTTTGGGTGTTCCTCATCTAAGGTCATGTTGATCACTTCCCTAGGCCTAGGAGCCGAGGTGAAACGATCTTCATCAAAGATGGCATCCCTAGACTCTATAACGGTATTGACCGAGATGAAGTCATTCGGTTCTATCACATAGAACCTATAAGCTTTTGAGTGTTCGGCATAGCCAATGAACACACACTCAACACCTCTTTCACCTAAAGTCTTTCGTTTATTGTCATTTAGCCTAACTATGGCTCGACATCCCCACACTCGCAAGTAGTGTAGGTTTGGCTTCCTTTTGAACCATAATTCATAAGGAGTCTTCTTGCTTCTTTTGTTTGGGACACGATTAAGCAAGTAGTTTGCCGTGAGCATAGCTTCACCCCAAAACGAGTTCTTAAGACCCGAGTAAGAGAGCATCGCATTGACCATCTCTTTAAGCACTCGATTCTTTCGTTCGGCCACACCATTTGATTGTGGTGTGTAAGGTGCCGTGGTCTCATGTATGATCCCGACACTCTCAAAGTATTCCTTATCCATAAATTCACCACCACGATCCGTGCGTAGTCTTTTTATTAAGGTACCTTGTTGTAACTCAGATTCATTCTTAAATACATAGAATTTGTCTAAGGCATCACTCTTTGCAAAGAGTAGATATACATAACAATACCTAGAGTAATCATCTATGAATGTTACGTAATACTTCTTCTTTCCTAATGAAGGAGTAGAGTGCAAGTCACCTAGATCCGAGTGGACTAAGCCGAGCATAGATTGTTCTCTTTCAATTCTAGGAAATGGAAGTCTTGTTATTTTGGTCAACATGCACGTTTTACACTTATCTTTTGGTAAGTCAAGTTTAGGTAAAATACCATCTTAGTCATGTCATTCATACGTTTAAAGTGAACATGTCCAAGTCGTGCATGCCATTTAACAAAATCACAATTGGAAGATGACAATGTAAATAAACTATTCTTATTATTATTAATATTAGAAAGTTTATTACATAAAGAGAGAAGAAACATATTGTTGTTCCAATGGCCAAAGCCTACAAATGTGCCTCTCCTAGATAATACATAGCGGTCGGCTTCTATGACTTGTTTGAAGCCAAGCCTATTAAGTACACCACCGGAAACCACATTCTTTCTAATGGCCGGTGCATGTAGAACATTTGACAAGACTAGTGTCTTGCCACTTGTGAAGTATAGATCAACCCGCCCCTCTTCCTAGAACGGGGTGGTAGACTCGTTTCCCATATGTATGAGTGCTCCATCGTTAGCGACGGTGTACGTCTTGAACCAACGCCGATCTTTGCAAACGTGAGTTGTTGCACCCCGAGTCCACCCACCATCCAAGGTCATCATCCTGCATGGACAAACATTCAATAGTCAATGACACATAATTCAAATCAGAATTTATATCAAAGTTAGAATCAAGACTCATAAGAGAGTTACCTTGGTTTGGGGTTTTGGTCACTTTGACCTCCACCCTTGGATCCATCGACCTTAGCCTTACAATCCCGCTTGAAGTGGCCAGTCTTGCCACACTTCCAAAGCACCTTTCGGTTTCTTGTCAATATTATCCTTCTTGGACTTCTTGGACTTCTTTCCCTTGTCCATGTCCTTTCCTTTGAACCTCTTCCTTTGCCCTTGCCATCCATTCATGTTGGCCTCGGGAAGTAGAAGTTTTATCATCTTCTTGATTCCACCCTCTTGTGCCTAAGGCCTTGTTCAATTTGAAGGTGAGACCCAAGTTCCACCAACGTGAGTTCTTCCTTCTTGTGCTTTAGCACATGGCGGAAGTCCTTCCATGAAGGGGGGGAGCTTATCCATTATAGACGAAACCGCAATGGCCTCATCCATATGCATGGGCATGTGAGTGAACCTCCAGACGAAACCGCAATGGCCTCATCCATATGCATGGCATGTTGAGTGAACCTCCCAAGAATCCGGAGCAATTCATTATATTGTTCCATTACCGGCCTTGAGTCCACCATTTTGTACGAGTTAAAATCCGAGACTAAGAATTTGCGAGATGATGCATCTTCCGCCATATATTTAGACTCGAGTTGATCCCACAACAATGTTGATGACTCTACACTTTGGTAGACGTCAAACAATGCATCACTCATGCCATTGAGAATATGACCACGACATATGTAGTCATCATTATCCCATTTGCTCCTTTGTCGGACAACCGATATTTCCTCCACCATATCATCAAACGGCTCGGCCGGTCTAGGTGTCGTGAGGACATAAGAAACTTTCAGTGTAGTCAAGAGGAAGTGCATTTTCTTTTGCCACCTCCTAAAGTCCACACCCTCAAACTTATCCAACTTCCCAAAGCGAGAAGTCATTTCCGTCATTAACGTCTTACTCATTATTGACCAATCCAAATCTACAAAACAATAAACAATAAACAATAAATACACTTAGAAGATTGTTGGAATTCGGTGTCCGGTTTTAGACCAAAGGGCCGTAGTCTCACTTAAGTGAGTAGACGGTTCTCCCAATTGCCAATCAAATTAATATATATATATAATTATCTTGAAGTGAAATCAAATTATTAACAAGGGTTTGTAATCTCCACAAAGGAGTAGACAAAACCCAACCAAGAGTTTGTAATCTCCGAAAGGAGTAGACGAAACTCTAATATAAATTAAGTTCAATTGCAAGTCTTATAAACCGATTGTTATATGTTTAAAACATTGACTTGGATTATGTAATGAGTCATTCATGAAAGAATTTTCCTTCTAAGTGTATTTTCCCCTACACCGGGAATATCCAAATACCTTAGTGGGATAAAACGTTACACGTTACAAAGACTAAGTAAATGACTTACTTGTCTTACTTTGTAAAGAAAGGGTATTCCTAGGTTTCGTCAATACAAAACCAATCTAAGATGGATGCCTATCCTTTGTCAATACAAAGGAACTATACTGGTCTTTCGAGTTTTGCAAACAAGCTATAAGAAGGCCTATCCAATGTCAATACAATGGAACTAAAAGCTTATTTGTTGCAAAAACGAATGAATCATCAAGTGCAAATGGCTCTCCCTTATATAGGCATAGGGGCCAACGTTTTTGGGAAGTTATAACCACCAAAAAGCGGTTAAAAGCGGTTAGAAGCGGTTAAGGAAGTTACATGGAAGTTGCTTGGATGATGGGCCTTGAAACCCTAGAAAGGCCCGAGGCCTGAGGCCCAAACAAGGAGCCCAAAACCGCTCCCCGGAGCTAGCTTAGATCTAGCATATTTTTCTTGGTCCAAACACTTCCAATGAGCTTTATTCACTTTCACATAGCTAGGGTAAGCTCCAAGATCCGCAAATACTCAATATCTTAGCTCAAGCTAGTGTAGCTCATAAAGAAGCTCACTAGCTGCTTCATTGACATTCACTAAGCATTTGAGCTTGGATTGCTCCCAATTTTTAACCACATGTTCTTTAGCCAATATAAGGCTTAAGAACCAAAGGTGTGCCGAGAAACCGTGGCTAAAAAGCCCCAAGTATCGGCCTTGTAAAATCTGGCACAGGTTGACCTTGTCGTAGATCACCTTGCTTCGATTCGACTCCCCTTACAATACTAGTTGCTCTTAGTGCCGGTCACTTGGCTTGCCTCCCGCAACCCAGACCATAGTGACACACATGTGAACAACTCATTGCACCTTGTCTCGAGACAAGCTCAATGGTTACAATGAAGACTTAGCCCAAATCTCCAACACCTTCTAGAGTGACCCATTATCATAATATTTATATTTGAAAATATGAATTAGTCTAACAATTCCTCCCTTAATTCATATTTCCAAATATCTCCACATCATCTGAAAATCTCACCTTCATCTGCTTCTTAGCTCCGGTGTCACTACATCCATTTTGCACCGCCCTTCCATCTAAGAAGCATTTATTCTTCTCATCCTTGCGGCCTCGCATCACCAAGCGTCTCCCCTTAAACACCTTGAACCATCTCCTCGTGCCGACGAACTTGTACCCCTCAATCGTCATCGCACCAAACGAGATGACATTAATGTTCGCCAATAGCACGTACTTCACATTGTGTAGGCACCGTTGTGAAGCCTCAACTTCACGCTTCCGGTACCTTCAACTTTTCACGTCCAACTGAGTTGAAGTGACCAAACTCTCCACGAGTCTTCAAGGTGTAAAACATTGATTGGTCCCAACATATATGCATAGAGGCGGCACTATCCATCACCCACCCTTTCATGGCAACCTCCTCGCCCGTCACCAAGTAAATATCACCATAATCAACTTCATCAACTTCACTAATCCCATTGGTGTGGGAGTTCCCTCTCTTCTTTCCCGGCGACATCTCTCTCAGCTTCCTTAGGTCCTCCCTCATCTAAGGACACCGGGCTTGCATGTGACCCTTCTCCTTGCAATAGAAGCACTCGACCTCACTCAAATCTCATCGTGAGCCTCTTTGTCCCGGGTCATCATGCCTCCTCCCTCGTTCTCGCTCCCCTACAACTAGTACGCGATCTTCACCTTTGTCGGTAGCATCATCCTCTCACTCCTCCGCAAAGCAGCGGTCACCTCATCTAGCGTGAGAGACTTCCTTCCTACAAGTAAAGTCTGCACCAAAGACTTGTAGGACTTCGGCAATGATGCTAGCAACAACAACGCATGTTCCTCTTCTCCGATCTTATCATCTACATTTAATAACTGGCACACTAGTTGATTAAACGAGTTAATTTGGTCATGAAGATTACCTCCTTCCTCCATCTTGAGCGAGTAAAGCTCCATCTTCAAGCACAACCGGTTGGTCAACAACTTCGACGCGTAGATGCTCTCGAGTTTCTCCCACAACGCCTTCGGCGTGGTCTTCTTCAACACACCGTACCTAATCTCGGGAGCCAACACCAACCGAGTTGTACTTACCGCCTTCCTCTGGATGCTTTTCCACTTATCCTCGCTCATCAATCCAGGTTTCTCCTCCTCCAAAGCTTGGCCAAGACCTTGATGCACCAAGAAGCCTTGAATCGTGCTCTGCCATAAAGTGAAGTTGATCTTCCCGTCAAAGAGTGGAATCTCGAACGTCTCCATCGCTTCGGCCGCCATCATGTCAATCACGAGATTCGTTAAGCAACAAAATTTACCCGATCACCACCACCGTTACCTCGGTTTTGATACCAGTTGTTGGGGAAAATCCGTGTTCCCAGCTCACCTGCCAATTTGGAGAGGTGGTCTGCTTAGGAGTCTTGCAATTAAAATTATTAGTTAAACAAGCTAACGAAATTAAATTGCATTTTAGTCCCGGCACATATAAAACATTGGAAAGCGTAAAAATTGTGCTAAGTTTAATCTGACCCGCTTGATTGCATCCTGTAAAAATCCGTTAGGGAGTTTAATAACGTATATATTAACCGTTTTTAATTTAGTTAAAAAAATGCATATTACCCGTCATATGGAACGAAGCTCCGCTATCTAATATCCAAAAACTTGATTCCATACCTGACATAGTCTCATTAGAAGTAGCGTGAAAGTGTTTGAACTTTTCAAGCAGATCGGTCCATTGAGAATCTGAGAGATTTGCACCCACATTCGATCGATCTTGTGTTGTTAGAGAAAATTTTGTTGTTGTGAAGAGGACATACCTGCTTGTTGGGCTGCATTATTATTGCAAGTATTTGATTGGTTTCTAGATCCAGTTGGTGTAGACACATTGAAACGAAAAGGAATGTTGGAAGCCGCAACACCCGCGTTTGAAGACGAATTTGAGATTCCTTTCCCATGGTTCCACCACTCAAGGTTACTAACCATTTTGAAGCACTGATCTTTAGTGTGTCCTGGTTTATTACAGTGAAAACAATGGAGATGAGACTTATCTTGTCTACCTTGCGATGAGCGAGATGATGAGCGAGCGGCTAATGCAAGCGAATCAGTACGAGATTCGGCCTCCTTTGTTGCTAGATGAGTACATTATTCTTGGATCGCCAGTGAGTACACCTTATTCAGCGAAGGTAATTTCTCTTTGGATATCACATGTGATCGAAGAGTGTGGTATGAGTCGTCTAAACCGATTAGAAACTGATGAACTCGTTCATCGTCTCTTTCGGTAACCAAAATTTTCGAGCAGGGGGCACATATCTCGGTAGATGATGGAAGTGCAGAACTAAGTTCGTCCTATAGTCTGCGTAATCTTACAAAATATGCCGACACCGTTTGCCCTTGTTGACGAAATTGACCTATATCAACACATAACTTGAGGATTTTTGGGCCATTTCCGACTGAGTACCTTTGCTCGATCTCAAGCCAAAGATCGCGAGCCGTATCTAGATTAGATACCGAGGAGCATACAGACGAGTATGTGGTATGCAAGATCCAGCCAACGATCATTGAGTTGATAGGACCCCAGTGTTGAAAATATGCCGATTCTGCATCCACGTGATTGAGCCCTCAATGAACCCGAGCTTTTGTTTGGCTCAAAATGCATTCATCATATTTCTTTTCCATTCGAAAAAATTGTTTTTCCCTTTGAGGACCACCGAGATGAGATAAATTCTCGGGTGATCCGAAGGGTGTAGGTAATACAGATTAGTTGTTTCAAGAGCAACAATGGGTGTCATGCTCTAGGTTGCGGAAGAGATTTTAGGTTTTGAGGATCGAATGATAGCCTGATATCATGTAAGAACTTTATTCTTAATGTGAAAATATATTGGCTGTCTTTTCATTGTGTGAAGGTACATATATAGACTTACTGAATAACGGTAACAATATAAAGGAAAAAGAAGATAAATACAATAAGGTAAGTAGATATTTACAGAATAATATATTTCCATTGTCAATTATCTAACTAAGTAAACACTTGGAAACTTCCCATCTTCATCAACACGAAAGAAGGGGAAAATGAGAATGAGAATCAAATTGGTCCAAAGCAAAGAATCATGTCTTCAAATGTAGCAAATTTGTTCCTAATTAGCAGAGTTCCGCTTTTGATAGAGATTTTTTTTTTTTTTTTTTGAAAAGTATTTGATAGAGATTTTGATATGACACTAAACATACAACAAGATTGCAAGTATGATATAAGATACCTGTTTCTTGCCAATCCATTGTCATTCAGCTTCCCTCATGCTTATATTGGGAGCATGTTTTATGCTGTCTGGATCTCTTTCTCAATCCATGGACATTTGGATATGAGGACAATCTTCAACTATAACTTGTAACGAAATTGGGAGTTCCACTTTTGATAGAGATTTCAACTCCGGACAATCCGTTATCTTCAAATACTTGATGGAAGAAAGATGTGGGAGTAGATCAAACTCCTGCAACTCAGGACATTCGCTTATGGTAACATGAGTTAGCCTTTCAAAATCGCCATCATTTCTTTTTTCCCATTTCCAAACTTTCAAACTTTGCATTTCATCTATTTCTACCTTCTCCAAACGACCAAATGCAATTTTCCTTTCCTCATTTCCTTCAAGTTCAATTCTCTCTATTTTGGTCATCTTAACCAACTGTAGATGCTTGAGGGACGGTAAATGCTCTATTGGAGGAAGTTCGGTAACTTGTATGCAGTCAAAGAAAGTGATATGGGCAAGTTGCTTAAATTCTAGATCACTAACCCAAGACGGAAATCTTAAACCTTCGTAACATAATATCTGCAACTCTTCCAAGCTTGTACATGGTCGGAGAGATTTAAGAATAGCATCGCTATCCTCGTGCTCCCCTGATAATTGAGACGCAGTCCATCTTAGCTCTAGCTTTTTAAGCTCATATTTTTTGTATAAAGCTACTTCATCCACCTCATCTGCATTTTCCACATTTTCCAACTTGGCAATGCAAAGAGATCCAGCGAGTTTATTCAATTCTTTCAGCTCTCTGATCTTGTAACCTTCTTGGCCTCCGACTAAGAATGCTGACAAAGTTCGAAGATTAACAAGAGCTCCTAGACTTTCAGGCATCGCTTGTAATTGAATGAGCACATCAACCTGTAGATGTCTAAGACTAGTTAGACTTTTCAGTTGCCCTGGCAGTTTACGGAGATTCATACAACCTTCGAGTTTTAACGTTTGGAGTTCAACAAGGGAACATATTATGTCGGGCAACATAGCGATGAGAGTCTCTGAAAGATCCAAATACCTCAGGTGAACCATATTGCCAACGGAACTCGGCAACTCTCTTATATGAGTTTTGCTTAGATCCAAAGTATGTAAACTCTCAAAACTTGAAAATAACTGATCCGGTATATGTTTGAGTCGTCTGAGGCTATGAAATGTATCACCAAGGAAGAGAAGAGTCTTCATCTCGGTGAATTGTTGAAGCGTATGCAAAATTGTTGCATCAATGTCATCGCAAGCCAAGGAGACATGCTGAATTGAATTATTGGTCGTGCTATTCGCCTGGTAGTCATTTCCCCATTTGAGATAGGATATACCAATCTCTTTTTCGTGCTTTAGCAACTCATTGATCTTCTTGATGTTTACTAGATACCTTTCCTTTCCCGTCATGAAGTTGGTTCCAGAATGTAATAGGTATCCACTGGTTAAGACGGAACTGAAAAACTCCTCTCCCGTCAGCTCCATAGGCTCATCCTTTATATACTCTCCTGCCATCCACAGCTGAATGAGGGTGTCCTTCTCAATCTCATAATTTTCTGGTAGAAGATATAAGATGGAGCGATGATTCTTCATTTCCTCCACCAAAGTAGCTTCTGCCACCATATCTTCGTCCTGCAATTCAAGTGAATATGTTACGGACTCATATGGATGCAAATAGTTTTTTTAGCGTCAATTTTTTTTAACTTATTGTTCTATATTCTTTTATAAAAAGATTATTATTAGAATTAATAAACAGTTAAAATATCACATCAATTTTAATTAAAATATATCACCATTTACTTTTTCACCAATTACTTCATACTCTGTCCTACGACACAATTCATCACAAATGAAAATACGCTGTGGTTTGACGATCCTTGATTATATTTTTGATAAATCTGCAAATTTGTTAAAATCATCAAGATTAATTTTAATTTTCAAATAAAGTTTTATTTAATTCATGAAAATTTTGATCAAGTCTCACCTAAATTAATTTAAATTTTTATAAAAGCTTCACATTTAACCGATTAAAATCTAGAATAATAAGATCATATTCAACAATTTAAAAAATTAAGTAACCGGTTAACTTTACAAATTAGATATAAAAAATGCAATGTATTCCATGATTTGGATTTAAACAATCTTTGTTTCATATTGGCTTTGGATAACACATTTTTAAATAAGTCAATAATCAGATATCAAATATTATAATGATAAAAACAAATACTACATGATCTTAGCCAAAAATGCCAAAATGTTGACAAATAAATGATTTGGCTAGCCTTCAACCCTTTTACTTACATAACTTCATAACTAAAACTTGTTCAACTAAACTTGAAATTGCTCAATATAAAGTTGTTCAACTATATAATCAATTGTTCTATTATATATATTCAAAATTGTTCAACCTCATTCAGTATCTAAAACCTAATTTGTGTTTCGAACAATTTTAAATATAATTAAACAATTTTAAAGATAGTTGAACAAAATAGACATATAGTTGAACACTTTTAAATATAATGGAATAAATTTAGTTGAACAAACCTTAGTTATATTTGAACAATTATTAACTAATCAAATGATTGTGATCCTTCGTAATTTTAATCCTAATAACTCTTTCGGAGTAAAATCAACTATATATATAACATTAGAAATATATTACCCTTTCCTTTGTCGAATATGATAGTTGATCCTGGGTAATCGTGCTAGCTGTTAGGCACTCGGCGTCATTCACATCGACTTCTTGTTCATCCAATCTATTCTTTCCGGGTAGCGCCAAACTACCATCTTGGGTAATCGTGCTAGCTGTTAGGGAGTCAACGATATTCCCATCGACTTCTTGCTCATCCAATCTATTCTTTCCGGGTAGTGTAAAATTACCATCCTGGGTAATCCTGCTATCTGTTAGGCATTCAACGTTTACCAAAATTTTAGAATTGCATACATTAAAACTATTTCTAAAGAAATTTAAAACTTTTGACAAGTGATTTCATATAAAACTTATATTTGTCGAAGTTCAAATCTGAAACTATCATTACTACAAGATTGTTATAAGAAAATGAATATTTAAGTATCTTTAGATAGAGGTGAATTATAATGATAGTAAGAAAAAAAAAAACATAGTAAGATTGTTGTAACAAAAGGGTGCGAACCTGGGTGTTTCTTCAATGTGGAGGTGGCTCTATTCGGAATAATTTGGAGGTGAATTTTTGGAATGTGAGAGATGAGAGGCCAGTCTTCTCCAGTTTCACTCTGACACCTTGCAATTAAGTGAGAACAATTCACTATCTTGAGTATTTGTAATGTCTCTATTGCTTTGATTTCATTGGGTAGACTAGTGATATTAGAGCAATCTTCGATGGCTATCTCCAACAGACTTTTGTATTTATGCAGGGTTTCTGGCAGTGTTGTTAAATGTTGACAATCGTGTAGAATGAGATGTTGTAACGAATCAGCAGCTGAGAGAAGCCCCTCTGGAAAGTTGATGAGCATAGGAAGTCCTTGAAGCTCTAGAAACTGAAGAACCTTGAGACCGTACAAACCATCCCATTTTTCCAAATCCAGCATTTGACAGTTGATAATGCTTAATTCCTTCAACAATGCAAGACGCTTAATGTTGTTTGGAAGAGAAGCAATGAAGGGACAGTAATGGATTTGCAAAACTCGAAGGTCAGTTAAGTACGCTATCTCCTCTGAAATAGATGTGAGATTTGGGGAATGGCAGATTTTGAGGTGATGGAGTGACCTCAAACTCTTCAAGACTTCTCCCTGGATATGGGTCAGCTTCACTGACAGGAACAAGTGCCTCAAATTGGCTAACTTGTGCATGGACTTGGGAAATGTTGTGAGTTTCTGACAGCCAGAAAGGTCGAGAGTCTGTAGATTGAGTTGGTTGCATATTGTCTCCGGGAGCAGTTGAAGTTCGTGGTTCCCCTTAAGTGAAAGGTACCTTAACAGCTTCAAATTTCCGATACTCTCTGGTAACTCCTCGAATACTGAACCATCAAGCAGCAGGACGCGTGCATGGCTCAACTGGGATATCAGCCCTTCGAGTAAGTCTTTTTCGACATGGCCTACCCATCTCCCGAATAAAAATGTTCTTACATTGGGTTGTGCATCTAGGTCACGTCCAACTAAATCTCTGTAGGCATAACAAATTAAATGCCGAGCATTATCTGCAATTCTAGATGGATAACCAAAGTCACCTAAACGATGTATCTCCTGAACCTTAATTGATGTCAATATACGTTGGAAGGCCTGATTCACAAATAGCCGGTTTTGGTCATCACTTTGGTAGGATTGAATAAAAGATCTCGACAATAGGTCATTACAATATCTATGGCCAATATCTCGAAGGTCTTCATCATTTGCCTCGGTCGAGTACAATAGCCCCTGCGCCATCCAAAAGTAGACTAATTCATCCCTCGACCATGCCTTGTGCACTGATAATATGACATAAACAGAGAAGCATTGCACCAACTCAAGCGACATACTCTGCATACAAAATGAGAACATGCTTTCACTTATTTGTTTCCATATATGTTCATCTCTGTTGATACGCAACATGCTTCCGAATGTCTTGATTGCCAGTGGATTCCCATTATACTTTTGGACTATCTCTCTCCCAAAACGACTCAGGAAGGGATACTCTTGCCGTGCCTCTTCATCAAATTTACAACATCTGCTAAATAAAAGCCAAGAACCCGTTTTATCAAGGCCTTTCAACTCAAGACTATTGGCCCCGCCCACTATTTCGTGAGCCCGGTATTGGGATGAGGATGCAGTGACTATGACTGTGCTTCCTCTTGAGCCCACCCTCAACACCTTCTTTAATTCCTCCCACTCCTGATAATCGAGGAAGTTGATATCATCCAGCACTAAAAGATACTTGTGATCTTTGAGGATATGACACAATCTGTGCTTGAGGGTTTCCATATCCGTTCCCTGTAGGTACAACCAACTCTGCTGGATTAAAGACCTTATAATTTCCTCAATCGTATCTTTTAAGTTGGAACAAGTTGATTGAACCGAAGCCCATAATAGCAAGTCAAAACTAGTAGAGACTTGGACATCATTGTAAATCAACTTTGTCAGACTTGTTTTTCCTATGCCCGAATCTCCCCTGATGGATATAAGAATAGGATGCCTCCGCTTGTTAGACGGATGGAAGATCCAGTCCAGCAGCTGCTGCTTTTCTGATTCTCGATCAATTAATATTTGGTCCTCCCAGGAGAACAATAATCGGTCGTAGTGGGGAGATGCGCTGGTAGTACTGCTGGACAATAACACCGGAAGAATGTAACATGGCTTGTCTGGCATTATGTCCATAATAACACCACAGATGTTTTGTAGATCTGAAATAATAAACCTCACTCCTAAGTTCAAATCAGTACTCCTTTCATGGATGCCTTTCCCTTCCAAATGATTGGCAGCAGCCTTATCCAGAATATCCTCCGTTTCATAAGCCCTTCTTTTGAGATTTCGTATAGCATTTCTCACCTCAATATTGTTGAACCCCTTACTCTTTTGTTGAAACGACACGCATATGTGAGAGAAGATTGTTTTGGCCTCTTGGACTTTTTTTTCCAGATCCTCATTAGCGGACAGGGTTCTGATTTCGGTTTTAACATTGGAGCTTAGCATGTGAAGAACTCTTCTTACCACCCCCAACGTGAATATTGACTCCGTCTCTGCTAGTTGGTGCTCCCTCCATTTACGAAAATCTAAAACGAGAAAAGTGTAATTATAGAAGAGCGGGAGGTCTAAATGGAGATTGAAATTCAAAAGTAGTAAAAAGAAGCTTATGAGAGTAAAGGAATTGTGTGACGTGCCAAACGTACTAACCCTGAAATAAACTAGGTTCCATGCTGCTCGTGGGGAAATGATCGACTGATGCCACTCCGACAGCAGCGCCCACAAGTTCCGGTGGTAGATCTTCACCCTCCTTCGTCACCGGCGTCTTTCCTCTCCCCCTACACGTATAACCACGAATCTTAAGCAAAAGTTTTAGCTCCACGGAACAAGTTAAACAACAAATACAAAACTAAAATACCGACAGATAAGCTACAAAAAAGTTGAGTTCAACCTTTTCAATTTCTTTCCTAAAACGCTTGTGAAGCCAGTAAACGCACAAGAATGCGCAAAAATTTGTAGATATATATAATGCTCCTGAGGTTGCGACCATGACACACCTTGACAAAACAAACTACATATATATTATTTAGATACTTTGTAATTTATATGAATTTCATAAATTAACTTGTTTCACATATAAATAAGGAAAAATAATTCAAATTAATACCAACTATCAACTTTGAACCGAAAATAGTACCAACTTTGAAAATTACTATGAGCGATACAAACTATTAACCAAAAATAATACCAACTTTGAAAATTACTATGAGCGATACAAACTATCAACGTATTTACCAAAAATAATACAACATACTTTTCCGGCAAAAACCCTAGCTCCGGCGATGACGTGGCAGTCGAAATATTACATGTCATCAAATAAATGGATTAAAGGTGTGATATGGATTTTATTTTTAAGAAAATAAATTTAATAATATTTAAAGTATTAAAAAAAAGTTAAAAAAATTTCCTATTTTTAAAATTTTAAATAATAATTTTTAAAAAAATTTGTACAATTATTTTTTTAAAATATTTTTTGTAATTGTTTTTTTAAAAATAAAGTTTGAACATTTTTCTAAAAATGGTTTTGTAAAAAACGTAAAAAAAAAAATTAAAAACATTTTATTTTTTATGAAATTAAAAATAAATCGTTTTTTTGTGAATTTTTGAAAATGTTTTTTGGGGGATTTATTTTTATTTTATATTTAAACTGATTTTCAATAAAATATTTTTTTAACAAAATTGGGGAAAAAAATTTCTTTAGGATTAGGTTAAAAGATGAATTTTTTATAAGAAAAAATTCAAATATTTTTTTACAATTTTTTTATTAGAATTAAATTTTTCATTTTATACAAAAATCCAAAATTAAATTTGATAAAAAATAATTCGAAGTTTTTTTTGAAAAAATCAATTTTTTAATTATTAAAATTTTATATTTTTTGGAAAGATAATATTGCATAAATATTAATACATTTATTTACAAACCTATTTTAAAAAAATCTTCAAAATTTATTTTAAATTATTTTTTACAAATTTTTTTTTAAAAAAAATATTTATACATTTTTTTGAAAAATTATTATTTATTATTTTAAAAAAAATAAATTTTTTAATTCTAATATTTTAAGTATTATTTAATTGATTTTTTTAAAAATAAAATCCACATCATACATTTAATCCATTTATTTGATGACATGTAACATTCCGGCTGCCACGTTATTGCCGGAAATAGGGTTTTTGCCGGAAAAGTATGACGTATTATATTTGGTAAATACATCGATAGTTTGTATCGCTCCTATTAATTTTCAAAGTTGGTATTATTTTCGGTTAAATGTTAATAGTTGATATTATTTTGGTTTATTTTTCCTATAATAACTACATATATTATCTAAGATATTATAATTTTTTTTGTTTTAAGCATTTAACTTACATGTATATAACAAAATATTCAGACAGGGCAAATTAAAAAATCCTAATAGCTAGCTATTTGTTTGAACAAATTTTTATATTTTCTTAGGATTTTCACTATGGTATTAATACCTTCTTTAATTGCTATGATCATTATTATAAAATGTAAATAACTATTATGTGCTCGCATTGTGGGTATAGGGGTAAGCATTTTCGGATATCATATCCGATCCGATAGATTTGTCAAAGTCTGATTCGAGAGTACCCGGATATTCGATACTTTTATTCGGTTTGGATATCCGATCCGGATATTTTTCACTAGACTAGTCGAATATATCTGATTCGATCTGAGATCCAATCCGAGTATTTATCACTAGACTATGATATATTCAATCCAACTTTTTTTTTTCTCAAAACCTCTATCCATATCCGATCAGAAAATCTAAAAAAATCTTTCCAGATCGGATCGGACTCGGATCACCAACTATCGAACCTTTTCAAATTGGATCTTCAGATTAGGCGGATCAAGACTTTTTTTTTTTTTTGCTCACCCTTGACTAGGTGTAGAAGTCCACATGTTTACGGTCTCGGTTCACTTGACAATAAAAATAAGGTTTCCGTAACGGAAGATCAATCTGTACGTAGTATAAAGACAAGTGGCGTACGTGAGCATCGATAACTTGCACGTCTGTCCCATATATTCAATCATTCACTAATGAATTTGTTTCTATTAGTTTAGTTAGGGGTGACATAGGTCCAAAATCGAACCGAACTGCAATAAATTGAACCGAACTTAAAATCAATTTTTTCAAAACTTTGGACCGAAAACCGAACCTATAAAATTAGGTTCGGTTTCGGTTTGGACCTAAAACAAAAAATGTGAAATATTAGAACCTAAAACCGAACCTATTAGGGTCGGTTTCGGTTCGGTTTAGGTTTTGGACCTAAATGGACCTAAAAATGAAAATAAACATATCGATAAAAATATTTTAAAAAATGAAATATCCAAATCCAATAGCATAAAATTCGTGAATACAATAAAAACAATAAAGTTTAAATTTCTAATAATTTTAGTATGAAGATTTAAAGCTAGAAAAATAACAATTTCATTTAAGCATCAAGTTTAAATCTTGTTTTTTAAATTAAAATTCGGTTTTTCGGTTTTACGGTTTTTAACCGAAACCGAACCGAAACCTATTTTTTTAAAAACAAGGACCTAAGACCGAACCTAAATTGTCGGTTTCGAGTTCGGTCTGGATCGAAATTATCGGTTTCGGTTCAATTCGGGAAACCGAACCTAACTTGCTCAGCCCTAAGTTTAGGGTACAAGTGTTATTGACCACCATCTCCTATCATATTTGTAATATTTGGTTTTCAGATACATATTAACACGATGTTTATTTTTGATACTCTTATGAGAAACTTTAAAATAATACGTATTTAAACGAAAAAAACTCCGTATTGAAAAATCAATGTACCGAAAGATAATTATTATTAAAAAAGGATAATCAATATTAAGTGTAAAGTTTATTTACGCTTTGATTATCTTAAGCAAATATAATATAATATTTTTTATCGTTATAATTCCGTTTTTATTCAATGATCCGATCAACTAAACTGTACCAAGTGTATTATTTTCGGATCGACCTATTCCAGCAAACAAAGGCCCGAATCAAATTTACAGCAACATCACACACAAACTGCCTGGTGTTCAAGAAGAATGCAAATAATAAGTGAAACCGTAGAGCAATTCTCTAGTTTTATTTTTTGGTTATATAACCTAAAGTATTTAACAGAGAAGTGCACTTCCTAACATGATTTTTCTTAAATAAATATTAAACTATTATTAATGGTCGACATCAACAATATTTTCGGGCATCTAATAATATTGTGATCCGATATAAATAGCTGTTTTTTCGGCTGTTAAAATGCAAAATAGAGGGTTGACTTAGAATTTTTACATTGTCAAATAGTTTTTATTTTGATACGTGATCGAGAGGCCAAAAGAAGTCGGCAGGCGAAACTAACTGTCAAAGGAACAACTCAACGTTAATAGAGGCAACCATATAAACCGGTGAAAAAATAGAAAAAGAGTGAAAGCGAAGGAGGACAACAACATGAAGATGTAAAACATCTCCCAAAGATGAAGCGGGTAATGGGCGAGTCAAGCACTATCAGAATAAAACCGCCGGATGCATGTACAACATGACTCGAACTCCTAGGGAAGTGAAAGACGAGAATTCGGAGAAGAGTCTCCCATCAAAATGAAACCGTCATGAAAACACACCACCACGACCGCAACCTAGACATGACTCTAAACATACACCGGAATTTGTAGGAGCTTACAAACATGAACATGTCAAGTTCCACCTCGATCTTATTCATAAATGAGCTTCTCACTCAAATTTGTTCACAACTTCGGAGATTGATTCAAATAAGGAGAATTCTTTCCAATATGCAAGTTTATCGGTTAAAAACTTTATTCAAACCGGATTCCATAGACCAAGACATGGTTGGAATTTGTGACTCTTGGTTGAGATTATTGTTTTCGTATAGAGTTACGCGGGGGAAGAAACCAAACAAAAAAAAGATATGATCTAACACCAAGAACCGAATGGGTTGGTAGGGCAGGGAATTTGGTCACGGGAGACGATCGAGCCTCCCAAAACACAAGATCCACCACACCTTAGTTCATGAAAAATTTGTAAAGTGTAGTTTTGAGTTCACAGTTAAGATCAAGAGAAAGAATCTCAACTATTTCGATAAAACTCTCAAACAAGGGATTAGTTCACTTGTAGAACATATTAGGGGTTATATTGGATCATTTGTGGAATCTGGGATTAATCTGAAAATCTTGTTTTTGTCCATGTTGGGGGTTCTGTTTGTTTATTCAAACAATGTGCTTTAATGTTGTTGTTGTTTAGGTAGTATAAACGACTAAACAAAACCAAAAAATTTTGGTCTTATTAATGTTGTTCTTCCACTTAAATTAAAGGTCGAGCGTTAGTAGATTGTTTTCGGCTACAAGTTGATTTGGGAAAAATTTTAAACAAGGCCAAAAATTAAAGGTACAAGAAAAAAGTAGAAGATGAAACATTTATAAGAAAATAAAACTAAAAAATGAGGCTGATTTTAAAAATACGAGTTGTGAAAGTAATTAATAAAAAGATAGGAGGTATTTGACTTTAAAAGATTTTTTTTTTTTTGAAAGGTTAGAAGATACTTAACACGAAAGCAGAACAAATCAAAGAACAATAAATGACCACAACTTGATACACACAAACCACTTAAAAACACAAAAGGAACTCTAAATTTTTTAAAGACCTCATCTATTCTTTTGCAATGATTAAAATTTGAAAAACTCAAATTTTCAAATACGGACTACAACTAAAAAAACAAAAAGAAAAAGAACATGAAAACCAAAGAAACATAAGAAAATTAAGAAAATACACGATAAGACGATTTTGCAAAAAGACTAGTGTGAAAAACAAAATAAAAGGAGATACCGAAGAAATAAAATATTAATAATGAAGACAAAAAAACAAAGGAAAAAAATGAAAAAATTAAGAAAAAAATATCCCTCTAGATTTTCTTCCGACCTTAGAGATAAAAAACGAATTTTGCTCAAAACATAGTTTTTGACATTGTTGTGAGAAGGTATTTCATGATTCACCTTTTGTGATTATTAGTCAAAGAAATACATATGTTATCTTCAATGGATCTATATTTGCTTTCTTGAAGAATGAGAGGTGACTTGAAAACGAAACAATAACCTTTTACCAAAAAGCGGAAGCAATGCCTTGTTTTGGTTTGTCCGTTGGTCGATTAATCTTGAGCAATAATCATGTTTTTTGGTGAAAAATGGTTCATTGTTATTATTGTTGGTAACATATTACTGCTCATTTTGGACAAAATATAATTCTTCATCTTCGTTCCCTTTTTTGTTTTCTTTATTCGATTGTTTCTACTCAATCTTGCTACATCTATTTGTTCAAATTTATTCAAATTTTTTTTTTTTTTAAATTGCTTAAAACTTTTTTACAAAAGTCCATTGTTCAACAAGTCGTGTTCATGCAAACTTCTTCACATATAGATATTGAATGACACATTAGATTGATATGCAAAGTTTTTAAGTGAAACATTAGATTGGTTCAAGGATCAAAGATATTCATTGATACATTAGATTGCTTCAAGGTCACAAATGTTGCAAATTGAGAGAGCATTCCATGATTAAATCCATAGGATGAATCACACAATGAATCAATCAAGCTAAATTAAACGTATGACCTAGATTTCTTCAAAACTATTTTACGGTTTGTTCAATACCGCCACGTTTGTTCAATAATGCTTAGATTTATGCATAACATTGAAACGAGCATTACCCGAGCTGAAAAATATGATAGTTAGGAAAAAGACCAACAATAGGTGAGTCGGTTCATTTATTCCAAGTTGAATGTGCAATTAATTGAGTGAATTTGTTGTATCATGTCAATGCCGGAACAACTCAACGGGTCAAAGCTTCGAGTTAAACTCGCAAGCATTACTAGATTTGGTTTATGGTGTCGGCTCCAAATGTGGTGCTTTGGTTCCTGGATCTAGGAAACGCGGGCGGCGAGGCAAAAACAAGCTCCCAATGCGCCAAAAACATCCCTGACACTGACAAAGGGAAAAGTTGCGTCCGGGTGAACGTGGCAAGGATTAGGGGTTTAGATCCTGTGGATCTGAGCGCGTGAACTCTAAGGCTGAGCGAGACAAGGGTAGTTGGGGCTCGCCGGCTGGTGAAGAGCAACGTTAAAGAGGAGAAGACACTAGGATTTCTAAGGTTAGGGATGGCGGTCGGTTAATAATAAGGGTTAGATGTATCAGATCAATAATCGCAAGGGGTTGGATATGACAGATCTGATCGTGATGGCCTTTGGAAAGGAACGGTTGAGGAGAACTGAGCTTTGCTTTATTCGGGGTTTTTTTTTTTACTAGCCACCATGTTTATTCAACAAACAAGAGATGGTTACAAAAAAAATAACACATAAGAGATTGAGAGAGAGAGGAGGCCTGTTCTTCGCTTTTTACGAGTGCGAGTCGAAGGAGATGGGTTTCCCCTTTGAGTTCTTTTTCCTTTGCATTTTGGGGCATGTGTTGATTGTAAACCTATTATTCTGGTAGGAGCATTTTGGTTTTATGGTTAATGATCAGTCTTTTCATTTTAGTACCACTAGTTCATTACCTCCACTTAATATTATTATTATTATTATGTATTATATATTGAATAATGATCTAAAAAAATTATTATATTATAAATTGACTTTAAAATATTTAAAATAATATTTTACTATTTTCTATAAATAAAAAAAAAATTAATTCATAACTAATTAAGTTTTAAAATTATTATTTATTGTAGACTATCGATTTGGGTCAAGATATTGAAAGCATAATCAATTAAACAGTAATTAAAAAGAAATTGTGAGATCTTTTTACCATTATAGTTTTGTTAGAAATTGTAACGGATTTTGTAAGGTTTGAAATGAAAATTCAAAGATTTGTAAATCTTAACTACAATTGGAGTTTGTAAGATCTAATTTTTTTTATTTTTTTCGAAAACGCTAATGTATAAATATATTGTAAATTACATCGAGTTAGAAGTTAGGCGGGCAACAAGATGTGCCGCCAACCCTTCCTGAATAGCGAATCCGATCCTCCTGAACACTACATTTGAAGACCTAGGTGACACAAAATTTCCATGCAAGACCCGTTGCACCCTCTTGAGAATCTCGACGACATTAGGTGCAAGAAAACCAAACGTATCGAAAGCGAACGGAATAAACACATGCTGGTTTTCAAGACAAGCTCTTTCATGCTTAGTCACCTTCAAATAGGCAACGTTGAGAGCCGCCTTACCCACAACAAAAGACCCGTTATCCAAATCAACCAAAGGGGAGACTCCTGTCAAATCAATACAAGCATGTTTCCCACCCACCCATCAAAAAACTAACACATCTACAGGCCTCAACGTAGACCTTCCTTCACGCGGATCAGTCAAGAAGGATAGAGGCGCCTCTTTCTTGGCCGAAATCTCTGTTCTCTTAAACACGTCACATAAAACATCACGAACCAGATCATGCCTATATTTGAAGTCGGGTAGTTCTTTACAATGAACCACATGCTCCCCAAAAACATCCAAAGGCCTCCCACAATTAGGCATAGGACAAAACATATCAGACGAGAACAAATGAATCATAAGGCGATACTTGAAGATCGTGCGATACTCAACGGGAGACATACATTGTCCAAGTCCATCAATAAATATGGCAAGAAGGAAATCTTGGCTATGCACTGTCTATAGACATTGAAAAACCAAATTTTAATATACCAAATTTCTATATTTTATTTATTTTTTTAACAAAAGTGACGTGGCATGGTGACTATTTACTAATTTTAATAGAAATATATTTATAAATAGTTAATGGCAAATCTGTTAATATATTTTGACAATTCTATAAATAAATCGGAAAAATGTTGATGTAGATGACTTTAGAAGTTGACGCGTGGGCGAAATGAGAGTTATTTTAGTAATATGTATATAGATTAATAGTGTAATATTGTCATATAGGATTTGATCCCTCCGTTAGAATCCCTTTGTTTCTGAGATCAAGTTCGAAAAAAATAACTAAAAATAATAAAATCGTGACGAGTGTGTATCAACATTATATTTATTTTCTTTTTGAGAAAATATGAAAGTTACAGTAAAAAAAACTCAACTCTAATACCATCTTCATCCCAAAACCTTGAAATTGTTTCTTATCTCATATTTTTATTTATTTTTTATTTACAAAAAATATTTTATGAACCTCTCAACTCTATCCATCCCGAAATTCACCAAAGTTTCATCAATTATTTTGTTTTATATAAATTTAACAAAAAACCACTTAACTCCCTACATTTAAGCAAAAATAATAATAAAAATAAAAATAAAAATTTTGATCGGTAGAGTTGGACAAAAAATCTATCATAATTCATTTATTTTCTAAAATACTTCTCTCCACTTATAACCTTATTCTTTCATTAAATATGACAATTATTTTTATTTTTGTAATTATAAATTGCTAAAGAAACTCCCAAATTTTGGGTGAAGATGTTCTAAGGCACATTTAGGAAACGTGGAGAATAAGAGCAGATTGGATTGGAAATTACGGTCCGGTTTGGACCCGTTTCATGATGTTATGGTTCGATTCGGTCTTGTACCGTAATGTTCTTGTCCGATCCGGACCGGTTACTGACACTTTTTTGAAAAAGGCATGAATATGGTTCGGTCCGGTTCGGTTTTAGACCGGGCCATATTTATTATTTAACCAATAAAAATATTTTGAAAAAATAAAAATAAAAACGGTTATTTCGGTCCATAGACTGTTTTATACAAGTAGTGAAGCGGTCCAGTCCGAACCGTCTGCACAGCACTATACACACTCGTCAAGAATAAATCTTTGAGGCGCAGTCACATTGTACATTTATATGTTAATAAATCTGCCGATCAATTAACAAAACATAAACTCGTTGAAATAACCTAGCGAATAAAGAGTTATTTTTCTCAGGCCGTAGAATGCGACACAGAGAGGGTTGACTTTGAGTTTTTGACTTTGTCAAATTGATTCGATCCCTCGTGAAAGGCACCATTGCACACTTGCATCAACGACCTCATCACTCATCCATGATCGAATGAATAAATCACTCTTTCATGCTAAGATACCATTGATATTTTTTACAACAATTAATTTTGCACGTAGAACATAATTATCTACTCCATTTTTTTATACAACCGTGTTTCTACATTTCGTTGTCGATATCACATTTGTGGTCGAGCGTTATCTATCTACATCAGTATCTTTGTTATTTTTTACAAATTTTGATTGATCAATGTAACGTATGAGTTCACATTTTCATAAAACACACAAATATTTGATCCGAGTACAACACGTAATATGTTGTTTTTTTTTAATAAAAACATAATAGTAAAAGTAATTAGATAAACTGATTATTAAAATATGTGTGGCCTGTGTAAGATATCGTTTCCAATACTACCTTTATATATTAGTTCAATTGCGTATGTAAATTTCAAGTAGTTTGTTTAGTTAGAATTTTTAATGTTATGTACATATTCATCAAGTAAATCGTACATGTGAAGATTGATTCAATTACTTATTCATATAACCCATTTACAAAAATCGTTGAAAGTATGAGTGAGTTTTAGTTCTAATAATCTAATCTTACTTATATTAGTTATTTATGTATATGATAGTACTTTATGAAAAGAGTTTATAAATAATTGCATTAACTATGAAAAAAATCAAAAATCTTACATTTGGGTTTTAAAATTTTATCCTCCGAAATAATTTGTTTATAAAAAAAGTCTTAACGTGTAAATAAGCCTAATAAAAATAAATATTTGAAATTAAAATTTTTGTTACTTGTTTAAAATTACTTAACACATTTGTTGGACCGTTTGTTTCTAATGCCCTAAAAGTCTGTTATGAGAACAAAGTCCAATGCCATTGAAAAGACCAGATGCCGAGAAAACCTCTCCTAGATTCATGAGCAATGAAACTTATTTTTAAGGGTGAGCGAATATCCGGAGATCTACGTAACACGGAAAATGAATAAGGCTGTAATGAGAAACTGGGGAAGTGACAATCCTATATAACTATTAATTGTAACTTATGAAAATGATAATATAAAACGGAGAAACCAACACATAATTTAGGGTCATCGGTGGTGTTTCGGTGCTTAATAGCTGGCAATTGTAAACATGTATCAGAGGAAACTAATCAAGAAATTATGGACAAATGATCGTCACTATGAAACTTAAGTTGGTCAATCTTATGTGCTCATATCCACGTCTAATGTATATGCACTTTTGATCCAAGATCAAATATAAATCGAGATCTATCGACAATAATTGAAGTAAGTAAATTTACATTTGCGGATTTAGATATAGACGTAATAGACATCTTCTGGCAATCTACCTTTTACTACTTCCTTGTACAGCTTTATGAAGGAGTTATTACATAAACTTCGTGTGGTCTCGAGAATTCCATTGTCTACACTTCTTCATCATTTCAATTGGGTTAATGAATGTATTTAACGAAATCTGGATCTAGCTTGCTTGACTATAAAGCTTCGTCTCTCTATCTAACTGTCAGACTTATTCATACTTCTTATAGATATCAAATGAGTTGGAAACTTACTGTTAGACTATATAAGTGAAGAACAAAAAATCTATAAATGAAGTATCGAGACAACACTTTTTGTAACCGAGTTCAGCTTACCTGTAGACATCAGCTCTTGTAATTACCAACTATCTCTAAACTCTACAGATACTATCAATCTATTTATTTAACAGCTACCAAGCAAAACATGAACAAGTACCAACTAGATTAAGTGATGCAGCAAATTAATTATTGCCCATTGATCAAAGACTTCGCTTCAGCAATTAGTGGGGAATTAAGTATCCATATAACTTATTCAGTCATCCCAAATGACATTATCAAGTTTGATCGAAGTCTGTCGCAAGGTGAAGTTTCCGAGACCAATGAGATTTGTAGGGAGGAATCCGGTAGAATACCCGATTCAGCTGTACCTGCCTGAACGCGAACTGAAACAACCTTTCCACCAACGGAAACCAAAGCGACGAGGTGATGGAGTGTGACTCCCCTACAAGAAGATTCAAAGCAAAAATGAATTGGTTACAATCTTCTATTAATTCAGTTTAAAACTTTACATATTCTAGACAAGGTGTATATGTGCATAACTTTAATTGTCCTTCTTCATTTTACATGGTGATCAACTATAAGATTATTCATGCTAAATCATATTCAGAAAGTAGTGATTTAGGGACAAAAACTTGTATGACTCGTACCAGTATGTTGCTCGGAGTAGCAGGATTTTGTTGAATCGTATCCACTGGCTCTAAATCAATTTCAACATGGTAGATGTCTCTAATCTTGGGCCAATCAGCTTCTCCAACTTGACATCTTTGTTTTAAGATGCCACTGTGTTTGATGATTAATCTTGTAAGAGATGCTGGCAGTGTAGGCAGTTCTTCCAATACCATACACCTACTGATTTGTAATTCCTCCAATGATGTGAGACAGTCCAATTCAGGCAATTGGAGTACGCTCGGACACTTCTCGACATGAAGATTGCAAAGACGCGGCATATAACTGGCCGCAAATTCTATCCACCAGTTGAGCGTGAGCATGTCACAGAGGACTAATGTCACTATATATGGGAATTTACTCATCTGGGTAATTTCATGCATTGCCTCAACACGGAGAGTCTTCAACATTGGAAGATGGTGTATTGATGGTAGAGCTTTACAATGATCCAAGTGCATAAACTCTAGTAATCCGCATACTTCAGTTCTGCTGAGCCACTCAGGAAACTTGGCATTAGGGTAATTTCCAATTATCAACTCTTTCAAGTTCTTGGGAGGTTCAAGGCCTTCAAGAACTTTTTTTGAAGATTCATCTAGTGCTGACCTAGACCACTCTAGCTCCAACTTTTCCAACTTTACCTTACTATGTAACTTGGCCTCTTGAGCCTCTAGTTTAGTCTCTACATTTTCAAGTTTTGTAATACGAAGTGATTTTCTAAGATCATTCAAGCTTTTCAGCTCCACAATCTTAAACCCTTTCCTCTTCCCCACAATGAATGCATCAAGCCTCTGGAGATTTATTAGTTTCCCTATCCCTAAAGGCATACTACCCAAACCTCTTGTGTTCACTTGAAGAGATATAAGTCTGGTCAACGTGGTGAGATCTTTAGGTAGCTCACGGAGGTTGTCACAGTAGTTTAGCTTAAGAACTTGCAATTCAGGGTTCTTGTAAAGTTTGGGCAAAGTTTCCACTGGAGTATGTGAAAGGTCTAGGTAACAAAGGTATTTTAATCCAGAAATGTTTTTGGACTCGAGCTTGGTGAGATTTGTATGACTTAAATCTAAGACTCGAAGGCATGAGAGGCTCTGAAAGAAGGTGGGATTTTTGGTGATCTTTCTCCCAACATCATGAATCAAAAGAAATGTTCTTAGACCACTGCACATTATTTGTATATCACCAAGGAGGTGATCAATAACATTCTCTGCATCATCTCCATTATTTTCACAGCTCAAAGAAAAATGGCGGGTGATATTTGAAATCTCAGTATGTAACAGGGTGGACATTGACGTACCTATATGTTTCCGACAAAATGTCTTGGATGCAACATTTTGAGCCAAGTCATAAGCCAACCCATGCATCTTGTAGCTTGGTTTCTCACCAGGTAGAACTTCTGATGACTGAAAGAGAGAGCAAGAGTGTAGATCATCAAAATATTCCCTTGTAGTTTGCTCTAAGTAACTCACATCTCTTGAGAGTTGAGTAAAGCCTTCTGCCATCCAAAACTGAACCAAATTGTCTTCATTAAACTCATAGTCTTGAGGAAACAAAGAGCAATAAGCTAGACACCTTTTCAAATGCGGTTGTTGTACTAATAGGGAGACTGGCTTTAGATTTAGAAGGACTCTTTCTAAATCTGGTACCTTCAACGAGCTTCTTGTTGTTATTTCTATTATGGTGTCTAGTCGATGCCCAGGTTCTGCAGCTGATAAGAGAAGCCCTATTTGGTTGGCCAACAATGGCAATCCTTTACATGTGTCAACCAAATCCTTCATGTTGTGTGTAATAGCATATACATCAGCTTCACATAAGTTTTTGTTTGCTTTAGCAAGATTTTGAATCAATGAGAAACACTCATTTATTGAGAGAGGGTGCAAACAATGCTTACTAGTGCCGGTCACGCTAGCAACTCGTGGATTTTGAGTGGTTATAAGGACTTTGCTTTCTGGATTGAGAATTTTTTGACACTTGGACCAGAATTGACGCCAATCCTCAGGAGCCACTGAGTGCAAAGCATCAAATACGAACAATACTCTTTGGTCTTTAGAGGGTAGCTTGCCCTTGACATAATCAAGAACAACTTTCAAGTTGAAATTGGAAGATCGAGGAGGAAAAATTATGCAAGGGAAATAAGTTTGGATGATTGCCTCATCTGCAATGGCTTGAGCGAGTTTCGTCTTCCCAATACCACCTATGCCGATTATTGAAACTCCGAATGAATCTTTTGCAGTCAACTCTTCAACGATCTTGGTTTTCTCTTTTCCCCTAATAAACAACTCATCAGCTAGGCAGTCATGGCCAAGGGATGCCTGCTCCGAGTTGGTTTGCCTGTTTGAGAGCCTTGCTTCAATTTCTTCCTCTTTCGCTTCCAGTCTGGTCCGCATCAAGGCTACGTACTTGATATTGGCCCGCAGGAATTTAGTTACAATTTCCTTCTTGCGTGCTGAATCCATGCTATCTTCAATGTCTTCAAGTTCATAGCGGCAATCTTCTAGTTCATCCAACCAATCAGAAGGTAGGCGTGAGTTACTTAGACAAACATCAATCCTCTTAAGAGTTTTTCGCAGCTCACGGAGATCCTTATCAAGTGTTGCCCTCAACTCGTTGAGATTCTTGTCAGCGTTCCATATACCGCTGATATAGTACTTAGAACCTTCAACCAGGATACTAGACAAGAAACTGGACAGCACACTAGAAGCTACAGCTGCCAATATAGACATAGTTGCAAAGATCAGTTGCAATAGCAAGGATTTGAAAGGGAAGGTTATGGACACAATCGAAGGAGTACAAGCAATTTCATCAAATGCGGTTTTAAAAATTGTATTAAGGTTTTCTCATTTTCACTATTTTTTATTTGGTCACACAAAAGTTGAAAACAGGTTCAAAAACACTGTGAAACAAATCCAACACTGTCAACTAAGTCAATTCCACTAACTGGTAGATAGAAATCTAATCAACGGATCCAGCACAGTCCTCTAACATTAGACCAATCAGCTGCAAATGGATGTCCTACATTATTTTTTGTTGTACATTGTTGACTTTTGGGGATCATCCATTTATGGATTTATAGTCTAATAAAGACAGCCATTTCTAAAGAGATGTTACGAGCCGACATAAAAGAAAAAGGAAACAAGTATAATATTTCAAAAAACTGGGGTTTGGGATAGCTGTCACTTGCATCAGCTGGGGTCTGAAACTTCGATCATCTTCTTTGAGCTGTGAAAATATTGGGCGATGATGCGCAAAACTTCTATCAAACTTAGCCCAAAAACATTTCTGAGCTGAAAAACTTCGCTACTAATTGATAGCAATTCTTTCGTGCTTTTTTTTTTTCTTTATATGAGACGGATTTAATGTCAATAGGGGCAGATGTACTCTTCACGTATGGAGTGGTGGAGAGGATTTGCAGCATTGCAAGCTCAGATAATGTTTTCAAGAGATTCGAAGCATCTCATTATGATCCCCGAGATCTCCAAAGCATCTTATTGGACCAATCCGTTGTGTTCCAAAGGATATACAAGCATATCAACGAGTGTGATAATTTCAGTTCCCAAACAAATAGGAATCGTCTCAGCCACATCAAAGGAACAGCTTATGATATTGAAGATATGCTGGATGTGGCTGCAACTGATCAGAAAATCAATGGAAGACATGACACGTTCCCAAGTGACCAGCTTGTCAATTTATGTGTACAGCTGACTAGAGAGATTTCCGAACTGGATGCATCTTGTTCTGAGGTAGGGAGATCTCATGCAAAGTCTGTTTATTCTGGGATGCTAAATCTCATCTTTAAGCCTAAGTCTAAGGCTGATCCTAAAGAAAGGATAGCAGACACCAGGTTTGTTCCTCAAGCTTTGTTTTCCTTAAAAGCTGGTACTACCAAGGCAACAGATGCATACTCCAATAAAATTCGGGTATTGTCCTGCGTGTGGGAGGACACTGTTGTTGGGAGAGAGTCGGTAAAGAAAGAGATTATGAACTGGGTCTTCCATCCGTCTAATCAGCTGGGGCATCCCAAAGTTGTATCCGTCTCTGGAGACAACGGTATAGGAAAAACAACTCTGGCTAAGTTGATTTACACTGATGCCCTAGTCTCCACTACCTTTGACTTGCTATTATGGGCCACGAACTCAACTTCTAAACAACTCAGTTTGGACCTTAAAAGTACCCTTGTTGAAATCATTAGGTCTGTTACCAGCCGGAGTTCGCTCTACCTGCAGAGAATGGACACCGAAACCTTGAAGGACATCTTGCGCGGTTTCCTCAAAGGTCAAAAGTATCTTTTAGTCCTCGATGATATTAGTAAAAACATACAGCCAGATGAGTGGGAGAAATTAAGGGAGACCTTGAAGGTGGGCTCACAAGGAAGCACTGTCATAGTGACTCTATCGGGGTCGTCTGTTCCCGGATCTTTTAAATGCAACACTATTCTACAAGGGCTGCCTGAAAATGACTGTTGGTCCTTATTTTCCAGATGTGCTGGACTTGATGAAGAGCATCCCTTGAATCCAATTGGCAAGACTATAGTTAATAAGTGTCGTCAGTGTCCTTTGGCAATCAAGACAATGGGAATGACACTGCGTGCCACTAGAGATGAGCATCAGTGGAAGCAAATAGATGCAAGCAGAATCTGGACAAGCTACCCCTTCAACGCAGCATCTCAATCATTGATGATTAGTTTTGAACAGTTGTCGTCATGTGAACTGATACAATGCTTTCTTAGGTCAGCCATTTTACTTGAGAATAATGTCATGTCCAGGGAGCAACTAATATACTCTTGGATGGCACAGGAGCTGTTGCGACAGAGGGAGGAAAATGAAGATTATATAGATACTGCCGATAGATATCTTAATGAGCTATTGTCAAAGGATTTTCTTCAACTACACCCAATAGATGGTCATGACATCATTCTAGTGCATAAACAGGCACAAGACTTAGTACAGTACTTGCTGGTATACAAGGTAGGAGTTCTACCTTATCCGATGGAACAAGATGAAGTGGTGCAGCTACGTCATGAATATTTTGAAGAATCTTGTAGCCATTTAAGTTGGAATGGAGATCACAGTTCATTGGATAACGGATTTGCTCCTGATCACTTAACACTGCCCAAAGTAAGAACGTTTTTCTTTCAGAAATACGTAGGTCCTGTCAACCACCTCTTTCTAGAGGAGCTCATATCCAAGTTGGGACATGCACGCATCCTGTTGCTTGATGGTTCCGTGTTTGAGGAGTTGCCACAGACTATTGGCGATTTGAAGCTGCTAAGGTATCTCTCACTTGCAGGCAATCACAAGCTTCAAGTGATTCCCGAGTCAATATGCAACCTACTGAATCTACAAACTCTGGATCTTTCTGGCTGTGAGCAACTGCAAACACTTCCGAAGTACATGCACAGCTTAGCAAGTTTGAAGCACTTGTTCCTGTCAGTAAAGCTGACCCACATACCAGAAGAAGCCCTGGAGAGTTGGAAGTCACTCCGTCATCTCAAAATCTGCAATTCCCCAAATCTCAACTTGATTTCAGAGGGGATACAACACTGCACTGCTCTTCAAGTTTTACAAATCCACGATTGCCCCATGATTGCTTCTCTTCCGAACAACATAAAGCATCTTGGTTGCCTGAAGGAACTAAGCATTATGAAATGTGAAATGCTGAATTTGGCGTATTGGAATGGTTTGTATGGATTAAGAGCTCTTCAGTTTATACAGTTTTGGGAGCTTCCTAAGCTGATCAAGTTCCCCGGGGGACTTTATTCTGCTGCTGATTCATTGCAACGACTTGTAGTAAGCAATTGCGAAATTTTGACAGCGCTGCCAGAGTGTCTGCACATGTGCAGATATCTTTTAGAGATAGTCATTGACAATTGTCCTAATATGGCTACACTACCGAAAGGAATTCAAGCAATCAAGACCCTACAAGCGCTGAAGATAGTCAATAGCCCAAAGTTGATGTCAAGGTGTCAAAGTGGAACAGGCGAAGATTGGCATCTCATATCTCATGTCCCCAATACTCAACTACAAATCCAGAAAAGAGCTACCTTAACACTGAAGGAACACCCAGGTTTTCAACCCCTTTTCACTTCATCATTTCTCATTGATTACAACTTTGTTATTATCCTATCAGAAATTGGTTCAACACTTGAACTGCAATTGAGTGGTTTATTATAGTTTGTTCCTTGAACAATGTTGTTCTGGTTTTCCATAACTTGGTTGCTCTTTCGGTATGGTTTTTGTTAGTTCAGAAGAGAAGGAAAGATAATACTTCTGTGTTTCTATTACAATGGTAAGAGCCGGAGAATAAATACAAGAGAAAAGGAAACCCAAAAACAAATAAATCAGAAAAGTAGCCTAGGGTAATATAACTTTAATACCTATAGCATAATCTAAAATCATAGTAGAGGAATAAAACCTAAAAGTAACTAGCACAGCCTCAGAAACATAATACTGTGATTTAAAATACCTGATTCCAACAGTTTTAATTAAACCGTCTACAAGAAACGTTAATACAAAAGTGGAATTGATAATATTGTGATTTTGGAAAAGGGTACAGTATGATAGACATCGAGTTTCTATCAATTTTCTGACCAAAAAAATCAATTTTAGATTTGACATGTTTTCTGGTGGTTAAAAACAATCAGCAAAATATATGGCACAATGGCAGTCCACTTAATCTATTGAAATGATTTGGCATATATCTGATAGAAACTTGAAACCACAATCTATTGGTTTAGGTTTAGCAATAATCATTTTCAATTGTACTTCATACACCTTGATATTGTGTTGTCTTATTACAACTATGTATCACTTTTTTGGTACCAAATATTTTGCTTATGTGATGCAGAAAAAATGTCCATTGTTAATATTGATGAATTATCTGATGCAAAACAATGGACCGAAGATAAGGGGAAGGAATATGAGTGCCCAAGGGATGGCACAAGTATACAGGATGAGCTGCAATCTTCGCCAATAAGGAAGGTAATGGTTTTATTAACTATGGGATGATTTTTTATCAATGATAAAGGTGTAAAGTTATATTATATATATCAGAACATTCATAATTTTGTTTATCTTTATCAATTACAACTATTATTTATCAGGTTTGGAGTTTATTGTTTGTTATTAGTTAGGTCGTGTTACAAACAAAGTAAAAATTTTGATATTATTTTGTTAGAGTACAAAGCTTTTTTTTTTTATCACTTTATTAACAAGATCACAAGATTCACTACACTTAAAAAGGCAAATAGAAGACTAAAGATTGTTTTTTCTTACCTGTATCCTACAGGAATAGGTTAAGAAGCTTGATTTTGAAATATTCTGTCATATTTGACTCTTTAACTTTTTTAAAATTTATTTTTAAGGTTTATCCATTTCTTGGTAAATTTTCTTTCAAAATCAAGTTTCTTAACCTATGCCATAAGGAAGAATGTTAGAAAAATCGAAAACTATTACAATAGTACAAAGAGGTTCTACATCATTTTTCAATATATTTTCCTTGTTGAGTAATTACAATCAAAGGAACATTTGGAATGTTGGATAAGGATCGAGACAATAAAATATTCTTATAATTTTGTTTTTGCTTTACATGGTCCAATACCTAATAACTAGATTTCATGCCTTCGAAACTATTCATCCTAAATTGCAGGATGAGGAAACGGTACTAGAAGCTAGTTTGGTGCAGGAAATGAAGGATTATTGCTCAATCTTATTTCTTCTACCAGAAAATTATGAGATTGAGGAAGACACCCTCATTCAGTTGTGGATGGCTGGGGATTATATAAAGTATGAGCCTATAGAGCTGCAGGGAAAAGAGTGTTTCAGTTTCGTCTTGAACAATGGCTACCTATTGTGCAGTGGAACCAACTTTATGACAGGAAAGGACAAGTACCGAATAAACATCAAGAAGATCAATGAGTTGCTAGATGGCCAAAAAGACATGGACAGCTTCTATCTCAAATGGGAGAACGGAAAACCGAAGAATAGCAGGCCGGCTGATTCGATTCAGCATGTTTCTTTGGTCTGCGATGACATTGATGGAACAGTCTTTCAGAAACTACAGAAGTTCAACACGTTGAGAAGTCTTCTCTTCCTTGGTAATTATGGTCATAGAGTTAAAGAAATTCCACATAAATTCTTTTCTAGTTTTGAGAATTTACTGGCTTTGGATTTAAGCAGAACTCATATAAGGGAGTTGCCGAGTTCAGTTGGCAATATGATTCATCTGAGGTATTTGGACCTTTCATGGACTCTCATTGAGTGGGTGCCTGAAATAATATGTTCCCTTGTTGAACTTCAGACAATGAAACTCAGAGGTTGTTCGAACCTCCGTGAGCTACCACGACAACTGAAAAGGCTAACAAAACTTCGACATCTAGATGTAGATGTTCTCCGTCAATTTGAAGCTGTGCCTAAAGGGATAGGAGCTCTTGTAAATCTTCGAACATTGTCAGCATTTTTAGTTGGAAATGAGTGCAAGATCAATGAGTTGAAAGATTTGAATAACCTCAGTGGAAACTTTTGCATTGCCAAGTTGGAACAGGTCAAAAATGCATATGAGGCAAGGGAAGCAGCTTTGTACAAAAAAAGACAGCTTGAAAAGCTAGAGCTAAGGTGGACCGCATCTGAATTATCGGGGGCACACAGCAACAGTGACGCTATTCTTGAACGTCTGCAACCATGCACAAGCTTGGAAGAGTTGCAGATATTATGTTACGAAGGTCTAACATTTCCTTCTTGGATTAGCAATCCAATCTTCAACAAAATTATCCGCATCACTTTCTACAGGTGTGAAAATGTCTCAGAGCTTCCTCTAATAGAGCAATTACCGTGCCTCAAGCATCTTGACTTAATTAAGATGAATAGTGTAAGGAAAATTGAATGTCGAGGAAAGCTGAAAATGGGTGCTGCATTTCCCAAATTGGAGAAACTGGAAATTAATGAAATGCAAAACTTGAAAGTTTGGGAATGGAAAAAAAGGAATGAAGGTGATTTTGTAAGCCTCACTCGACTTATCATAAATGATTGTCCCGAGTTAGAGGAATTTGACGTGCTCCCATATCTTTCTTCTATCAAGCATTTTGAAATAAGGGAATGCCCTAAGCTGCAGTCTCTACCAGAAATGAAACTTTCAGATTCTTTAGAAGAACTAATAGTTGAAGATTGTCCACATATCCATGAAGTGCTTAGACCAGGAAGGGATAGAGTGGTTTGATATAGACATGTACCAAACAGAAGCATAGAGGAGGTGGATGAGGATGAAGATGAAGATATACCAAACGGGTATCTTAAAACATACTTGTACATTTCACATCTTAATTATCCTTCATTAGAAATTAGGAATAGATATGAGATTAGGAGACATGATTAATTCTTCTTGCTAAAACACTTTCTATTTTTTGCAGGAAAAAACAATTGACATGTAGCAGTAGCTCATGGGGGCAGTTTTTTGTTCTGATTTTAGTTGCCACCAAACTCATCAGTGAACTTGCTTTTTTGTTTCAATCGTGTATCACAAAAGCTGCTAAATTTTATGGTTGGTCCCCAACCTTTCTCTAACTATAACCTTCATATAAATAAATTATACAATCACCATCTGGGATAAACTCTATAAAAGGCAAATCGAGTCGATTTCTCAAACCCTAAATCTGAGAAAGGGGCAAACGGGAATAATCATACCTTTTCAGCTAGTTATGTGGATGCAACTCCAATTTCGACGATCTTGATCAAATTTTCAGCTACTTGAAGACTAACATTAACTTCAAAGGAACTTGACACTATTTAGAAATAAGGATGGAAATGAGTGTATAATCACCCGATTTAACCGGTTAATCGACCCGAATTTGTGGGTGAAAATCCGAAGAATTACAGGTGGTGGGCGATTGACGGGTGGTGAGGCGGGTGTGGGTGGAGATACTATAATTAGAGGATGTTGATGTGGAAGATTCTGCCATGAAATCTTATAACCAAGAACGTATACTTTTTACATTCAAAATTTAATTATTTTTTGTAAATCTTTGTATTATTTTAAGTTGTTAAAATGGATCACTGGATCGAGCTCTAAAGGAGTTTGATTCTAATATATGTTTATTTAGTGATTTAAGTTTGTTGCATGCAAAAAAATATTGCAATTATTTGCATCATTTTGTATTAATTAGAATTCATTTCGACGTTGGTTTGTACTGTTGAATAATATTCCATGATTTAGTAGATTTATATTTGTGTGACTTTTAAATATAATTTACATTATACTTGTAAATGTCTAAAATTGGAAGATATACTACACAATACGCACCCGATTATTTCACCCGAACACCCGGTGGATGATGGGTGGGTAGGTGGGTGACGGGTGATGTGCGGAATGGGTGAGAGTTTAAGTAAGGTGGGCGGTTGGTAGAAGTTTCACTTCCACCCATAAACCAACCAATTTCCATCCTATTTAGAAACATAGTCTAAAATCGCATTTTCGGGGTTACGTTAGGGTGTTTAGGTTTTTTATTAGAGTAATGTTATTCGGTGTAAGAGCCCTATCTTTCGGACCGAGATTGGTCTTTGACCGAGCTTGACTTTGGCCGAGTTTGGCCCAGCCGCTCCCGCGGTCACCTCCGCCGCACCTGCGGGTCGCCGCTCCCCGGCCATCTCCGCCGCCCCCGCGGGTTCTTGCGGCTGCAGCCGTTTTCGTTGACCCATTGGACCCGTGCTTTACTCTTCCTTTTGCCTTTCTCTTTAAGTTATACCTTGGCTGAATGAGCAAGGGTTTCTCACCATTTCTAGCTTCTCACGATTCCTTGCTTTCCTTCTCTCCTCCTTGATCTTGCTTGTGTTCTTGGATGTGTGGAAGAGTTTTGTGTGGCTTTCTGGGTTGTGATGCTTGTGATGTATGTTGTTGAGCTTGAAGCCAGCTGTGAGGCCTTAGTTTTGTCCTTCCCTTGTTAAGCCATAGTTGTGGTAAGCTTCTTCCCTTGTTCTCTTCTTTCTTTCCTTGTTTCAATCCTTCTAGCTTAGGATTAGATGTATGTTAAGGGTTTTGATGTTGGAATGTGTATTGATATGTATGTATGTGACTATGGAAGAGAGTAGACGTGATTTGATCACGTGAAGAGCCAAAGAGAAGCCGCGAGGTTTCATTCTGCACTGTCGCCGCCCCGCGGCCAGAAATCACCGCCCCTGCGGAAGACGTGCCGCAGCGCTTGCGCCGTGCCAGCGTCGTGCCTGCGTTGCCAGCAATCCTTGCCACCGCCCCCGCGGCTGAGCGTCACCGCGCCCGCGGTTGCCTGCATTCCGCCCCTGCGTCCTTAGATCACGCAGGTGCGTCTTGTCCCGGGACTACCTATAGTTAGGTAGTTCCTTTCCTTTCTAGTATGAGGGAACTAGTATCATGCTAGGTATCGGTTTATGACGAGTATGATATAGATATGCCGGTTACGGCCTTGAGGTTATGAGTTGGATATGATCCCTTATGGATCCCTTGGGTCTAGGTGTGACCCTTTGTGTGATAGGATTGTGATATATATATATATATGTGTGTGTGTCTTGTATAGGCTGTGTTGTCCTCCAGTTTGGAGTGGACGTTTCTGAGAGTGGATCAGACTTGAGTTACTTCTGAGATCGAGGTAAGTCCATAGGACTTACTTAGTTACTATCCTTATATTGGATGTATGCTTGAGTGGTGTGTGTTATGTGCTTTATAACATGTGTTATTAGTTGGTAACCGACCTATGTTATATTGACCGCCCATTGTAGTGGATGTGATAACCTTTCCTTTTCATCCCGTAGTGGAGTCTGGGAGGTTCTTTGTAGTCAGGCCAGATCTGGTATAAAGGAAGGCCCCTCACCATTCCCACAGGGTACACGGGAGGTGTGCTGATACTACCCCAGCTGGTTAGAGTACTCAGAGGCGGGGATTATATTCCTCGTGTCACCTATCTTCATATATATCTATTTATACGATTGAATGATTCAACTTATTAAAGATAATAAATCGGGTAAATGTTTGATATCATGCTGAAGTGTTTATCATTTCTGAGGTGTGTTTGTGCTTTAGCATCTTCTTATATATGTGTATAGTTAGCTAACGGTTTCATACCGTGTTGTAGATTCCTCGCAGGTTAGGAGAGCTGCGGAGTGATCCGGAGGGGTGATCTGCTGAGGGTTCCGTACACGGGGCATATTCGTGGGGGTTTTGAGATTATCATTATTGTACGGATTTCAGTTTGGCTTTGTACTCAAAGTACTCTGTATTGTCCTTTTGAGATGTATATATATATATATATATATATATATATATATCAGTTTTTATGTTCAGTTTTTATCTATTAGCGCATTGTTGTAAGATTCAGTGAAGTTGTTGTCAAGCTAGGGTCAAGATCCATTGTGAGATCCTAGCCCAGTAGCACTTCGAGTCCTACGGATTCAGGGTGTTACATTCGGGCGGCCCAAAACTGCAAAGGACACGGTCGAATCAGGTTGCGCATGCGCCCCATCCGGGGCATGCGCAGTCCGAATACGCAAAGTCCAAGTTGGGGCACATGCGCACGGCCTATTCAAGGCATGCGCTTCATGAGGCGCATACACCTTGTAACACCCCGAATCCGCGGGACTCGAGGTGCTACCGGGCTAGGATCTCACAATGGATCCTGACCCTAGCTTGACAACAATTTCACCGATCTTACAACAAGGCACAAACAGATTAAAACCAAAACATAAAACTGATATATAAACATGTCAAAAGGTTTATACAACTGCTGAGTACAACAAAACATATCATATATATATATATATATACATATCCAAAATACCCATCCACGAGTATAACCCCAGTGTACGGAGCCCTCAGCAGATCGCCCCGTCTGGATCACTCTGCAGTGTCCTAACCTGCAAAGTCTACAACACAGAACACAGCATTACACCGTTAGCTAACCAAACACATAGAAAGGAAGATGCTAGAGCACATGCACACGTCAGAACTTAAACATATAAACATGTTGTCACACATTTACCCATTTTATTATCTTATAATAATAGTCCGGCGCATACACCGTATAAATAATAACTCAATATGAACGTATGTGACACGAGGAATATAACCCTCGCCTCTCGGGAATGGTGCCAGCTGAAATGGGATCCGGTCCCACCTCCCGTGTACCCTATGGGAGTGGTGCAGGTGGCCGGCCCACTGAGCCATACGGGCCTGCCCGAAGAGAACCTCCAGACTCCCAGCGGGATGAATGGACAAGTTGTCACGGCCCTACAATGGGCAATCAATAGACCATAGGTCGGTAATACAATATATCATACGGGCTATAAAGCATAACATCCACCACTCAGGCACACATCCAATGTATGAGAGGCAGCTAAGTAAGTCCTATGGACTTACCTCAACCTCGGGAGTCACAAACTCAAAATACTCAGCTCCGCTCTGGAGATCAACTCAACCTAAACAAGGTATAACGCATACATCATATACATATCCATACAAGGGGTCACACCTAGACCCAAGGGATCCATACGGATCATATTCCAACTCGTAATCCTCAAGGCCGTAACCGGCATAACAGTTCCGTACTCAACTCATTCTAACCTCAACTCGCACCTAGCATGCTACTAACACTCATACTAGGAAGGAAAAGGATCTACCTAGCCTTAGGTAGATCCGGGACAAAACGCACCTGCGGGTCACAAGGGACGCAGGGCGAAAGCAGGTGGCCGCGGCGCGGCGGGATGTGGTCGCGGGCGCGGCGGGATGTGGCCGCGGGGGCGGTGACACGGAACGCTGGCGCCGCTGGCGCCTGGACAATGTCGCCGCGGGGGCGGTGACTCACGGCGCGGGCGGCGACTGCGCAGAGCGTGATTCTGCGTTTCTCCTCGGTCCTTCACGTGATCAATTCCCGTCTTCTCTCATCCAAAGCCAATCCAAACACATACATACACATACCAGCATCAAAACGTGCCTAGGCAATCATCTAATCCTAAGTTATGAAGGAAGGCAAGAAAGAAAGAAGAGAGGAGAAGAAACCTTACCACACTTGTGGTCTAAGGCTGCAGGAGAGCTCAACTGCTACCAAGGCTGGCTTCCAAGCCCAGCATATCCAAAGCCACAGCTTACACAAGCACTACACACTTTCAACTCTCACAAACTCTTCCACGCTAGAACAAGATCTCAAAGGGAGCAAAGGGAAGCAAGGATGCGTGGAGAGAATCTGGAGCAAGAGGATGAAGAAACCCTTGATCAGCCAAAGGTAAGAATGGTGAAGTAAAGGGTAAAGCAAGGTCAACAAAAACGGCTGCAGCCGCCGGAAACCGCGGGGGGGTCCAAGCAGCGCAGGGGCGACGCCACTCACGCGGGGCGGCAAGACCAACCTCGGCCAAAGCTAATCTCGGTCAAGGTCCGGTCTCGGCCCGAAAGACTACGGCTCTTACACACCTGATATTTTTTTCACATTCCGTGTCTGGTCTCGGGCGCCGCATTGTCGTACAAATGGTAAAAAGAACCGCGCGTATAGTAATCTCGTTTTATTATGACCTAAACCTAATATTCATTTTTGGATATATTTATGTTTTTCTATATATATTTTGTTCGGAGTTATAGTTAGGTTTTTTATAAACCTAATATTATATATTTATGCTTTTCTATATATTTTTCATTTGGGTTTTGATTATGACCGTGCGAATAGTAATCGCGTGAATAGTAATCTCATTTTTGGATATATTTATAATAACTTTTTTTTTGGTTTTCTACGCAATGAGTGACGACTTATCGTCTTCTTCGATCTAATTTTATAAACAACTTGGATCAAAATTGAAGTCAATTTATCAACTAAATCTTATCATTTGACTACCCGAATTTGCATATATAAGACAAATACGTTCTTGGATATTAATTTAGGTAATAAAAATAATGTCATTTCAATTGTTTTAATCTACGTCTTGATGATAAATAGATAAAGAAATTAATGCCGTGAGACTGGGTTGGACATTGGTCTTGAACTGAATGTTTGACATACCGCGTCATGTGATGGTACGTGACACCATGTGGGGTTATTTCATCAAGACATTAAAAGGACTGAGTTGACGTGAAGTTATTGTGAGGGATAATTAGTAAAAAGAGTGCTTTATACAAAAGATGGGTACGAAAAAATTTGTTATGGCTATTGATTTGGTGTGCATCTTCTTTTTTTATTTACGGACCCACAAAGTGAGCTTCTTTTATTCGATATTCATTGAGTATTGTCAAAATAATTGTCTTTGGGACGTATCATCTTGAATCATAACCACGTGGAATATGTCACATCTTGGATTAATAAAGGGTTTTGTTGTTTGATTGATGACATTGTGGATTGTGAATCCCTTTTTAGGAATCGCTATTGGAGGTTGGCTTCCTTTCTTGTCCGGTGTTAGGGCATCAGATTGTACTTGGTAACAAAGTTGTCCTTGTATCTACAATTCAATCTTGGGTGTTGCATGACCATATATTCTAGGATGGTGGGATATGGGGTATGACCTATGTCTTTTGTACAACATTAGACCTTCGTTATGGTTCTTGAGTGTTGTATGATCGTTAGGAATGACAATATCACCCGCAACGGATGGTTATCTGAAAACCCAAACTAATTGAATGATCGAAAACCCCATAAAACGTGGTTGGAATGCGGATGATGGTTGATCGGTTGATGGTTCAGTTACGGCTTAGGGTGAGAATATTAAAATGAATCACCCGAGCCATCACCCGACCCGACTTTCACCCGAACTACAATTAAAATTAAATATAATATACTTTTAATTTTTATAATTTACAAACCTTATTCCCTAAATCTATCACTCTAACACAGGTTTCTTAAAAAAAAACACTCTAACGTAGGTTAAGCAACAACATCGATGTTCCACGCTTCCACACTCGAGTCGCACCAAAGGGAAAACCCTAAGTCTAATGAAGTTTACACAATCATGCTCGAGTTGCTCGTTCCGGCGTCACTCCATGTTCCAATCTCTGCACTCCGATGTCCGTTCTCGATCGGTTCCCCATCCGTTCTCCGATCGTGTTAACCGCCAGTAATTAAGTTTAACCGCCAGTAATTACAATCTTAATTTGCCAATTGAACCCGGGAAAGAAAAAAAAACAGATCCACTCGATTAACTGCGTTTATGGTTTAGGGTAATGGGAAGCTTGAGTGGGTGATAGTCTAGGTGGACGGTTTTGTAGTATGGGTCGGTTGATGAAAGTGATACAACCACCAACCACCCAACCCATTTACATCCCTAATGACCGTACATTGTGGGATAGTGGGATATGGGTTATGACTTATGGTTTTTATAATTTGTACAACATTGGACCTTCTTATGATATTATTTTTCTTTCAACCTTAGTAGTTTTACTAACAAGGACACTCCACCTAAAGCCCAATATGTTTATAAAATATCTTTTGACCTTAGTGTTTTTTCTAAGTGATAAATGTTTTATTGGCATGTGTTTGTATGTTTCAGGATAAGAGCACACATTGTATAGCATGCTAGAAGTATGACTCTACGATTCTTAGACTATGACGTGTTTAGTAAAATTAGATTTGTTGTTGTGGTTGTGTTTAGTTAAATGGTTTGTAATAGTTTTTTATTTGAACGAAAGACCAAAATAACCTTACAAATAATAAAGAGATTGCCCTTACCTTTTCCATTTCAGTTTAGGATTTGCAACACCAATGGAGGTTAACGTTGTTAGAGAGATCTAATAGCGTTTTTCTATCTAAAGTTAAACCTAATTGTCTTTTTAAAACTATTAGGAAACAAAGAGCAATAGGCTAGACACCTTTTCAAATGTGGTCGTTGGTACTAATAGGAGACCGGGTTTAGGTTTAGAAGGACTCTTTCTAAATCTGGTACCTTCCACAAACTTCTTGTTGTTATTTCAATTATGGTGTCTAGTCGATGCCCTAGTTCTGCCAGCTGATATGAGAAGCCCTATTTGGTTGGCCAACAATGGCAATCCTTTACATGTGTCAACCAAATCCTTCATGTTGTGTGTAATAGCATATACATCAGCTTCACATGAGTTTTTGTTTGCTTTGGCAAGATTTTGAATCAATGAGAAACACTCATTTACTGAGAGAGGGTGCAAACAATGCTTACTAGTGCCGGTCACGCTAGCAACTCGTGGATTTTGAGTGGTTATAAGGACTTGGCTTTCTGAGAATTTTTTGACACTTCAGAATTGATGTCAATTTTCTAGAGCCACCGAGTGCAAGGCGTCATATACGAATGATACTCTTTGGTCTTTAGAGGGTAGCTTGCCCTTGACATAATCAAGAACAATTTTCAAGTTAAAATCGGAAGATCGGGAAGGAAAAGTTATGTCAGTGAAATAGGTTTTCTCATTAGGTGAGTCATGGACAAGGGGTGCCTGCTCCAAGTTTTTTATTTACAATATATTTTCCTTGTTGAGTAATTACAATCAAATTAAAGGAACACATTTGTAATGTTGGACAAGGATAATGACAATAAAAACTTCTTATCATTTTGTTTTTGCTTTATATGGTCCACTTGGAGGATGAGAATACAGTACTAGAATGTTTGGTGCAGGAAGTCGCTCAATCTTATTTCTCTACCAGAAAACTACGAGAATGAGGAAGATGTACACCTCATTCGTTTGTGGATGGCTGGAGATTATTGGGTTTGTTTGGGAGACATTTGGAGGATCTAATAAATACGATAAAGGATGGGAAAAAAATAGAAGTTTGGGTATTTGGGACGTATAGATGAAAAGATACGGTAGATGACAGTAGATGATGGAAAATGATAGTAGATGCTAATAGATGATAAAGCTTTATGCTTTATTTCTTCCAAATTTATCCTTTAGGATAATACTCATCACACTTTCAACAAGGTGAAGAAGCTTAGCCTTTAGAGCTTCATTTCAAGCTTAGCCTTTAATGCTTTATTTCTCTCAATCTTGCTTTTTAGGTACAACTTCCAAGTCAACTCATGAAGACACCTCGTCTTCCTCATTTTCGCCTTGATGCATGCTCTTCAATACCTTAAAGGGTGTTCCTAGCCTCCCTGAATTTAGTCATGAACAACAAAGCTGATTTTTCTCTATAGTCTTTTTGTGACTGTGATTGGGTGCTTGTCCTTCCACTCATCGTTTTATTAGTGATTTCGTTGTCTCATCTGTGGTAGTCCTCTTTGTTGGAAGTCTAAAAAGCAAGCCACAGTTGCCTTGTCTTTGGTTGAGGCTGAGTATCGTTTTATGAGACGAGTGGTATCAGAATTGGCTTGGCTTTCTCATCCTCTATTGGAGATGCAAGTTTTAGATATTCAACCTATTCCTCTTCATTGTGATAATCCGGCCGCCATCTACATTGCTAGGAATCCGTTTTACCATGAACGGACTAAGCACATAGAAGTTGATTGTCACTTTGTTCGTGAGAAATTGAGTGTCAGATTGATTACCTTACATTACACATCTACTCATACTTAGCGTGAAGATGTTTTTCCCAAGCTACTTTTTGGAATTGCTCATCACATTAGTTTAGGCAAGCTACATTTAGCTCCCTACCATCTAGCTTGAAGGGGGTGTTGGAGAGAGTATTAACTCACGTGCTTATGCCTTATAATAAGCCAAAGTCACGTGCATTATTTCTCATTTTTCTTTTGTTTTATAGCAAAGATATTTAATAAGGGTTTTCGTACACATTTTCGGATGTAATTTGTGATTTTTCAATTCATTGAAAATGAGAAGGAGTTTTCCCGAATCCTCTTGTTCTTCTTGATTCTATTATAACATAATCCGTTTCTCTTTTCTGTTTTGTTTCAATCATTTTAAAAGGAAAAAAATAACAAAATTTCACAATTTCTCAAACAAAATTTGTTTACCTTTTTGTTCGTGTTGGGTATGGACGCAAGTGAACGGCTGTTTTGATGCGTTTTGTGTTTGAAAATCAATTTATGAAGAATGAACCGGTGCTTGAAAGTAGAGGACATGGTTCTAGTTTTCGAGCTAACGTTAATGGTGTATCTGCTTTGTCTTTTGCTGAATTTCTTTTGGGGTGAGGTTTGGCTCCGGCCGATTCGGAGGCTAGTGGAAGTAGTTATAATATGACGCAAGTGAACGGCGCTGATCGTGCTAATGTATCAAAGAAAGAAGAATTCTAGACTTGCGGAAAAAGCAAGCGGAAAAAATGATGCAACTCTTCTCATCGGCATTGTTACAGATGATTGGTAAGAGATGGTACTTAGAAAAGATGGAGTAAAGATAGGGTAAGGGAGGAATGAATCTCATTGTGAGTTTGGAATCCCATAAAATATTCAATTTTGAGATTTTTGAAATCTTAATTATAATCTCTATAAGTCCATTCAATACTCAACCCATTATACAAATACATAATTAAAAGATGTAAAATTGACCCATTATACAAATACATAACTAAAAGATGTAAAATTGAGATGAACCTATTTGAAATACTTAAAACCCTCAAATCCTGTCAAACTAAACACGCCCTATATTGAAATTGTTGAGTGGTTATCTAAAATAGTAAGTTTTAAGTACGTGTAAAGAGAATATTTCACATTTGAAAGTAGATCAAATAACATATGGTTGTGCATGTTTAAATTGGTGCATAATGTGTTATGACCATGGTTATCAACCTAACCATAGGTTACTAAAAACTTACCATTCTCGTCGTAGTAAAAGGTAGTTCATCAAATTTATCTCTTAAAAGCAATTGACAATAAAATGGTAGTTTCTATATAATCGATGTGGGATATTAGATGTTCACATATCACCCTTCTCATCTTTATATTCTTCCTTGGAATCGAAAAAGTTACCAATACTCAGTTGGTCTAGTGGGATGTGGTTAGACCTGATCATATCCGGACAGTCCGTCCGACCCGATCAGAAAATAGGTGAATATGAACATAGGGGGAAGCCCGACCGGACCGAAAAGCCCGGCCCGTCAAGCCCACCGGGCCGGGTATGGACACCACTATAGGCCCGGTCATGTTGAAAAGCCAGGCCCTTCGGCCCGTATAAAAAATAGTAATATATATATATATATACTGTATTGTATATATTTAAAATATTAAGTATGATTATAGGATATTTAGCATAATTATCATAAATTTAATGTATGTTACATATAATACCTTAAATATTTTTTATTTTTACATAAAATATATATTTAAAATAGTCCTTTAAATTATTATTTTTTAAATAAATAACACGGGTACCCGGAGGCCCACCCGATAGCCCGGCCGGGCCGGGTACAACAAGGATTGTAGGCCCGCCAACCTGGCTTAGCCCGGTCCGGATCCGGATGAACGGGCCAAAAATGCTACAAAGCCCGGCCCGAGGCCGAATATGAACAGGTCTAGATGTGGTCTAGACTCCTTAAGTGGTTACTGGTTAGCATGTATGGAAAAACTGATATTGGGAGAATATCCTCTGCACTGGGCCATGACTTTCTACCCAATCCGGACATAAAGTGGCTAAGCCGTTAGAACCGGGTGATCTACGTACATTCTTCAAAAATTAAAAAAAAAAGTTAAATACATGGACTTCGATTTATTAATGTAAAATGATTATTCATTAAACTTTCATAACAAGTTTCGTTAACCGAAATCTATCTCTATGCGGTTGAAATTTTATATATATATATATATATATATATATATATATATATATATATATATATATATATATATATATATATATATATATATATATATATATATATATATATATATATATATATATATATATATATATATATCATCCAATCATATCTTCAATCTCATAAACCTCCTCTACTGATTGGGTCCAAAGTCGCTTGTATTATTTTGTATGGAAAAAAGAGAAATCTATAAATTGAGGGATTTAAGTAAATGATTTTTTTGAGGCCATCAACAAATTTTCAAATCAATTCCAGACGTCATCAAACCGGCGCCCAAATTTTTTCCATCATTTATAAAAGAAATTTAAAATTTTTTTAATAAAATCGGATGCCGACGCCTTGGGGCTTTTATTCGCAATCGGTAAATTAAACTTCATGTATATAACACGTACCTTTTTAAGAATAAGTTGAATAACATTCGGGACACCAGTACACCACACCAGTACACCACTGATTCCCTTTGGTACATCAACTTTCTAATTTTGCAAGAATTAACAATAGACTAAAATATATTTGGAGGGTAGTTTTTTTAATATGGAAAATTGATTTTCTAGTAGACAATGAATCGATGCCCATCTAATCTTCTTAGAAAATTATTATGGTCATGCATTATTTCTTTCTTGATTATTTTGTTAGTAAAATCATTATTTCTTGATCAATTAAAATACTTTAGTATCATGGGTCTTATTTGTTGGATCCGTTGGTCGGGTTATCGCAAATTCTGGCGCATATAATGTTGCAACTCTGATATTTCACAATAACATATGATATCATATAATTTAACGATATATATATTTAACTAGGTTTCATATTAGAATTAAATGTATTTTTAATCATCAATTTATTTCTTTTCTATTAATTGTTTTTATATATTTTTTTATTCCTATACATCAATCAAACAATACATATATTTATGTAAATATGATATATGATTAAGTGTTACACATATGAGTAGTCTACGCACATTCTAAGAGAGTCACCTTGCTTCTTTTAAAAAAAGAAGCGCAACATACAATGACTTAGTTGGCTGAAGCAAGTCTTATCCAACAACTGTTTCAATTGTTTCATGAGTTCTTTCAAATCAGATTGGTTGTGACATTGGTCTAACCAACAAGCTTGAGCGATATTAAAAGTTGCGGGGAAAAAAGTAGTGAATCATCACCAATAGCCATTTATCTTAACTTAATCGTTATTTTTAGGTCTCGTGTCAGGTGTGAGTCGTGACAACAAGAGGTTGTTACACTGCCATTATGATAACATGATGCGAACTTCCTTATATCTTTGGAAGAGGAACATGGCTAAACGACATGTCGAAGTTGTGGGAAGTAAAAATACATCGGTAGTGGAGCGTTTCGCCTTGGAGAGAAGCAACGGCCCAATCCGTCAGTCTTCTTCTTAGTCTTTCTTGTCTAGTTAACTAGCTCATCCTTTTCAATTATTTGTTGTCCGGACTCGGAAAAGAGGGTTTCACGTCTTCAAGACGATCTAATCACAAGGTTTCACTTCTCACTGAGTGAAAATTTTCTCCCCGGGTCTACATTGAAAGCTTCTTTAGTATAACTCATTCGAGAAGGTTTGGCGGTCTTAAGAATGATTTGGGTAGGTACGTGATTAATTTATGTGGGGATTACTTTCTTACACTTTCAACTTTTAATTTAATGGAAAGGTCAAATGCCACTAAATTCCAAAAGGAAGTTGTGGGGCTTCTTAATGTTGGAGTTAGGTTTTTGAGATTGCGTTCTATCTACACATGTTTGCTAAAAGTTTGGAATTCTCCTCTCCCTCTTCGGGAGCTTTCTTCATTTAAAATGGATTCATCAATTCAAATGATCTTTAAAGACCTTTCTTCATTCTATACACAAGATCAACAACTTTGATATAGCGGAATTGTTTTTACTTTACGTGATCTCTTAAGACATTAAGAATCAAATCACCCCTTGTTACTTTTAAGGGGGCGAAGTTGCTGAAACAAGTTTAAAGGTCAAAGAATGATATTCAAACGCTATTACACATCCTTACGAAAGATAAGAGTGGTTTTTGTATTAACTTTCATTTTCAATATTTTAAATCGCAATTTTAAAAAGCTCTACTTTTTTGTCCAACAATGAACACCGTCCAATACTCATTCTTAGTTTATAAATCTAGAACTAATTGGTTGTGAAAAAAGCCATTTTTTCATGTGCTTTTTCCGATGGCTCGCTTCTTTGGCCCATAGTCTACTACTTTGCCTTTTTCTTTTTTTTATTACAATCTTCGATCTCTTCTTCTGCAAGAGCAACTTTCACAAGAAAGAGGAAGAAATGAGCTTCTCTTTATTTTGCATATTTTGGAGGGGAATTTTTTTCTTTGAGTGAACGAACGTATCGATATTGGAAAACCGTTGATGCATTGATTATTTCACGTTATTCCGAAATTATTGGAGGTTAGAGTAAAATTGTGATTTATTTATACTCCATAACTTGAATTATAGATTATTTACATATTATAATCATCTAAAGTATTTTTGAATTTAGACCAATTTTAAAACTAGACCCTATGAAGCACGGATCTAGGTGTGGGTTTTGATTCATTCCAACCCACCCCAAACGTTTAGGTCATATATGTTAAAATTGGACTTATATTAACTAAAGTTCATTTGCACAAAGAGTTTTTTTAATGGGTTCAAATATGAGACGATACACATGATCTAGAGGTCAAATCCTTTATTTTTAACACTTTTTTTTCATATCCCTTCTTAAACACAATTTTAAATGTAAAATATTCTTCATACTACATCTAAACTTTACACAATTTAAATATTTTTCCAGTTCACGATAAATGATGCTTATATGCAAACTACATCCGTCTATAACATATCACAGTCTACCTAAACCCTATATAATGATTAGTATCTTATTTATCATATCCATATCTTTTAGTTAAATATGTTATATCGGGTATACAAACGATCGATTGACTTGAATCGTTTATATGGTATTATAGATGTCCAATTCTTTACATGGTATCATAACAATTTGATCCGAACCTAAAAATATACCGACATCCTAATGTTGTCTAAATCGACGCCCTATTCTTACCAACCTATTATCTAAGCGTGGAGTTATTGAATTTCAACCTCCAACTTAAGGGGACTTAAATATCTTATTGTCTACGAGAATGAAAGATACATCAACCACTAAGTAGGTATTGTAAATTGAGTCGCCAACATATATCGATACACAAGTTAATTTAATGGTGACGTAATGGAAAACCAAGAAGGCCACAATAAAGATTAAAGAGCGTTGTAAATGAACGAGAGCACGAGAATCCAAATAAGGAAAGAACGTAGAAAAATGATGATGGCCGGAGCTAGGAACGTTTGTGATGAATCATGTGTACATCCCAAATTCTAAGCAACAAGGATGAAAATACAAATTTAAACTCATCAAATAGCCGTCATAATTGATCATACATCTATTCCCTTCAGCAAACCGATTACATTCACTTTAACAAAATTGATCATACATCTACCGTTCCATGAACGGTAGATCGAGCATGTTTGCTGAAGAGTGAATGTAATCGGTTAAAGACAGAGCAAGCACTTTAACCGATTACATTCACTCTACAGTAAATGTTTTAAGTCTTATAATCTCTATCCAATCATAAATTGAACTTGATCCAATTACAACTACTTGCAAATCAAGTGATTGTTAGAGAGCATTGTGAAGTTCGAAATTTTTAGTTAGTTTGTTCTTTCTTGAACAAACGAGGGATAAAATTGTTTCAATGATAATCAAATATGATGTGATCTTCAATACGATTAATCAACCTCGTGATACACCCTAGACATTAATCAAATCACTTTTCTAACAACAAAGTTTCTCATCTGCCTTATTGGAAACATCAAATATCAAAAAATTTGAAAACTATTTTATTCTGAACACAATTACTTCTAAAATGGGTTGGAACTTATTCAACAAACCAAACAAAAACACTTCAAAATTGCACCATGGTAAGGGCTAGCTGTTTGAAGAAATTGAAGACATTAGAAAAGTCAAAGTCGCAGCCTTTGATTGAAGATTCGAACCCTAAATTAAGTTTCTTGTCTGCATAGATATTTATCAACATTGCCGTAATTATCACTGCGGAGACTTCAAATTCAACCAACTCAACTGTTGTAGTCAATGCCTCTCATTCTCTCATCCTATAGCAGCCATTAAAGACCAATCAAATTCAAAGCTTCATTTTCATCATGTAACACCAAATTTCTCCAATGATTTCATTACAGTTCATAACAATGCAAATACAAACCTTCATCCTGTTTCTCTTCCTCTTCTTCTTCATCCTTCCATCCACCACCTCTAAATTCATTACTTCATTCTCCATTGCAAATTCCCCATGGACTCCCTCCCAAAACCTTACTCTTCTCTCTCCAAACTCAACCTTCGCCGCTGGATTTCTCCCTCTTTCCACCTCTCCTTCCAATTACAAATTCTCAATCTGGTATCACTCCAACACCTCCGATCAAACGGCCGTCTGGTCCACTACCACCATCACCACCACTGGCTCCCTGTCCATCGACTCCTCCGGCCAACTCCTCCTCCATAGCACCTCCACTGGTCCAAATCTCTGGCCAAATTCCACCCTAGCAGTCGGATCCGCCAATTCCACCTCCCTCCGCCTATCGGAGCTCGGAAACCTTGAATTTGGGAAATGGAAGAGCTTCGATTTTCCGACGAACACTTTACTCCCCACTCAAATACTAACCAATGGAACTCAGTTTTCTTTGATATCTCCAAACCAAAATTTTCGCTTCGTGCAGCTGACTAACCTAACCTTCAACGCATCTGATACTTACTGGACCGCCCCAAGTATGTTTCATCAGCTCAATCCCAACGGAACAATCCAGATGGTCGGTGGAGGCCAGATTCCGTCGGCCGATTTCCAGGAGATTCGTCCCCGGAGAGTCACACTCGACGACGATGGAAATCTAAGGGTTTACAGCTTCTATCCTGAGAGACAAACCAAATGGATGGTGGTTTGGAAAGCCGTGCAAGAACTCTGCCTAATTCACGGTATTTGCGGGGAAAACGAGATTTGTATGGAAGAATCCGGATCGGATATCCGGTTCAACTGTATTTGTCCAAGCGGATACAAACGGACCTCCGGATCTTGCAAAATCAAGACTCCGATAAGGGATCACGGGAAGTCCAAGTTCTTACGGCTTGATTACGTTAACTACACTGGGGAAACGGTTCGGTCTGCTGATATCCAGAATATCACGCAATGTGAGTCGAAATGTAGAGCTGATTCGAGTTGTCTTGGGTTCGGATTCAAGTACGATGGGTCACGGTATTGCTCTCTACAACTCGGTACCCGGCTTTCGAACGGATATTGGTCACCGGGTACCCAATCAGCCATGTTTCTAAAAGTGGATAAACAAGAATCCGACACCTCGAATTTCACCGGTATGACGAGCATACTCGAGACCTCGTGTCCGGTTCGGTTCAGCCTGCCCAACCCGCCCAATGAGTCAAAAACCACAGCTCGAAACATATCAATAGTAGTTACATTGTTTGCGTTGGAGTTGATTATTGGTGTTCTTTCCTTTTGGGCCTTCGTCAAGAAGTACATCAAGTACCGCGACATGGCTCGGACTCTTGGACTTGAGCTCTTGCCAACCGGCGGCCCCAAGAGATTCAGCTATGCTGATATTAAAGCCGCTACCAAGGACTTTTCGAATGATAACATGATCGGGAGAGGCGGATTTAGTGACGTATATAAGGGTGAGTTACGCGACGGGCGCATTGTGGCCATTAAGTGCCTGAAGAATGTGACCGGTGGAGACGCGGAGTTTTGGGCTGAGGTTACGATCATTGCTCGTATGCATCATTTGAACTTGGTACGTCTATGGGGCTTTTGTAATGAGAAAGGGCAAAGGATTTTAGTCTACGAGCATGTCTCAAATGGGTCACTCGATAAGTTCTTGTTCGAGTCAACCAGGTCCCGAGACTTGAGGTACATGGAAGGAAGGGATCGGGAAATCGAAGAAGCAGTCAGGCAAAAACCAATGCTTGATTGGAATATAAGGTATAGAATCGCCTTGGGGGTGGCTCGTGCAATCGCCTACTTGCACGAGGAGTGTTTGGAGTGGGTATTACACTGTGACATTAAGCCTGAAAACATACTACTAGGCGATGATTTTTGCCCTAAAGTGGCGGATTTCGGGCTTTCAAAGCTCAAGAAGAAAGAACAGGTAGTGAGTATGTCTAGAATCCGAGGAACTCGTGGGTATGTCGCACCGGAATGGGTTAAGAGTGGTGAGCCAATCTCGTCCAAGGCAGATGTTTATAGTTTTGGAATGGTGTTACTCGAGATGGTGACGGGAACTAGGAACTTCATGATGCAAGATACGGATATTGATAGTGCGGAGTGGTACTTGCCGAGGTGGGCATTCGATAAGGTATTCAAGGAGATGAAGATAAAGGACATACTCGATGATCAAATCAAGCAATCATATGATGAGAAGGTGCATTTCAACCTGGTGGATAGAATGGTGAAGACTGCCATGTGGTGTATTCAAGAGAAACAAGAACACCGGCCATCTATGGGGAAAGTTGCGAAGATGCTTGAAGGAACAGTAGAGATAATGGAGCCACCAAAGCCAACAATTTTCTACATTGCAGATGAATAAGCAACAGATTCTCTGAAGCAGATGATTGTATACTATTCAACTTTCTTCTTCCCATGATTGTATCTTAATGATGTTTACTATTGCAGAATTTCAGGACAGAGACTCAATGAAACCGCAAAAATAACTTCATTAAAATTGCAGGCACAAGAATGATAAGACGTGAAATTCTTACATGATAGATGAAACGAACTAAAAGGAACTGTAATGACAACAAAAACACATGATTGTTTAAAAGCTAAAACACTAAAATCTGCTCCAGAACATATTGATGTTTGTTTATCATCCACATGAATTTCTTACTTCTTCTTGGCAGCATCTCCAGCCTTGGTCTGTAATGAACGAGAAGTTAGGCACTAGCACACATACATAAATTTGATGCATTGACTCTTACTGGTAAGAAAGCAAAACAATGGTAACTTTAATTACCTTCTTAACACCACGGACTTTCTTCGCCCTGTTCTTTCTTTCTTTCATTTGCTTTCTCGACTTCTCTATCTTTGTGTCAAGGCCATTCTATTTTCAGAAATTATAAACCTCATTAGAGCAAGATATAGATGTGGATCTTATAACAAAGCTTTTTATACAAGCCATTAAAATGAAACTCAACAATTATATCAAACAATAAACTGCAAAATTATGCAACTTATAGAACAGGAAATTCTAAGTGTCATGGTTGCCATAGTTTTACAAAAGAATTTGTTTTTTGTGGATTAGTGACTTCGGGTTACAGTAACAGGAAACTATCGGATTTGTTCAAAAACAAATAAGATTAACATGTCCCAAATCTCTAATCTCTTAATCATAAGAACCTTATATCATATTTCATTCAAGATCAATATGATAGAATGATATGATGATTCATATCCTAAAACCACAAAAGAAACTTGTAAAATAAACCAATTCACTAACAACCTAGTTAAGTAAATACAAGAAAATTGCCATATGTCAATAAACAGACTTAACCAATCCATAATCACACAAAAAAAACGCATGAAAGCGGTGAGGAAATATACCCTGATTAGGCGATACTTGGGTTCGTATTTCTTAGCATTCTCAACGGAGTCGTAAATAAGACCAAATCCAGTGGATTTACCCCCACCAAAGTGAGTTCTAAACTTGAAGACGAATATGGAGTTGGGATCCTTGACCTCATACATCCTAGACAATTTCTCCTTCAACTCAGCCTGCACACGAAATTTCCAATAAACGATCAATTAGCAATAAGAGAAAAAGTATGGAAGCATCAGATACAGAAAGGAAAAAACTAACCTTTGAGACATTAGCCCTTCCAGGATGAAGAACGTCAATGACGAATTGCTTTCTCGATAGAAGCCTGTTAGTCATGAACTTCCTTGTTCTGATGGTTACTGCTTTGTCCGCCATGACTCAGGAACGAAATTAATCCAACCGGCGCGAGAGATTGTTAGGCGAGTGACTTTTAGGACAGTGAGTCGAAACTAGGGTTTTAGCAGACGGGAGACGTCTAGATGGAGACAAAACTGTGAATTTTAATCCTGTTGGGATGGGCCAATTTGCATACGACCCAAACTACGGTATTGGGCTCTTTTTTACGCACGCATCTAAGATTCAATTTAGTCCCACCCGTTTAAATCGAATATAATCACATTTTAAAATTAAATTGAAATTTTAATATAAATGGACTCGATTATACGTGAACAGCCGAGTTTTGTTCGGTTGGCTCGAATAACAAATTTTATTTCAAGATGATTCATGAGTCAAACTTTAAGTATGATTTGAAGGCCTTATAATTTAGATTTATCTTGACTAAATTATAAATAAATTAAATAAAACTTGACTCTTTTATAAGCAAATAAACAAATTAAATAAAAGTATACAAAAGTTCATATCATTTGGATGGAACAGCTACGTGTTCCCTTTATTTTCTCTATAATCAAAATAAAATGGTTTCCATGATTTTCCGGTGCTAAATATTATCTCATATTTTACTTTTAAAACAATCCGAATGAGTAGAACGATGATTAGAATAAGCGAATAGATTCAGTAATTGGTTTTTTTTATAGTTGATTCAGTCTTAATAGGATTATTATACCAAATAAGACGAACATTGATATTTCAAGCTCAATAGGTTGATAAATAAAGTTATGTTCCTGTTGAATTTTAACCAAACTAGTTTAAGACTTGCACCATGCACTGGTATTTTTAATATTATTATTTTCAAATTGAATTTTATTTTTTTGGTAATGAATATTATTTAGTTATTTTTATATATTGTGCATATACATTTAATTCGCAAAAAAAACATATAAAATTGAAAATTTTAATCGATTGAATTAGATATATCAGTAATAAATAATTAAGGTTTTTGTAAAATAAAATAAAAATAGTGCACTTTCAATGTACTAAATATCAAACATTATGCTAACTTGTAAAAGTCTCTTGTTGATTATTGATGTTTATAGTTCTTAAAAACCATCTTAATTATAATATTATTTATTTTAGTACATAAAAATCTATAAAATTTACTAAAAAAGGCCCATTAGTCCATTTCGTCCATTGTTATAATTTACCAGAAAAGGGATATTATAGACACGCCAAAAATTACTAGAGACACGCCAAAATATGTTCGCATCAAGAGGAGTACAATTTTTTTTTGCGTGCGCATTAGGTTTAAAAAAAACAGCCGCGACTTCATTCTCCTATTCCCTCTCCTTTGAACGGAACCGGAGATCAACCGGTTGTTGAGGCCTCCTGGTTAACTGACCGTACCCCAAACCGATTGTGGCCAATTCTTCCGAGTTTCCTTCGTCATTAACATTTCGTTCTTCCCTCTCCTTTCAGCAGGATTCGGATTACCTGTGGTGTTGCTCCGTTTCTCAGGTTTCGTTCTTTGTTGCAGGTTCGTCATCTTCATAACTAGTGTCAGAATTTGCTTCTTGCTTTTTAATTTTGTCTATGTTGCTCTATTGCGGTTAAGTCTTCAATTATGCCTATACTCTTCTCATGTCGGTGAAAGTCTCAAGTTTCTGATTTTGAGTTACAAGTATTTTTTAATTTGGTATTTGAATCATGGTGACTAGGAATGTTTTTGTGCTGCATAACAATTTATGACGTTGTCAAAGGACATAGGTTTAGATTTTTGTGAAGGGTCTAAGCTCTTAAACACCCCTCCTATTATTTGGATGTCTGGATTGTCTGACTACTTAGTTATAGGGTAGGCATGTGTGGTGTTTCACTTACAAAAGACTGAATTTCTTTTGTTAGCGGGTGATTTTTAACGTAGGATGCGGATACAGAGGAAGAACATAGTCCCGAGATGTAGTGTTGGTGCTTGTGCACGTGGAACAAGATGTGTTGGAGGTGGAGACGATCAGGTGCTTTAAAATATATGACAAAACTAATAATTGATGCCAACCTTACTTCTTAAGAATGACTTTGATTGATCGTTATTAGTATATCTAACCAATTTATTTCATTTTAGTTCATATAATCCCCACTGTGTGTTAGTCCCGACACAATTTTTAAGAAGATAAGCAGTGTAAATCGTTAATTTATTAATTTGATGATTAAAAGACAAACCTAATATTTGATTGATCATTATTTGTAGCGAGGTCGGTTACACGATCGAAATGTCACACAATCCGCTCGAGATCAACAACAATTTAAACCACTACTTCTACGTGGAAATGTCCCGGACAAAATTTTGAATGAAGACACCGTAGAGGTTGTGGTTGCGCCTGTGGATGTTGTTGTTCCATTTGTGGGCGACAATATCATAGAGGGATTTTCCACACCCGACGATGTCGTGCTACCAACGGTTGGTTCGTTCGACAGCATAGAGGCTTCCGTTGTACAACCATCGGGTATGTGGACACCGATGATAGAAGAATTATTTGAAGGTTCTCTGAGTGGTATTCGACAAAGGACCCCAATTATATCAAGCGTGACTCAAGCAATTGACGGTTTCTATCCAACAGTACAAGATCCGATTCTGACACAACACCTCAAACATGAGGAGGACCTACATGTGGGTATGGTGGATGTGCCCGTGGGGTCAGAGGATGTTCCGGTGGGTTCAGAGGATGTTGGATTCCAACATGCACCGATTGAGGATGAGGGCCCTCAAAATCCGGGTTTTTCCGGAGGTCCTCGAGTGACCAATCTACTTGTGGACTATACCACACACATTGTCGGTCTTATTTGATCAGGGGTCAAGGTATGCTGTCGATTGTGTATTCATGCAACAATTGTAATCTTAACTGTATGAGTGATTAAAACCGTTTGCTTCGATATTATGTTGATAAAATTTTGAAGGTGCACCGTTGTGGGAAGTGATTACTTATTGAGACGAGCGTGTATCACATGACCCCGTCCCATGGATGACACTTGCCCAACGCAGCGGCCTCACTTCTTTGCATGACCTCCATTGGGACCATGTCGATCACGTTCTCATATCGGCTTTCGTCGAGTGTTGGTGTCCAAAGACCAACACTTTTCATTTCTCATGGCATGATTGGAATATTATTTTGCATACAAAGGGCAATATCATGTGCGTAGGGAAGTCCGAGACAAGTTGACAACCACTTGTCAAAGCACTCATCCTGTATATTTCCCGACTTGAGGTACGTGGAAGGAAGGGATCCTAGGGATCTAGAATCCGACGAACCAGTCAGGGAAAAACCAATGCTTGATTGGAATATAAGGTACAAAATCGCCTTAGGGGTGGCTCGTGCAATCGCCTACTTGCACGAGGAGTGTTTGGAGTGGGTATTACATTGTGACATTAAGCCTGAAAACATACTACTAGGCGATGATTTTTGCCCTAAAGTGGCGGATTTCGGGCTTTCAAAGCTCAAGAAGAAAGAACAGGTAGTGAGTATGTCTAGAATCCGAGGAACTCGTGCGTATGTCGCACCGGAATGGGTTAAGAGTGGTGAGCCAATCTCGTCCAAGGCAGATGTTTATAGTTTTGGAATGGTGTTACTCGAGATGGTGACGGGAACTAGGAACTTCATGATGCAAGATACGGATATTGATAGTGCGGAGTGGTACTTGGCGAGGTGGGCATTCGATAAGGTATTCAAGGAGATGAAGATAGAGGACATACTCGATGATCGAATCAGGCAATCATATGAAGAGAAGGTGCATTTAAACCTGGTGGATAGAATGGTGAAGACTGCCATGTGGTGTATTCAAGAGAAACAAGAACACCGGCCATCTATGGGTAGGGGTGTAATTCGAGCTGCTCGAGCCGAGCTTCTAGACGTTCAGGCTTGGCTCGTTTTTATTCGAGCCGAGCCGAGCCTGAAAATCTATACGAGCTTTGGATTAAGTTCAAGCTCGGCTCGCGAGCTAATTTTAAAGCTCGGGCTCGGCTTGTTTATCTCATTTTTATACGAGCCGAGCCCGAGCTCGGAAAAGCTCGGGCTCGTCTAGGCTCGTTCGGGCTCGTCTGAGCTCGTTACTTGGTCGTACTCGTAAAGCACTCCTCTTCACAGCGCCTTCGACTCTTGCTAGGCTGACGGGACACCACATAGCCGCTACTGTGCGAGGAGGAGTGAAGAGCCTGCGGAAGAGGCATCGAGGAGGAGTCCGAGGAGCGAAGAGTGCGAGCCTGCGGGCTGCGGCCGGAATGTAACCGTCGAGGAGGAGGAGCGAAGAGTGGAGCGTCGGCCGGTGAGGCGTGGTCGGGTGCCAGGGCCGGTCTGCGAGGTGGAACTATGGAGCGGTTGGCCTTTGGCTGGACTGCTGGAGGAGGAGTTCAATGAACATGATGAGCGGCAGGTTGGAATGGCCGAAATGAATGGCTAATTGGCTATTGCTAAACCCTAAGTTCCTAACACTTTTTTTTTATTTAAAACGGACGAGCCTTGCGAGCCGCTCGGGCTCGGCTCGTTCCGAGCCTGTGATGGAGCTTGAGCTCGGCTCGTTTGTAATATGAACGAGCCGAGTACGAGCTTTTGGCGAGCCGAGCGCGAGCAGCTCGGGCCGTATTACACCCCTATCTATGGGGAAAGTTGCGAAGATGCTTGAAGGAACTGTAGAGATCATGGAGCCACCAACGCCAACAATTTTCTACATTGCAGATGAATAAGCAACAGATTCTCTGAAGCAGATGATTGTATACTATTCAACTTTCTTCTTCCCATGATTGTATCTTAATGATGTTTACTATTGCAGAATTTCAGGACAGAGACTCAATGAAACCGCAAAAATAACTTCATTAAAATTGCAGGCACAAGAATGATAAGACGTGAAATTCTTACATGATAGATGAAACGAACTAAAAGGAACTGTAATGACAACAAAAACACATGATTGTTTAAAAGCTAAAACACTAAAATCTGCTCCAGAACATATTGATGTTTGTTTATCATCCACATGAATTTCTTACTTCTTTTTGGCAGCATCTCCAGCCTTGGTCTGTAATGAACGAGAAGTTAGGCACTAGCACACATACATAAATTTGATGCATTGACTCTTACTGGTAAGAAAGCAAAACAATGGTAACTTTAATTACCTTCTTAACACCACGGACTTTCTTCGCCCTGTTCTTTCTTTCTTTCATTTGCTTTCTCGACTTCTCTATCTTTGTGTCAAGGCCATTCTATTTTCAGAAATTATAAACCTCATTAGAGCAAGATATAGATATGGATCTTATAACAAAGCTTTTTATACAAGCCATTAAAATGAAACTCAACAATTATATCAAACAATAAACTGCAAAATTATGCAACTTATAGAACAGGAAATTCTAAGTGTCATGGTTGCCATAGTTTTACAAAAGGATGTGTTTTTGTGGAATAGTGATTTCGTGTTTCTAAATTCTACTAGACGGGTTACAGTAACAGGATACTATCGGATTTGTTCAACAGCAAATAAGATTAACAGGTCCCAAACCTCTTAATCATAAGAATCTTATATCATATTTCATTCAAGATCAATATGATTGAATGATATGATGATACATACCCTAAAACCACAAAAGAAACTTGTAAAATAAACCAATTTACTAACAGCCTAGTTAAGTAAATACAAGAAAATTGCCATACGTCAATAAACAGACTAAACCAATCCATAATCACACACAAAAAAAAAACGCATGAAATCGGTGAGGAAATATACCCTGATTAGGCGATACTTGGGCTCGTATTTCTTAGCATTCTCAACGGAGTCGTAAATAAGACCAAATCCAGTGGATTTACCACCACCAAAGTGAGTTCTAAACTTGAAGACGAATATGGAGTTGGGATCCTTGACCTCATACATCCTAGACAATTTCTCCTTCAATTCAGCCTGTACACGAAGTTTCCAATAAACCATCAATTAGCAATAATCACTCAAGAGAAAGCAAGTACGGAAGCATCAGGACAGAAACCTTTGAAACATTGGCCCTTCCAGGATGAAGAACGTCAATGACGAATTGCTTTCTCGATAGAAGCCTGTTAGTCATGAACTTCCTTGTTCTGATGGTTACTGCTTTGTCCGCCATGACTCAGGAACGAAATTAATCCAACCGGCGCGAGAGATTGTTAGGCGAGTGACTTTTAGGACAGTGAGTCGAAACTAGGGTTTTAGCAGACGGGAGACGTCTAGATGGAGACAAAACTGTGAATTTTAATCCTGTTGGGATGGGCCAATTTGCATACGACCCAAACTACGGTATTGGGCTCTTTTTTACGCACGCATCTAAGATTCAATTTAGTCCCACCCGTTTAAATCGAATATAATCACATTTTAAAATTAAATTGAAATTTTAATATAGCCGAGTTTTGTTTGGTTGGCTCGAATAACAAATTTTATTTATAGATGATTCGATGAGCCAAACTTTAGTATGATTTTGAAGCCGTTATAATTTAGATTTATCTTGACTAAATTATGAACAAATTAAATAAAACTTGACTCGATTATAAGCAAATAAATAAATTATATAAAAGTCTACAAAAGTTCAGATCATTTGGATGGAACAACAACCTAAGTGTTCCCTTTATTTTCTTTATGATCGAAACAAAATGGTTTTCATGATTTTCTAGTGCTAAATATGATCCCAATATTTCACTTTTAAAACAATCTGAATGGGTAGAACAATGATTAGAATAGGTGATTAGATTATTGGTAATTTTTTAGTTGATTTAGTCTTAGTAGGATTGTTATGCTAAATGAGACAAACATTGATATTTCAAGCTCAATAGGTTGATAAATAAAGTTATATTCTTGTTGAGCGTAATTTTTAATCAAACTAGTTTAAGACTTGTACCATGCATTGATATTTTTAATGTCAATTTTTTTAAAATGAATTTGATTTTTTTGGTAATGAATATTATTTAGTTATTTTTATATATTGTGCATATACCTTTGATTCGTAAAAAAAAGATATAAAATTGAAAATTTTAATCGATTGAATCAAATATCTCAGTAATAAATAATTAGGGTTTTACAAAATAAAATAAAATAGTGCACTTTCAATATACTAAATATCAAACATTATGCTAACTTGTAAAAGTCTCTTATTGATTATTGATGTTTATAGTTCTTAAAAATCATCTTAATTGTAATCTTATCTTATATATATTATAGGAGTAGCACTCCTTGCCACGTGTCATGCGGAAAATTGCTAACTGTCACGTGTAATTTCAGCATTTAAACTGCCTTCAAAAATTTTAATTAAGTTTTATTTATCTTATATATTTTGTTGATTATTAAAAAAAAATTAATGTTAACAGACAATGAAGATTTTGAGCAACTAGATTATCGGTATGTCGATCTTAAATTTTAGAATCTTATATATTTGATTTTGATAGAAAAAAAATTGAGTCAACCAATTGCATAAATTATTTGCATTTGATTTCTTTTTTACTTCAAGAAAAGTATAACGACAATTTTAAATTTCTAATTTATATTTCCTTATCCATAAATCATACTTACCTAATTAATTTAAACAATATCTGAATATTTAACAAATACTTTTTTCTATAAATAAATCATTTTCTACTCTTATACTGACACTATTTCATCAAGATGGGTTACTGGATGAGTATTATTCACTTTAATACTTTATTATTTTGTTGTCTTAGAATTGAGTCAACCAATTGGACCAATTATATAACTAATAAAGTTAATCACAATAAGAACTTAGTTGATTTCCAAATATTACTATATGTATATAGACCCGAAATGTTACTTAGAAATTAATAAATCATATTACAAAATAAATTTCCTATATACACTATTTAATTTGGTTACAATATTATTTCATATATATATATATATTCAAATGTATATATAATTATTATAAAATAATATCTAACTATTTTATGTAAAGACAATATAATATTTTATGCATAAAAACTCAATGAAATATATTAAAAAGATAAATTTATCGAATCTCGTGCAAGGCACGGGTAATACACTAGTATTATTTATTTTAGTACATAAAATTCTATAAAACTTTTATAATTTACGAGAAAAGGGATGTTATAGACACGCCAAAAAATTGTTAGAGACACGCCATAATATGTGAGCGTCAAGAGGCGTACAATTTTTTTGTGTGCGCATCAGGAGGCGCACACTTCTTTTTTTATTATTATTGTTGAGGTGCACTAGGTTTAAAAAAACAGCCGCGACTTCATTCTCTTCTTCCCTCTCCTTTGAAACGGAACCGAAGATCAACCGGCTGTTGAAGCCTCCCGGTGAACTGACCGTACCCCAAACTGATTGTGGCTGATTCTTCCGAGTTTCCTTCGTCCTTAACATTTCGTTCTTCCCTCTCCTTTCAGTAGGATTCGGATTACCAGTGTTGTTGCTCCGTTTCTCAGGTTTCGTTCTATGTTGCAGGTTTGTCATCTTCATAACTAGTGTCGGAATTTGCTTCTTGCTTTTTAATTTTGTCTATGTTGCTCTGCTGCGGTTAAGTCTTCAATTATGTCTATACTCTTCTCATGTGAGTGAAAGTCTCAAGTCTCTTATTTTGAGTTACAAATTTTTTTTATTTGGTATTTGAATCATGGTGACTAGGAATGGTTTTGTGTTGCATAACAATTTCTGACGTGGTCAAAGGACATAGGTTTAGATTTTTGTGAATGGTCTAATCTCTTAAACACCCCTCCTATTATTTGGACGTTTGGATTTTCTGCCTACTCAATTATGGGGTAGGCATGTGTGATGTTTCACTTACAAAGGACTTAATTTCTTTTGTTAGCGGGTGATGTTAACGTAGGATGCGCATACAGAGGAAGAACGCAGTCCCGAGATGTAGTGTTGGTGCCTGTGCACGTGGAACAAGATGTGTTGGATGTGGAGATGACCAAGTGCTTTAAAATATATGACAAAACTACTAACTGATGCCAACCTTACTTCTTAAGAATGACTTTGATTGATCGTTAATAGTAATTTATTTCATTTTAGTCCATATCCTCCCACTGTGTGTTAGGCCCGGCACAATTTTTACTTTAAGAAGATAAGCAGTGTAAGTCGTTAACTGAATGTAAACGGAAGGTTTACAATAAGGATTGTCAATCGACTTGGTCGATGCAACCATATAGTCGACTGTAAAATGAGGATAAATGGCTCAATGAATGATGTGTATGGGTTTTTATGGAAACTCCATCTACCACCTAAGGTAGGTTCATTTGCGTGACGTTTTTTTTATAAGGTTTGTAACTGTAAAAACGTGTCTCCATGATAAACGGGTGGTGGAAACTATTGTGTGTGAGAAATATACTCAATTTTCCAAAACAATATTTCATGCTCTAGTACTACGCCCGAGAGGTAGAGATGTTTAGTATGGGTTGGATATTGTTGATTGTGCATTGAATATTTTTTCCATGTAGCCTTATTAAGATGATTCAAGGACTGCATTCCCGGTATGTTGGGAAGGTGGTGCATACTTTTGTTGTAAGAGCATGGATTGCGTGGACATGTCAGAACAAAATGTTGTTTTATGAGAATGCACTAAATATTTAGGTGATTAGAGATGAAATTCTTAAAATGGTGGCAAATTATGTGGAAAGGGAAACCCACAAAGGGGTGATGGACAGGATCCAAGGTCAGGATGGTCACCATCTGATGTGGATTGGATAAAAATCAACAAGGATACGGTAGTGATAGACGATAACACAATTGGTTTATTTGTGATTAGTTGACAACATGAGGAAGTTGTAAGGCGCAAGGGTGCAACAACAAATAGGCTACTAACCAGTGTGGTGGATGGAGGCATAAATTTCTTAACAAGGGACTCACGAGGCTTATAGGCATGGCTTCCAAGATGATTGTGATCGAGACGGACTCACAAATTGTCGTCAAACTGTTCCATGATACTAATGATAACCGAGCATACAACGGGTTAATTATTGAAAGCATGGTTTATGAGTTCTTTATTCTTAAGGTTTTGGTCATATTTTACTCCTAGATCCGAGTTTGTTCCATGATACTAATGATAACCGAGCATACAACGGGTTAATTATAGAAAGCATGGTTTATGAGTTCTTTATTCTTAAGGTTTTGGTCATATTTTACCCCTAGATCCAGAAAATCGGCTGTTGCATTAGAAAAAGTTCATTTGTCCAGGGTGTTGAGCATATGTTTGTCGAGCTGTATACCTTATTTGTACTCGAACATGATGCTGAAAAATATGTTTAATATACTATTTATTTTTAATTTTGTTTAAAATAGGAGCCCTAAGCACACTATTCCTGACGAGGTTGGTATAAATTTGAATCTAAAACACTACCCTTCGCATTACAAGGTTTTTTTTTTTTTTTTTTTGCATTTATAAAATATCACCATATAGCAATTTGCATTTACTTTACAGATCGCTTGTACATCTAGCTTCCAAGCTTATCCTAATATTGTTACACAATATACACACTGATTATAGCAAGGCATAGATGGTGATACAGAAAAGGCAGTGGTTATAATGACATCTATTAATCTCACTACAGTGAACAATTGATCGATTTCCCGCCACAAAATCCCTAAATCATCACGAGGTTGATCTTCCATACACTATTGTACATTCTCCAGGCCACCGTACTAGATTTTCCTGATCAGGATTAACACATTGCAAAGGCAGTAAGCAGTTACCATAGGTTTCACCACTTCACTATACATATCTTAAATACCGCGTGACAACCAAGTAGTACATCACGAAATCTTAACCCAACAATGTAGATCAACGGAGTGTAAAAGGGCATTACAAAAATAAATTGTGTGCTTAAACCCTCTCCAAGGTAATATCCAGGCTGATACCTTTCAGGCCAACTTAATTTTGTTCATTTTGGGACTTCGGATACACAAACAACGATATCATTGTCCATCAGGAACATCCAGGATCCTCAATGTCGGTATCTTGTAGGACAAACAAGGCTTGATCTACTTCCGGAATCTACGTTTAGGTTCAACACGTTGCCTCTTTTCTTCTTCCCACTCACGGTCGTACATTCTGAGAGAACCAAGTTAAGGACACTGCATTTTGATAGAAAATTCCACAGAAAACAACCATAATTTTGGGAGAGTTGCAAAAAATGACCCAAGCCTCACAATGACGAGCTCCTCCGACCATAATTTCTGTTAGAGCTCGGCATCAGAAAGGTGTCCCCATTCACAACGCAACCCAAAATATGGCTATTTTCCAAAGCTCAGAGGGTTTGATTTTTTCATGATTGAATTTTTCAGACATATAAAGGTGTACTGAAATGGCAAGATGATTAATTAAGGAATAAAGAATGCATAGTATAATAAGGATACGGATCAGCATCCCGCCGAGCAATCTTGCCAGGCGCTTCTTTCCCGTGAACCCTGACTCCAGCGTCTGGAAGGTAAACGGGACGTTGGACACCAGATCCCTTCCTTTCTCCCCTTTCTCTTCCATCATATTCATGAGGAAAGTTGATCGAAAGGGGAGGGGGCAAAGAACCAGGAGAATATTCACCAGGTTCAATTCCTGCCTCACGTTTAAGTTTTCTCCTCCTCGGAGCTACACCAGAATCCACCTCCTCTTTCACAAGGTTTGCTCTCTCCCTTTCCCTATCATCCACCTACAGTCAATGCATAACTTAGGCAAGAATCTGGCAACACTGTATTCCAAAGAAAAGTAGCACGTACATCCAATCACCATAATCAGCAGAGATGTGAAAATAACAATATTGACATTTACAAGCTATGAGAACAGTATAAACTGAGTAAGAACTCAGAAGTCCAGTAGTTACCACCAAGATCGTAGACAAGTTTGATACTGTATGCAGGATTTTGTGGAGATAAAGTCATAGTTTGGAATTAATCAAAAAGCCCCAGATTGAGATTCTGGTGTTCCGTGATGAATATGAGACTTAAGTGGAGATGGAACCCTTGGCTCATTCCCTCTAGAGAGAAATAGGGAAGAGAGAATACTGGACCAGATTTAATGGCTATAGTTGCACAGAAGGTTCCAAATTTGTTACCCTCATACTCATACTAGCTGTGTTTAGTTGGGAAATGGACAGGATTATTTTTGCACATACCTATTGTCAAGAAACTGTTCATACATAAATAAGGAAGTAGTATGTGACCTTCCATCAGAGTATCAGACCTAAACATCAGTATAAAAATGAATTGAAGCGAGAAGCATACCTGGGAAGAAAGTGTGTCTCTGTCTTCTCGTTTCCTATCTCTTAATTCATCTTCTCTTCTTCGTTTTGAGTCGTCGAGTGCGATCAAAAAATTCTCCTCAGATCGTCTTCTCTCTTTCTCCTCATGTCTTGGGGAAAGTCTCTGCGTGTGTCTGGTACTTCCATGCCGCCTTTCAGCTGCATCTTCATCCCTTCTAGTATTTACCGACTGTAGAACCCCATGAACTGGTAAAGGAGGGGGAGGTGGCAAATTTTTTCCATAAAAGCGATCATCACTGTGACTTTTCTCTACAGATGGTTCATTATGTCGCCCTTTTCCTCTATCATCTTTGTTTTTTTCAACTTTTGATTTGTCACCAACAACCCTATCCAAGCTCTTATCTGTCCCACGTTCACCCATCCTTTCCATAGAGGGTTCCCTTCCATGACGTTCCATCGACCTGTCTCTTATTTTCTCAGGAATATCATCAGAATGGAGTCTATCAACACGTTCTGATCTGTGCTCTCTATCATGGATATCACTACTCTTGTCCTTTGAACGATCAGAATGTCTATCTGCAGCACGATTCACATTTTTCTCCACAGATCCTGACTTACCAACATCGACATGCTGAGACTTATCCATAAGTCTAATATCAGCCATTCTCTCTTTATCAAATGTCCGGATATCAACCTCTAAATCTAAGTCTCCCTTCTTACGTTTTGTACTCCTGTCAGGATCCTCGGCAGGACTAGTTCTCTTCTGCTGCTTGGCAGGCTTGCCACCATCATGCCTAGGAGAATGAACAGATCGAGCATGCGATGGTCGAGAGACTTCAGATATTTCAGCAGGATCATCTCTCAAAGAACCCTTTGACTCTGAACTTTTTGTAGCTCCACCTTCAGATCTCATATCAGTCCCATGGGCATCTAATGTTCTGAAAAAGGAAGAGCCTTTGGCTGAAGAACCAATAGCATTGCCATTTGTCAAATAAGCAGAAGTGCTTCCACCCTTGGAAGACTTGAACTCGTCTTTCATGAGCTCTTGCTTTAAAGTCCTTGCAAGAGATCCACTAGTGCCAGCTCGTTTGGCAGGTCTTGGTTGCACCTAAAGTAAAAGATCAGAAACAAATTCTAGGGAACAAGAGAAAGAATAAGGAATTCTGATTGCTCAATATATGGGAAATAATGTACCAGTTGTTTTGCAAGCAAGCAAGAATTCACCTCGGCTACTTTTAAGACACATGTTAAAACATACTGCAATTCTTGCCAGTTCAACAAGAATACAAAAGAAGAAGCACCATGGCAATGACTAAGAAAGAAACCAATATCGGAACCAACACAACTCAACAAAGTTAGACAAACCCTTGTGTCTCCATATAAAGCTTAATCTATAACCCATTTAGTAAGAAAGTTGTCCCCAGAAACAGAAGGAGTTATGTAGTTCTTTATATATCAGCTCAGACATCAGCTCAGGCAAGAACTAATCCGCTCTATTGTTTGCAAGCCAATTTCAAACATGTCCTACATTAGTTTTCTGCAAATATACTCTTATGTTAATATACTTGTCTACTTGAATTTTTTATAGCAATATCTGATTGCACATTTCTTTGTTTTTCATTGCTTACTTCTTATTGATGAACCAAGAAATAAAAAACCATTTTGTATTGTCAAATTGACACCCCATAAGAGTTAGCTTAGGAAGTAAAATAGAATATCCAGAATCAAAAGTCAAAACAATAACAATATAAATGCAATTATGCTTTTATGACGAAAAGAAGAGTAGTTAAAACCTTTACCTCAGTCTTTGAGATACTCTCATCACTGTTTCCTGAAAGATTATCCGACCTTCCATCAGCAGCCTTTCTTGAACTATGATCTCTGACAGAAATTGCAGAATCTAGATGTTGATATCCAGAGGCAACTCTTCCACCAGTTAGTTCAATCTTTGAGGGCCCTGATACAATGCCCCCCAAAGTCCTCGTGGCAAGAGGTTGTGCAGGTTTAATTTCAAGAAATCCCATCCCAAATTCTTCTTCCGTCACCCAAGCAGGCTGCCAAAGTGCCAATCCATTAAAAATGAACATTTGAGAAGTACATTTTCCCTTTAGAAGGGGATGTTCATTGGTGCAATGATAAGACATAAAGCCACACTAATGACAACTATTCATCATGCACAAATGTTTACTAGCATGATAACCTTGATGTTTCCATAATAAGTTATCATTTTTACCACACATCTTTACTTTTCAAACACAATATCTTTCTGAATTCCCCCTAGACATCTCATCCATCTACCCCATTTATAACAAGACATTGACACAAACTGAATGACCTTTCCTAGAACTCCTGTAGTTGTATAAGACTGATACCCTTAAGTTAGACAAGTGTGATAGACTGATAGGGTCCTCAAAAGATATATTTTATAGTAAAAATATTCCTTCCTCGATTAACATCATATCCTTCTGAATTTTCTTTAAGCATGTTAACTGAATCATTTAAGTAGTTGAGCGCTTTAGTCTGTCTGCTGTACCCATCTATTAGAATCTGAAATAGTGTGGAAGTTCTGTTCATCAATAAAAGAAATGTCTCCTCTATCATGTATATTTCCATTTTTATTTTAATTGTTCATTCCATACATTTCAAGCAGCGGTCACCGTCAGCCAAATCAAGAGACGGTTATTTTATTGCAATTGCTAAAACACAAATCAGCATAGTAGGCGTTCTACCAACCTTTCTAGCTGCCAAAGCTGCAGCAACACTTGTAGCCAGAACCTTCAAATCCTCCCTTTCATCATTCTTAATTTTACCTACCTGATGACGGTAAAAGATTTAGAGAAAAGAAAACAATCATACACTGTGATCATCAGATTTATGAGTAAGAAGCAACTAACAAAGCTCTTGACTGCTTACCCGCTTCTCAATATTAATCCCACTTTTGCGAGTGACAGGAAACACACTAGAAATTTTGGTCAACATTATGAGAGCATTTCGAATTTCCATGTATTCAGAAGACTCCAAGCACTGTATTAATATCTTGGTGATTCTTTGACTCCATTTCCAGTGCACCTGGAATTGGGAGTAAAAAAGAACATTCATGGATATTCATTCTTTTATGGATATTCCGAACTGAAGAGAATGTGACAATCAATGGAAACTGTAACAACGATCAATATTCATTACTCAACTGTCATTTTGGTACATTATCCTTCATAAGAAAGACAGCAAGTGACACTAAAGGCTAGCAAAATTAAGTTGGAGATTCTGTTCAAGGTAATGTTCAGTTGAAATCCTTCTTAGAAAGCCTAGATAGAGGAATAGCCGAATAGGTGAAAAGGGGTTAAACTGTAACCAGCCACAAGGGATGACAACCTCTAGAGGGTCAGGGTGAGATGCAAGAAGGTCGATAATATATTGCTAGATTTAAAATCAGTTTATATTTAAATTTAAGGACAATCCTCCAAGAACTAACAAATCTTCTACTGAATATCTGAAACTTTAGGATCATAGAAATCACATAGGTTTACAAGGTAACAAGACAAACATTAGATGCAGAACTATTCCTTCACCACACACACTAATCTATGACCAAAATGTTACCAGGTAGGAGGAACCCATCTATTATCAGAAGTGAGGTTTTGCAAATTTACAACTAACCTTGACAAACTGAGCAAACGTCACTCGCTGACGATTTGGAAATTTATAGTAGACAGCAAAACCAGGCTTGTTGCCACATTCACGTTCATAAACTGATTCATCACTCTGAAAAATAACCAATATCTGGCTGAGTACACGTACTGGGAAAGTGAATCATCATATGCTGTACGTCAAATAATTACCTTCCAGTAGTAGGCAATCTTTAACGTCTCATACAAAAACCTGCCTAATCTACCCACCTCATACTCGGTGCAACAACATATCATGGGGTGTAAAGTTTTGCATATAAGAACATCAATATGATTAACTGTGTTAAAGTAAGGTGTTCCCAGTGAATGAAGAGTTTGCACGAATAAAGCACAATAGATGCCATCCGGAGCACTCAGAGTACATCGTGGAAAAATGCAACGCTGGAGGAATTCCATATTAATCTTCAAAGTATCAGGACAACTGCTCAGCCATGTATCCTTTTCAAGAGCAAGCCTCCTACGAACAGAGGCAACATTCTCTTCGTGCCTTTCAAGTTCACCTGTTAGCCGATCTAGTAATTCTTGAATTCTCTCCTTTTCCTTCTTTCTCTTCGCAATTGCTGAGCTTGAATTATCAGAAAGCTCCTCTAGGGCCTTAAGAGAGGCATGCAGCTTTCCAATTTCAGACTCATAACGACTCCGGGGAACATATAAATCATAGAGAGTAAGACCCCAAAAGGTTGCGTAGAGATCAGGGGAAAGGCTATTCCAAGCTTTAGGTGGCAACATACTTCTGACAGTATCAAGAAGGTCAGACCACCTGAAAAGATACAATGTAAGGGAGACAAAAATTCTTTAATATGACAAACTATAAATCACAAGCAAACGTATCTACAATCCAAATAATGTACCAATAATCAGAAGGAACAGAATAGATAGTTTGATCCCAGATTATTGTTGCTGGCCGCAAAACAATAAACCCTACAGCAATTTGACTTGTAATAGCAAGTTAAAATACTAGGTTGTGAACAAACTTACATATATATGATTGGAAAAATGAATCATAGCACTGTCATGAACAGATAACTCAAGTATGACCAGATAAAAAGAAGCTTCTGAATACTTGATCCATAATAGATCAAATAGAAAATGCATGTAGCCCGCTACTTTAAGCTAGGAAATTAATGGGCCATGCTTTCAATTCCTTTAGTCTGTTGAACCATAATACATCAAGATTGAATAAAAATGCATTGTAGCCCGCTATTTTAAGCTAGGAAATTAATGGAACACGCTTCTAATTCCATTGGTCTGTTGAACTTGGTGGTTCCAACTTCCTCGAAACTCTATATAAGAGAAGAAACTGAAAATTTAAAATCTGATGCAAAATTACAGCTTCCACATAAGGTAAGAAGCAATGGTAGTATGGTACAAGTTTATGTCCAATCAACTAACAATCAAAACATAACTGCTGCTTCTCAATGTCAAACAGCTCAAAACTAAGACATATAAAAGCAGAGTAGTACCTAATGCGCTTGTGAGAAGAGCCAAGATCCAGTACTAGATCCCCATGACCGCTAATGTCAGACTCTTTCCCGCTCAAAGATGCTTCCCCAGCCTCATAATCACACAATGGCCAGAAAAAACCAGAGCCAATTTCACACTTGAAGAGTCTCATCACTGGCCTATAAATTAAAAAGGCAACCTAACAGCAGGAAACCAAAGAATTAAACCTCGAAATATAGATAGTATAATGCAAACACATTCTGCTGACAAGTGAATACTGTGAAAGTACATAAACAGCAAATTGTCTTTCCTGTTTGTCAATTGAAAAAAGAATCCCAGAACAGCAATATTTTACCTCAGGATCAAGGTGGTACAAGTGGACCAGATCAGTAAGTGACGGCAACAGCTGAGCATAAGCAGTTGCAGGGTTGACAGCGCTACAAAGGAATTCAACATATTGAAGAAGAATGCCATGGCATCTGTCATACTGTTCACAGACCATCTTAATATAAGGAGCATCGGCGTTAATGACAACTCTGCATAAGATTACAAATCTGATAAGTTCCCTAAATATAGACATTTTAACATTTTGTATTGTATATTTATGTAAAAAAGAAAAGTAGAAGTGTACAAATATTCTTTATGTATTCAAAGGCTATGATGGCAAGTAGAAGTTCACCAAACATGTAAATAAAGATTCAAGAAGAACATGTATTTATCTTGAAATTGAATCATTGAATTTCTAGTCTTAACTAATACAGGTAGATATTGGACAGAAATTGAAGTGTTTCCATCAAGCAAGTCTACAATTAGGGTCACCCTACTCTCCCTATTCTTTATTATTAAGTCAGCAGACTAGCCACTGCACATGTAAACTATCAGAAGAGTCCATTCAAAGGTAGAAAAGGACACCCAATATCAAATCAGGAGACTAGACACTGCACATGTAATGTATCAGAATTCAGAAGATTACATTCAATCATAGTAAAGAACTCCTACAATATTTTCTATGACTGCATCTAACCATCAAACCACTTTCCCTTACCAGCTCAAGCTTCAATCTTTTTTTCATTGCTATTCCAACCTTAACAACTGAATAACCACAAATTGACATGCAACAGAAGAAACAGCCCATAAGATGAAAAGATTTCTAGGCAGTAAAGCTTACAGTGATCGATGCTGTGCAATAAGCAGTAGAAGTGGAACTGCCAGCTTCGGTTCTTCTTTTGGAAGCAGGGATTCTCTTAATCTACTGGTTGACTTGATTAAAGCCTGAACAAAAACAGGATTAACTTTAACATAATATCTCATATGAATCATTATGTTGAACATGGAATTCCAATACAAATAACTAAGAACGTCAAATAATAAGCAGGTTGAGATGCACATCTCCAAAAGTCCTTCGTTCAATAATTTAATTTTCTCAACACATCCCTTCTGCTCAATCAAAAAGCATTGTGTTGAAGGACATCTAGATTCTGTAAGACATCCCTTCTGCTCAATCCAAATCGATGCATAAAATTGTTGTGCATGGGAACAAGCGTAATTTATGAACAGTTGGGCAGTGCTACCACTAAACAATCATCTACAACAATGCATCAAGGACATCTTGAATCTGTAAGACAATCTACATATCTGGTAAGAGGCCAACGCCATCTAAACATGTGAAAGCTGTGAGCCATATTTGTAAACCAATGAGATAAGACAAGGCTAACCAGATAGTTGAACTACAATGAGACAACACGTGTTCTTGGCCCAAAGCAACGCACAAATTTTTAGCACTGCGTGTACTGATTGGAACATTACAAACAGCACTTATATGAATAATCCAGTTAATTTTTCTCTTCAGTCTTCTAAAGATGAAACGTACATTAGAATAGCAGATGATCATGTTCTAATAATATCTCACTTCCATTTTTTCCAAGATAAAACGTACAGTTCTTGAGCAGTGCAAGATGTGAATTTTTTCTGTATTTATTAAAACGTGACCAACACGCTGCAATATGACTCGTAATCGATATCAAAACTAAACTGACCTTGTTGTTTCGGGTAATCCCAAATGATGTAGCTTGGTATCGAAGAGACTCTCCCCCTGCCATGGCATCTAGCTGGTCTTCTGTCATGTTCTCTGTGTATTGAACATTAGCCATTTGTTGAATGAGCTCCTGGAACATTAAGTGGTGCACATTAGCAAGGTTCATGAGGAATGTTAGAAGGGAACACACGGAGAAACTCAAGAATACCTGAAGTAGGATTAGTTCAACTCCTTGACCCCTTTTCAACTGATTAGCAAGATATTGAAAAAGACCTCTCAACTCCATAGATGGGTACTTCTTACACCTATGAAAGATCACCAGAAGTTACAATAACTAGAATCAAAGTATTTGTGAGTTTATTAAGCACAAAAAAGTCAACATTAGGGCACGGAACACATCAAGGAACAGAGATAACCACGAGGAGACATCCACTAAAGATTTTTACACGAAATGTACACATTAAAAATTACAAGGAAGTGGATCATCCTTCCACTGGATCATAAATATTTAAAATGAGCACCTACAAACTGCAGCAACCATATTCCAGAATGTATTCATCAGCAAAGTAACAAGTAACTTAATAAAATCCAATTTTCTCATTAATAGGTGGTATAAATATTATTCGACGATACTACCATTCAAATCTGTTCTGTTACTTTTAGTCCACCCATTACCTCTCAGCAAAATCCACCAACCAATTATCGTCAATGGGGTCTACCACATCCTACTCCATGGAAACAAAACAAAGCTTGCAAAGGGAAATACATATCACCAAATTCCAAACATCAGTAGTCATCTTTTATTCATGGCAGCCATAATCAGCCACCCTGATCCAGTACAAACACATCTTCCTTCATCTACCACAAAATCAAATTTCAAGGCCACCCCGATCCAGAGCCATGGACTATTTCACAAACATCCCTGACAGAGAAGTGCTTGTTCCAAGTCTACCACAGAGATCTGTCTATGTGAAGCTTCAAGATATCTTTCCCAAAATTATCCTCATACTCTTTGAGACTTACAGGTACGTAAGCAACAGAAGTGCAACAGAAGTGCAACAGAAGCATTGCCCTTTTTAACTGTAAGAAGAACAACAATGAAAGGGGCATTGAGTGATTCCCTTGATTTCCCCCATGAAAGAAAAAAATCTCCACCATTTTGCTGAACTTTTAACTTATCCTCAAATAAGATCTGCCAACCACCAAGAGTTAGCTCCAGTCAATGAGCAAAGGCATACTGCAACCTATCTTGTATTCTCTTCACCACTCACCACCAAAGCTCCTAAAAACTAAGGACTGAAATATCCATGTTATCCCCATATTTTCTTTTACAATCACGCAAATTTATACAATCTCCATAAGTGAGACCAAATCACCTTGGGCTATGTCCACCATGGTTAATAACCCAGCAGTAAGTGATCTTAAAGATGAACACTGTGTACTCATATGAAGTGGACCAAGTACGGGCACAAGGATATTGGGTTCAGTACAAAAGGCTCAAAAGTTCTAAATAAACAAAACTGAAAAAGAGGACGGTGAGTCGGTGACAAAAAGAAGTCAATTGCAAAGGGGTGGACATCGACCAAATGAGAGATGAACAGCCTCTGCAACCAAACTATTTCTGTTTTAAGAAACATAAAGCTGGCATAAGCACGTAATGAACAATATCAAAGAATACTATAAAATAAACAAAAAGAACTACATACAGATGCCCCCAGAATGAAGCCAGGGATTGCAGCCAGTCCGACAAATTAAGCCCATCTTCTTTCAGTTTCTCGCGTCCATCTTGTGCCAAACGTTCAATGACAACATATTCAAGTGCATCATACTCTAGCTGCAAGAAACAGTGCAACGTAAACTTAACCATTAGCAGGCTTGGTTGTAAAGTCTGATATCCTCTACAATTTAACAATCACATGCTATTCCAACACCACACATTTTGATAGAATATAAGGAAAGTTTTCCACAACCTATTCATTTATCAAGAGAGGGCAGAGAAGCAACTACGATAGAGGTATCAAATCAACCCATACAAAAAGGAATCTGGTTAAATTTTAATCATCGAGGTCCACACCTGTGTCAAGTACTTGAATGCATCAACAACTGGGGCGATCATATCCTTGTACGATTCAATCTGGACAAGATATCATATGCATTATATAAAAGATGTTAAGAAACTAGGAAAAGCAACATAGCTAGAACATGATAATAGTACCTGGTTAACAATTGTTCGAAGGACCGTCATTGGATTTGCATGAGCCAGTTTTGCAACCATGCGACCAAGTTGCTTCAGATTTTCTTTTGCAAGCCTTTTCAATATCCTTCTTGTGTCCAACTAAGAAATGATTTTGCCATTTATTCTTCACACCAACATGAATGTACATTGTATACAATGTCAAATGGCAACAGAACACCGAAACTGCTTACTTTTGCTATTTGTCTAGCTGACAAAATCAATGGATTACGTTCGCCATCCTTTTCCCATTCCCCATAAAGACGATACCTTGCCTAACCCAAGATATTACATCACCAAATATACTTAAGTAGACCAAAAGTGCTCCAAATTGTATAACTCAAAACATAACCTAACTTATACCTCATAGGGGAGGAGACTCATTACTCCCCAAATTGCATGTCCAACAGCTGGGTTTGCAGGAATCAACTGCAAAGACGGAAGCAAACATGACCCTAGGGCAGCTTCAATCCTTGGTTTAACCTCCTTTAACTGTAATGGAGCAATAAGATCTCCGCCACAATGGGACCCAGATTTGAATGCCCCACCCTGCTTGCCTGTGACCTCCAGTGCAGATAAGTAATAGGCTTTTAAAACGCTACAGACCTGCAAATACAACCACAACAGCTAATTAGGAAAGCATGTAATATAATCAGGTGAACGGAACAAGTAAAAAACGAAGCTAAATGTAACAACCTTCTGCAACAACACTGTATCACGATAGAAATAGGGACCAACACAAGAGAGCATCTGAAAAAGTTCTTTAGGTAAAACAACAAAGGAACTAAATTCTGATGAAGCAGCTGCATCTATATCATCCGTGGAAGCGGCAGTGGGCCCAGACTTCTGGAGATGTTTTCGGCGTACAATATCATATGCTGAAGATATCGACTTCTCAATGAGCCTAAAACAAAACAGAAAGTGAGTATATCAAACCAAATCATACACCAATTAGAAGTTGAATCCACAAGAACAAACAAAACTGCTCAGAAGGACATAGCTTATTATAGCAGGACAAATGTTACTCCTGCAGAATTCACTTTTAACTTTTTTTTTTGGTTAGAAGAATTCACTTCAACTAAAATCTCATATACAGCCATAGAATCTAATTGTTAACGATTATGAAAAGGGGGAACCAAATCAAATTTATTGAAGCATACCTAAATAAACCCTCACAGATTTTAATATGTGCCACTGGATTAAGTGATGAAAGTCTCTCAAATAGCAAATTTGCATGATGCCTGCAGTCAGAATAGAAAATTAGTGATTTGCATTGAAATAGAAAAACGCAGAGATGCTATAGAATGATAAATAAATAAATAAATAAGTAAATAAATAAATAAATAGAAGAGAAGCACTAAGAGCAAAGATAGCAAGTTGATGGAAGGAAAAGACAAGAAAACGGAACCATATATACTACAGGATCGGATTCTGTGAGTTATATTCTTCGAATTATCTGTTTTCCATTCTCAATGATAACAGGAGTACAAAAATAGCTCGCCAAGCACCTCCTAGTCCCTAGGCACATAATATCTCCCCTCGTGAAATACCCTACCCTCAAGGACCACTAAATGAGAGACAAAACATCAAACAGAGGTGGGCTACATACAAGATGTTCCAACACCATTGAAGTTTAATCACGAGGAAATTACAAGATTTTGAACTTTTAAAAAACATTCGCATCTCCAGGGACAATGTTGACATGTGCATACACTATTATTTGCATCCCATGTTCAAATCAACCCATCCAGCTCATCCGCGTGGACAAAATTTTGACCATCGTCAACCCTTCATTATCGCTTTAGTCTGCAAGTGACTAGGTAACGTAGCAAATAACGAGCTGTATATAAATATATATACATATACACACACAAACGTTTCTATATTACATTATTGCTTGTGGACTGGAGCAATAATGAGCATGCCATGTTTAAATCAAACCATCTGAACACAAATTTTTCAAAATCTATTGAAGTTAAACAGAGTACCACGAGATGGAGAAAAGATGATTTTTTTCATCAAATTTCCAATATAACCAAATAAAAATAAGAATAGGGGTTCTATACCAGTCACCCACTGAAAGAAAACCAGTCAGCAGTGCCAGACTTTGGTTACTTTCAAGCTCTGAAGAATGCTCAGCAACTGCCTCGGACTCCATGTCCACAGCAGCATAAAGATCTACATTTACATCGCCCGGTTTGTCATCATCCATGAGATCTTTTCCTGTGGCAGCCAAGTTGATTCTCCCAATCTTATTTGCCTGTAACAGAACCATGTTGTGGAAAATATTTTTGTTATGGCCTATAGATGAATTATAGCCAACAGACAGGGGTTAAAAAATGCAAACCCATCTTCCAGAACTAAATAAGAATATGCATCTGTGCGCGCAACACACATGGAAAGAGGGACGGAGAGAGAAGGGAACTAAAAGCAGCAGTTCACACTTCACACATACTCCCTTTTCTTTCAAGCAATGTGCTTTATTTGTCTAGAAAGAAACCAAAATGATTGCATTGACACAAAGAGCAATATTAAAGAAATTGCAAAACGACTTCCTATCGTTAACGGATTATCTATGAATCTATCAATACAAATAAGAACTATTTATAAACAAATTTATTTTGGTAGGAAAACAGTCCAGAAGGATGGTTATCCCTCTCCGGGGCAAGGGGAGCAGCTTTCACACCAATTTCTGATTTTATGAACAAAAAAATAATAAATAGAAAGAACATGACAAAGTATGTATCTAGAAAATAATAAAATAGCTGTATTGTCACTAGAACAAGGATCCACATACATAGACTTCCCATGGTTCTCTATTCACAGATTCTCAAACAATTATACTACCAATGAATTTTCCATAACCAAAATCTATAGTGCACAATTGATAAATGTGCACAAGTTTGACTGATGCCAACACACTCCCAGCCAGTCATAAAAGCAAGGTGCTCTGAACTCAAGTTTACTATTAACAATGTGAGTGGCCATTTATATCAAATTAATTAGTATGAAGCCAGATGACAGCTTATTTTGATTACCTCATCTAGCCGCTTTGCAGCAAAAGCATCATAGTATTCAAATGCCTCCTCGTCTTTTGGAAGTAAATGTGTGTATCTGGAACAGAAGGTGTAAATAATAGCATTAGGCTATGTAGTTGCATCCAAAATAATGAATAGCAGAAATTATACAAATAATTATTATTACCATGTAAAATCACTCAGATATAGATACGATACAAAGAAAAGAAGGAAACCGTAATGAAGCAGCATACATATACAAACCAATAGTATCATCAGAGCACAGACGTTCAAAATGGCATTGTTTATTCAGGTCTTAGGAAGTATAATATTATTAACCATCTCCTCCAATGGAGAAAAATCAATGATTATTATTGAACGTTTAAATAAGTGGCTATGGATAAATGGTAAATCATGAAATACAAGTTTTCCAAAAGCAAATAAACAGGGAGAATATGTTTCCTCTTTTTACTATGGCGAAGATAATAGAATGATAGAGATTAGCAATCACAATAGACTACAGAAAAGACAATTTTATAAGCATATGCATTTTTAAATTACAGTGATGAATAATAATGCTCACGGATAAATACTTCCACATATCCCATACAAGTAAAGCAAAATAATTCAAGAAACGAATCCATGTATTACTTAAAATTTTGAAGCAAATAATCGAACTTCCCCAAAAGCAGTAGAGGAAGGATAATCCAACATTCCAACCAAATATTCCAAATTATAACATTGAATTGTATTTTCGACATAAGAAAGTTAGTTTTATTTTCTGAAAATCAAATCTTACTGTTAGAGATTATACTTCTAAACATGTAAGAAAACATTAACTCTTTAACAGCCGACCAAAACCTATCGCAAACCGAACCAAACATCCCAACCTCAAGGGCTCTCATTCTTGTTAGATAAGAGGGAACAAACCAAGCTACCATAACAAAAAAACACAAGATAAAGAACGAGAATCGAAGTTCAATCTGGACCACTTACTCAGGTTGCTGGATATAATACTTGCACAAAAGCAACTTAGGAAATGGAAATTTTAAGTTGGAGCTACCTTCAGCACCATAAAACTCACTGACACAAAGCCCAGACATACATAGAAAAATAGGTTCTAGAAATAGTTACATCCATTTGTTTCAGAAGAAATAAACTTGATTCTGTGTGATTTGGAACTTAAAACTGATTTCGGCTGTTTATTTAATTACAACGATAAATTGATTAGATATAAATTGGTTACAAATTTGAAACATATCAATATCTACATGTGATAGGCTATAGAAAAAGGTGAATGGACCAAAACATAGAATTTGAAATGAAACGATGATCCTAGTTAACCATTTAAATATTTACATGATACCATAGCATCAGCCCCTATTTCTACTTATCACAAAAGCAACACACACACAAAATCACGTTGGTAGAAATAGCTTCGTATTTTATTTCAGCAAAGGTAACTGCTGTTACAGAATATTTGATGGCAAAGACAGAAAGGAAGCTAGCAATAAAGACATAAACGTAACTACTTAAAACAGAAATTGGAGGCATACCAATAAAAAAGATCTCCTAAAACTGCTTCAAAATTAATGGATTTAAAAGACAAGAAAGCCTCACATGCTGTCAAGATCAATGAAATCCTCTTTCACAAGCAATGCTGCAAGCTGAAAGAGACCAAATGGCACAGGACATTGAACTTCTAAACGCTGATAGTATTGAAATTTGAAGCCAAGAATTTGTGAAGCATGAGACTGCAAAGGTTTAAATAAGGGAAGAGAGTTAGAAACATAAACAAATGAAGGCATCCCACTCAACTTGCTTATTATGTATATACCTTGGGGAAAATAGGAATAAGGTCCAAGAAGAGAACATTAGAAGGCTGCAACTCAAAGAACTCCAACACCTGAAAAAGGTCGCTACTGATCAATGTGACTCCTTAAAATAAGATGCAGGTAGTAACTGAATAAGCAATATAACTTACAAAGAAAGCTTACAATATCAAAAACACGATTAGGGTCCAGATCAAAATGTCCAATTAGCGACTGTAGTGATAGCAACATTTTAGTCAATAGGTGAAGAACAAGTAGCTTCTGGAAGAAAGATAATTAAGGAAATTTTAAGAGAATACAATTGGCTAACAAGTAATCAAAAAAACACCTTAATAATACCAATAGTAGATCCTGAACGATTTTGAGAAGATGTTTCTGAACTCTGACAAAGAAGGGTAGCCTGCAGATAAAGGAAACAATTTAGGAGAAAATCATGTCATGAATGCATATCATGATCCTATTAACCTAATTCAGAATAAACTCCAAGTAGACAGAGGTGTACCACAAACAAGAAATAGAAATCTGTTAGAAGAGGCAAATATAAAAGAGACAACAGGAAGCATCTTATTGGCCTAGTTGTTTTTTGGTCGGACCGTAATGAGATTATGAGAAGTACAGGAATCCAAAATCATTTTCTTCACAAGTCCATTATATCAGTACAATATTTAGTGCAAAGTCTTATAATGAATAAGGAGCTTTATAACCGAGTAGCTATGGAGATTATGAGTACTAATGTATGCTTATAAGCTCCTCATAATGTACAGAGAGTTTGTGACAAACGAATTCTAATGTTTTTCACCCATCCAGTCCAGAATCCTGCCCATAAGAAGAAAAAAAATCCTGACCATCTTAGTCATGTACCTGACCCGATAAGAAAAAACATGATTTCTACCTCTCTTTTGAACTCAATGCATAACTCAAGACAACATCTAAACTTTTAACAAATTACAGACACGGTAGGTTGTCATGCTTCGTAAAGGCCTGCAGCATAATGTTCTTCAAATTCAGGCAAGTTTGTTACATACAACTATACAAGAGATAAGAACTAATATGAAGTAAAAACGTATTTTATAGACGTGTATCGTTGAGGAAGACAAAAACAAAGAAAATGAAATAAGGACAACTACACAGTAAAAGAGAGGTAAGTGATATTACCAGTTTTGCATAGCCCTCACTCTCTTCCCTTAGAAGATTAAATTTTGTCTGTTGATACAGAAGACGGGTGTTCACTCTAACCTGGATAAGGAGAAAGAACGGTCAATTTCAATCCCTCTAGATGGACAGAATATGTCACTCTACCAGAGCAACCGTGTTAGAAATGAATCAAGCTCTTTATAGTTACCATTCATGCTTATATGAACAAGTCAATTATATCAGTCATATGAAACCATAAATGATTGTACAAATCATTAGAGCATTCATCCTTGCAAAGACACACAAACTATTTATCTCGTCCAGACAGCAGCCCTTTGAATAAGTGTAATGATATAAGCATGCAGCTAATGCTAAGCGCCGTTCAATCACTGAATGCACAGATTAATAGTAAAAAGATGGCACCTCTTATCTAGAAAATCACCCCAACCAAACCAGAAGATAATGCAATTCCACCATTCCCTTCAACAACCTATCATTATGGTCAGTATGTATTTAGATGCAGAAAGCAAAAGTGATATGCTTATTTCGGTCTGTTCAAGATGTTTTCATAGAATAAGCAACTCAATCCTAAAGGTATATAGCAATAAAAGAAAAAACATATGATGAACTACAAACCTCCTTAGATTTCAAATCTTGAGCCGTGTTCATTTTCATCATATCAGCCTGCTTCAAGAATTCTTCCTGAAGGTTGTCAAAAGAACTGAGTTAGCTTACCCAACATCCAACTATGAGAGAGAACCAACTACAATAGGATCAGAAATATCAGAAGGAAAGCAGTAGCAGAACATTTATCAACCTCGCAGCGTTCCTGAAAGACCCTCAATGGAACCAGTGCAGAATCCACAAACCACTTTGCCTGCCAATCAAAACAAAGTAATAGCAAGAATTACAACAAGATCATCAAAATTTAGACATGAATGCAACAATTCACATAAATTAAGAATAAAATTTAGGACCTCAAGGAATGTGTGATGCTGATGATGAAAAACTTCATACAAGTGACTCGATAAAATATGCTGAAGAAGTCAAATTGACTCGCCTCTGGCTAAGGATAAGCCCAGCCTCCTCAAACAATATGATATGAGAAGAAAGGAAGTATAAAAGCACTCTCTGATTAAGTTGGATCTCTATAAAATGAACACGAGAAAGAAGTCTGTATTCAAGATTGATTGAATAACGAAAACAAGAAATACTGTCTTTAGTGACGTATGTGAGGATGTGGAGATTCTAGTGGAGTGGTGAAAGTGTATTGAACAAGGTACACTTAAGCTCCTTTTTCTTCTGAAGAACGAGAAAGAAAACCAAAACATAAAGCATTGTTTTAATTTTCCTTATGATTATCTAGTTACATTGCTATTTTTGAATCATGGTACTGACATTATATATGTCTTCCTAGTCCATAACATCAAAAGAACTTAAGAAAATCTTTGCAGGCTGATTATCAATTTCATAGGTCAATAAACTCAAACTTTGCCACACCTCTAATTATTCCTTTCGTCCATCACAATTTTTTGTTTCCCTAGTGCAATCCAAATAAGAAGCTAAACAAATAATCAGAGATGTTTACATCAAATGCAATAAGCTAATTAACATGCATGTATAACATCGAGCATTTGAATTGGTTACCATCATACTCGCAAGAATGATGAAAGTAAGCATAATTCCTCAGGAAAATAAAGAAAACTCACCAATCTTATGACCCGAATACGATTTTCTTCAGGCATATTCATCTGCAATGAACAAAACAGCCCTAAATAACACTAAAATTGATCATAACTTAATTGAAATTGAAGCAATTCAGTAACTTTCGTCCTACAAGCAAAACAAAGAACTCACATCTTGTGCGATTTGAGTAACGACATCGGCTAGATAAGAGCTCAACTCTTCGTCCGAAGGCTTGTCGGAAAAATCAACAGCATCCAATGCTGCTTTACATCTTTGAAATTGCAAATCCTTGAAAACCTAACAAAACCGACAAGAGAAAGATGAATCCCAATCAGACCGCAAAACGATACAAGCAAGGACGTTAAATCAAAGAAGTGGAGAGCGGTTACCATTGTCCAGCAGAGCTCGTAGATGTAGCGGAGCGAAGGAACAGGTTGGGGAATTCTTGGTGGTTCTCCATTGCGCAATTCCTGAATGAACTCCTCTGTCAAGTAGAGACACTCTATGGAAGGAAGAGGCGCTGACATGTTACTCGTTCGCCGATTCTGAAGCAATCGCCCCCGACTTCTATAGTAGAGGGACGCAGGGAGAACAATTTTGGTGTTAATTTAAGTTTTTTTGGTTTAAATAATAATATTCGATGAGCAGCAAAAAGGGAGGGTTGTGTCAACGCCTTTCTTCGTGGTGAAAAAAAGGTTTCGGATGGTTCGGTGACTTCGGTCACTAATGTAGATGAAAATATGAAATGGTAGGATTTACTAATGGAATAGCAGTGAACTAGCGTAATACCCGTGCCTCGTACGGAATGACACAAAATTTATTCGTAAATTAATATATAACAATAATAATAATAATAATAATAATAATAATAATAACCGGTAAGCCAAAAACCAAATACTATTTTATGAAAAAAGACGTAATTTTATTATAAGAATATTTATATATTTTATCATTATATATTACATTTGATAAATATATATTATCATGATTTTCTTTTATAAATAAACGACAAAGTTTTTGCCTAATATACATATAGTTAGTCTATTGGAATATCCTATTTCTTATATTTTAATATGGTGGTTACATGTGGCAAAATTCTAGGTGGTTTAAAGGTGAATATGACATGTGGCAAAATCCAATGTGGATTAACGTGACGATGACACGTGACGTTATACACTTCTGTTTTAATATTATGTGTTAAAATCTTAAACCGTCAAATAAAAATAATTTTAAGTCAACGGTATTTCTCATTCATTAGAAACAAATTACTCTAATAATTCTAATGTAGAAACGATACTTCTAATCGATATACACTTCATGTTTTATACTTCTTAGTGGTGTAGTTATTTAAATAAATATTTAAAAAAATCTATATAATGATTTAAATTTTGTATTAATCTAATAAAATATAAACATATAGTAGGATTGGAAAAATAATTTCTCTATATATTATTTTATATAACAAAATTAAAATCATATATAATTATTCAATTTGGAAAAAAAATTAAAATTATTTATACTATATAAATTAATATTACTTTACATATTAATAATCTTAGTTAAGCGAAAAAAGGTTAAAATCGTATTCCATAATTACATTTGGTAAAATGGTAATTCTAAAAAGGAATCTATTAAACCAATAAATTATATATAGTTTTAATTGGTATAAAATAACATAAGATCAATATATTTTTATAAATGACAACTAATTTATCATCATCTCCATAAATAAATAAAAAATAATGTGGCACAATCTAAAGACGACACATGGCAAAATATGATGTGGCTTAACGTGGGAATGTCATGTGACAAAATCTAATGTGGCTTAATGAGGGAGCGACAAACAAACATAGTTACTCCTGTTTTAGTATTATATATAGTAGATTAGGATTTCTGCTAAATTCAAGTAGGATAAGAATGAGAACACCGGGTATTAGGTTATTTTAGGTTTAGCAAAAATAAATTTGAATTCTAGCAATTTCAGATTTATTTTAAATTTTAAAACAAGGGTATAAAGAGAATTTTTAGAGAAGTTAAAATAAAACCCTATACATACAATTTGTCTAGTGTCGTGTTTCGGTTTCGGGTTCAGGTTCGGTTCCGGTTCCGGTTCGGATTAGCGTTTGTATCGGGTTAGGATTCTGGCTCAGGTTCAGGTTAGCTTTCGTTTCGGGTTAGAGTTCGAGACTTAGTGACAGTAATCGGATCGGGTTAAGGTTCGGGATTCGGATTCGGATCTAGTGATCTTCATCCGCCATTTTCTTTTTTTGAGGAAAAAAAAAATCTCTTCTACATGTGTCTCACCTTGGGTGGATGCACAATCCTCATCCCTGGGACAAATGTGGATTCCGACCGCGCTTTATATTTGCCCTGGCACAGTCGGAATGTGCATCTGCCCCGTGTCGTTAGTACATTTTACCCGTCGATTAACTTCACTCTAAATCAATAAAAGGTCATGAGTATTCTTTGTGTTCATCTTTATTATAAATAAAAATATTAAGAAAAAGTCCACCTCCCATTTTATTGGATGAGAATGGGTTTAGACTTCACAGTGGGTATCGAATATATTTCGAAAGATAAAATATTTGAGTTTAGTTGATTATTAATGTATTTTGGAAAATAAATAGGATTGCGACGATAATCAAAGAGATAAGGAATCGCAACTTAATCGACATGGCAACATACTATTGAGCGATTTAAAAGTGTATTTTTTGGGTTTCATAAATATACACTATATAATCAAACACCGATTAGCATAGCATACTATTGAGCGATTTAAAATTGTTTTTTTGGGCTTCATAGATACACACTCAAACGGTTTGAAGCGAATATGAATCAAATGACCGATCTGGATCTTTGTAAGCCTGTAATTCCAAATCCGACAGTTAAATTCTCAAATCTTAATACCATAAACTACATATTTTCTTTAACAACATATAAAAAAATTCAACAGTAAAAGATAATTCTAAGTTATCAAAACTTAATCCCAAATTAGCTATAAACCCAATTTCTTTCCTAGAACGATCCATGCAAAAACAAGAGGTTAGGGATCGAGCCTTATAAACTACAATTTTTCACGGGTCCTGCACTACCTTGAGAACCCGAGTTCAAATCTCCTGAAAGAACAAAATTCTCAAAAGCCCTGGTAACTCGAGGTCTGGGTTCGATCACTACTACACATATTTTCCCGGCGATAAAGAGTCCTAACGTTATGAGTTTGAAACTCATGGCAAGCGAATCTCTTTACTCTCTAACACGTTTATTTTTGCAGGTCTTGTACATGAGAAGGTTGAAGAAGAGGGACACGAGAATCACGAGATTACATGCCACTATCCTGCTACAGATCCCGGAATGGCCTCCACTGGCCCGCCGGCTAAGTCCTTGCCGGTCTGATCGACGAAGGAGAGAGAGAAGAGGGAAGCGACGACTTACCCACTCCTGACGTTGCACCCTCCGTCCACCTATTGCTCGTCTCACACCCAGGAACACGAAAGAAGGAGTGAATAGGAAGCAAAGGAAAGAAAAAGGGAGAGGCGTCTTACCTGCCCAGCTAGTCGAGGTTGCCTTGCAAGCTTCCGCCGGTTATCGCACGCCTGGAGTCAACAGAGAAGGAAGAACGTGAGCCTGGTACTTGCCCAAAATCAAGGAGAGAAGATCACGATCGATGATCCGAACGAGTTGGGTCCGGGAAGGATAAGAAGGAAAGAGGTGGGCTCGGGGCAAGGGTGATCCGAACGAGTTGGGTTAGAGGGAAAGGAAGAAAAAGAAACGGGCCAAGGTGTAATCTGCAGAGGAGTTGAGGCAATGGGCCGGCCTGAACTGGTCCGGGAAGGAATAATAGAAAGGGAGAGAAGCCGATGGGCCGGAAGGAAGGCCCGTCACTGGGCCATAGAAAGGGAATAAAACAAAGGAGAGATGCCCACTAACTTCCCTATATACTCTCATTTACGGGTTTTCTTCGATAAAAATATAAAAAAATCCGGTAACTACCGATATCGGAATAAAATATCCGATTATTACACTCACTTTATTGTGTGGGTGTACGGTGTACCCATTGCATAATTGGGGTATTATTCTATACTTTACACGTACTATATGAATAATAGCATCATTTTCTTTAAAAATAATTCAATTTCATAATATATCAAAATTGTGATCGTATAAATGGGCCAAAATTTGAAATACAAGAAATGAGGCAGCCCAGTTGCCTGATCTTCCACATGAATGAGTCCGTGAGGGGACCGCTGTTATATTTATTTGGTGTTTTTGGATGTTACTATGAAAAAAAACAACGACAAAAAGAAATACAGGATAAGATGACTTTGCATGCGTCTAACACAAACATGCTCTGACAACTATACACTTATTTTTACTTCATTTTTATATTTTTTTTAATAAAAACACAATATATTTTAGAAAATTATACAAGTTATAAATAACCCAAAAGTTTCAAAATAGAGGCCCATGAAAGCGAACTTATCGTAATTTTCAAATAACATAAAAATTGGTTCGGACAGGAAAACCTACACAGTTTGGATCATATTGAGACCGAACTGTGTGATTCAGTTTGGTCTTTGATTCATAAATTTTCAAATTTTGTGTACCGAAAAAGTTTTCATTGCGGATCGACTAACATCGAATTTTCTTTGAAGATATACAGGGTTGATTCGGTTGAGAAAGTGATGAGATGTATTTGGCCATTTTATTTTTTTACCGTTAGTTTAGTTTTAATATTTTAACCGTTTAATTTTTTTATATACATAAAAATCAATACCTATTTTATTTAAAAAACACTTATTTTGTTCGTAATTAGGAAAAATGAACGACTAACCTGAAACAAAATGCACTCATAGTAAAAAAAAATTGAACCAATTTGGTATTCTAAACATATTTATAAACTTTTGTACCAAATATTCTATGGTTTTGAGTCCTAAATAATTTTTGTTTAAACTTATTTATAAATTTTGGTCCATTAAATTTCATCGCATATTTTCCCTAAATATTTAATATATCATGGAGTAATATTCCATTCATTTGTCCAGGTTATTACTGAAATATGATCTTTTTGTTACATTTTATAGAAAAAAAGATACACTTAAAATTGCATTTTCACTTTTTTAAAAAAAGTTTTGTTTTAATTATGACGAAAAATAACAAAAAGATGCCTAAATATTTTGGTCATTTGACCAAAATGGAAAAGACCACACTTAATTAAACCGGATCTTTGTTGGTTTCTGATTCCAGTAAACTGGTCTCGACCTGGTCTAGACCGGTGTACACTTACTTTACCTCAAAATAACATATCTATAACAAGATAATCAAGTTTTTTTTTTTGAAAGGAATAATAAATTTTTATTTCAAACAAAGAAAATACACTAAATCGAGCAAGACTCCAAAAACCAGATAGAAGAAAGAAAATAAATGTGTGCAAGCTGCAAGCAACTTGTAAGAGTATACATAAACCCCTCCTAAACCAGCCCACAAATCTAACAATGCCCATGTGCTTCTTTTCTTTGCATTATACACATAAAATTAACATATTAATCATATACTCAAATCTCAAAATCAAGAATAAAAATGACACTTAATTACCATAGTAACAAAACATAAACCAATGAAGCCAATCAATTACAAGCCAATCGAACATATACTTCTTATTCAAAGAGAAGAAGAGGCTTCCCCTGCCCTCCCTGCTCTTCGGCCATGTCGCCTCCCGTGTCGAGCCCGTCCCCCTCCGAACGTCACTGGGTCAAACCGTCTAAGCCGTTCAGCCTCACCGCGGTCCATCACACACTCGGAAGGTGCAGTCTGGTATCGAGTCCGGTCATAACAATATGAATAAGTCATGTGTTTCTTCCTGAAACCAGACATTTTCGGCCTTTGAGAAGGAGAGATTCCGGTTGGGATTGACCCGTCTGAACCGGTTTCACACCTCAACGACATATCGGTTGGATCAGCTGCACAGCCGTGGAGAACGAGATCGGAGAATCGAGCAACGTAAGGGGCGTATTTGTAATTAACTCTGTATTTGCCCCCATTAGTAGCCCAGTCTGAACCATCCCAGATTGTTGCATACAAAGACATTGGCTTTGAAGGGAAATCTCCACCCATTGATTCTGTTCTTTTGAACTCTCGTATCGGGACCTCGTCGACATAGAATCTGCATCAAATGAGCTGTAAATGCTTAGATCAATGGGATCATTAACAACCATACAAAAACATTTGGCGAAGAATCGGTCAATATTTGATCACATAGATAAACCATGATTACAGCTTAATAATTCATTCTTATATGCAATAGTCACTCTCATAAGTCCACACCATACAAGTTGTTTTACACAAGAAAACAATTTCTTTACAGCTATTATTATGGAATCCACCATACTAATCGGCAAGCAAACGAACCAAACTCGATGTCATTATCAAACTATGCAAGGGTGGCAATCACAATCAAGTAACCAAAAACCAGTAAACTTCACAACCAAAACCAGATGATTTGTAGATAAGCACAAAATGGCAAAGAACAAACACATGAAAATAGCTGGCAGTAAATGCATATGATTTAGTCTAGTTACCCATAAGTTAAGGAGCAGTTAAAGAAGGTAAAAAGTGATATTTACATGATTTGATCTTTAGTCCACAAGATGCTGTACTGATGAAACTCTTCTGATGGATCAAACCACAGATTGTAACGTTCTTCTCTTCCGACGTTTGTGCTTCCGTTACCATATATATTCGTCTGAATTCTCCAGTCTTTTCCCCTTATGTTGCCTAAGAACTCGAAATCGATTTCGTCGTGATTTTTCGGGTACATATCTCCATTTGACATCTACAGAATTGCCATTGTTCATCAGTAAGTTAAAAATTGATATTAAAAATATTGACCCTATACAAAAATATAAGAAATTAAAATATAAAAAAACTACAAAAATTGTTTGAAAATAATTAATGTTGGTGGTATAATTACACAGCAAGCTTTAAAGTCTAACATTAAATTGTTTGGTAACATCCAGACAGCAGGCCAGAAGTCAAAATAAAAACTCCATGGTAGCAGCACAATCACAGTTGTCAACCAAAGATACAGATTATCAGAAAACAAAGCAAAAAAATTGCTAATACTCCAAAATACTTTCTGGGTAATAGTTTCTTAATCAAGATTAAGCATAATTAGGAAATTTACAATGAAATTATAAAATCTTACATAAAAGGCAACAACGACACCAGCAGTGTAATCAGCAGGCAGCTTAATGGAAGCACTAAAGAATCCATGAAGATAGAGGTCATGTGACATGAACCCAGAACCTGCAACAAAGATTAATCCAAAAAAAACTTCAACAAAAATCACAGAAAAAAAGAAACCCAGAAAGCGAGAAGAAGAAGATCTGAACCTGTTCTTTCGTCAAGATTAAGATGAACAGATTTACCATCTTTAACAACCATCATATTCCCATCACCAAACAAATGAGAATACCCTTCATCAAATGAGATAATGGGTAGATTTCCAAGACCATTTTTAGCAGAAACAAGAGAGAAAACAGAAGATATAATCAAGAAAAGCAATCCAACAGCCACCATGGCAGTAGTAGAAGAAGAAGAAGGGTTGAAAGAATGTGAGGTTGAGAGCAATAGAGAAGAAAAAACGTCTAGAATCTGAAGGAATTGGGCAAAGGAAAGGTCTCTCAAAAAGGCTAATATAGAAGGAGACAGACACAATAGAGAGGGGCGAATTGGGTTATATAAATTCTTTCGGCTTTGTTTGTGTGCTATTGCAAGGTGCTGAGCTGTAAACAGTATTATTTCCTTCCTTTTTTTCTTATACCAGATTTTATCCACTAATTGACAATGTATATGATTGCTAACCAAATTTGAATACGCAATCTTTGTATACAAAAGTAAAAAGTATTTTGCGTGTTTTTGGTTGACGTATTGAGATTGACCACCAATTTGTATACACTTGGACTAACTTGTGCTCATTGTGACACTCCCGTTAATCTGCGCCATCTACATACTTTTGCAGTATGTCTGACAAAGAATTTGAAAATGCACGTACTTCTTTAAAAAAATATACATTTTTATATCTATTTTTAGTCTCACTTTTTAAGCGACTACTATATGAAACTTGGACTTACATGGATAAAGGGCTTGGTATATTGTGAGACGTATGAAAATTTTGTATTATATTTACATATTCAAGTCTAAAAGTTGGAAAATTTTACTAAATTTTAAGGTTTTTATATGAAGTGGTGTATGAACATTTATAAATAATTATATATTTGTTATTTTGAGTAGTAATTTTTTAAAAATTTTACCTAAATATCTATCAAACCTCCTTCCTCTCGACTTTTATTTATTTATTTATATAAACGGTAGAAAATTTCAAATCCTTAAAATTCAAATGTTAACAACACATTAATTATGTAGATATTTATTAAAAGTCTCATATAAACCTCTCATAACAATTATTTAGTCTTTTTTTTGCTATTTTTTTATTAGTATAAATATTTTTCTAGAAATATATATTAAAATACATATAATAATATCTTATGATAAAGCCCAAATATACAAATAACTATTTATATCAAAAAAAAAAGACTCCTCCAAACCAACAACTTTAATTTTGAGTATAGCTAAAGGTGATTGATTAATCTAAGAGATCACTTGTTTATGTACTAGTCTTGTCTGGAATACTTTGTGGGATTATACTTAATGGTTTAGGATTCTATTGTAGTTTATAGAAAAAGTATTTTTAATGGATATTACAATTAAGCAAAAGAAAAAGAATTATAATGATAGTAACGCGTAAAATGTATTAATGGTATGTAATGGTGCATGAATCTTGTAAAGGCATAATTAAAGGTCCATTTTTTTTCTTTTACCTCTAGTAAAGATTTTTTTTAAAAATTTTGAGATATTAGACTATATGTTTGAATTATATTTAATTTTACAGAAAGTATAAATATTTCGAGAAATAAAAGACCACCGTTAAGACTATGATGGAAAAGTATAATGAAATCTTTTTTTAAATGACTATTACAAAAAAAAAAAAAGTCAATTACTATTAATATTATTAATAATGAATCAGTGAAAAAAGCATATATATATATATATATATATAGGGTTAGTACGTTCATGATGGAATGTGCATAATAAGCTTCCAATGTGAGAATCACATGATTGTTCATTTTTCATTATTCATTCATTAAATAAGATACAAATTAGGAAAACAGATTTCTTATTTTTGAGCTATTCCAAAAATAAACGTTGAAGCAGTTGATAGTTAATATATTTGGTTAATATATTTGGTCTTTAATATATTTTATTGAGAATTTTGATCGTTAAATTTATTATGATTGATCGTTAAAATTTGTTTTGATAGTTAAAATATGAAGAAAAAAAACATTTTAACCACCAATTTTTCTCTATGAAATTTTAACGACCCACAAAATTTTAACGATGACTATATTAATTATATAAAAAATATTTTAACGACCAAATTTTCTCTATAAAATATAATAACGACCCAATATGAAAATAATTTAACGATCAAATTTCTTATAAAATATTTAACGACCAAATTTAACCAACATTTTTTCCATATTACAAATTTTAACGACCAAATTTAACAAACAATTCTAAATAATTTATTTTCATATTGGGTCGTTATTATATTTTATAGAGAAAATTTAGTCGTTAAAATGTTTTTATCATAATTCTATTAGAGGCAATATAATATTCTCATTAATTATTAACATAAACAATGTTAAATCTTGGACGTTTATCTGTATTAATCCAACGGCTATTATAAGTCTTTATTCCCTACTCTAAGAGAGGTTCCTACACGATCCTAACTATATATATATATATATATATATATATCACTATTTTATTTTATTTTTTTACAAAAAAACTTGCCTTAAGTAGAGAATTTTAAAAAAATTGATATATTAGACTATATGTGTTCATATAGCTACATTAAGGGCATGTTCAACTATATGTGTTCATTCCCTTTGTTCCCCAAAACTGTTTCATCCTCATAAACCCTTCATCCCAAAATCTAAAATTGAATTTTGTTAGATTTTAGGAGCAATTCCTCCTCCCCAACTGCCTCCATCCCAACATTGTCTGGCAACCGAATATACCCTATGGAAATTTTGAGGCAATGAGCACAATTCACCGAACATGTCCTATAATTATAAAATAGAATCAAATCTTTATATGGAAAATACAATTGAGTGTTGAGAATTATATTACTAATAGTAAAATAGAGAAAACAACTAATAAATCTTGTATTTTGCATGTATTTTGCATACATATAGATAATCAAAATAACCTATGATGTTTAAATCTTAAAATATATTTATATTCAATATCATATTATATTAAAATTGTTATGTAGCAAAATTTATTTTGGATCTTCAAATTTTATATCAATAATGATAAATATATTGACTCTAAACCAATAAAGCCTATTACAAACTCACAATATACACTAATACACGTGACAAGATAATCTGCCCCTTCACCGCCAAACATAACCTAAACTCTTTGTCTTAATGTTCTTTTTGTGTTTTACCGTTGGGTTCTTAATATTCTTCTACCTGCTCCATTAACATACTATTACAATGTTATTTTCTTATTATTTTCCTATCTTCTTAACAGAGAATTTTGGACCCAAGCTCATACTTCTTTTTCTTGGAAATAAACCCTGCACCGAGAAAAATAAGCATTAAATATTAGGATTTGTTTTATTGACGTGAAAAATCATACTTTTGATGATAAAAAAAAATCAGAAAATTCTTTTTCTTTTTCCTTTTCTATAGAATTATATTTAAATAAAAAAAAATATTGTCTATTAGAATCCTAAGGTGAGAAAAGTAAATATTTTTATTTACATTAAGTCGAATTCATTTCATCCAATAACCTACAAGTATCAACATAATTTAATAATTTAGAATAGACGTGGTGATAATTTATAAATTTTAGAAGGTAGAGGGGGTAATTTTACCTTTTTGAAAATTCTGTATTAAATGGGTATAAGGTCCATTATTTTTGGAGGGGCAAAAGAGGAACGCGGATACATTTTTATATGTTCCACGAGAAAACTGTAGCAGTTATTATTCATAATTTTAGTTCAAAATTAACCACTATTAGTTATGATATTTTTGTAGTTAGTTCTTTTTTGTTAATTTAATAGTTATATTTTTATGCACTTTTTTATTTATATATCTTTGAACTAATAAAGTACAATGTTTGAACTAATAGTACACAATATTTTCTTAGTCTTATATTCTTGACATCCGATCCAACGAGGGAACAATTAGTTAAGAAAAGTTAGAGCAGAAAATACACTATACAAAATTAGAAATACATGACAAAACCTTCAATTTTCTTTTTAAAAAAAGTTACTCGTTTGTTTTCAAATGAGCTGAATTTAAACACATTTAAAAACTTAAGGAAAATTAACTCGGGACTCGTTTATGTTGTATAATAACCTTACTATCTTACCATAGTTGTATATGTTATGGATACTTAATTTGTTTATGTGTACAATAAGTTTTGGTGATTAAATAATGTATTTATTTAGAGCTTAAGTGAGACGTTAACGAAATTTAATATTTATAGTGATAAGTGAATGGCTTATAGGGCAGGAATCAAGCAAAGAAAAAGAAAGATAAGGTTTGTTCAAAAAATTTGATACTCCTTGATAAGTTCTTGGACTTGTTTATCAAGTAAAGGAGAATTGTTAGAGGATAAAGGATATGTCCACTTTGCTTATTTACTACTCCAAATATTCTTCAACTTGACCTTATTTTGCGGTATTGTATACTATGTAACACTAGGCCCTTGGTTATGACCTTCAACATACATTAATTAAGAGTTTGTTTAGGTGTTATAGTTTTGAAGTAATAATGAAGTTTATGATTTTAAAATTAATTTTTATATAATGATACGGTAAAATAAAATACATATTATATTGATAACAATTGGTTTATAGCATCCAAACAGACCCAGTTATACGTAAGGAGAAATATATGCCTGGGTTTATTGGTCATTCAACGTCTAGCTTGTCAATGTCTAGGATTGAGAAGCTCATCCGAAAGAACGCTCTAGGGCAGAGAGTCTTGAGAGGATATGTTCCCTAATCACTTACCTTGTATATATTATAAAAAAAAACAAATTAACCCAAACAACCACACAACTTAAATCCAATATATAGAGCAGTGACAACAAAGGTACAATAGAAGCTTATAAGAAAGATGCGTGGAACATATATGCCAATGCATTAAAGAGTTGCCTATAATGTTGAATTTGATAGCAAAGTTGCATATACACGACTTTATCGCTTTAGGCCTTTTAGGGTTGGCTTGAAATGACTTGTTCATTATCCAATGTCCTACGGTGCAACATGGCAAAGTTGCAGTTGGTTTTATAAGTCAAATCAAGTCTTAGATTGTTAGCAATTGAAATATCGACCAACATGCTAGACATGTTTAAGCAAAGTAAGTACGCACACAAGGGGAGACACAACATTATCATACAAGACCCGCTGCATCCTCTTGACAATCTCGACGGCATCGGGTGTAAGAAAATCGAACGTGTCAAAAGCGAGCGGAAAAAACACATGTTGGTTTTCAATGCAAACTCTTTCATGCTTAGCCAACTTCGCAGATACCGCGTTGAGAGCCACCTTACCCACAACAAAAGGCCCAAAACCCAAACAATTAAACCAGAGAAGAGACCCCATCAAATCAATACAAGCATTTTGTCACCGACTTATCAAAACACTAACACATTCGCCGACCTCAAAGTAGATCTCCCTTCATGCGGATCAATTAAGAAGGTCACATGCGCCTCCTTCTTAGCCGAAACTCCTACTCTTTTGAACACGTCACAAAAAACATCATGATCAGATCATGTCTATACTTAAAACCAGAGAATTCTTTACAATGAACCGCATGTTCCCCAAAAATATCCAAAGTTCTCCAACAATTTGGCACAGACAAATCGCATCACCTGGAACAAAGAAATCATAAGGCGTTACTTAAGTATCGTACGATACTCAACTAGAGACATACAATATCCAAACCCTTCAATCGGTATGACAAGAAGGACGTCTTGTCTATGCGCTAACTGCAAACACTTAAAAATCGCTTTCTGTCTAACAGTCAAATCAAAAGCGCTTTCATCGTCTGCACTATCTTACCGAAAAGAGCACTCGCCAAAGCATGTTGGTCTTTAGGGGGACGGTGTTCTTAACAGTAAAAGCAGAAAGATCAAAACTAGGAATATAAGCCTGAATATTATCCGACGCTACAAAAAACTCGAATCCCATATCAACAACTTCACTGTGTCGCAAGATATGGTCTTGAAGAGTCCAAGATTGGCTCATAGAGGCCACAAAATCAAAAGAAGTCTTTATAACTGAATATAAACCAAGAACCCTAAACCGAATAGGCAAAGAAGCAAGCCACCACTAAAGATCCCCCCAAAAAGGACCTGCACAAACCACAATATCCTCGACTGATCCACGGAGTCCAAAATCAAAATAAGTTGTTGCACACTCCCCATGTTTAGTTTACAAGTCCTCAAGCTAAAATACATCTTAGCAACACTCATACAAGAACGAAATAAGAGAAGCTCACTACGCGGGTCCCTCAATTGTGGGAATGTGCATCAACTTAACTGTCTTAATTGTCCTCACCATGACTAGCTTTCTTATAAACCCGTCATCTTTACTCACCACCCTACCCAACAAATTTACACCTAGATCCAGCCTCACAATGCCATGAGGGATTAAAATACCATCTCTAAGCTTCGAACCATCACACGAAGGCCAAAAGAGCTCAGGCTTACAAACATTCAGCTCAAGGCCAAAACTCGGTCCAACCTCTCTAATGACATCAAGCACTCTACCCACTTCCTCTGACTGTCCAATAATAGTACAATTATCAAGATACGAAGATAAAACCCATCACCAACGGGTGCAAGAGAAGAGGAAAAAAAAAAAAAAACGGCCCTAACGGGTCCCCTTGCTGCACACCAGTAGCCGACAAGATAAACTCATGACCAATGTACAAATGGGCAACCTGGTCATATAAGAAATCAACCCATAAAAGAGATAGACGGGCATCTTTCCCTCACTTCCCTAAGCAACACAGTTCTATCAACCAAGTTGAAGGCATTAGAAAAATCCACTATCAACATAGTCAGAGAACCATCGATATGATGCTCGTTCAAAACCCTATTAACACTATGTAGAATAGCCTTTGCACCACCTGGAACACCAACCCCAAACTGAAAATCTCTAAGATATTCTCTCAAATATTTAACCACTCCCTTCATGGCTACTTTAGATATCAACCGTCTTCAAACAATACCCACTACAATGGGTTGAACCCCATTGTCAGACTTCAACAGCGGTGTAAGAGGCGCCGAAGCAACAAACTCAGCGGACACTTACCTCCTAGACACAAATTAACCACTAAAGAAAGCACTCTCAGAAGACCCGTGGTAACCGCAAAACCCTCACCACACAAAGCATCTAAAAGGTGTTATACCCTCAAACCATCTCTTCCACAAGAGGTACCTTTCGGAAACGACTTGATGCATTTAAAGATCAAATCAACATTAGTAACGAGATGTGGTTCAGAAAAAGTAGTGCAAGACTTAGAATTCTAAGGAGCTACTCTTAAGGAGCACAAACTTTAACAACAGTTGTAAAATGCTTATCCGAAACTTTACGAAGACACTACTTGATATTAAGGTTCATCTCCAGACCAACTCCAACCCTTGAGTCACCCTCAACCCTCACAAAAGGTCTATGCTCTTAACAATATAACAATGCATGCACAAGACTAGAAACACCATCACCATCTCCCTAAGTAGACAAGGCCTTCAAAATCCGTTGATGTTGGATTGACTTTCTACTTCCCGATCTTTTGTCTTGCCTGCTCATAGGCCTGAACACCTACAACATGCACCGAGGGAGCACAAACAACTCAACCCAAGCAACCACACAACTTGGCTCACTGGCCACCTTCAAAAGAGCACCCAACAATGCTTGAGAGAAGCCTAACCAACAACTATGAGGCCGGGATGATTTTCACAGTAGAAAAAGGAACACACATAACTCTTTCCAACAAACGTACATCAAACACCATACTCCTCTATTACCTACAACCGGCTTTGTAACAAACAACCTCGAAATACCCACAATGTACCCATCATCCTCACCAAAAGCAGAAATAGAGGCATCAGAGTGAAGCCACTCATGACTCAAAGCATGAAGACCCATACACCGGTCACACGACCACATCATGAGAACGGACAACCTCCACCAACGCCATAATAATATCTAGGTCACACTCAAGGATGACCCGAACCTCATTCTTGTGCTCAACTATAAAGAGGTGTTTTCTTTTCAAATGACTTAACAAACAAGAGAAATCTCTGCTCCCTTCCATACCACCACAACACCCATGGAAAGATTTAAGTGGACAATGAAGAAAACCATTACCCTTTGTCGTCATATAAGACCTCAACTCACAAACAAGATAACACTTTTTTTTTTCTTCTTATATTAAATACCTTTTTTCACTTTTATTTTTCCTTATTATTATTTTTATTTCCAAGAAGATAGCCGGTGGCTCAAGCCTTACAACGACGGCTTCTCCTCGGTACTAGGCTCGTTCAAGGTGATCCGGTGTCGTCTTGGTCTCACAGGAGCAAATCCGGCTTGGTCTTATTCAAAGCAACTAGAACAACAACAAGTTTCGGTTCAGGGGTCTGATTCGGTTCAGGGAATGTGGTTCGGGTTCGAGTCGCACCGGGTGAGGTAGGCTAGGTTCCGGTCCGTGGGTTCAACAAAGGGTTTGACGGCGGTACTAGTAGTTTCGGAAGAGGTTTCCAGCGGTGCTGGTTGTTTCTGAATAAGGGATGGGAGGTTTCCGGCATGTTTAGGGAGGGAGGTTCCGGGTAATATAAATTATATTTTTCTCCATTTTGTTATGGATCATATAAAATAGGAACCACTCTTTCGTTTTTTCCCTAAATTAACTTTGTATATCAGATAAAAAAAGACTATTTACTCTAGTTATCCGATCAATATTTTGACTAAATAGGTGATATTTTTGTTTTCCTTTTTTTTTTAATTTTACGAAGCTTATTATTTTAATAGTTAAAAATTTACATCGATCGAGGTAGAAGGTAGGTGGACAACAAGTTGTGTTGGCAATCCTTTTTGAATAACAAATTCGATCCTCATAAATACTACATCTGAAGATCTAGGCAACACGATATTACAATGCAAGAGCCGTTGCATCATCTTGAGAATCTCGACAACATCGGGTGTAAGAATATCAAACATATCAAAAGCGAACGGAAGAAACACATGTTGGTTTTCGATGCAAGTCCTCTCATGCTTAACCACCTTCGTAGTGTCCACGTTGAGGGCCACCTTACCCACCACAAAAGGCTCGTTAAGCCGCTACTCAAACAAAGCATGTTTTCCACCCACTCATTCAAACACTAACACATCTTCCGACCTCAACGTAAATATTCCTTCTTAAATTGAACATTAATTTATTACACAATTTTTATTAATTATCTATAGGTTATAAAATAATCCTTAAATTTATTATATCTAAATACTATAATAACACTTGAAATAAAGTAACTAGTAAATATAATATGTAGTTATTGTAGGAGTCAATTAGAAAACTGCCTTTGTTACATCATTAGTGTATTTTGTACAATTATTATAAACTTAGGTTCTGAAACCAACAAAAATGTAATTGTGGGACCCAATAACGTATTCTACTATTATTATATACGGCCCACAATAAATAAATAATTATATTGAGGAAAAGTTACAAATCACGATGATTAGAAAATAAAGAAAAGCTGGTGAAAAAAGCTATAAAATCTAAAAAAATTACTAGGGTCTGGAAAAGAAAAAGCAACTAATTAATACTTCCTCGTTTTATAATAAAAATCGTTTTAAATTCAATATTATATTTTTAAATCTATTATCATATGAAATAGTCGTGTCTTTTTTATTTTATTTTTTTTTATCATGGAATTTGATCATGACACCAAAATCTGCTATTTTAAAATCAAAATTCTTGTGAGGTCTCGCAAAAAAGGATGTAGAATAAAAAGAACATCAAGTTATTAAGAGTACTTTTGTCTCGAAGGGTTAACTAAGTTCATTTGGTCTAAACGAGCATCACCGTAGTACCATGTTTTCGTTGATCGTGGTTAAATTTGAGATCTCCGAAAATCCTTCGTCTAGAAAAACGTTGTGAAATCTACATTTTCACAGGAGGTATGACATACACTTAAAATTATTTCAATTATCTTGCTTCTTAGCAGTGAAATACCGCGCTCTCCATGTTTTGTCATCGTCGAGCGTTCATTGCCTTCTCTTGTGATTTTATTGCACCGATTTTTTGTTGATATTTATTTAATTATTTTACCTTTTGATCATTGTCTTTGTTGTATTTTATTTTTCTCTTCTTTTTTTTCCCGCTATTTGCATGACGGTTTGTCCGTTGCTGATTTTCGTCCTCTCGATACACAAAATTTGTTTGGTGTAATCGAGCATCTTACCTCCTTGATTTAAAAAATGAGGTTGATAAACGTTAAACCCTTTTCATTTCCTTCATTTTTCCATAATCTCTATGGAATTGAAATTTTTTTCATAAATCTCATACCCCAAATTCCAGGATCTCCTAAAGCGAATGTACCGTGTTTTTACTTGAGATACAAGGTCGTTTGGTTTATTTGAGACGAGGATTAAAAAAAAACATTGTCTGGTAACTAACTTTCATGCATGCGTCATATCTTATTCAAAATTTATTTATATGATAACGAATTAATATTTAGAGGTAGATATATAACGTAAGACCCGAAGTCTTAAAGATTAGACGTTGACCTCAGATCAATCATCCTCGTAAACCTTTTCAAAAATCGCTCATCGTGAAAGATAACAACTCAATTCTTTAATAATAAATAACTGAAATATAGTCGTTATTCATGACATTGCTCCAATTCAAACACGGTTCACTTTAGAAAATTTTGTTTTCATACTATCGTTACATAAAAATAAGTTTTGTTGACATGAGTAACAAATTAACTAATAGTAAACCACTCAAAAGTGTTACATTTAAATTATATAATATAATATAATCGTGTAGTGGAGGATTAAATGTTACCATAGATGATAGAAAGATAACGAGTATAATATATAAGGTAGTGAACCACTATTCATAATGTCAATTGGGTTTACGATGAATCTTCACCACGTTTATGTGTTGAGTTTGAACCTAATGTGCATGTGTGCTCGTATCACATAGTCCCTAGTTTAACATTTGTGTTCGACTTTAGCATGATATCAAACCAGTTCAACCTCGGGTCTCGTCTCATTAAGTGTCAACCTAGTGGTCCGAGTCAAACAATTACCCTTGACATATAATAATAAGAGTTGTGGGTTAAATTATTGTATAACTACACTCGAATGTGCGATGAAACTTAGTAGTGATTTTCAACCCATTTGAATACCACCGATATTATCTATGCCTCAACGACGGGTGTAAAAAAATGGGTAGGGGTGAGTAAGCGTGACTCTTATAGTCCACACAATGATGGACTACGACTTCCTTTACCAAAAGTTGGTTGCTCTTTCGGTTGTAGGTATCCGTGTGTAATCAATACAAAGATTCACAGTAGCCCCAACTTTGGAATTTTGGTACACCACATATACTCATATACATACACCACTTTCTTACTTCCTCTTATACAACTTCAAAACATATCAACTTACTACTCATTCTCACTTATTAAATGTGTATTAAAGTTATGGACATAAATTTTAAAGGATTGGGATGCATGTAGAACGGGGCCAAATATGGTCCGCGTTATTATTATATAATTTTTTTCCATTATTTTGCATGGTTTCGAAATTATACATATTAATTGTGGATGCATCATTAGAATTAGTTTTATTGTTCTTCTTGGTTGGTCAACTTACATAACTGTGTTGATACTATAATGTCGATGTGCATCACGGATTCTCGGTACGATAATGTTAATCTGATGGAATTGCTAAGAATGACTAATAGATAAACTTATGTAACATAAAATATTACATATATGCGTCTTAACACAGTTTACGAGTGTTATCACACATAAATCTCTAGCTTATTGTTAAAAATTTAAAAGGTTTTTTTGTTTGAAGAAGAGGAAGTGATCTTCGATCTAGTCACACTTTTATTAATAAAAAAGAAAGATTAAGTAGTAATTACAGGGGATAGTAAGTGAAACAAGATAGACTAAACAAATTTATTACTCCTTAAATGGTAGCAGTGTAAATTTGTTGTCCCCTTCTTCTTTCTCACATTTCTAATTGGTTAAAAATAGTATTAATAAATAATAATAAAATCTATAATCTTACAATAATTGCTATTTTGCACGATGTTCGATTTGGTAGATAATGACAATACCCTTTTGTGTGAGTTTGTAGAAAAATTTTAAGACATTTTTATGGCATGAAATTTGAATTTAACGTTGAGTTTCGTTTGGAATTGAAACAATTTTTTGCACCCAGACTACACGACTTATACCTCATTGCATTGTCGTAATTTTTTTGTATGTCCGTATGTGATAATTTATAATTAGATAAATAACCCTATTCCTAAAATCAAGATGAGCAATATAAAAATAGTGGTGTTCACTACACGACGGCAAAATTACTAAATGTATAACTGATGCGTAGCGAGATTGTACGTCATGTTAATTTAGAAAGGAAAAAAAAACTCAACACTATATCAATTTATATCAGTAATTCCGACCCGTAAATTTAACGAGAAGTTAAAAAAAAAAGGCCATAAATTTGAAAGAAAAATTTGATTTACACTTTGTTCTACTTGAGTCACTTGACTAACTGCCGTGGACATATGATAGTCCGAACCGGTCTTGAAAACGGATGAACTATTCGTCCAAGACAGGTCGATCCGCTTAGGTGATCCGACCCAATTTTGTCCCCGAAAATGGGGAAACTAGCCGTTTTTCCTTATTTCCTCACCAGACTAAACGGGTCCCACAAAAATCCTGACCGAAAAAAGAAGGCCGAAAACCTCGAATTTCTGGAGCCTCCCGTGACGGAGAGAGAAATAAAAACCGGATCACGGAGATATCCACCCACCTACATAGAGGCGTGATTGGAGGCGCGTGGTGGGGCCTCTTTATTTGGGTCCCACTTGTCTTTTGAATTGGATAAAGGTAACGCCGTCATTCATGGCGGGGTCGGCTGAGATCCTCCGATCCTTATTAAAAGAGAAAGACGCGGGCGGCGGGTTGACGTCCGTTTAGAGCGGGTGTCGAATAGGAAATTCACGTGAAACGGCGTCGTATTTGAGGTAAATGGCACGTATGATGTGATGATTGGGTGTGGAGCCAGTGGAATCGGCGCCTGGGCCCACTTGAGAGTTTTGGATTTTGGAAGGCGTACTCGCATTTAATATTTGCAAGGTGCACGGCTTCTTTCACCCTTCACTAGCCAACATGCCCAAATAAGTGATTTTTTTTTGGGATTTTGGCTCCTGCTTTTTTTAATAATTGAATTATAATTCTTCATCGATTATCTATGTCTTAGATGTAAAAAGCCTAACTAATATATTACAGTATTTATTTAATTTAGTATTTTTAAAAAATGATCTATTCAATGGTAAATTACTAGATTTTTTTTTTCAAAAATTAATTATATAAATATACATAATTAAACCATAGAATACAAAATGCATGGGTGTTTACACGATGTTAAAGTTACCAAATACCGAAAATCATCGTAGTGTGATTAGACCTAGGTAAACCGGGACTCGGGCCGGACTTTAAAAAAAAATGCTTGTGTTTACGGAACCGTCTTGGACCAAGTCCGGAATTCAGGCCTACGGTCTTATTCATACCGGTTCACGTCGAGCTTCGGATCGGACGGGACCTAGATTTTTTTTATAAAAAGGAGAGAAAATATTCCTATTAATATAAAAGAGTCAAGGTATTACACAAAAAATAATATTGTCCAATGATTGCGGAGACTTGAATCTTACATTGAGTTCTTAGGTTTGAATCTTACCATTTATCTCGGGCTTATAGTCCGACCTGTACCCGCTCAAATTGGGTTCTAGACAACGGATTCATTTGCTAGCTATGCCTTCTCCCTAGATTTAGGTTTACACGTTTTTTATGAGCCTCCGCTATGTGCTAGGGAGATTATTTTAGATGATTTACTAGTTTAATACTCATGCCTTGCACGAGATTTGTATAATTTAAATTGAATTTATTTATAATCGTAAATAATATTTCGATATCAATGAAAAAACTACAGTTTTAAATAGTGTGTCATGTAAAAGAAGGAATAAAAATATTTAAAACCTGAAAGTTTAGAATGAAACAATAACAATTTTTTTTAAAATAACAATAATAAAAAATTACATTGTCAATAATCTATATAAAGAGTTGATAATAAAATATTAAACATTATATTTAAAGAGTGTGAAATATTAAAATTATATCTTATAATTAAGAAATGTGGATTCTTTTAATAATATATCTAAAATTTAGCTCAAAAGTATAGTTTTGGTCGGAGTATAAAATAAAATTTTGAGTGAAGATAAAAATTAGCAAGACAAATTTGGAAACAATCTTCAAAATTTTAAAATATCTAAGTATGTAGTTTAACATGAGAATGACACGTGACAAAATCCGACATGACGTAAAACGACGTTGACAAGTGGCAAAAGCTGATGTGATTTAGTGTGAGAACTAGTTTAGTACCCGTGATTTTCACGAGAGTTGTAAAAATTGAACTGGTATTTTTTTTTTATCATCGTAAATAAAGTTTTGATATAAATAAATAGTAGTTTAATATATCTTGTGATATAAAATAAGAAATAAATAATTATAAAAACTAAAAAATTATAATTAACTAATATCCAGATGTATAAATAAAAGATTTTAACATTAATCAAAATTGCATTGTTTGCCATATATATAAATAGTTTTGAATAAAAAAATAACCATTAGAACCAAAAATGTGAAAATTTTCTAGTTTGTCATCAAAAAATTGAAATAAAAAAATGTATAATTTAAGAATATTATACTATATAACCAATATCTAAAATTTAGTTATAATAATACAAAGATAAGTATTTGAATTGATATAAGATTATTAAAGGTCGTAATTAAGGAATATGCAAGTTAAATTTGGAAATAATATGCAAGAATCAAAGTTATCCAAATATACGGTTTATTTATAAATGACATGTGAAAATATTCTATGTGGCTTAATATGGTGACGCCAAGTGGCAAAATTCGACGTGGCTTAACGTAATGACGACATGTGGTCATATTCATTTCTGTTTTAATATTATATAGTAGATTAGTAGATGACAAGTGACCTTATTACGTCTATTTTAGTATTATATAGTAGATGAGTTGTTAGTTTATCTCGTCTAGTATGTAATTTTAGTTCTTTTCTAATAATATAAGGGTACTTTCTCTAGTTCTCCTTGTTAAAAAAGGAAGAAGAAAGAATAAGTCAATGTTCCTGAATATCATTTCGAAAAACCTGTTATATATTTAAAATAAAAAAATTCAAAGAACACAACCGTTTTGGATTTGTTGTGCGATTATTGTTTAGTGCTAACTACGATGGGATTTAGTCATTTGGGAAATATGAGCTTTTTTTTCTTGGTAGACCACCACATTGAGATGAATATATACACTATCTTACACTTCTAGTTCTAGTGTATATGTGATTGTATAATCATACAAATATAATCCCAATGTTATGTTATTAAACTTTAATATGTTACCGGACAAATGTTGAATCTAAATCTTAAATCTGTAGCTTATCACATTTTTATGACGGTCAATCCATTTATCATTTTCCTTTCAATCTCTCAAGTCGATCGATAGATAACGTGTTATATAAGTATAAAACCGTCTATTATTATTATTAAAAAAATAAAATAAAATCCATTTTCCATACTTTTGTGTACCATGAATATCTTGGTGTGTGGCATTCTGGTTGATTTCAGATATTAGAGGGGGCAAAAGTGAAAGTAATGTAGCTTCTTTCCATTTTTTATACATTGTTTTTATTCTATTTTAGGGAAATGTTTGCATACAAATTGACGAGGGAAAGAATATACTGTGGAGATCCCTAGGATAGCTTACGATGTACATGGGGATGATGTATACAAATTGTACACATACATAAGTATCACAATTACCTAATTCCCATCATCCATCATCATGCATCATTACATGCACGTGAATTCGCAATCCCACGGGTGATTCATTTGCCAAAGCAAATCATTACCGTTGGATTCGACTTCATTGATCAAGGAGAATCGACGGTCTAGATCTTATCCCTTCTGATCCGACCTTTTCCCTGGCGAGGTGTTTTAGGGTATGTCCGTGAACCAGGGTTCCCTCAATAACCATATTTTTTGGGATCCTATATATAGGCTTTTTTTATATTTATTTAAATAAATAATAAAAGAGATTTGATTGATCATTAGTTCGAGTACATCTCATTTAATTTCGTTTATATTGATATTAATGCAATATATGCATTTACAAATTTGCATATTCACTAGAAAATAACAATAATACGTTTTTTTTTTTTGAATGGGAGTGTAAATTTTATTGATTTTATGTAAATTAGGCTTTTCAACAAGTTCGAGCTAAACATCGTAATTCACCTAATTGTTGGTTGGTGAATATGAATAACATTGATTTTATGTAAATTTTTTAATAATGAAATAAATATTTATATTTTCTGCTCATCTAACGGGCCCTACTAATTGTTAAGATGATCTTGTGACTATGAGGTAGATAAGCTTGAGGCCAAGCCCTAATTGCTAGGTAGGAACAAAATGTATGCCTTTATGATGTATCATATAAAGCCACAAAGTGGCAACACCTTGGCATTATCTTTATACTTCATCACTGCCTCACACTTATCCACAAACATAAATTTTGTATCACAAATTTTATTAACATAATAACAAAATAACTACCCTTTACATTTGTTTATCTAACTCATGATTATATTATTAATATATTAATAAAATTTGTGATACAAGATTTGGGTAAGAGATATGAAGGACCAACATTCCTCTAAGTTTGATGATGCACTAGTACAATAGTACTACAACCTCATACACATATATCTTTCTTTTGTAACTAACATCTATTATTGTGTGGCGTGACAAAATAAGAACAAAATAGAAGAGGAGACGAAACATATCATAACTGATTTTCTTCATATATATGCATTATTCATTGACTAGATGGAAGTGGGACATTGGAGATGTACGATTATGTTACCCCACAACTAAATATTTCCTTTTTATTTTTCTGTTATGTACCTAAACTTACATCATTTGTAAACCCATCAACCATCATGATAAAGATATGATCTACACACAATATCCCAATTATACCATTTATTTTAAACTTTGATATTATAATATGTGGTTGACCAGACCGTTGATGATAATGTAATTGGTAATACAATTGATGATAATATGTAGATGATATCTTAATTGATGTTAATGGGTTGGACAATTACATTGTTTTAGAGACAACGTATTTGGTGATATACCGCTGACAACACTATGTATAATCGATGACAATACAATGGGCCACGACTAGTGGAATGTGGTGTTAGGCTCCTTAAGTGTTTAACTTGGAGGTTCGAGTTCGAATCCTCATGTATGAAAAAATTGATATTGGGAGGGTATCCCCAAGCAATGGGCCACGACTTTCTACCCGATTCGGACGTAGAGCGGCTAAGCCGATCGAACCGGGTGGTCTCCAAATTTACCATTACCAAAAGAAAAAGAGATGACAATACAATTGATAACAACACAGTAGACAATATCAATGAAGGCAATCTAACATTAAATGTGATAAGGGTATAGTTTGATGCGATAAGGGTATAATTCGATTCTTATAAAAAAAATATGTAAAAATCAAAACATTATTATTGTTATTTTCTAATTACGGATCACAGACTCACAGACCATAAAATTCCCAATTTCATAATTCATGTGATTATCCTAGCAAATGCTTTCAATATGGCTGAATTTTTAAAAGAGGAAAAAAATTTATCACTAGCATTAGCCAATTACAAACTATTAATGAAATTTCAAGAAAATTTTATTCAGTATATTATACTTTGTTACTGAATAACTGACGCGTAATCTCTGCGCGCCATGCTTACAAAAATCAAAATGAATATACGGTTTTAGTGCGCGCCACTTTTACACTAGTAATTACGATGCCGTGTAATTAGTGATCCTTTAATAAAAGTACAAAACTTTTAGTAAACCTTTCTCATAATGATTTTATCATTTAGTAAGTGAATTTGGACGTGGTATATGTTTAATTTAAATTGTTCTATTAATGCTCTTCAGTCAATTTTCAACGTACAACTAATATCTACTTTTACTGACGAGTAATTTATTTAACTAAGATGATTTTTAAGCCTAATAAAATATATTTTACCACTTTCAATTATCGCCATCCTTCGATCAATCTGAAAAAGAGAAAAGAAATACATAATAATTTCCATAACCAATTATTTAGAAAATATAAAATGACCTATATACACGATATAATGTGTCATGGAAAAATTATTGGATCAAAATCTTTACTCACAAGGCAATGCAGGCCCACATCAAGATAACCATGAATGGGCTGAGAATAAAGCACATAGGGCTGGCCCAGAAAAAGCAAAGTCATTAAGTTAATTTTCTGTAATTAATTATTTTGTTTGATGCTTAATGGTTGTTTAATGTTGGAATTTGTAAATGACAAATTTGACAATGGGGCCAACCCAATACTATCATGCACAAAAATTCTAACATTGTTCATCAAGTAAAAGCAAGAAAAAAGGATTCTCATCAACTTTCAACATCATCATCCTTATCTCTAAACTCCTAAGTTCACATGGACAAACTGTAAAATGAGTTGCCTTTGTCATTTTCTCCATCATAATAATACCTTCCTAACAAATCATATATATCTTTTCCAAAACATTGTATTGATCACAACTATCTTATCATTTGATCATTTTGCCCCACAATACTCATTGCAACAATGACATATTTTTCAAAAATGCCTCATTACATTCTCTTCTTGTAACATTATGATGATTAGAATACTTGATGAGCCTCATAAAGATAAAAGGTTCAGAACAAATTTGGCAATACCCAGCTGCAAAGTAATCTGATCCTTGAGAATGAATTCTGAAAATCTGTCACTTAGCAGAAAGATTCTTTGCTTTGTAGCCTCTTCATCAAATCTGGATAATTCCTAACATATAACAAATACTATTTCCACTCATTTTGATACTTTGCCAAAAGTTTGTGGAAGCCTTCTAGTTGCAGAATGCTAAACCTAAAGATGAAGCAAAGCAAATCTTCTTAAAAGTTTAAAGGAGAGGGTTCATACCTCTTCTTGAAACACAAGTATCTGGATTACCTATATAAGATCAGAACAGCAGCACATTCCTTTAGCATATAAACTGAAAACGGTAGACAGAAGGCATAACAGCAAAAAAGCCAAGCTTTAATCACTCTTTCTGATCCAGGCTTGTAAACCATGGATATAGAAAGAGAATGGTATCACAGGTCTGCTTCACGCTTAACAACAGCTGCACATATCTTCGGGATCTTAGGGACTGTTCTCATTCTCATCTGGCTGTTGCATTATCGTGGAGGCTTTGACTTGGATTCCGAGAATCCTTATGTCATTCTCAATGTATGTAGAGTACCTGCAACTTCAATAACATTACTAAGGCTGAAAAAGGATAAAATTAATATTCAATCTGACTAATTCGTGATCTTTTTGTTTTTTCTTCAGGTCCATATATTCCTTATGTTCTTTGGATTCATCTTCTTTGCTGGTCAAGGTATTGATCAAAATACATAGTTTTAGCTACAATTTATGATAACAATGTCATAGGGTTTCAGCTTGGTGGTGTACTAACTTACCTGTCAAATTGTGAACAGCCATGATGATATACAGGACTGTAGCAGCTGATCATGGGGCTCAGAAGTTCATTCACATGTCTGTTCATGTGATTGCCTTTGCTCTGGGGATCACAGGGATATACGCAACCTTTAAGTTCCATCATAGGCAAGGAATGACCAACATGTACACACTGCACTCTTGGTTGGGACTCGGTACCTTCATCTTGTATGGGTTCCAGGTATGAACTGATACTGATCTGACCTGCACCACAAACAAAGTGTTAGATTTACACAGCTTATTAAGTTGACCATTCAGTTGCTTTCTTATTGCAGTGGATTTTTGGGGTTTCCACATTTTGGGTGCGAAGACCACGTGAGGCAAGGGCGTTGGCAGCACCATGGCATGTATGCTTAGGCAAGGCACTCCTGTACTTAGCAATATGTACAGCAGAAACAGGTCTTATGGAGATTTTTACAATTTTGGGATTGGTGCACAGCAACGAAGCTCATTTGGTGAACTTTGCTGCCTTAGCCATCCTTCTCTTTGGCATAAGTGTTGACATCACGGTTTCATTTGCCCGCTACATTTGATATTTTTCTTCCCTTACACTATGTTCTGCTCATTGTGTCAAGGGTTTGCCTTTGGTTTTCTCAATTTAGCTCATTTTTCTTCCTAAATTATCAAATTTTATTGAAAATGTTTGCATTTGACATTGTATATGTGTGTGGATTCTTTGTGTACATGTATGTAATACTATGGGACATTCTTTGTGTGGGTATTCATACAGATTCAATTGCGTTTCAAGTTTTTGATACAGAAATGGGTAAATCTAATCACCTCCCAGATGCAAGTATACAATCTAATGATAAAAGCCAAGAAACAGTAATATGTAATATAGCTTCCTAATACACACATCATTCAATTGATGTTTACCTCTTGACAAATTAAAGTATAATCAAATATAATATAACTGGAACAAGTGAGCATTATGCAAGGTTGAGTAAATGTTTGTAACTAAAATATGCATGACGTAGCTAATTTTCTCAGTGGGTAAATCCTTCAGAGTAAGATGTTTACCTCTTGCGTGAACCAGAGAAGCTGGAAGCAAATGTAGTGGTAATTGCACTTGACTGACTTCCATGTCCTCTTGTTCACAGTCTCAATTAGCAAGGAACAAAATCTTGTCAGTTGATGCACCAGGATGTCAATCTTACAAAACCTGAAAAGAAGTGCACATCTGAATTCACCAGACGACATTCAGCTAGTGACCGCCTTTAAAACTAGTAATAACCACTAAGAAGCATTTAGGCACACCACAAAGTAGTAAACTGAAACTAAAGTTATCAATATTTGAAGAGTTGTTGTATAGTAATTACAAGGGACTAACAGTTGGTCATGAGAATTAAGCTGCTATAAACGGCAAAAACAATACTACACTATTCAACTTCCTCGAGGATCTCATTATCTGAATGTACGATATCTGGCATATATTTCTTCTTGGTTTTTGAAAATCTCTCAACTGAAACAGACAAGAGCTTATTGATTGACATGCCTTCGCCCCCTCCTACATTCTTCTTTTTCTCTTCATACCGATGCTTGATCCTTTTATCAAGATTATACCCGAGATAAGCAGGAAAGGAAAGGAGCTCCCCAACATCTCGACCCATTTCATCAACCAAGTACTCCATCTTCTCCTCCAATGATTTCGGATTGTACTGCAGTATCTGAGGCTGCTTCTCGCCCATAGTGACTATATCCTCAGTCGAGAGTCCATAACTCAAATACAATCCAATAACCTTCTGCAGATTCTCAACACTAGTTCTAGTCACAGCTCCAAGAGCAATAGCTAGGGCCTTTGTTCTATATGCATATCCAATTTTCACCAGCATAGACAATTTGTGAGCAAGATTCCCCTCAAAAGAAAGGCCTAGAAACAAGGGAGATTTGGTTAAGAACCGATAAATATCACTCGAGTCAAAGCCACAGTCCTTCAAGAAACTGATCCTTGGCTCTAGTTTCCGCTCCCTACTTGAGCTAATCAAGTTAGGGAAAATCAAAATAACCCTGAATATCTCCTCATAACTTAAACCAGCAAATGACTTCATGAATTCTACTTGAGCTTCCATATGCTCCTCAGAGTAAGATAACACTGCAGGCAGTTTCTTTATCACAGCACTTGTGGCCTCCTCATCTCCTCCACTTAGCCCTTTCAGAAACCCGATTCTCGGAATCAATTGAGTATCCAGATCATAGTTGAGAATAAGAGGACGCCTCACTAGTATCTCAGCTGCACCACCATAGCGATTCAATAATGTGATTATCATCTCAATTTGTTCAACTGACTTATGACAAATGGCCTTTTTCAAGTTGACCTTATTAAGGACATTTACAATCTCCTCTTGAGGGATGCCAAGCTTCACTAGGAGCTCAACTTTTTCCATGAAGTCTTTTGAGAACCCAGTTTCTGGTTCGACCAGAAGACGAACAACATGGGATGGTTTAAGTTTGTTCCCCAAATAATCGTGGAAAAAGTGTATTAAGGAAGTAGCATCTCCAGCTGTGAGCAAATCTGGGCGTTTCGAAATCAGCCTAGCTATTTGAAAGCTACTAAGGCCAAGTAACTGCAGAGAACGAATTCGACCCTGAATTGAATCAAAGGATGATGAAATAGCATCTGGGTTTTTATTGAGAACCATTTTGGTTTCTTCCTCATTAAGACCCATTTGCTGGAAGAGAGAAAACACAGCCCCTGACCAAGAGAAGACGGTCATTAAGCGCAAAAGAAATGAAGACAAGGTGTTTGTAAAAATGTTTAAGAGATTAAACTCACCAAATTCTGCAACTTCGAGATGATTTTCCGCTGTGCTACTAGCGCCATTGCAGAGGACGAGTTGCTTGTCTGAGGCGAAACCTGATCTTATGAGATTGAAGACGGAGAGGGACGGAGGTCCTGGCGTGCCTATCCCGGTGAACCACCAGACTCTTTTGGGCGGAAAGCCCTGTGTTTGGGAGGAAACTAGATGAGAAAGAAAGATTTTCGGACAAGCAAGTGGAGCTACCATTATTATGTGTCCAGTGTATACCGATCTATCCACTTCACTGTTTGAAACTTCGAATTTGATTATTTCATGTAATATATACCCATCGTCACCAGAACCACACAAGCTCAGAAGCACTCGCCGGCGTCAAAGTTATCTTCTTTCTCATGACGACTCAAAATGGGCCAATGGCTAGTTTGTGAGAGTTGTTGATGCCAAGCTTTCCTGTAGGGTCAAACTCATAAAATAGCCCCACCTTTCGAGTATTTGCATAAAATAGCCCCACCTTTCGAGTAGCTGCATAAAATAGCTCTATAGACTTGGCTTATGGAATGAATTGCTATCATGACATTATCATTCGATTTTTAAAAAGAGTACTAATCGAGGATTCCTTCCCCGGTGCTGAATCTTTTCGACTTTGATTCCGTATGAGCAAGTCGGAAAGATCCAAAAAGTTTTCAACTGTTTGCTACTGTAAAGCAAGATTATCAAATGTGTGCTAAATTATAGAACTTGGTTGATGTTTGAAGTTGACACTCTGCAAATACATGTCTAACTCCATTTCATACCAGCAGTTTAGAAAAGAAAACAGCAGTGCACCAGCAACAGAAAGCAAAAAAACACATCTTTGCAATTACAGTCAAAATAAAAACACAATCCAAGTTCTGACCAAATTGATAAATTCCCACACACCACTAAAAATGATCCAACATACATCAGTCAGTACTAAATACTATAGGCAACATACATTTTTTGAACAAGAAGCTACACCCAGTCACCCACTATTTTTTTGTGGCTTCCATTCTTTCCATCAAGCCAGATAGATCAGCTTGCATTCTCATCTTCATATTGTAGTAATCACAATGTGAGCTTTCCAGAATCTTCAATTCCTCCAGCTTCTTCCTCCGCCTATCCTCAGTCTCCTGCAAGCAAAGCTTAGCCAGTTTCTCTGTATACTCCTCCTCCAGCTTCTCAGCCCTTGTCCTTACCAGCTGGTTGTACGTTTCAGCTTCTTTCCGGGCCTCGTCAGAACGAATCTGGAACATTCTTGCTTCAGCCTCCTTAATCCGCACAATGCTCTCTAAGCTCTCGAAACTATCGCTGTTTTTTGACAGTTTTGCAGACAAGATGCTATCACTCATTAACGAGGGCTTCATGGCTGAACTTGGGAGAAGATCATTGTGAGGCAGCATACGGCGCAGTATGCTACTGCTTGTGCTGAGCGAGATCGGGTTGGAGGAGGTAAGGGGAACAGTTTCTTTGTTAGGAATGGATTGACTGGATGTAATGTCTTTTGATGCAGTGGTAGGAGCAACTGCAAGTGATCCTGATGTGCTGCCCCCTGTTGCTGATGTCATATAAGAACCATAAACATTATGCAATGATGTTAATTAGTGTATCATCACATTAAGGCTAAGCGCGGCAGTATATTTCTAGGAGTGTAACCTTGAGAAGCAGGCAAACAAAGCTTAAAACAAAATGCCCATATTCATATCTATATTAGCCTTCCAATAACTCGAGCAATGAATTGCAATAGCAACATGAGTAAATTTCTTAGCAAGATGGCAAATATATTAGTATACAAATGGAACATGATTCTTTTTTTTTCATCACACTTATATAAGAGGGGATTTCAGTTATGGTTCTTTATAAGAAGTATGCAAACCAAAATGTAGTACATAATTATGAGAGGACCTCTACAAATCAGCAATAGAAGAGTGGATTACGTATTCCTCAAAAGCAAGAGGGATATAGGTAAAGCATACTAAATCCAATCAGTTATATCCTATATATGGGATCAGTTTAGCAAACATAATCATAAGTATCACCAAGTTGTGATGGTAATAGGCTATTACCATCACAACTTATTCTTCATCCCTGAGCAATCAAAATAATCATGATAGTAGCCACTTCATGAATCAATTTCAAATGTCTGCTGGATAGGTTGTGTGAACTCTGTCATAGCAATTGGATAGCTACAGTCCAACCAAAAGCATGTCCCATCCGAGATTTCTGTTAATGGACTAAAGGTGCCTTTTTAAAAAGGGAAATTGATTGAAAGCCTTGTAGGGTACTTGCTGCCGTGATGTACAGGGAACGATAACAACAAGTGGACATAAACCTACACTTGAAGTGTGAAACAACCCGATCCTAGCGGGTAAAAACTATGAGACAATCACAACACATAATTTTCTTAGCGCAATAACAAGATGGAATTAATGATAAAGAATAGCTATATCAACATCAATCACAATAAATTTTCCACCCTGACTAATTTCTTCATACAGTGAACAACAGTAAGCATATTTAGCTTTGTATTCAAAATAACAAAAATAACTTTTCTCTACAAAATAGAAAAACCAAAACTGTAGAACTACACATAACTTTTAGGAAAATTTCTATTCCACATAACAGATACCTTTAATGATCTGTGATTGTAAAATTAACAGATAAATGGATTTATTTCTGCTTCCAAATTTTAAGGGTGGCCAAAGGATAACTCCTTCAAGTGACTAAAAATCAATGGACAGATAAAATGATATAAAGGTATAGTTGGACTGTTGGAGGTCTGAGAAAGGGATAGAATTGGAAAGTGAGCTACTTGAAGCACTATAGTTCTTAAGATGACCCTTGTTAAACTCGAACAAATTATTTTCTGGAATAAAGGCTAGCCGGCAGATAAAATGGTTCACAGGAAAGATATTTGGATAAGACTTACAGTTGAAGAACTGGAGAATAATGTTGCAAGCATCTTGAGGACACGTCATAAACCTTTCCAGCCTGTACTTAGTCTCTTGTGCTTTTAAGTAAAGCTTCTTTCCTTTGACATCATCACTTCCCTTGAAAAGTTTCGTCACACAGTCAAGCTCCTTCAGCAGTGTTTGTTGATTCCAGTCCTTGGCACAACACAGGAATACTTCTTTGACAAATCCAAGCAATTCAGAAGCATGCCCACATCCAGGGCAATAAAAGTGCATCCCAGAGGCTCCTAAAGGTCCCTTAGAGCTATTACCTGACCGGATGAAGCTCTTCTCGATACCACAGGAGGCATGACACCAATGAGCACAAACATCACAACCCACCCAGCTACAAGTATTACTTGCACAATCAAATTTCAAACAGACAGGACACATACATTGACTACAGAATCCCTTCTTTGTGGAACAGATCTTGCATTCACATTCATCTACCGGCAATAGAGACTTACAGATGACATTTCGGCATCTAAGGAGCAAGAATATCTCAACCAGTTCCTCGGTAGGAACATTGACTTTCTTAGAGACAAACTCAACAAGCCCAAACTTCACTGCAACCAGAATCTCCAACTGTAGCCGGTGGGACCTCAAAAGAGTCTCTTTGGTAAGGTCAGATCTTCTCTCAAGCTGATTTTGTAGATTAGCCAGCTCATCTTTCCCTTCGGTTGTTCCAATCATATTCCTTAGATACTCCTTTGTTGTTTCAACTGTTTCTTCAGTAAGCTCCTGAAAAACTTGTGACATCATAGTGATCGACTCAGAAACACACTGTACAACAATCTTAGCAGACCTAGAATATTTCAAGTTGTATCTATCATCCAAAGCATCTGGGACCCTGAACTTGTCAGAAGGTCTACCCCTCGAGTCAGCAGAAAAAGTTCCGATTCTTGGCCTTGCTGGCAATTCAGATGGGAAAAATGAATTGGTATCTGAGCTAGCTGGTTTGTAAAAACTATTTGATAGATCCTTGTTAAAAGAACGGCCTCCATTCATCAAAGGATGACCTACACCACCACCACCACCATTCCCAGCAAGAGCAATTCCATCACCAACAGGCCTAAACCGGCTGTGAACCGACCCATTAGTCCCCTCTCCACAATTCCAAATATGATCATTGTCTCGCCTATGACTACCCATTGAATGCTCATAATTCTCAGTTGAATTTCGCGTCAAGGAGCAACTAGGATTATGTGAGTATGGGTGAGAATAAGAATACGATAACGAAGCAGCTGTAAAATCATCAGAGCAGGTGGTTTGTGTAACATTATTCGAGATTGCCAAAGACTGCACGCTCCGACTAGGCCTAAGAGGTACCTGTGGCTGTGGCTCGGAGTTTTGCACTGGATTTGAACTATTGAGAGTGAGAGAAACGTCAGGCAAAGCCAAAGAGAGATTAAGAGTTTCCATCTTTGGCTTCTTCTCCCTTCTACTTCTCTCCCTCTCAGCCTCATCTTCAATTTCCCTCTTTGAAGAACCTCCATTTTTATCATTCAATTGCAAAAAGTCCCTCACAACCCATCTCTCATCATCACAAGAACCTTCCAAAACTACCTCTTTCCCTTTCAAATTGGGGGAATTTTTCTCAGCTGGAAAACCTAACTTCTCATTTTCACAGAGGTAGCTAAGCGTGAGCTCCTGTGAGCTCAAATTCCCTTGTTTAGGTTTCGATTGAAACTCACCGCCACCACGACGAACCTCCGATTCGCCGACAATCTCCAAACCCTTATCCGATTCCCCCAGATTCGGACCCGTATCCGATTCCCCCAAATTCAGACCCGAATCCGATTGTTTCACAGTCAAAATTTTGGAACCCTCAGCTCCATGACCAGAGTTACTCGACAAATCTTTCTCACCAAACATGATCTCTAAAAAAAAAGATGAGAAAAATCAAATTAGAGTAAGGGAATCAGATCATTACCAGAAACCAAAAGCTTCAATCGACAATCAAACAAACCCGGAAGTCAAAATTTGAGGGGTTTTCTCCCCTCTTTGTTCTTCACAGAAAAATTGATTCTTTCAATTTGATTCAATACCCACAAGAGTCCACAAACTCAGCGGCGATTATCTTTCACACGCACAGGTCAAAGGCCACTAGACTATCACTACCACGAAGAGGACGAATCATTCTTCGCCTTTATAGTCAATTACCATTTTGCCCATCAACCATACACATGGTAGTACAGTAGAATCAGGGGCAGAAATGACTTTTCTGCTTCAATTTTCTTTCTTTTTTTTAAGTTCCACCCTTACTGCGTACCTGTAGTTGTGTATGAGTTCATTTGAAGAGACAAAGCGGGGTCGGAATCTGGCCAAAAGCGTACTAACGTCAACCTGGGGAGTATTTATGCGATTTTTGGTCCCAAATTTAAAAAAGGAAATGAAAATTAATGAAATTAGTTGACTTTATTATCCAATGGTGTGATAGAACTTAGCACAAGAACTTCCCAGAAAATATTCTAAGAAGTCCATAACTTCTCAAAAAAAAATTATTTTTATTTATATATTTTTTAATTTATAAAACTAGTTCATTATCCGTATAAGATACGACTTTTATCAAAAAAAATATTATTATTTTTATGTATTATATATTGAATAATAATCTATAAAAATAATTATATTTTAAATTGACTTTAAAATATTTAAAATAATATTTACTATTTTCTATAAAAACCTATTTTTAACTATGATTAATTAAATTAACAAATTCATATTATTGTAGAATCTTGATTTGGGTCAAGATATTAAAAGCATAATCAATTAAACATAATTAAAAATAAATTGTGAGATCTTTTTATCAATATAGTTTTGTTAGAACTTGTAACGGATTTTGTAAGATTTAAAATGAAAATTTAAAGATTTGTAAATTTTAACTTATAGTTTGTTAGATCTAAAATATATACCAAATTTGTAAAAGAATTAATTTAAAATGATATGTCAATGAATTTTTATATTTATTTATTTTTTTAACAAAAGTGATATGGCATGATGACTGTTTACTAATTTTAATAGAAATTTACTTATAAAATAATTAATGAGAAATCTGTAAATATATTGCGGCAAATCTGTAAATAAATTGAAAAAATGCTGATATAAAGGGCCTTTGAAGCTGACACGTGGGCGAAATACATGGACATCCGTTTCGAGCAAAACACGACCTTCTCGCATGATACTCGCCACTTCATGTGCACAAGGTAATCGGTAGACGACCGCACAAAGCATAGTACACAATTCTCAACTTATTCCCTTTTATATACATTGTGTACGTCTCATACAAATCTCGTAGACAAACATCGGAAACCCCACCCAGTAGTTAGCGAAACATCGATAAGTTTGCAACCTCACTCAGAGTCTTGAAATGGGATTGCTCCAATGATGTCATCAATCGATGAAATTGATCCTTCAACATCAAATTGATATGATTGAAATATGACATTAGTCTTACTTGAACTAAAAAGATGCAATGCTACTAATTCAAAAGATTAAAAATATTAAAATGAAATGTACTTGTTTGTCGCTTGGTTATCAAGGTGAAACTGTCGATCAACCAAGTAACTTGCTATTTTTTCCTTATGATATATCCACGTCTAGTTCAAGTAATCCATCAACCCCAACCGATCACCTCAATGCTCAGTCATTGCTTGATGTCGAGCCTCAAATGTTTCTCTTGTATTTGATTTGAATAAAGTAGTACAATCACTTTGAAATTTATGTTGCATTGTTACCGACCATGTCTTCTTAAAGGCCTTTCCCTCTACCCCGCGGTCGACATGCCATGAACATAACAAATGAGATGCATCTGGAAAAACCAAACCGAGGGAATGGCCTTCAAAAGTCCAAGCTCCTGATCAGTCACTGTCACCTCTGGTCGGTGTTTAGACTCTTGACACCACCCTTCGACTTGACACATAACCCAATTGTATATATTCGTATATTCCTTTGCCAGAAACGCAAGCCCCAAGTGAAACGTCAAGTTGATGCATGTTTGACCCGCAATCTCCAAAAATGGCATTTTGAACCTGAAAGACGTGAATAAATAAATTAGTTACATTCGTAACTCAAAGTAATAAAAATGGTGAAAATTGTCGTATTTAAGCTTACTTGTTGGTGTTGTAGGTGGTGTCCATGATCATGACCTAATGAAATTTCTCCTATACTTTGATTGATTGTTCATGGGCAAATGCAATGTTTTGCAAGCTTACATCATCGCACTCCCTAAAACCGAAAATGAATTTTCCCTCCACCAACATATTGAATAGTAATTGCGTCGGGCTCATTACTCCTTGTTTTAACTTTTGAATCTTCGTGCGCGCATTGTATACATGTTGCCTCCCCGACCAACTACCTTCATACTTTTGTCTCAACATCTCATGCACAACCTTCGGTACCATTCCGGTCGTTGTTGCCCTTTCCACATCGAGATATTTCTCACTCATCAAACGGCGGGCAAAAGTGTGACCTTCTAGGTGTTTTGGTACCTCGTGGTTATGAAAACCACACTCAACCGCCAACCGCCACACATCTTTCACTTGTTCATATCCATTTAGCAAAAATGGACAACCACACTTCTTAGAATGATTGTGACGAGATTTTACCGACACATCATTTAAATCGACAACTTTTCTCCTTACAATCTTCTTGCTCCCGGATTGTTCGCAACCTAAGTGCACCATACCGTAACTCCTTGTTTCAGACGCTTTCCATGACCATTTTATGGCTAGCACCATAAAATATTTCATCGCCTCAGTCCGTGCTCAAGTAATCATGGAATATTTATCTTTCCACCGTTCGTCGGTTACGAATATCCCCAAATAATTGAGCCCTTCATTTTGGTCAAATGAAGGACAATTATTAATCTAAATTAAATAAAAAATAAATTAGGATCTACACAAATAAAAAATGCAACATAATAAAATTTAAAGATTTAGAAATACATAATATGTACCACATACCTGAATTTGACCTGCATAGGCTGCATTACTACCTTCTTTGTCCGAACTACTCGAAGACATCGTATGGAACAAAACCGCTCAAATTTTAGTTACCTCTCTATACTCTCTCTAACATTTGTTTGGATGTGGTGCTCAGTAAAAACACGATTTATATGGACAAGTTATCTAACCGTAAAATTTATTTCACAGTTGTAAATTCAAAATTTTGTTTTTACCCTCCAAAGTAAAAATATTTTAAAATTTGTTAAATTAATAACTTATTAAAACATAATTGTTGGTTTGATATGTAAAAATAAAATATGTTTTCTTTGTTGACGTTACATTGACAATGTCAACAATTATTAACAACATAATTATACAAATATAATTAACGGAGTATAAACAAAAAAAAAAGTTTTTTTTTAATTAAATGGTTAAAAATTCAATGCCCTGACATAAATTACTTTTTAGTAATGTTATAATAGATTAATTGGTCCAAAAATGATGAATCTAATCCCCTGTTGTCGGTAAAGCTTCACACTTTATGCTTCTTCAATCGTACCATAGGAATAACATCATATCAAAGTAAAGAACAAGACTGGAAATAGTATTTCTATTATAATGTTCCTTTTCCAAAAGGTTAAAAATGACAGCAAAATAACTGATTCTCAAAGCCACAAAAACTGCATGACAAAATCACTTTCATTGGGTTTTTTAGTATTACACAGAAGAAGAAAGCTACAAAGAATATCACCTTTACAATCTATATTTAGACATGCATATCTCTCCTCTCTTACTACTGCTACAAATTGTATTATACAGTGGAAAAACGCCAATTCTTGAAGGTTTGGATTGGTAAGTGACTGGATTTACTGTGCTGTCATGAATCAGATGAAGGATTGGATTTGAAGAATTTGGCTACAGCTTGATAAAGACTCTCTTCCTTGAAGGGCTTTGACACGTACCCGTCCATCCCAGACTTCAAGCATTCATCACACGTCGCATGGATGACATCAGCAGTCATTGCTAGAATGGGCAAGTGAATCGGAGAGGATTCTCCTTCGTTGGGTCGGCTGTTGGCTTCTTGCTCCATTAGCCGGATTTGTCGTGTCACCTCAAACCTTAAGAAACCAATCAAGAGCTTTGTTTCACACTCATTCGTGACCATTAAAAATATATGCCATCAAGCTTCAACACATAAGGCCAATGCGATTCGTTCCTAAAAACAAAAGAAGCCTAAAATCTTTTTTTTACCCTTTTTTTTCGTCTCCTTAAGCTACAAAAGAAGGAAAAAAAACTCATACCCATTATTGTAATTTTACCCACAATCATCTTCATTATACCAAACAATCATCTTATGTTACCAAACGGATCCATTATGAGATATAGGTTTGTTTATTCTAGGTGTGGAATATTCTCATCTTCACAAATCTCAATGTAAACAGCAAGAGAAAAGAAACTTAGATACATACCCGTCCATTTCTGGCATTTGAATGTCCATGAAGCAAGCATCAAACTTGTAAGGTAAGCAAAGCAATCCAAGAGCAACTTTTCCGCTCTCAGCACACACTACATCAGCTCCAAACTTCTTCAGAGCTCCAGCAGCAACTCGGCGGTTCACAATATTATCATCAACTACCAAGATTTTCTTAGCACAGAGCAAAGTTTTCAAGGACTTTGTTCCATTTGGCATGTCTTTTTGTTTTTTCGCACTTCCGAACACCTGTTGAAGGCAAGCTGCAACCATGCTTGGTCTTAAGGGTTTCATGATAACTGTGTCCGCAAAACCAGATGCTTTTGCCTTTTCAACTTCATCAGCGTTGATATTTGTGGCAAGAAGGATCAGTTTAGGCAATTTAAACATGCTATTGTTCTGCTTTGGGTCATAGAACCATTCTTTCATATCACTCTGCTGGTTAGATAACCAGAAATCCTTCTCCACTAGAATCATATCTGGATGGCACTGATTGCTGTCACAGTGAAATCAGAATAAAAGGAAACTGTAAGTGTTTTTGTAGCTTAAATCATTATCTTTAAATGGTATTTGCAATCTCAAGCTAGCTTACCTCGGCATCAGAGAACCATTTTTGCCAGATGCTCTAACAACCTGGCTGATGTTATTTGCAACCTCAACATGAATTCCAAGTCTCTTTAAATGGTATTTGGTCACAGCAGTTCTCACCATTTTCTCATCAAGAAGAATTGCTTTCAATCCCTTAAAGCTAGTAGGAAGGTCATTTGGAGTTCTCTTTACATCAAAAGAAGCTGCTGCCCCATCACATTTCCCGAATATAGCAGTAAATAAAAACTTACTTCCAACTTGAGGCCGGCTAACAAAGCTTATTTCACCACCCATCAGCTGGACAAGACATTTACTGATGCTCAGACCAATTCCAGTTCCTCCATAGTTTCTAGACGTTGAACTGTCCGCCTGCATGAAAGGCATGAAAACTCGCTCTTGAGCATGCAAGGGGATGCCAATTCCAGTATCCTCAACGCTGACCATAACAGTCACATTTCCAGATGGACCGACAATATTGCAAGAGGTATCACTTAGATTTTCCTCATCAGCACATAGATGTCGAAGACTATCCCAACTAGATAAGGCCCCAGCTGATTCTCCATTTAAATATGGTTTGGATCTAGCATCCAGTATAACTCTAGTGTTTTCAGTGAGATGAACTTTAACGAATATATGTCCATGCTCAGTGAACTGCACAGGAAAATTCAAATTTCAAAACTCAAAATAATAGAAGAATGAAGAATTGAGGAACTGGAAAATTGTGTTTTGATTCAGAAGCTTATTGGTTGACTTACTTTGATTGAGTTGCCCACAAGATTTGTAACAATCTGTCTGAACCTTCCTGGGTCACCGACGACTAATTCTGGAACCTTGTCAGAAACAAAAACAGCCAGCTGCAACCGAACATGTTTTTTGCAGCAACAATTCCCGGAGCATTATGACAGGAAAAAGAATCCACAAATTAGTAGCTTGTACATCAGAACAAAATCTACAGTGTTCTACAATTATAAGCATGCCTGAGAACACTTGGAGCCCTAGTGGTTGAAAGGAGAAAATATTTTGAGGGCAAATTTTAGATGATGTTACACAATAGGCTCACCTCCACACCCTTATTCCTAGACTTCTCAGAGAACAAGGACAGGACATCGTCTAGTATAGCACGAAGGTTGAAAGGAACAGAATTCAGCTCTAACTTGCCAGCTTCAATTTTAGCCCGATCAAGCACTTCATTTATCAAAGCTATCAATGCCTGACCGCAGACTTGAGCAGTTTGAGCATAATCACGCTGAGTTGAGCTTAAGTCTGTATCTAGAAGCAATGCAAGCATCCCTGTGAACCACAATAGCATGAATAAATAAATTAGGAAAAGGAAAAAAAAAAGGCTTAATCTCACAAAAAAACAAAGAATAATTGTGTGAGTCCAATTAAGTGTACCAAGTATGCCATTCATGGGAGTTCTGATTTCATGCGAGACAGTAGCTAGAAACTGTAACAGAAAATAATAAAATCTTAGATTAGAAAGCATGGTCAAAATGACAGTTCCCGTAGCATTATAATTTTATTTGGTTAAAGGGATACAGCACCTGTGATTTAGCAATATCAGCAGCTTCTGCTTTGGTCTTAAGTTCTTGCATCTCATGGAAATCATCCTCAACTTTTACAATATGAAGTCCTGCAGAGTATAAAATGTAGCCTCCTAGCAAACCTATTATGAAGATAAGAGAGGAATTTGAAATGGCACTCCATGATGGAGACTCTGGCTGGAGATACCTGTTGAAAAAGCATTAGTATACATCAAGAAAGTCAATAAATATTAGCCTTGGCACTTCAGATAAAATGTAGGTTGGAGTGTGCTTCATACCTGCATGTCATTTGGTGCTTCCGAGATGGATCACCAAAATCAAGTTTGCTCACGTGCACAAGAGACATGTCGCCACCTTGATATTGACTTTCGTACATAATCAACGAATCAGATGAGTTTGTCACATCATAAACATTCACTATAATATCTTGGTTTCCAGCAAGCTGTCCAAGCAAATTATCCACCAAAGACTCAACATCAAAGGAACCCCCAAGGTATCTGCAGAGAATGTAACAAACTGAACTGATTTAGTATTAATGCAACACATAAGATCATCTTGCCAAAAGTGATCAAAAATCAACCAAAAAATTTTGTGTTTTTTTCTTAATGATATTAGTAAGATTAGCACTGGAATTTCATCTAACTAGCAAGCGAACGGAAAACACTACTGAGTGCTCGGGAAGAATCTATAAATCACTTTCGAACGGAAAACACTATTCAACATTCTCCATTATCTTTCTTGTGTTTTTTAGTTGTCTCATTTTCTTAGAACAATAACAAGAATATGAAAGTGCTCAGATACTAAATGTGTTACTTACCCTGCAGTTGCTTCTATTCGTTGCTGAATAGTTGGATTTGAAGGAAGCTTAGTCTTGTAAACTGGAATTGTCAAAACAACTCCTAGATGATGAGATCCTAACAAGCGAAAAGGAGTGGTAAGAACAGCTTTCCCCGTTGCCCTTGCTTGCAGTATGTTCTCTCTATCCTCCTGGAATTAACATCATGTAGAAACAACCAGAAAAAGGATACACAGTAAATCATTAAGATAATAATAGAAAATTATCTCCACAAATGTTAAGATAACAAAGGAGTCTTCAATTCACCTCCCCAGACATCATATCCAGTGAAGCAAGATAAGAAACAGTCTCCTGAGCAAAAATCACTGACGCGTATTCGTCGCGAACAGGTGAAGGCTGTTTATTTTCCATTGTTTTTATAGTCCAACCATGCAACCTCTCAAACCTCTCCCTCTCAGCGTTCAGTACTCTCTCAGCATAAGCAACACCGCCAAGTAACGGCCTCTCAAACGCAGTATTAGCAGTATATTCAGCAAAAGTCCCCTGCAAAATTACATCCCTACTGCCATAATCAAAGAATTGACAACAACAATCCGAAATCCTAATTGACGCGAACATTGAGGTAACATACCTGGTCTATAGCAGATGGTTTGGTATTATAATGAAAAGTGGATATCAGAACTGCAAGGGCATGGACATGATTGACACTAACAGCAAATTGATCTTGCAACATTCGAGCACGCTGTTCACACATACTTATCAATCCTTCTTTCCTTCTAGACTTGCTATCAGCGTCCATTCTGTTGTAAACAGAACTACTGATAAAAGCCATCATCATAATCCAAAGTAGCAGAAACTTTGACAGTAGATGCCTGTTGGCAGGGATGAAAGTATAGCTCCTTTTTGAAGAACCCAATTTCTCATCTCTACACATACGAGCAAGCAATCTGTTCCGAATCTTCAGATGTTTTAACCCCATCTCCAACAACTGAAAACTTCAGTTCTTCAGTTTCTGGTACTCCAATGGAAACATGGCTCCCAAAAGGGCAACATACGAAATGGAAAAAAGGGTACCTCTCAAAAACTCAAACTCTGATGTGCAGTCATCTCAAACAAAAGGTAAGACTAGAGAGATCTCTAATAAAAAAGAGAAAAAAAACCCACCAGCATTTTGAAAATACTCGATCAAATAACAGGCATGGCCTGCAAACATCTCAAAAGATGCCCAAATTTCCCAGATTCCCAAGAACCTAGCTGTAGCTCTTTCAGGTAATCAAACACGAGCAAAGCTAGACCAGTACAACAACCTAATCATGCGCCCAGCAGCTACACTTTCTAAAAACCCAAAGCAAATCAGCACCAGCGAAGCATCAGCATTCAACAAACACAAACTGAAAGCAAAAAAACAATAAACAAATCGGTGACACCAAATCCAAGAGCATAAACACATAAACAAAACCCAATAAGCACAAACACCAACCTGGCTTGTCTTCTTTGTGTTTCTACTAATCCTTGAAGATGAAGGTGTACATTGAACATGGCAAATTGAAGAGTTGGCTTAAAATTAAGCAAAATTTTTGCTTTGTGGGTTCTCTCCCCCCCGTTACTTCCGGTCTCTCACAAAGCCACGCAGAATATTTTATTTGCTTTTTTCCTTTTTAAAGAGAAAAAAGTGTTGCCCTTTTCAGGATTTTCCAAGATACGCTCTTGTCCCCCTCTCTTCCAATCTCTCTCTCTGTATAACAAACCCAAATAAAAAGTCAGAACACTCACTTGACTGGAATTTGACTTCACTGTTAATATGGGTAACTTCAATTCTTGCCCATTTTTGTTATGCATATCTTTTTGAGATCAAGAGCACAGAGATGCAATCTTTTTGCTGTCTACTCAACAGGAAAAACTATATACAAATTGGAAGGCAAAATAAAGTTGGAAGTATTTTCGTTACGGCTGCAGTTCACATTCTTTCAACGGTTTTCATATAGTTCAAATGATTAATCCTAACTTTAAGGGAAACTGAGAAAAATAACACTAGACACTTTTATTGTATGAACTATATTATTGTATGAACTATTTAGATCAACTTTGAAAGCCAAGCGAATATTCACAACTACTTCCAAAATTAAGGCCATTTAATGCAATTTATTACATTAAATTACCTTGTATTATGGTTTTGGGTTGTTGAGAAGTTCCCTTTGTAAACTTGGATTATAAGACTATTTGATAAATGTAGAGTAATTAAAACAAATACTACAAAACAGTAAAGATTATGATTATTTCAAAATTAAAAAAAGCTCCAAAATAATTTCACTGAAACACCATACCGTCCATACGGACCAAACGGAGCCGTAAATCAGAGAGAATAGTTTAGGTATTTCACATCTAAGAGGGGCCTAAAAATGTCACATTCTCATATCTTTGAGAAAATGACTCGGCGACAAACAACAAGATCTCGTTTCCTATGTTATCTTAATTTGCATTTTCCCTCCCATTCGTTGCTCATAATTACAGAATGTACCAACCTTTTGTAATTATATTATATAGTTAATATGAGTACGATTAGTAAAATTAGTGGTGCTACATGCTTCGAGATGTATATATTAGTTTACTCAAGTTTGCGTTCTCTGTTCTTTCACGCTTGCTCTAAACACTTTACTAGGTATTAATTTAATGTTATAATTGTTTATTATGCCTTGAATTGCTAAACAACACTAATTATTGGATTTCACTTATTGCTTTACACCATAATTATCGTTGCACTTGAACAGTTAAACGTCTCTCACTTGTGGTTATCCAGATTCATCTTAAGCCTTTTTAAACTATGATATTCATTAATTTGGGTTAGAAAAGGGATCGATTCGCTACAATATCGCATATACTATTTTGCTAAAATCTTGAAATGTATATGTTTTCTATCATGTCTGAATGAATCGGATTATTACCAGTTGATAGGAAATTATCCAGATCAACGAAGCATACAAATGTTGAAGTTTGCAAAATATATGGATCTGTATTGCTAAATGTACTATGTCGGATTTACTAACGTAGAACAGAAACGCATTCATATCAAGCCTTTATATTGACACGCATTACGATTGCGAATCAAATTGGTATAAGTCGAAAATTGATATTTTAGACATTTTCATAAAAATATTTCAATGAATTTTACTTACAAGATAAAAATAACTTTTTTAAAATTTGATAGTTTTAACAATATAACATAACTTGTATTGAATTTTATATCTTTAATAAGATAACATAACTTGCAATGAATTTGATAGTTTTAACAAAATAAAATAACTTGAAGTAATATTTAAAGTTTTAACAAGATGAAATAATTTGAAGTGAAACATTCATTCGATTTCTCGTATATTTTTAAATTTAAATTTTATTTTGGTAACACATTATATGACAACACATTATATGATGATGAAGGCCAAACATCTCTTATATAGAGGATGGGCCCCTAAGGGCCGTAATGAAAGGTCATAAACAAAAGTTCTAAAACTATGGTCCAATAGTATACACCTAAAGGACGACAAATGAAAATGCTTAGAAGGAAATATTTGACAAAAATATTTTTTCTATCATTACATAATTAGTCTAGGAAAATAACTAAGGAAAATGATTCAAAATGGGCAAGTTTCATGTCATGGCTAGACATGTCGCTTGTCGGGTCCTCTTAGCCAGAAACACAATTGACATCGCCATCCGGGGCCGTATCACCATCCAGTTATAATGACTTCAAAATATTCATCGTCTTCAAGCCAATCCCGAGTTCATGCCCACCCTCTGATATTGTACGGGCGTCAAACGACCGACATATGAATGTCTTTTCAAGGTCTCCGAAAGTGTGTGGTTGTGCGCTCCACAAATCGGCTTCAACGTTCATTTCTCATTTTCACTTTTCACTCCTTCAAGTCCAATCGGACATCCACCCTTCTTTGGTTTTCGAACTTTTTTAGACGACATATCCATATCAGAATCGACGTCTTTCTTTGTCCTATGGTGACCAAAATTTTAGAATCCTAAGCGAAACGTAACGAACCCATCCTTGTTTTTCATGAATGTTGTGTGATTAACACCATATTCTTCGTTGCTTCCACGAAACGAGCTCAATCAACCATTCTCTCTCTTAAAAATACCCATGAAGTTCAAACATTCGGAGTAATTCGTACACTTATCGCGTGGATAATCCGGAAGTGTTTATTTACAAAATAATTTAGATTATTATTGCCGCCACATAATAGTATCAATCTAAATAATCAATATTGAGATACAAAGAGCTTTAATAATTTCTAACCTGATGTGAGGAAGAAATTTGTCGGATCGTTAAATTTGGCATCGTTGAACGAGATCACGTCTTCATCGTTGTATGACGACATTCTTGAACCCATTTCTTGGAAATTTTAATTAATAAAGGGATGACAAGAGGGGTGACCATTTACCGTATCTATATGGGGTTTATATATTTACCGGAAATTCCAATGTTCTAATTCACAACTGTCTTATTATACTTCTGACGCGCAGTCGCAGTGCGCGTCAAAGACCATTTCGATACGCAATTTCACTACGTGTCATCTATACATTAGTAAACCCCACGTTGTGTATTTAACTAGACATTTGAATAATTTTGTGTATAGAAATATAATGTTTTCCTACCCGGTTTTATGAAAATCATTAAAAAGACTTATATAGCGTCAAATAAGATATCGATGATCCGAACTGTAAAATACTTAATTAGAATTACAAATAAATTTTAGCAAATAAGTGATTATTAGACGGTGCAAGACTTGCAATTAAAATTTATAAGGTTAGCATTAAACAAATACGTGTATAAAAAACATAAGATTTATTCTCTAATAAAAAGTTTACTAAAATACAGATAATGAAATTGAAAAAGAGATAATTCATTTCGATCCTTCGGATTATTTGGTACCCGATCATTATATACATGAGTTTTGTCCCCTCTCTAATACGATATGTCCCTATGGAGTTTCTTTTGACCTAGATCTCATTAATACGCTTAAGCTTCGTTTAATCTAATTAAGGGCTCGTTTGATATCGTTAGGAATCATTTCCGGTAACGAAATGATTTCGAATCAATCAAAAACTATGTTTGTTTGAGCTTTTTTACACATGAAACTAACCTACTCATTTTCATTTCTATTCCTTTCCCTTATTCAATTTTATTCCGTTTTTATTCCATCACTCCAACCAAACAGACACTAATAGTTTATTTCATTATTATTAACCCAATTGATCTAACCTAAACTATATATAAACATCAAGTACTTAAGAGTTGTTGGTAATAAGATTTAGGTAAGATTTTGATCTAAGCAATAAGATATATACATATATGTATGGTGTACATGTGTACTTTATAAAATGAAGGATTGTATCATTAAGTATCCATAAAATGCAAGTTGTAGTTTGTTTTATTGATTGTGTAGTAATTGGCCCACAACCAAGTGTCAACAAAAGAAAAATATAAGTGTTAATTAAAAGTTAGATAATATTTTTGACCTACCAATCACGATCGACGTATCTTGCAAACCGAAGAAAATCAAATAGAAATATGTTAAGTACGTTGGATTGTAACGCTTTAGAAAATAAGTTACCTCATATGTAGGGAATACCATATCCTTAGACACATGTACAAAAAGTCTCAGACAAAAACAAATTATGTGTATATGTCGAGTGTCAGACAACGTAGGAATACAAGCTATAAATGATTTATTTGGGAGGGAAAAGTTTTTGTACGTATATGACTTTTTATCTATTTTATATACTTATATTTTTATTATTATTATTATTATTTTAATTTTTTTGAAAACGGGAAGTTTTTATATACCTATATTGAAACAAAGACACTAAGATCGACTCGGTTTGTAAGATTAATTTTTTATATATAAATAATTGATTAAGCCATAATTTTTTTTAAAAATGAATGGGGCAATAATACATTTTTGTAAGGATAAAAAGTGTGTATATAATATTTAGGATAGTTTTATAATAGGATAATCTTATATAATTATATTTAGAAAATTTTTAAATTTTAACAATAGTTTTTTTAATTAATTTAATAATAAGTTTTTGTTTAAAATATAAGAAAATAGGTTAGTCGAATATTCTAATAGACTACCTATTATATATATAAAGTAAAAAGTTTTTCTTTATTATTAAAAGAAATATATGTAATATATTATTGTATATATACGAATATTCTTATAATATGTTTTGTGTCATCCCGTGCAAGGCACGGATACTAAACTAGTGTATTGCTATAAATATAATTTTTGTTAAAAAAATAATATATAATGTAAAATAAGGGATTAATATATCTAAAAATAAAAAATTTAGAATGACGCAATAACAAGATTATATTAAAAAAATATTCAAATTGCATCTTCAACTCAACTATCTATATAAAGAGTTTGAGAATAAAAATATCAAACATCACTACTAAAGAATATAAAATTTGAAATTAAAATATATATAGTACAATAATATAAAACTTTATAATAAAAAAATATAGTTTTTTTTATAAATCATCCAAAGTTTTGGAACAATAGTTTATTTTTGTCCGTATTACAAAATAAAGATTTGAATAAGCAGGTCAAAATTGAGTAAAATATTCCATAATCAAAATATTCAATTATGTAATTTAATGTGAGAATGACACGTGATAAAAACCTAAGTGACATAATATGTGTTAGCCAAGTGGCAAAAACAGACATGGCTTAGCATTAGGATCATAAGTGGTGTAATTTACTTTTATTTTATTATTATATAGTAAATAGAAGATTGAAATCTTATGTTTTATCAAGTAATATATCTAAAAATAGAAAATTTAACTTTCTTTTGTTTGTATATAACTCATATGGTTTATATTTTATCAAGTAATATACATCATAAAATTAACGTTAATACATTTATAATCAATGATTTATATTTAATGAAAAACATTATATATACAATGCAACGATTGCTCTTTAAAAACGTACTAAAATAATTACCCCGTATCAATCTTTGTTAAGTTGAGTCACAAAACTTTCATAATCAATTAAAAACATTCAAAAGATGAATAATTACGTCGGATTTAACTCGACTCGAGTAAGGTTGAAATTATAAACCGTAAACTAAATTAATTTTCGGATTTATTGACTTTTTTTTCATATATTAGTTAAATTTTATAGGTTTATTTATTCTTAATAGAATTTTATTAATTTATGAGTAGAATTTAAATAGATGGAACTGGGGCAGCAAATTATAAAGATATTGACTTGTTCAAAGGAAATTGGGCCACAAAAATTCTTTCACGTTTTTAACGGCTGCATGGCCCATCATATTGATTCTTCTAAGGGCCCCAAAGCCATAATTTGATGAACACAAGTGGACCCAACCCATACTTTACTTTGTGGATTAGAAAACATTATCATTTAGGAATGCCTCTATGTAAAAGAAAGCCCATCTATGAAGTGTGTAAGACCAGTCAACCATGCTTATACTTTCATCTAATCTAAGGTAAAAATCTTATGGCTTTATGTTTTGATATTTTAAGGGCTTGTTTGGTATTGGTATGAATATCTAAGATATAAAAAATATCAGTATATTTTTTAAAAATAAAGGTTGTTTAGTTGATACTCTCTCTTTATCTTGTCTTTGATTCGTCCGGTTCAAACACTCTGTTCTACATTTAAATCGGGTATTTCGTGTCTTGATATAAATTTAAAATACGATTCTAACTTGATTCCCTTATATTACACTTAACGCTTACAATGTCACTATAACAATAAATCAAATGAGAAGTCGTTTAGTTGATACTCTCTTGTCATTATCAATTTTGTGTGTTGTACTCATATCTTGTCGACCTTCGGATAAAATTGAGCAGGGGTTTATACAAAACTACAGTATTTTAACAGGCCTTAATACACGTCCACAATTATATTTCATTCAAACCATTGTTTTATTTATAATATACTAGTGCCTGTACATTTAAATAATTAAAATTCATGCATCACATATTGTGATAATGGTTTATTTATTTTATAAATTCGAACATTGTACGGGGTTAATATTAATAATTTTTTAACATTCTAAATTATAATGTATATTCTTGATGATAAGCATTTAAAAAATTATATTAGACCAGTTTTAATTATTTTTATGAGACTTTTTATTTTAATTATGTTAGCATTTTGTTATAAAGATTATATATATATATATATATATATATATATATATATATATATATATATATATATATATATATATATATATAAAGTACGCAATATCTTAGGCCCAGATCCTACCCGATCTTGTTCGTAAAAGATTGAAAGATCTGATTCGGTCTTGTTCGTGAATAATTTAAAGGGTCCGATTTTGGGCCCAAAAATAATTATAAGAAACATTGGTCTAACTGGTTAGGACCTACACAAATATTTGTCAATACACATGCATGTCTAAATCCACAATTTACCGATTGTTTACAAAATGAAATAAAAATTAAAATCTACTCTTTAAAATATTGGGTATAAATAAAAATTGTAAGCGTATGAATTCTATTGTTATTATTTTGGATATCTTTTAAATTAGGAAATTAATAATAATTTATTGGATATCTTTGGAAATTAATAACAAATTGGTAATACTTACAAATTTAGATTTAGATATTGTGAGTCGTTAAAAAGATTTGGTTTGATTAATAATAATTATAAGAAATATTGGGTATAAATAAAGATTTGGTATATCAGGTGGTGCAGAGGCTATTCTACATAGTGCTAACAGGGTTTTAAGTGAGCGTCACTCTGATGGTTCTCTGGCTATGTTGACAATGAATTTTTCTAATGCCTTTAACTTGGTTGATAGAAGTGTTTTGCTTAGGGAAGTAAGAGAAAGATGTCCCTCTATCTCTTTTTGGGTTGATTTCATGTATGGTCAAGCTGCCCGTCTGTATGTTGGTGATGATATTATTTGGTTGGCAACTGGTGTGCAACAAGGAGACCCTTTGGGACCACTTCTTTTTTCCCTTGTCTTGCACCCACTTCTTCATCAGATCAGAGACAGTTGCAAGCCTCTTCTACATGCTTGGTATCTTGATGATGGTACTATTATTGGTCGGACAGAGGAAGTGGCTAGAGCGCTTGATATGATTAGAGAAGTTGGCCCGAGTTTTGGCCTTGAGTTGAATGTTTACAAGACTGAGCTCTTTATTCCCTGATGGTATTGCTAGGCCGGTTTTGGGTGTTAAGTTGTTGGGTGGGGCTGTGAGTAAAGATGATGGGTTTATTAGAGAGCTAGTCATGAAAAGAGCTGTTAAGGTGGTTGAGTTGATGCACCTTCTTCAGCAGTTGAGAGACCCGTAGAGTGAACTTCTTTTGCTTCGTTCCTGTATGGGTGTTGCTAAGATGTTGTTTAGCTTGAGGACTTGTCTAACGGAACATGGGGAGAGTGCATCTATTTTTTTTGATTTGGGACTCCGTGAATCAGTTGAGGATATTGTGGTTTGTGGGGGTGCTTATTTTGGTGATCTTCAGTGGAGACTTGCTTCTTTGCCGATTCGGTGTGGAGGCCTTGGGTTATACTCAGCTATGGAGACTTCTTCTTTTGCTTTTGTGGCTTCTAGTGCTCAGTCTTGGACCCTTCAAGACCACATTTTGCGGGACAATGGAGTTGTTGATATGAATTCTGAGTTTTTTTGGAGCTTTAGGTAATCTTCAAGGTTCTATTCCTAATTTTGATATTTCTGGTTTTACTGTAAATAGCACCGTCTCCCCTAAAGGCCAACATGCTTTGGCGAGTGCTTTTTATGATAAGACAGTACAGACGATGGAAGCAGCTTTTGGTTTGACCGCTAGACAAAAAGCGGTTTTTCAGTGTCTTCAAACAGCGCATAGCCAAGATTTCCTTCTTGTCATACCTATTGATGGACTTGGACAATGTATGTCTCCCGTTGAGTATCGCACGATCCTCAAGTATCGCCTTATGATTCCTTTGTTCTCGTCTGGTATGTTTTGTTTTATGCCTAATTGTGGGAAGCCTTTGGATGTTTTTGGGGAGCATGCGGTTCATTGTAAAGAACTACCCGGCTTCAAATATAGGCATGATCTGGTTCGTGATGTTTTATGTGACGTGTTTAAGAGAGTAGGGATCTCGGCCAAGAGAGAGACGCCTGTATCATTCTTGGGTGGTCCGCGTGAAGGAAGGTCTACGTTGAGGCCTGCAGATGTGTTGGTTTTTGGATGGGTGGGTGGGAAGCATGCTTGTATTGATTTGACAAGAGTCTCTCCTTTGGTTGATTTGGATAACGGGCCTTTTGTGGTTGGTAAGACGGCTCTCAACGCGGCCTCTTTGAAGGTGGCTAAGCATGAAAGGGTTTGTCTTGAAAACCAACATGTGTTTCTTCCGTTCGCTTTCGATACGTTTGGTTTTCTTGCTCCTGATGCTATCGAGATTCTTAAGAGGGTGCAACGGGTCTTGCTTGGTAATTTTGTGTCACCTAGGTCTTCAAATATAGTGTTTAGAAGGATCGGTTTTGCTATTCCGAAAGGGTTGGCGGCACAACTTGTTGTCCGCCTAACTTCTAACTCAATGTAATATGAAAATAATTTATGTAAGTAGTAGACTTATTAGAATTTTAACCTAGGGAAGAAGTTTATCCCTCGTTAAAATTTATATTATTAAAAATTAGATATTTCTTTAGTTAAAAATACTTTTTTTTAATTATTACTTGTAAAAAGATTTAAAATTTGTAGAGTGAAAATTTAGATATTTGAAAATAAGAATCCATAGTCGAATCTGAATAAAATAAAACGTATAAGATTTTTGTTGTTGTTGTTGATACTATAGGATAGGCGGTTAGGGAAAATTATCTCCTCGAGACTCTTTTCCCTAGAGCATCCTTCCGGATGAGTTCGTCAACTGAAACCGTAGACGAGCTTTATAAGAAAATTTTATTAGTAAGCATTTGAATTAAAGTAAATAATTAAAAAAGTAACGTAAAAAGAGAAGTCGGTAGATATTATTTGATCTAGTAGATTTTTATATTTTGTTTTAACGTGTTAGAGAAGTTTAGACAGATGTTTTAGTTAAAATAATTTTATGATTTAATTAAAAGTAACGAAATTTTTGAATTTTTTTTAAAAGTGACGATTTTTTTTTTAATAGAAAACCGAATCTTATTTTAATTATAAACATGAATATATATTTGAATTTATAATAACCGGAATTTTTTTAGAATTTCGAAAACCGACTCGAGTTGCTGGTTTAGTTGAATCGAACAAAATGTATCTATTTGCTAGATATGGGAGTACCGGCCCAAGTAGTGGAATGCACTTGCCGGCCCATTCCGGGTTCTTCTTTTCGCTGACCCATCTTTCCGGCCAACCTTCCACGTTTCTTCTTGTTGGCCCAGTCTGATCGGATCAACATACCCATCTTTCCCGTACCTCCCTCTTCCCCGATACTGCATCAGCATCTTCAACATATCCCAATTACCTGCACCTTCCCCCTTACCTACGTGTTGCAGAAAACTCGGCCTCTCCTCCTTCATCGTCCAGGCGAACCAAGGGCGATCCGTTTCCCTCGTCATCGAGCCGACAATAACCAAGGTGTAGCGGGGAGAGTCCTCGCCGGCGAGCGACCGATACCTTCCTCCTTCGTCTGCAGGCAACACTCGGTCGAACCACCAGAGCCGTCTCCTCCCTTGCTGCAGTGAAGCTTCTCTCTTCCTCGTTTGCAGTGGTCGACGAGTAAGCTCCTCTTCCTATCTCCATTCTTCCCTGGATTGTGCCTCACTCGTGCTCCATTCTCGTGTTGTTCCTCAGTAATGTAGGACGTTCGTGCCGGCGTACCGAAGCGAGTCACCTCCCTCCTTGCCGGCGGTGTGTGTGGAGTAGGTATGATCTTTGTCTCCTTTCCATCCTTTCTGCACGCACATAGGCTTGAGTCTTGGTTCTATTTTGCTTTCCACCAGGATTCGAACTCATGACCCTTAGCTTGTGCTTTCCCTCAGAATTGCCACCTGTGAGTTTCGAACCCAGGACCAGTTGATATGGTATAATCCCAAACTTGCCTCTCCCAAGTTTCGAACCACAGACGTATAGGTTGCTCCAGTTTTTCCATAACTTTTGGTGACGAACAACTTACTTTGAGAGTTGAGACCCAATTTAGGTAACTTAGAATCATCTTTTATCGTTGAACTTTTGATATGTTGTAGATGAAAGTATGTAGTTTATTGTATCAAAAGTTGGGAATGATCCAACGGTTGGATTTGGATTTATGATGTTGTGATTTTGGAACTTGGAGGATTTTTGGCTAAGTATGGAATTAAGTGTTCATGTAGGTAATTTTGGTTTTTTTGTGTAGATCTTTGGGATAAGTGTTTATGGGTTTTGATCATCCTAACTAGGAGTATACATGACATAGTACGTTTAAGAATTTTCTCGGAGTTGATGGATGTTGTATGCAAACAAACATATATGCCAAAACTCATTGTTGCCTTATTCAAGAAAAGGTAAACCGCAATAAAGCACTCACAAGTTTTCTTTCCGGCTCCAGCACACTGTTCAACCTTCCAATGCAGTATCATTAACTAAAGAGATCTCATCAACAAGGAATAGGGAACCATCTTTCATATCTTGCACAAGTAGTCCATCTTGCCATGTAAAAATGATTTGCTACTTCTGGTAGTATAGCCTATACAATTCCTACCTCATTCTCGCACAAGCAAAAAAATCTTTTTCACTAGCTGTAGATTATTTCCCCAGAGATTCTCCATGCATGTTTACAATCTTATCCATATTATCAAATATGGTCTAACTTTCCCTCTATAAGCACATGTGAGCACACAGGTTGAAAAGAACCAAACCGAATCCTCATGAAAAAGGGAGAAAGGCTTCATCCGCAACAACTTCTGGGTCAATCACCTGAACTTCAAAGCTATTCAACCATTGAATTTGGGCAGGAACATCCACCTCAAATTATGTGTGTGGAGTCTAACAATACTATGTTTGCCATGTGAAATTATTCAGATACACAAAGCCCTATTCAACCATTGTATAGCCCTATTCAACCATTGAATTTGAGATTGAACATACACGATTATCTCTGTTGTCCCCGCACGATGCATATCCTCCAACAACCACATACACCGCCGCTTTTTTTCCTCCACTATTTTCTTTGTTACCATCTTCGCCGCCTATGGGTTTTCTATAGTATGACTTGTAGCTTTTTTTCCACCATCAACAAAGCAGTGGAGCTCTTGTAACACCCCAAATCCGCGGGACTCGGGGCGCTACGGGCGAGACCTCACAATGGGTCCCGACCCTTAGCTTGACAATAATTTCACCGGACCTTCCAACATGGCACAAATAAAGGTCGAAAACTCAAATACGTTTTAATGTATGCGGAAATGAAAAGTACGAAACTACAACTTGGAAACTCAGCCGAGTCCTCAAAACAACCTAATACGGTGCAAAAATCTAACATACGACAAAATCCATAATGATAACATAAAAACCATGACTAAAAACCATCCCCGTCCTAAGATGTACGGAGACCCCGGCTGTCCACTCCTCCGCCTTACTCGGCGGCGTCCCTAACCTGCAAATCATCTACATAAACGGTTTTAAACCGTTAGCTAGCATTCTAAGCATTAGAATAAAGGGGAAGGGCACAGACACACATAAAATCACAAAACATAAATCACGCAAGTCCGGTTTATCATCTTTATTTATTAACTCGTATCCCGTTCTAATTCAACTTCTGGTTGTGACACGAGAACCACTGTGGTCTCGCCTCGGTCCCCCCACCGGCAAAGAATGGCACGGATGCCTCCGTCCATCTAACCCGCCGGGCAAGTCGCCGAGAATCCCCTAGACCCATGCCGGGCTAGGCAGTATTGTCACCGCCCGTTATCATACACTTGGGCCAAACATAATTACATGGTCGGTGGTCCTGTTTACCGGTTTCATAATTATACCATATATTTAAACACACACCACTCAACACGCATCATGCTAATACGTAAAATACTCGCTAAGTAAGTCCGGGGACTTACCTCGTCCCAACGCTAACTCTCACGTTCCTGCTTCTCTTGGGAAGAAAACAATACCTGCTCATAGCACGATATCTTATCAAAACCTGCTCAACTCGAGAAGTCTAGGACTTTTACCCAAATGATCTATACAAGATCATTCAATTCCCGTATAGATCATTCAATTCCCATTCTAGAATCACATCCTAGAATCTATCATGCTCGTAACCCAACTCTTATAAACGTCCACGGGGTCTAGCACGTCTGTTATGTTTCCCTAAGGTTTCAAAGCCACTACTTGGTATTTCCTCCAAGTTATTCTAATTCCAACCTATCATGATACTAAGGTATAACTTGTTCCTCAAACCTATGTTAAAATTCCGAAATTCCAATCTACGGTTAACACCGCTAACACATTTCCCGGCAAAAGTCTATATTTTCTAACGTATATTCTAAATTATTATTAAATATAGAAGAGGGGGTTTAATCGTAAATATATCGAACACGAGGGAGGCCGACCGGAAGTACGCCCACGGACTTCCGAGCTTGCTGCGGTGGCGGGGACGGCATAATATCGGCCGGGATGCAGATGGCTCGGCCGAGATGCAAACTTGGCTCGGCCGAGATCACGGACAGGCTCGGCCGAGATGCAGACTTAGCTCGGCCAAGATCACGGACATGCTCGACCGAGATTACAGAGAGCTCGACCGAGATCGCAGAGGAAGACAAGGCTGATGTGCTTCCGCGGGGGCGGCAGGGGAGGGCGCGGCCGCGGTTCTTCTGCAGGCGAGGGTGGCTCCAATGGCTCCTCGGTTGGCTGCAGTCGGCGGCGGCGGTGCTTCACGGTGGTCCAAGGCGGCGAGGGAGAAGGCCGGCGTCAACGGGCTCGCGCCAGAGGGCAGTGGCGGTACTCCGGCGAGCTCAAAGGAAGAATGCCCGCTACAGCTTGTCTCGGTCACCTTGGAAGAGAAAGAGCGAGCCGGGACGGCTCGTGCTGGGTCCAGTGGTGGTGGCTGCTATCGGTGGTTCTCTGGGGTGGAGTTTGGCGGCAGAGAGCGAAATAGAGGGAGGAGGGAGATGGGGTTGGCTGGGTCGAGGCAATGGAAGGGGATGGCCGAGAACGAGGGGCCGCTGCAGGTTGGAGGGAGCGAGAGGTCGGCGACAAACCTGCAGGCCTAGGCCGGCTAGCTGGGCGGCTATGGCAGACTTGGCGTGGAGCAGTGGAGAAGAGAAGACCGAGGGGTCATCTCGGTCACCTGGAAAAATCTCGGCCGAGATCGGTCTCAGCGGGGCCGAGATTTTTCTCTGGGAAGAAAAGAGAGGAGAAAGAAGGGAAGTAGGCATAAAGGTCGGGTCCGAACCCGTAAAATAACTCCGTAACGGACGTTACGGTCGGAATAAGTTCTCGGACATTTCCGTAATAATAATTTACGAAATTAATTACCGAACATCTCCGTGGCATAGTGTACGGAAAGAGGATAAATGCTAATTTATTTCTAAAATTCTCGATCATTGTTATATTTTTTTTATTTTTAAATTTTCCGGACTTTACAGCTCTAAACGCAACAATGAAAAAAAAAGGAATTAGAGTGGAGAGGGGAAGAAGGTAAAGGGAAACTAACTAGTACAATGAGAGTTATGTTACACTGGTATCGATAGTCCTATTGAATCCTACTTAGCAATTAGACCTGAACAAATCCGGGCCGGCCCGCCCAAAAACATGAACGTGGGTAAGCAGTTTGGGCCGGGCCAAGCCGGGCCCATATGTTTACGGGAAGGGCTAGGGTACGAGATTTAGCCCGTGGGCCGGCCCGTGGGCAATCTGTATATATATGTATATATGTATAATAACTATATTATATATAACCAAAAATTCAATAAAAAATTAATAAATTGTTGTCATAGGAGAGAAAATTTGATACTAGTCATAAATTCCTAAAAAGACAACTAAACTCTAAGTCAATCCTAAATCGTAACCCTAAGAGAGAATTTTGATACAACCCTAATCACGGGCGGGCCGTCCCCGCAGCCCGCCCATGATTATATGTGGACAGGCATGGGCCATGCTTGTGGCCCATACAAGCTGAGGGCCCGGGCCAATCCGGCCCGCATATTTTGGGTAAGATTTTAAATTTGGCCCGGCCCAAGCCCGGATTTGTTCAGTTCTATTAGCAATGGTGTGGAAGCGGAAGAACAAATCAGCGAGAAGAGAAGCACTGTTTGTTCGAGTTTCAGATTGGCTTCGGGATAGAAGTAACAGGAAGAAGAAAGCAATATTCATTTTTTAAGTCTATGCGCATAACGAGGTGCATAATATTTACACCCAATTTAAAGTAGAAAATATTGTTGTTATTTGTGCGTCTCCAGATACGCATATAATTTGACATGTCTAAGATATTTTGGCATGTATCTGACTTTGGGGGTGTTCTACCTAGACAACTAAAAATATGCATATGAGTAAATCATTATAAGAGTGATACATAGATTAAAAACATTATAAATATTCATGCAACCCATTATACTGTTTATACAAGTAAATAGATTTTTCATATGTAAATAATATTTCATGCAACCCATTATACTCTTCATACAAGCAATTAGATTTTTCATGTGTAAATAATATTTCATGCAACTCATTATACAAATAATTAGAAGTAATTAGAATTTTCATATGTAGATGATATTTCATGCAACCCATAATACAAGTAATTAGATTCTTCACATGTAGGTGATATTTCATGTAACCAATTATACAAGTAATTATATTTTTCATATGTAGGCAAAAATAAATGTGTTTATAACAAGGTAATTATTCGGTTGTATTAATATTAATATTCGGTGTATCAACATGTGTAAGTATTCGGCTGTATTATCAAAAGGATTTATGTTATAATAACAAAAGTATTCAAGAATTCCACCATTTATAATGTGTGATGCATCTAAAATGCACCACCGCGTTTATTCAATCATCGATTTAAATAATTTCATTATTATTAATGTAACTATTTGTTTAGATTGTATTCTCCTTAGATTACAAATAAATATTAAACCAAAATATTCATATTTTTTTAGGGAAATAGGTGTCATATTTGACTTTTTTCCGAACATACAGATTCTTCAACTTATTTTTTAAAATAACTCTAAACCTCAAATATAAGAGCAAAAAATGGAAGGAAGAACACACATACCATTCTTTTTGGAGAAATAGTTGAAACGTTATTCCCCCTTCTTTTTAGGAGTTAATATTATGCTATATAAACAATTCAGAATCATAATCAAATCATTCATTCTTTAAATAATCAATAAAAAAAGAGAGTGAATTGAGAATAATAACACAGGAAGAAGCTCCTTATCTAAGTCTAATAAAGACTTCTTCCTTTCCAATGTTCTTGTATTCCTTATAATTTCTCTAATTGATATTATAAAAAACAAACAAAAAACTCTCCACATAACAATGGAAAATCGAACCATATTTCTGGTAGCTTTGATCTTTGCAGTAGCATGCTTCAATGGTGCAAATGCCGAGTTTAAGCGTTTCAAGCACACGCCAAAACACGACGATGGAAGTCTCAATTTCTTGGTGATTGGAGATTGGGGAAGAAGAGGTTATTATAATCAATCTCATGTTGCTCATCAGGTTCTATATTTTTTCTTATTTCATAAACGAATTTATGTTATTATTAATTTTACCTAAACAACTATCATATAATTTTGGTTGATTGTAAATGTGTTGTAGATGGGTATTGTTGCGGATAAACTAGACGCTGAGTTTATTGTATCAACTGGAGATAACTTCTATGATAATGGCTTAAAGGGCACGGAAGATCCAGCTTTCCACGAGTCTTTTGTGAATATTTACAATGCTTCGAGTTTGCAAAAACAATGGTACAGCGGTATGTATCATTTTAAGAATATATTCAAATGAAAAATAATGTTTGTTTTTGTTTTCACTTATAATGGATGTGTTTTTGGATTGTAGTTTTGGGAAATCATGACTACAGGGGCAACGTTGAAGCACAATTGAGTGAGGAACTAAGGAAGAAGGATAAGAGATGGCTCTGCATGAGATCTTTCATGTTGGATGCAGGTAAGTTATGTTTGTGGTAACCCTAACTCGTTTAGAATCGAGTCAAGTTTAAACAAAACCTTTTTTTTTTAATTGATTGAGGTTAAAAATATGTTAACAACTGGCTTGTTTAATTGACTAAATGAGTCTAACTGAAATAGGTCGAGTTCGAGTAGCTCAACTTATACTCCAATACTACAAAAAATTGGCTCCTAGCTTTTAGGGTTGTTATTTAATCCGAACTTTAATATGCTCACGTGTAGTTATTTTTATAATAAAGTTGAGCTCGAGCCGAGCCGAGTTTTGAATCAAGGTTAAAATATATGTACTCATAATCGGCTTGTTTAGTCACGTGAAGTAACCAAGTTAGAGCGGCTCACTTATACAATAAACCCGGCCTACTAAAAATTGACTCATTTAGTGTCTTTAGGTTGTTGTCCGAATGAAGCTTCAATATGCACAAACTTCATGTTCAACTCGTTTGTAATCGATATGAGCTCAAGCTAAGCCTAGTTTTAAAATGGAGCCCCAAACACCCTCATAACCAACTTGTTCACCGAAACGAACGAACCCGAGCTGAGTTTTTTTTTTGAATTGAGTTTGAGTCAAGCTCTCATCTAGTATAACAACCCTAAGCTAATTGCCTAATGACTTATCAGGTACCGTGGATTTCTTCTTCATTGACACTTCCCCATTTGTGGATGCTTACTTTTTGGACCCTAAGGAGCAAACCTATGAGAAAGTATCTTTCAACTATGTTGGGGGTAATCAAATTCTATGAAGCTATTCCTACAAATCTATGTATCATTCACATATAATAGTAAACTAATCTTCAATCTTTTGTTGTGGTTGATTGATCTTTTTGTAGGATTTGTCTCTAGCGTTGAACAGCTCTGATGCAACATGGAAGGTTGTCGTCGGTCACCACACAATCAAGAGTGCTTGCATCCATGGAGTCACCGGAGAACTCGTTGTCCATGTCCTCCCAATCTTTGAGGGTATAGTTGAACTCAAAACTAATCAATATTTTGTAAAAAAATATCTCACATCAATTATAAAATGTTAAATAACGTAATATATAAGTTTGATATAGTACTTCTATTGTTAGTTTTTTCATATTCATAAATACATGACTAAAACCCGAGTTTATGGTTTCAACAGGAACACAATGTCGACTTTTACGTGAATGGACATGATCATTGTTTGGAGAGAATCATCAGCTTGGACAGGTATATAATAATTACATATGAAAGTAAAACAACAAACATACGACACAAACAAAAACTTAGGGCTTTTTTTTCGTGTGCATGTAGCAAAACCGAGTTTATAACAAGTGGCGGATGATCAAAGGCGTGGAGAGGTGACTGGCAAGGATGGAGTCCAACGGAGTTGAAATATGTCTATGGTGGAAAGGGTTTCATGTCGGTTCAAGCAAACACAAGTGTTGTTAAGTTCCAATTTTATGACGTTCATGGCGAGACATTGTACCAGTGGAACAAAACCAAGGATCTTCACGCCGATATATGAAAGGAGATCGAAGGAAAACAGAAGTTATAAAGAAAAAGGAACAATTATGATAAATATGAATTATGGTATAAATTGCAGTTAGCTAGCTACCATATTTTTGTGAAGTTTGTATGAAATTGTTAGAGGATACTATAGTTACATATATAGGTACTTAATTACCACTCTCCAAAGTAAAGAAATAGAAGTGGTGTTTGATGTATTCTTTTATGCATACTTTATAAATTAATAATAACAAGAAAAATGTATTATATTATTAAATTAGTTTTTCAATTTCGATGGATGAATTAGAAAAAAAGGAAAAGACAAATAATAATCTGTTTGATGGAGATACAAGGGCTTGTTTCATGGAGACTTGTAATCTGCAGTCATGCATTTCTTTCGGGACTGTAAGGATTCGTTGACCCTGTGGGAAAGCCTCTTACCCGGCCGCTCAAGCGACTGTGGTTTACTTCTCTTTGTATGGGATCCCGTGGTTACTTCACAACCTCTCTATCGGTGATATTCATGGCCATGGCTTCCCATAGAAAAGTTGGTTGACAACCACTTTTCATCTCCACTCAGATCCATTCCTTGGCGTCTACTTTCATGTTAAGTTCACATGTTTCGTATCGTCGACGTGGGACACATTTTCACATGAACTACTCGAGCCAAATATCCTCCTTGGTTGTGATACCCTTGTGTACCCCATTCACGATTCCTGCTCTCATAATCTCATTCTCGCTTCTCCGCTCCTTTCCTCTCTCAAAAAGACGATACCACACATAGAAGAGATTACTCTCCTCCCTCGTTGACGACCTTCAACATGGATTAATTCTCCTCCTCCTATTAATGATGCGAGACTACATAAATCGAAACTGGTTGAAAAATCGGAGATATGAAGATGCATGTGAGATTCTAATGAACATATTGGAAGAATGGATTACGTAAAACAATGGAGAGCAGAGAAGTGCACAATGAAAGAATGGAGTACAAGGAAGTGCATAAATCGATTATCCTGTTGCGTCTCATCACTCAATTTCTCTTGTACAAAATCGATATAGGATTAGAGGGTTTTGTGCTGTAATAAGAGCCTTAGTCTTTGGAGCCGTTTTGGCCTTAGCCGCCCCCGCGGGTTTAGGGAGCCGCCCCTGCGGCTCAGGGAACCGCCCCTGCGGTTTCTTGCGACTGCAACCGGTTTTGTTTACCGGTTGGACTCGTGCTTTACCCTTTCTTTTCTTTCTCCTTAAGTCTCTTCCTTGACTGATGAGCAAGGGTTTCATCTTCTTTCTCCAGCCATTTCACGTTCTTCTTCTTCTCTCCTTTCTTCTTCTTTGATTCATTTCCTCTTCCTTAGCTTAGGATTAGATGTATTGGATGTGTTTTGATGATTGGAATGTATATATATATGTATATGTATGGATGATTGTTGATGAAGACGTGAAATCGTCAAGTGAGGAGCCAAAGAGAAATCGCGGGATCATACTTTGCACTGTCGCCGCCCCCGCGTTCCAGTGCCGCCGCCCCTGCGGAAGTGTGTCACTGCACCCGCGCCCGGAAGCCACCGCCCCTGCGGCCACGGTCACAGCGCCAGCGCCAGCGTGCCTTCGCGCCTGCGCCTGCTGCCTTTCCGCCCCTGCGTCTTTCCTGTCACGCAAGTTCGTCTTGTCCCGGATCTACCTAGAGTAGTGTAGATCCTTTCCTTTCCTAGTATGAGCGGTAGTAGCATGCTAGGTATGTGTATGAGGATAGAATGATGATGAGTATGATATCGTTATATGCCGGTTAGGGATTTGAGGTTTATAAGTTGGATACGATCCTTATGGATCCCTTGGGTCTAGGTGTGACCCATTTGATGGATAGGAGTTGATATCTTGTTATGCCTTGTTATTAGGCAGTGTTGTTCTCCAGAGTTGGAGTTGATCGAGTTTGAGACAACTTCTGAGGTTGAGGTAAGTCCATAGGACTTACTTAGCTACCATCCTTATATTGGATGTATGCATGAGTGGTGTGTGATATATGCTTGATAGAATGCATTATGATGATTACCGACCTATGGTATAGTGATTGCCCATTGTAGGGCCGTGATAACTTGCCCTTTCATCCCGCTGGGAGTTTGGGAAGTTCTCTGTAGGCAGGCCAAATCTAGTAAACGGTTCGGGCACTCTCCATTCCCATAGGGTACACGGGGAGGTGTTCCATGCATCATTCCAGCTGGCTATTGGACCCAGAGGCGGGGATTATATATTCCTCGTGTCACATATGTTCATATTGATATATATATATATATATATGATTTGAGTGTTGGACTACTTATATAAAGATAATGAACTGGGTAAATGTGTGATACCATGATGAGATGTTTATGATTTTATGATTGTGTATGTGCTTATGCTTATCTTCTATATATATGTGTATGGTTAGCTAACGGTTTCATATCGTGTTGTAGATCCTTTGCAGGTTAGGAGAGCTGCAGAGTGATCCAGAGTGGGTGATCCGTTGAGGGCTCCGTACACTGAGTTTATACGTGGGATATGGGATATTTATGATGTACGGATATATGTTTTGATTTGTACTCAGCGGTTCTTCTGTATTACCTTTTGATATGTATATATACAGTTTGATGTTTTGTTTTAATCTATCTGTGCCTTGTTGTAAGATTCAGTGAACTTGTTGTCAGGCTAGGGTCAGGATCCATTGTGAGATCCTAGCCCAGTAGCGCCTCGAGTCCTGTGGATTCGGGGTGTTACATGTGCCCAGCAGTCGGCCTCTCTTCTTCGCTCAATCACAAAAACGGAGATAGACAAATGTGAGATTTTGTAGAAGAGAAATCACTTGCAAAAGGCATCATTTTTTTTATATTTTCAATTTAGATAAATTAAAACAACAGAAAACGAACAACAACTAAGTAAAACAAATTCCTTTTTTTTATCAAACAAATCTTCATACATCTAACAAAACATCCGTTACAACACTGCAAAGCTCCGAAGGAAGAGCGCTTAAACCAGAAAAATGCGTAATAAACTAGGACATACACCACCAAGCTAGTGCGCTGCCCTATTTCCTTCCCGTCGAACATGCGACCAACGACAATAGGCAAAATCTGCTACAAGCTTTCGAGTTGTCCACAAAATATTGCATAACCGACCCCTTACATTACTGCTGAGCTTCGTTTATAAGAGACAACGAATCAGACTCACACTCAATGAAACTCCATCCATGGTCCTTTTCTAATTTAAGAGCCCAAAACAAGGCATCCCCCTCCACAACTTCCACCTTCCTTGCTCCCCGCAAGCTTTTAGACGAGGCCAATAAAACCCTTCCAACATCATTACTAGCCACCACACCAATCCCACTCCTATCCAAACCCCTCCCTGATGCATCACAGTTAACCTTAACCCACCCTCACGGAGGCCTGCTCCATTTCCTAGTCCCCACAACATGTACATGACCATCTTCTCCGTCCCTCCCTGATATTGCATTAAAATCAGAAACCAACGTGATGGCCTCCTCGACTATTGATTGAACCTAGAGAGTAACCCCGTCAAATACTCTCTTGTTCCGCTTTCTCCATATCATCCATAGCGAATGCGCCATCCAAATCTGACCGTCCGTGCGTGAGCCTGCCACATAAATATTTGAAAACTATTGTAACACCGAATGCGCCTCCTTTCCGCATCGCCACAACAATGATAAGGCTTTCCACACTCCGTGTACCTCCCTACAGTCTCGGAAATACATGCATTGGGTCTCCAACATACTATACTAATCGCACCATGGCTCGATTTGGACCTTCCGACGACATAACAACTCCTTGCATGGAGTAATATTTTTGCATGCTCGCCATTCTAAATTACGCACCGAAGGAGTCATCTTTACCTTCCAAAACAAATTCTAAATCCAATTTGACTTAATTAACAACATTTAATGAACAAAATGAACAACCTTCAAAATGAACAATCTAAATGACCGTTTTACAAAATTGATTCAGTTAACAAACTCTAGTATCGTTCGAAGTTCTGTTTCATTCACAATGATCGAAGGGTGAATACACGTCTTGGTGAATGGTATTTAATTTTTTTGGCGAGATGGGTTTGTTTTGTTTTGTTTGGAAGGGTCTTGGGCAAATGATTGAATTTTGAAGTATCACACGAATTTCTTCAAAAATCGATAAAACTCAAAAAACGCCGTATCCTTTGGTCCAAAAAGCGTGAAACTTTTTTATACACGTTTTATGGTTTATAAAGTGTGTCCGATCAAAAAAATATATAGTTTAAAATTTGGCCTTTTTTGAAAAAGTTCAAAGGGGGTAGTACACGAATTTTTCAAAAATCGATAAAACTCAAAACACGCCGTATCCTTTGGTCCTAAAACCGTGAAACTTTTTTTGTACACGTTTTATGGTTTATAGAGTGTGTCCGATTAAAAAATCAATAGTTTAAAATTTGGCGTTTTTTGAAAAAGTTCAAAGTAGGTAGTACACGAATTTCTTCGAAAATTGATAAAACTAAAAAAAAGTCGTATCCTTTGGTCTAAAAGGGTAATTTTTTTTGTACATGTTTTATGGTTTATAGAGTGTGTCCGATCTAAAAAATTCAATATTTTAAAATTTTTTATTTTTAAAATAAGTTTAAAGGGGTAGTACACGAAATTCTTTGAAAATCGATAAAACTCAAAAAACGTCGTATACTTTGGTCCAAAAAACGTGAAACTTTTTATGTACACGTTTTATGGTTTATAGAGTGTGTCCGATAAAAAAAAAATCAATATTTTAAAATTTGTAATATTTTGAAAAAGTTCAAAGGGGTAGTACACGAAATTCTTCGAAAATCGATAAAACTCAAAAAACGTTGTATCCTTTGGTCCAAAAAGCGTGAAACTTTTTATGTACACGTTTTATGGTTTATAGTGTGTGTACGATAAAAAAAATCAATATTTTAAAATTTTGCATTTTTGAAAAAGTTCAAAAGGAGTAGTACACGAAATTCTTAGAAAATCGATAAAACTCAAAAAACGTCGTATCCTTTGGTCCAAAAGGCGTGAAACTTTTTTTTGTACACGTTTTATGGTTTATAGAGTGCGTCCGATCAAAAAAATCAATAGTTTAAAATTTGGCGTTTTTTGAAAAAGTTCAGAGGGGAGAGTACACGAAATTCTTCGAAAATCGATAAAACTCAAAAAACGTCGTATCCTTTGGTCCAAAAAGGGTGAAACTTTTTTTGTACACGTTTTATGATTTATACAGTGTGTCCGATTAAAAAAATCAATAGTTTAGAAATTGGCGTTGTTTGAAAAAGTTCAAAGTGGATAGTACACGAAATTTCTTCGAAATTCGGTAAAACTCAAAAAACGTCGTATCCTTTGGTCCAAAAAGGGTGAAACTTTTTTGGTACACGTTTTATGGTTTATAGAGTGTGTCGGATCAAAAAAATCAATAGTTTAAAATTTAGCGTTTTTGGAAAAAGTTCAAAGGGGGGTAGTACACGAAATTTCTTCGAAAAACGATAAAACTCAAAAAACGTCTTATCCTTTTGGCCAAAAAGGGTGAAACTTTTTTCTACACGTTTTATGATTTATAGAGTGTGTCCGATTAAAAAAAAATAACAGTTTAAATTTGGCGTTTTTTGAAAAAGTTCAAAGGGGGTACTACACGAAATTCTTCGAAAATCGATAAAACTCAAAAAACGACGTATCCTTTGGTCCAAAAAGCGTGAAAATTTTTTGGTACAAGTTTATGTTTTATAGAGTGTGTCCAATCATAAAAATCTATAGTTTAAAATTTGGCGTTTTTTGAAAAAAATCAAGGGAGGAAGTACACGAAATTCTTCGAAATTGATAAAACTAAAAAAACGTCGTATCCTTTGGAACAAAAAGGGTGATTTTTTTTTATTACACATTTTATGGTTTATATAGTGTGTCCGATTAAAAAAAATCAATAGTTTAAAAATTGGCGTTTTTTGAAATAGTTCAAAGTGAGTAATACACGAAATTGCTTCAAAAATCGATAAAACTTAAAAAAAACGTCGTATCCTTTGGTCCGAAAAGGGGTCAAACTTTTTTTGTACACATTTTATAGTTTATAGAGTGTGTCCGATAAAAAAAATTAATAATTTAAAATTTGTCATTTTTTGAAAAAAATCAAAGGGGGTAGTATACGAAATTCTTCGAAATCGATAAAACTCAAAAAACGTCATATCCTTTATGAATACTTATTTTTTCAATGAATTTACCTTTATCCGCAAAAAGCGTGATACTTTTTTGGTACACGTTTTATGGTTTATAGAGTGTGTTCGATAAAAAAAATCAATAGTTTTAAATTTGACGTTTTTGAAAAAGTTCAAAAGGGTCTAAGTGAATGTGTAAGTTTAAGGTCCTACCGGTGATTCGGATTCCTGAGAATTTTTATGTGCACTTATTTGACTAAGTTGATCGACATTTCACTTAACGCTTTTTTTTGTACGGTGTTTTTGTGATTCAATATTCGTGAATTGATGTATTGTGTTTGCCTAACAAGTCTCATAAATGAACCTCTTCCTTTAACAAAAACCACCTACTTTACAAGTGTTTTTCTTATGAAGTCGCGTGTTTTTAGGGTGTTTTGAGTGGTTTACTCAACTATATAAACTGAAGCAATTCAAATCGAAAAGCCTTAGTTGTGGTGTGAAATTAGGGTTTCGGTTAGAGGAAAAGTTGCGACAAGGAGCCGGAGAAATTGGAGTTACAAAGGACATTGATGTGGATTCGACTCACTGATCATTCAATTGAGTCAAATTCTTCATTCAAGCAACAAAAGTTAGAAAATGTTCGTGAAATTGGGGAGCTACTACCTCAACTGCTGCTTGACACGAGCTTGTAAAATCGATTTTGCGAGTCGAGCAACTGTTACGAATTCAAACAACCGTTGCGAAATGTCTCCTAGCACTGCAGTTAGGGGTTCATGTTTGCATCACAATGTCGAACAACAGGTGAATTGCAATTTCGAGCTTCAGTTTTATTTCTTATATTCTTTCACTGTGTGATGCATCTTGTTCTTTTTATGATCTTCTTGAGTGACTGGACATTGAATTCAGTCCATCTTTACTCATTATAAGCAACATATTACTAATTGTGCTTATTTTAGCGAGTAATTCATGAACAATAATTCTTATAGGTTATATTTGCGGGAGTTTAAAGATTTTTGCTAGAAAATTGAGAAATTTTCAGGGAGGAAATATTATCTCTCCATAGTGTACTCATATCATTGTTTGTTTTTTGTGTAAATGGTTATGTATTAGTCTATTAGATAGAAATAGGGGATGTACAAAAGACCACACGCTAAAAAAGATTCTCTCTCAAAGCCTGCGGAAGAGAGTGAAAGATATGCTAGGTTGACATCAACTATACATAACCGATGTCAAGGCAATCGGTTCAAATGTCGGAATCACGAGTAAGGTTTTTCTAGTTTGCTCCATTATGGTGCTTTGGAACAGTGATAATCTAATGGCCAAATTGGGTGCTGTGTGGAGAATTAAATGTTACCACATTTATTATAAAGGGCGGGCTTAGTATATAGGATTGGTGCACTACTCTGACAATCGGATTTAATGTAGAACCTACTGGGCTTATGTATCGAGTTCGGGCTTAATCCTTATATGTTACATTTAACCCTTGAAGATCAAGATCCTTAAGCACTTAAGTCTTAATAATATGAAAGAGTGAACGTTCAAGGATGAAAATATTGACCTTGGTTAGAGAATCCCTAAACAAGTGGGATTGGAAGGCAAAACATACATGTCCAACAATAGACTTATTCCTACTCTATTCCATTCATCTTGAAACCCCCAAAAAAATTAGAGGATACCATTATTTGTAGGAAACAAATGACTTTGAAATAAAAATATTTTTTTGGAGACAAAGTTGAAATAGTATTTTTCCTTTTTGGGAGTTCAATTCATGCTATATAAACAATTCAGAATCCTAATCTAATCATTCATCCTTCCAATAATCAATAAAAAAAAGAGAGTGAGTTGAGAATAATAACACAGGAAGAAGCTTCCTATCTAAGTCTGAATAAAGGCTTCTTCCTTTCCAATGTTCTTTTATTCCTTATAGTTTCTCTAATTGATATTATAAAAAACAAAACAAAGAAACTCTCAATATAACAATGGAAAATCGAAACATATTTCTGGTAACTTTGATCTTTGCAGTAGCATGCTTCAATGGTGCAAATGCTGAATTCAAGAGTTTTAAGCACACGCCAAAACACGACGATGGAAGTCTGAATTTCTTGGTGATCGGAGATTGGGGAAGAAGAGGTTTATTCAATCAATCTCATGTTGCTGATCAGGTTCTATATTTTCTTATTTCATAAAGTTATTATTTAGATTGATCGTAAAGTATGTATTTTAGCTGAACAACTCTCATATTATTTTGGTTGATTGTAAAATATATTGCAGATGGGTATTGTTGCGGATAAACTAGATGCCGAATTTATCGTATCGACGGGTGATAACTTCTATGATAATGGCTTAACGAGCACCGAAGATCCAGCTTTCCACGAGTCTTTTGTGAATATTTACAATGCTTCGAGTTTGCAAAAACAATGGTACAGCGGTACGTATCATTTTAAGAATATATTCAAATGAAAAATAATGTTTGTTTTTGTTTTCACTTATAATGGATGTGTTTTTGGATTGTAGTTTTGGGAAATCATGACTACAGGGGCAACGTTGAAGCACAATTGAGTGAGGAACTTAGGAAGAAGGATAAGAGATGGCTTTGCATGAGATCTTTCATGTTGGATGCTGGTGAGTACGAAATATTTGTTCCTGACCAAGCAGAGCTCTCGCCTTATATAGTTACCATAGTTAATTAACTTCCATTTTTAATGGTTTATTAGGTACCGTGGATTTCTTCTTCATTGACACTTCACCATTCGTTGATACTTACTTTTTGGATCCTAAGGAGCGAACTTATGACTGGAGAGGCATCTATCCTCGCAGGAAATATCTTTCAACTATGTTGGGGGTAATCAAATGCTATGAAGCTATTCCTAAAATCCTACAAATCTATATATTTCATTGATATATAATATAGTAAACCAATCTTAATTTCTTTTGCCGTTGCTGATTGGTCTTTTTTAGGATTTGTCTCTAGCATTAAACAGCTCTGATGCAACATGGAAGGTTGTCGTCGGTCACCATACAATCAAGAGTGCCTGCATTCATGGAGTCACCGGAGAACTCGTTGTCCATGTCCTTCCAATCTTGAGGGTATAGTCGAACTCAAAACTAGTCAATATTCCATAAAAAATTATAAATAAAGAACGTAATATATAAGTTTGATGGATTAATCCTATAGCCAAATTTGTCATAATCATATATACATGACTAAATCTGACCTTTCGGTTTTAACAGGAACACAATGTCGACTTTTACATGAATGGACATGATCATTGTTTGGAGAGAATCATCAGTTTGGACAGGTATATAACTAATTTACACATGATAGCTAACACAATGAAAAATTTACGACATAAATGAAAACTTTGAGATTTTTCTTGTGCAATGCAGTAAAATCGAGTTCATAACAAGTGGCGGAGGATCAAAGGCGTGGAGAGGTGACTGGCAAGGATGGAGTCCAACGGAGTTGAAGTATGTCTATGGTGGACAAGGTTTCATGTCGGTTCAAGCAAACACAAGTGTTGTTAAGTTCCAATTTTATGACGTTCATGGCGAGACATTGTACCAGTGGAACAAAACCAAGGATCTTCACGCCGATATATGAGAGGAGATCGAAGGAAAACGAAAGTTATAAAAAAATGAAAAATTATGATAAATATGAACTATGGTATAAATTGAAGTTAGCTAGCTACCATATTTTTGTGAAGTTTGTATGAAGCAGTTAGAGGATACTATAGTTACATAGGTACTTAATTACCACTCTCCACAGTAAAGGAAGAGAAGTGGCGTTTGATGTATTGCACTTTTATGCATACTTTATAAATTAATAATAATAAGAAAAATGTATTATATTATTAAATTAGTTTTTCAATTTTTATGGATGAATTAGAAAAAACGGAAAAGACAAATAATAATATATTTGATGGAGATACTGGGGCTTGTTTCATGGAGACTTGATATCTCTAAGCGAACTGAAAGTGTTCTTGTGACATCTCGTCCATGGAAAATTATGACGAACTCGGGAAGATGTAGGCATCAAATACCCAAAATGTTTTTATGTGCAACTTGTAATTTGCAGTCATGTATTTCTTTCGGGACTGTAAGGATTCGGTGATCCTGTAGGAAAGCCTCTTTCCCGGCCGCTCAAGCGAATGTGTGGTTTACTTCTCTTTGTATGGGATCCCGTGGTTGCTTCACAACCTCTCTATCGATGATATTCATGGCCATGGCTTCCCATAGAAAATTTTCATCTCCACTCAGATCCATTCCTTGACGTCTACTTCCATGTTAAGTTCACATGTTTCGTATTGTCGACGTGGGACACATTTTCACATGAACTACTCGAGCCAAATATCCTCCTTGGTGGTGATACCCCTGTGTACCCCATTCACGATTCCTGCTCTCATAATCTCATTCTCGCTTCTCCTCTCCTCTCCTCTCTCAAAAAGACGATACCACACATAGAAGAGAGTACTCTCCTCCCTCGTTGACGACGACCTTCAACATGGATTAATTCTCCTCCTCATATTAATGATGCGAGACTACATAAATCAAAACTAGTTGAAAAATCGGAGATATGAAGATGTGAGATTCTAATGAACATATTGAAAGAATGGATTACGTAAAACAATGGAGAGCAGAGAAGTGCACAATGAAATAATGGAGTAGAAAGAAGTGCAGAAATCGATTATCCTGTTGCGTTTCATCACTCGATTTCTCTTGTACAAAATCGATATAGGTTTGGACGGTTTTGTGCGCAGCAGTTGGCCTCTCTTCTTCGCTCAATCACAAAAACGGAGATAGACAAATGTGAGATTTTGTAGAAGAGAAATCACTTGCAAAAGGCATCATTTTTTTATATTTTCAATTTAGATAAATTAAAACAACAGAAAACGAACAACAACTAAGTAAAACAAATTCCTTTTTTTTTATCAAACAAATCTTCATACATCTAACAAAACATCCGTTACAACACTGCAAAGCTCCGAAGGAAGAGCGCTTAAACCAGAAAAATGCGTAATAAACTAGGACATACACCACCAAGCTAGTGCGCTGCCCTATTTCCTTCCCGTCGAACATGAGACCAACGACAATAGGCAAAATCTGCTACAAGCTTTCGAGTTGTCCACAAAATATTGCATAACCGACCCCTTACATTACTGCTGAGCTTCGTTTATAAGAGACAACGAATCAGACTCACACTCAATGAAACTCCATCCATGGTCCTTTTCTAATTTAAGAGCCCAAAACAAGGCATCCCCCTCCACAACTTCCACCTTCCTTGCTCCCCGCAAGCTTTTAGACGAGGCCAATAAAACCCTTCCAACATCATTACTAGCCACCACACCAATCCCACTCCTATCCAAACCCCTCCCTGATGCATCACAGTTAACCTTAACCCACCCTCACGGAGGTCTGCTCCATTTCCTAGTCCCCACAACATGTACATGACCATCTTCTCCGTCCCTCCCTGATATTGCATTAAAATCAGAAACCAACGTGATGGCCTCCTCGACTATTGATTGAACCTAGAGAGTAACCCCGTCAAATACTCTCTTGTTCCGCTTTCTCCATATCATCCATAGCGAATGCGCCATCCAAATCTGACCGTCCGTGCGTGAGCCTGCCACATAAATATTTGAAAACTATTGTAACACCGAATGCGCCTTCTTTCCGCATCCCCACAACAATGATAAGGCTTTCCACACTCCGTGTACCTCCCTACAGTCTCGGAATACATGCAATTGGGTCTCCAACATACTATACTAATCGCACCATGGCTCGATTTGGACCTTCCGACGACATAACAACTCCTTGCATGGAGTAATATTTTTGCATGCTCGCCATTCTAAATTACGCACCGAAGGAGTCATCTTTACCTTCCAAAACAAATTCTAAATCCAATTTGACTTAATTAACAACATTTAATGAACAAAATGAACAACCTTCAAAATGAACAATCTAAATGACCGTTTTACAAAATTGATTCAGTTAACAAACTCTAGTATCGTTCGAAGTTCTGTTTCATTCACAATGATCGAAGGGTGAATACACGTCTTGGTGAATGGTATTTAATTTTTTTGGCGAGATGGGTTTGTTTTGTTTTGTTTGGAAGGGTCTTGGGCAAATGATTGAATTTTGAAGTATCACACGAATTTCTTCAAAAATCGATAAAACTCAAAAAACGCCGTATCCTTTGGTCCAAAAAGCGTGAAACTTTTTTATACACGTTTTATGGTTTATAAAGTGTGTCCGATCAAAAAAATATATAGTTTAAAATTTGGCCTTTTTTGAAAAAGTTCAAAGGGGGTAGTACACGAATTTCTTCAAAAATCGATAAAACTCAAAACACGCCGTATCCTTTGGTCCTAAAACCGTGAAACTTTTTTTTGTACACGTTTTATGGTTTATAGAGTGTGTCCGATTAAAAAATCAATAGTTTAAAATTTGGCGTTTTTTAAAAAAGTTTAAAGTAGGTAGTCATCGAATTTCTTTGAAAATCGATAAAACTCAAAAAACATCGTATCCTTTGGTCTAAAAAAGGTGAAGCTTGTTTTGTACATGTTTTATGGTTTATAGAGTGTGTCCGATCAAAAAAATTCAATATTTTGAAATTTGTCAATTTTTAAAAATTTTAAAGGGGGGGTAGTAAACGAAATTTTTCAAAAATCGATAAAACTCAAAAAACGTCGTATACTTCGGTCCAAAAAAGTGAAACTTTTTTTGTATACGTTTTATGGTTTATAGAGTGTGTCCGATAAAAAAAACAATATTTTGAAATTTGTAATTTTTTGAAAAAGTTCAAAGGGGGTAGTACATGAAATTTTTCGAAAATCGATAAAACTCAAAAACGTCGTATCCTTTGGTCCAAAAAGGGTGAAACTTTTTATGTACATGTTTTATGCTTTATAGAGTGTGTCCGATAAAAAAAATCAATATTTTAAAATTTGGCGTTTTTGAAAAAGTTCAAAGGGGGTAGTAAACAAAATTCTTAGAAAATCGATAAAACTCAAAAAACGTCGTATCCTTTGGTCCAAAAAACGTGAAACTTTTTTTGTACACGTTTTATGGTTTATAGAGTGTGTCCGATGAAAAAAATCAATAGTTTAAATTTTGGCGTTTTTTGAAAAAGTTCAAAGGGTGGCAGTACACGAAATTCTTTGAAAATCGATAAAACTCAAAAAACGTTGTATCCTTTGGCTTATAGAGTGTGTCTGAGCTTGTTAGGACCCAACTCGTTGGCCCTATTTGACACCTCTAGTTCTCGGACCATCTTCCTGCTGACTGTAAGAGCCTTAGTCTTTGGAGCTTGTTTTGGTCTTAGCCGCCCCCGCGGGTTTAGGGAGTCGCCCCTGCGGCTCGTCCTGTTTTCCGCCCCTGCGGCTCAGGGAACCACCCATGCGATTTCTTGCGGCTGCAGCCGTTTTTGTTGACTGGTTGGACTCGTGCTTTACCCTTTCTTTCCCTTCCTCCTTAAGTTTCTTCCTTGGCTTCTGAGCAAGGGTTTCCATCTTCATTTCTCCAGTTCTCACGTCCTTCTTGCTTCCTTTTTTCCCCTTGATCTTGTGCTTGGATTCCTCTTGGTTTGGAAGAGGTTTTGTGTGGCTTTGGTGGAGGTTGATGTTGTGCATTGTTGCTGAGCTTGGGAGCCAGCTGAGAAGGTGTTTGTGATCATTTCCTTGCCTAGACCAGCAGTAGGTAAGCTCCATTCTTCTTCTTCTCTTCTTTCTTTCTTTGATTCCATATTCCTTAGCTTAGGATTAGATGTATGGAAGGTATATTGATGTTATAATGTGTATGTATATGTATGTGTTTGGATATGGAATGGAGAAGACGTGATGTGATCACGTAAAGATTAGAAGAGAAGTTGGGACTCTATGTTCTGCAGAGTCGCCGCCCCCGCACCTGTGAACTGCCGCTCCTGCGGAAGTGTGTCGCGCCTGGAAGCCGCCGCGGCCGTGGTCACGGTCACCACGCCTGCGGTTTGCCTTGCTTCGCCCCTGCGTCCCTCTTGTCACGTAGGTGCGTCTTGTCCCGGATCTACCTAGAGTAGTATAGATCCTTTCCTTTCCTAGTATGAGCGGGTTAGTAGCATGCTAGGTATGTGTATGAGGATAGAATGATGAGGAATATGATATATCTGTATGCCTTGTTTTTAGGTAGTGTTGTCCTCCAGATTGGAGTGGATCGTGTTTGAGAGTTGATCGTGGTTGAGACTACTTCTGAGGTTGAGGTAAGTCCATAGGACTTACTTAGCTACCATCCTTATATTGGATGTATGCATGAGTGGTGTTTGTTATATGCTTTATAGCATGCAATATTGTTTATTACCGACCTATGATTTAGTGACCGTCCATTGTAGTGGCTGTGACAACTTGTCTTTTATCCCGTAGTGGAGTCTGGGAAGTTCTCTGTAGTCAGGCTAGATCTGGTATACTGGAAGGACACTTACCACTTCTTATGGTATACGGGAAGGTGCGCTTATACCACTCCTGCTAGCTATAGCACTCAGAGGCGAGGATTATATATATTCCTCGTGTCACATATATTCATATGTAGATATTTATACGATTTGAGTGTTGGACTATATAAAGATAATTAACCGGGTAAAGGTGTGACAACATGTTTATATGTTATGATTCCTGAAGTGTGTTTGTGCTCTTGCATCTTCTATATATATGTATATGGTAACGGTTTTATACCGTGTTGTAGATCCTTTGCAGGTAGAAGAGCTGCAGAGTGATCCAGAGTGGGTGATCCTCTGAGGGCTCCGTACACTGGGTCTTTATCGTGGGATATGGGATCTTTTGTCACGTACAGTTATATGTTTTGATTGTACTCAGCGGTGTAACACCCCGAATCCGTAGGACTCGAAGTGCTACTGGGCTAGGATCTCACAATGGATCCTGACCCTAGCCTGACAACAAGTTCACTGAATCTTACAACAAGGCACAAATAGATTAAAACAAAACATAAAACTGATATATATACATATCAAAAAGGTAATACAGAGTACTGCTGAGTACAAAGTCAAAACATAAATCTGTACAACATAAATAACCCATATCCCACGATATCGCCCAGTGTACGGAGCCCTCAGCAGATCACCCCTCTGGATCACTCTGCAGCTCTCCTAACCTGCAAAGGATCTACAACACGGTATAAAACCGTTAGCTAACCATACACATATATAAGAAGATGCTAGAGCACAAACACACATAAGAAATTATAACATATCAACATGCTTTCACACATTTACCCGGTTATTATCTTTATAACGTTAATCATTCAAATAATATATTTGCATATGAATATATGTGACACAAGGAATGTATATAACTCTCTCCTCTGCGTGCAATAGCTAGCTGGAGTGGTATCAACGCACTTTCCCGTATACCATATGGAGTGGTAGGTGCCCTTTCCGTGTACGAGATCTAACCTCATACATATATATCAAATCAATCACAACAGAATATCTACCTAGAGGGGGTCCTACCCCGTCCTCTACCTAGAGGGGGTCTACCTCTACCTCGTCTAGCTGCAGGTTAGGCTCTAGTCTGAACCATCTACAGAAGACGTAAACCTAACTTAGAAGGCTATATATATGCCATATGTATAGGTATATATCAAATCAATCACAACAAAATATCTATATATATCTATACTGTCGAGATCTTCAGAGGGGCGATGGCTCACGTACACGATATCCCAAAACATTTGTACTCAATTCAAAACCAAAACCTTTTGAAAAGTCAGACCCCTTTCGGGTTCTGCTTATTTATCTATTCGACCTTTATCGCAGATTTCTAGTGTCATTGTTGTCAACTTGGCTCTGATACCAACTTTATAACACCCCGAATCCGTAGGACTCGAAGTGCTACTGGGCTAGGATCTCACAATGGATCCTGACCCTAGCCTGACAACAAGTTCACTGAATCTTACAACAAGGCACAAATAGATTAAAACAAAACATAAAACTGATATATATACATATCAAAAAGGTAATACAGAGTACTGCTGAGTACAAAGTCAAAACATAAATCTGTACAACATAAATAACCCATATCCCACGATATCGCCCAGTGTACGGAGCCCTCAGCAGATCACCCCTCTGGATCACTCTGCAGCTCTCCTAACCTGCAAAGGATCTACAACACGGTATAAAACCGTTAGCTAACCATACACATATATAAGAAGATGCTAGAGCACAAACACACATCAGAAATTATAACAAATAAACATGCTTTCACACATTTACCCGGTTATTATCTTTATAACGTTAATCATTCAAATAATATATCTGCATATGAATATATGTGACACGAGGAATGTATATAACCCTCGCCTCTGCGTGCAATAGCTAGCTGGAGTGGTATCAACGCACTTTCCCGTATACCATATGGAGTGGTAGGTGGCCTTTCCGTGTACCAGATCTAACTAGCTTACATAGAACTTCTCAGTCTCCACTACAGGATGAAAGGTAAGTTGTCACAACCACTACACTGGACGGTCAATATAACATAGGTCGGTAATGACTAATGAACCATATCGCATGCTATAAAGCATATAACAAACACCACTCATGCATACATCCCATATAAGGATGGTAGCTAAGTAAGTCCTATGGACTTACCTCAACCTCAGGAGTAAACTCAACCACGATCAACTCTCAGATACGTCCACTCCAATCCGGAGGACAACACTGCCTAATATCAAGGCATATAACATATATCAAACTCATATCCATCAAAGCGTCACACCTAGACCCAAGGGATCCATAAGGATCATATCCTAACTCACAAACCTCAAAGCCAAAACCGACATAAACGATAACGTACTCATCATCGTTCTAACCTCATACATATGCCTAGCATGCTACTAACCCGCTCATACTAGGAAATGAAAGGATCTACCTAAATCTTGGTAGACCCGGGACAAGACGCACTTGCGTGACACAAGAGACGCAGGGGCGGAGTAAGGCAATCCGCAAGCGCGGAGAAGCTCAACCGCAGGCGCGGTGACAGAGCCGCATGCAACACAGGCGCTGGCGCGGGCGCTGAGACAGTGGCCACGGGGGCGGCAAAATCCGGGCGCGGGTGCGGTGACTGGGTTCCCGCAGAGGCGGCAGAATCCGGACGCAGGGGCGGCGACAATGCAGAACGTAGTCCCGTGAGTTCTCTTCCACTCTTCACGTGATCAAATCACGTCTTCTTCATTCCAGATTCACACACATACATATATATACACATTCCAACATCAATCTATAGTCAATTCATCTAATCCTAAACTAAGGAAGGAAGAACAAGAAAGAAGGAAAGGAAGGAAAAGCAAGAAGCTCACCTCTACTGCTGTGATCACCCAAGGAAAGAACAAACACACTCTCAGCTGGCATCACAAGCTCAACAAACATACACAAAAGCAACCTCAGCAAAGCCACACCACAACTCTCTTGAAAACTTCAAGAGATCTCACACACAAGATCAAGGAGATGAAAGAGGAAGCAAGAAGGATGTAGGAAGGCTGGGAATGAAGTGATGAAGAAGCCCTTGATCAGCTAAGGAAAAGAATAAGAGGAGGAAAGAGTAAAGCACGGGTCAAAGGGTCAACAATGCCGGCTGCAGCCGCCGGAAACTGCAGGGGCGGTTCCCTGAGCCGCAGGGGCGGGAACCCGCAGGGGCGGCACACATACCCGCGGGGGCGGCTAAGGTAAGCTAGGTCCAAAAAGACTAAGGCTCTTACACCTCACCCCCCTAAAAACAAGTTTCGTCCCGAAACTTGTAAAATCCTCAAACCACTCGGACTCACAAGCCGAGGTACAACTCTCTCTATAACCTCAAACATAAGCATGGAGGAAACCATCAACTCCAGTAACAAAACACTATCCAAGGCATAGAGGAAAACCATCTCTAGCCGAACCATAAACATATCACAAGGCATAGAGGAATCACATCTCTAGCCATATCATACTCATAACAGAAAGGTATGGAGGAAAAACATCTCCAGCAACACTATGTCCATCAAAATAGCATGGAGAAATAACATCTCTAGCTGAATCCTAAACGTATCACAATAGCATGGAGGAAAGAGCCATCTCCAGCTATAAACATGAATCATACTAGCACAACAAGATCTAAAAAGATCATAATCACATCATAGCTAGCACGAAAATAAACACATCATGGCATATAAGCACATAAGCATAACACTCACCAAGATAGTACTAAGATCTACTCGGTGATCCTACTGGTGCATCTAACTCGGCATAGAACTCTGGATAGTTCCTCTGGATACTATCCCTAGTCTCCCATGTAGCCTCATCAGGTCCTCGTCTCGACCACTGTATCCTCAACATAGGAATGTCCTTCGAACGCAGGCGTCTCATACCTCGTTCTAGGACTGCAATCGGGTGCTCAACATGTTATAATAAGACAATAAATCTAGGTATACTGATATAATGGGCCAGGGGAAACATATTTTGGGCCCATGGATTAATGGGCCCGGGGAGACAGAGGGGTGCGGGGGGCTCCGCCCCCGCGGAGGATTCAATCTATTTATAGAATTCTATCTATTTATAAGGAATTCTATCTATTTGTAGGATTCTATCTATTTATAGAGGATTCTATCTATTTATGGTTATAAATAGATAGGTTTAGGGTTGTATTCATTATCCACCAAAGTATATTGAAAACCCTAGCTGCAAGGTTTGTGTAGCAAAACCACAAAATGTTTTGTCTTCTTCTCTCTATTTCTGAAGTAACTCGTTGAAAGATCACAACAACTGGTATCAAGAGCAAGGTTGTCGATGAGTTCCGTTGCAAAATTTGAGGTTCCGCTATTCAACGGAACTGACAACTTCGTTCTTTGGCAGCGACGAGTTAAGGATCTGCTAACGCAACAGGGGATGTTGAAGGCGTTGAAGGAGGCAAAACCGGAGTCGTTGAAAGACGACGAATGGGAGGAGATGCAGGAGAAGGCAACGTCGGTCATTCGGCTCTGTTTGGCAGACGAGGTAATATACCACGTTATTGATCTCAAATCTTGTCAAGAGATTTGGACTCAATTGGAGAAATGGTATATGTCAAAATCTTTGTCTAGCAAATTGTATCTCAAACAAAGATTGTATGGGTTGAAAATGGTGGAAGGTTCTGACTTGGTGAAACACGTGAATATTTTCAATCAAATTATTGGGGATTTGGCTCGGGTGGATGTAAAACTTGGAGATGAAGATAAAGTTATGATCTTGCTATGTTCTCTACTCTCTTCATTTGAGAATCTAGAGATGACGTTGACGTGTAGGAAAGACGAGATAAGTCTTGATACGGTGTCAACAACGTTGCTTTCACAAGCCGAACGACGACAACATACCAGTGAGAGTTCTCAAAGCGAAGGGTTTTATGTTAGAGACAACCAGGATAGAGGGAGGACAAAAGAGAAGCAAGAAGGAAGCAACAAGCAATCCAGGTCTAAGTCCAAGGGTAAAAAGCCAGTAACTTGTTACTTCTGCAAGGAGGAGGGTCACTTCAAACGTGATTGTCCTGCCAGGAAGAAGAAGTACGAAGATAAGAAGTCAGAGGAATCTTCAAGATCAGAAAACGTGGTGCAGAAAGATGACTCAGATGGTGCAGATTCTGATATGCTCTCTGTGACGTTAGGCAACTACTCAGATGTATGGATCATGGATACGGGATGTTCATTTTACATGACTCCGAATAGAGATTGGTTTGAGACGTACAAGTCTGGAACTTTTGGCTCCGTCCGATTAGAAGACAACAAGGCTTGTGATGTTGTTGGCATTGGGCAGATAAAGGTGAGGATGCACGATGGTGTGATTCGAACATTGACTGACGTGCGTCACATTCCAGCTCTAAAGAAAAATCTGATTTCCTTGGGGACTTTGCATGTGAAAGGGTTTTGTTTCAAAACAGAAAAGGAATGTGTAAAGGTGAGCAAGGGGGCAATGACAGTTATGAAGGGGCATATTACATCGGGTAATATCTACCGGTTGGTAGGGAGTACCGTTGCAGGTGGAGTTGCAGCCGTGGCTTTTGAGACAGATTACACAACTCTGTGGCATATGCGCTTGGGTCACATTGGCGAAAGGGGGATGATTGAGCTTCACAAGCGAGGTCTCTTGGATGGTGTGAAGGGTTTCAAGTTTTGGGATCCTGTTGCAAAGAAACGGATGATGAATCGAGATGCTGTATTTGATGAGCAAGCAATGCTTCTACATGCCAAGGAAGTTGAGAAACTTGCAGTTACTGAGACTGAATCCAGATCAGCAGTGGAGGTGGAGCTTTCAGATTTTAGCACACCTACACCAGCAGGTGGGGAGCATGATGTAGTTTAGCAACAGGTAGAGAGTTTTGTTTCTGGCAGAAGCAGACACATCACAAGGGGCCCTATAAGATACGGTTTTGAGGAGATGGTTAAATATGCTCTAGTCATTGTCACAGATGATCCATCCAACTTTCGAGAGACTATTCATAGTCAGGAGAAAGAAGGATGGGTAGGTGCTATGGCTGAGGAGATCGAATCTCTCCATAAGAACAGGACGTGGGAGTTGGTTCCTCTTCCAGCAGGTAAGAGGGCAATAGGATACAAATGGGTGTTCAAGAAGAAACAAGGCATCTCACAGAAAGAAGGCATAAGGTACAAGGCACGGCTAGTAGCTTCTGGTGAGATCATCCTGGAGAAGGTGCACACTTCTTAGAATGCAGCTGATATGAAGACCAAACCAGTTACCGCAGACAAATTCAAGCATTGCTTGGATTTGGTTCATGTCACTCGTTGTTAGATGAGTGAGAAAATCCCCTGTCAAGACAAACAAGGAGGATCTGGCGACAAGATCCCGGAGTTGTATGTGTTTCCAATTTTTTGTATTAGATTATGTTGTCTAGGTGGAGATTGTTATAATAAGACAATAAATCTAGGTATACTGATATAATGGGCCAGGGGAAACATATTTTGGGCCCATGGATTAATGGGCCCGGGGAGACAGAGGGGTGCGGGGGGCTCCGCCCCCGCGGAGGATTCTATCTATTTATAGAATTCTATCTATTTATAAGGAATTCTATCTATTTGTAGGATTCTATCTATTTATAGAGGATTCTATCTATTTATGGTTATAAATAGATAGGTTTAGGGTTGTATTCATTATCCACCAAAGTATATGGAAAACCCTAGCTGCAAGGTTTGTGTAGCAAAACCACAAAACGTTTTGTCTTCTTCTCTCTATTTCTGAAGTAACTCGTTGAAAGATCACAACACAACAAAAGTGTGGTCCGGCTCAACCACCAAATCATCATAACTCACGATATGTCTCGGATCTGGTATGTACTCCCTCAGTTGAGACACGTGAAACACAGGGTGAACACCCTCTAATCTCGGAAGCAAAGCCAATTTGTATGTTGCGCTCCCAACCCGATCCAGAATCTCGAACGGTCCGACATATCGGGGACTCAGCTTCCCCTTAATGCCAAAACGTCTAACACCTCGTGTCGGGGACACTCTCAGCCACATGGGCTCCAACTCTTAACTCTAGAGGTTTGCGCCTCCTTGTACCTTATGCCTTCTGACGGCTCTGCGCAGTTAGCATCCGCTCTCTAATCAGTGCTACTCGAGCCATATCATCCTGAATCTGATCAGGTGTCAAACCACTAACAATTTCTCTGCTTATCCCAGCATAATGGAGTACGGCATCTCTGTCAATACAATGCCTCATATGGGGCCATCCCAATAGATGCATGCCAGCTGTTGTATGAGAACTCAACAAGTGGGAGATGATCCGTCCACACTTGCCCCCAATCCAACACACAAGCTCGCAACATATCCTCCAGTGTCTGAATGGTCCTCTTTGACCGACCATCTGTCTGAGGATGGAACGCAGTCGTGAAGTGCAAACTGGTCCCCATGGCAGTCTGAATCTGCTGCCAAAACCTCGAGGTAAATCGTCCATCTCTATATGAGACGATCGTCCTCGGTATACCATGGAGTCTCACTATCTGCCTAGTTTACTCCTCAGCTAATCTGCTCACCGACCACGTCTCCCTAATAGGAATGAATCGTGTCGTCTTCGTCAATCTGTCCACAATAACCCAAATAGCATCAAAACTCCGGCTCAGTCTTAGCCCGGTCACACAATCCATGGTGACGTCCTCCCACTTCCTCTGTGGAACAGGAAGTGGATGGAGCTCACCTCCAGGTCTGCAATGCTCTATCTTGACCTGCTAGCAGGTCGCACACTGTGCCACAAATCTGGCCACATCGGGCTTCAGCCCTCCCCACCAATATAAACGTAGGAAGGCTGAGAATAAAGTGATGAAGAAGCCCTTGATTAGCTAAGGAAAAGAATAAGAGGAGGAAAGAGTAAAGCACGGGTCAAGGGGTCAACAAAGCCGGCTGCAGCCGCCGGAAACCGCAGGGGCGGTTCCCTGAGCCACAGGGGCGGAAACCCGCAGGGGCGGCACACATGCCCGCGGGGGCGGCTAAGGTAAGCTAGGTCCAAAAAGACTAAGGCTCTTACAAGCGGTACCTTGTATAAACCTTTTGATTTATATATCACAGTTTTATGTTTTGGTTTTAATCTATCTGTGCCTTGTTGTAAGATCTAGTGAATTTGTTGTCAGGCAAGGGTCAGGATCCATTGTGAGATCCTAGCCCAGTAGCGCCTCGAGTCCTACGGATTCGGGGTGTTACAAAGTTGGTACCAGAGGGTTAGGTTGACAATAATGGCACTTGCAATCTGCAATAAAGTTCGAATAGATAAATAAACAGAACCCGAAGGGGTGTGACTTTTTAAAAGGTTTTAGTTTTTAAATGAGTACAAATGTTTTGGGATAGCGTGTACGTGAAGCCATCACCCCTATGAAGATCTCGACAGTATAGCTATATATAGGTGATTGACTTTATATATATCTATACATATGGCATACATATAGCCTTCTAAGTTAGGTTTATATCCTCTGCAGATGGTTCGGACTAGAGCCTTACTTGCAGTTAGACGAGGTAGGGGTAGACCCTCTCTAGGTAGAGGATGAGGTAGGATTCCCGCTGGTGATACACGTGCAGCGGAAGAGACTCACGAGGATGTTGCTGAGAGTGTCGTTCCTGAGACTGGGAACGGTGCAGCTGGGAGTCAGAGATCATAGAGAGTCCAGTCAGAGGACTCAGATCGTGTTTCCATGGGGGGATCAGAGTTCCGTGCTTATATCAGACGAGTAGAGGAGGCTGCCAGAGCAGGTAGACGTGCCTCTAATCTACGGGCACAAGAGGGATCATCTGAGAGATCCCACGGAGTTACTCAGGTGCCAGCTGTACAGGCACATGTTGCTGAGACTGCTCGGGTTCAGGAGGAGCATCGAGGGCCTAGACCAGATACCTGGTTGAAGGCATTCCACCAGACGGGTGTACCCCCTTTCTCTGGGAAGGTGGGGCTGGAGGTTGAGTTATGGATCGGGCACGTGGACTCAGTTCTGGAGTCTATTAGATGTCCAATAGATAGGCAGATAGAGTTGGTGCAGACTCTATTCAGAGATTTAGCACAACACTGGTGGAGATCTTTACGGGGTCAGATTAGTAGTTATGATCAGATGAGGACCATGATTAGAGAGCGTTTCTGCCCTGCCTCACTGAGGAGGGAAAAACTGCGAGATTTTGTTGAGGCTGGATTTGAGGATGTACCAGTCTCAGAGGCTATCAGGAGGTTCCAAGAGGAGTTGGCTTTGCTGGGTCCAGCTGCACCTCCTACAGATCAGCATGTGTATCTCTTTTCTCGACGACTAAGGGATGCTACCCGGACTTACATGGCGGGGTTTCACTGTGAGACTTTGATGGATTATCAGGATAGAGCTTCCGATTATGAGAGGGAGCGAGCTGGGCAGAGGAGAGCTTCTCAAACCGGAGGGTCTGAGAAGAGACAGCGTACTGGGCAGACCAGTGGTACTGGTGGAGCTGCTAGTGTTGGGCGAGGCCAGAGACGCCAGAGTTACCCCTCATCTGCACCGGTTGCAGATAAGGGACGTCAGTGTTATAACTGTGGTGATCCAAGACATATGAGGCCAGAGTGCACGAGGCCGCTAGTGACTTGCTACACCTGTGGTAGACCAGGTCACAGAGCTGTTTTTTGCCGACAGGGCGGAGCTGCATCTCAACAGGGTTCTTCTCCTGCTAGTGTAGCGGGAGGTGGGCAGAGACCACCTCAGCAGCATCAAAGAGTCCCAGACCGTCCTACGACTCAGGGATCTGCTCCTGGGCCGAGTAGAGAAAGAGGTCGTGGTGGGAGTACCATGGACACCAGAGGACCACAGGGTCGAGTTTTTGAACTGAGGAGTGCAGAGGAGCCAGCTGCACCGACTACTACAGGCACCATTCTGATTCATGGTTTACCTGTTAGAGTCTTATTTGATACGGGTGCTACGCATTCTTTTATCTCTGATGCATGTGTTGAGCGTCTGCGTCTAGATACGACTGAGGGGATACCCTTTAGTATAGGGTTATCCGATGGTAGTAGCGTCAGAGGTACCCGTGAGATTCGTGACTGTCCCATTTCTGTAGGGACCCGTGTATTGCTTGTTGACTTCTTTGTCATGCCATTAGAGCATGAAGAAGTTATTCTAGGTATGGATTGGATGGATACACACCAGGCAGTATTAGATGTAGGTAGGAGGACTGTTACCCTCTCTCCGAGTTAGGTCAAATAGAGGTTTTCCGAGGTTGGGCCCTTGGAAAATCCGGCATGGTTATCAGTGCGATACGGGCAACGAGATTGATTGCACAGGGTTGTGAGGCCTTCTAGTATTATGCCATGAAGGAAGGAGAGAGTCCAGCATTAGAGGATATCCCAGTAGTCTGTGAGTTTACAGATGTATTTGTTGAGCCGTCCAATTTGCCGCCTCAAAGGAGCGTGGACTTTGGCATTGATTTAGAGCATGGTACGAGACCTATCTTGAAGGCCCCATACTGGATGGCGCCTGTCGAGATGTTGGAGCTGAAGAAGCAACTTGAGGAGCTGGCTGAGAAGGGCTTCATCCGCCCTAGCGTATCCCCATGGAGAGCATCTGTCCTCTTTGTACGGAAGAAGGACAGATCGTTGAGATTGTGTATTGATTACAGGGAGCTGAATAAGGTGACCATAAAGAACAAGTATCCATTGTCTCGTATTGATGATTTGTTAGATCAGCTTCAGGGAGCGACTGTATTCTCCAGGATTGACCTGCGCTCAGGATATCACCAGCTGAGGGTGAGAGAGCAGGACGTACACAAGACAACATTCCGGACCAGATATGGACACTACGAGTTTGTAGTGATGCCATTTGGACTTACGAATGCCCCAACAGTTTTTATGGAGTTGATGAACAATATCTTCATCGACTTCCTAGATCAGTTTGTGGTGGTTTTCATTGACGATATTCTGGTATACTCTCGCAGTGGAGAGGAGCATGCAGGACATCTGAGGACTGTATTGCAGGTTTTATGGGATAGAGAACTTTATGCTAAGTTCTCCAAGTGCGAGTTTTGGATGCCAAAGGTAGCATTCCTAGGTCACATTGTATCCGCCGAGGGGATCAAGGTTGATCCGGCGAAGATAGTGGCAGTAGCTGCATGGACTACACCGACGAACGTCAAGGAAGTACGTAGCTTCCTTGGCCTAGCCGGTTATAACAGACGCTTTGTGGAGGAATTCTCTGTGATTGCCCGTCCACTGACGAGTTTGCGGAGGAAGACTACCAGGTTTGTATGGTCTGAGAAGTGTATGCAGAGTTTTGAGGAGCTGAAGAGACGTCTGACTTCTGCTCCTATTTTAGCACAGCCAGAGGGTACGACTGATTTTGTGGTTTACAGTGATGCATCCAAGCTAAGCTTGGGATGTGTACTGATGCAGCGAGGCAGAGTGATTGCATATGCGTCTAGACAGCTGAAGGCGTATGAGGAGAACTACCCGACTCATGATCTAGAGTTGGCAGCGGTAGTTCATGCACTGAAGATCTGGAGACATTACCTGTATGGTGCCACATGTCAGATCTTCACAGACCATAAGAGTCTGAGGTACATTTTCACGCTGCGGGAATTGAATAACCGCCAGCATAGATGGCTCGAGCTGATCAAGGATTTTGATCTGGAGATTCTGTATCATCCAGGATCATCCGGGGAAGGCGAACGTTGTCGCCGACGCCCTGAGCAGGAAGACGCTTCGAGAGCAGACGATTGCGAGGCTGACAGTTCAGCATCAGTTGTAGAGGGATCTGATCTGGTTAGAGTTGAACATCCAGTTTCCTGATGAGGATGCCCGGCTGAGTACTTTAGAGGTTCTACCTGATCTGTTGGGTGAGATCCAACAGAAGCAGGAGACCTGCCCGACCTTGATGAGGATCAGAGAGCGGATGTCTCGGGATGAGGCACCACAGTTTCTTCTGAGAGCAGATGGAGTATTGAGACGCCGTGGTCGCGTCTGTGTACCTGCTGATGCAGATTTACGTTAGAGGATTTTTTAGGAGGCTCATTGCACCCCTTACTCTGTACATCCAGGTACGAGTAAGATGTATAAAGATCTGAGACGTCTATATTGGTGGGGAGGGCTGAAGCCCGATGTGTCCAGATTTGTGGCACAGTGTGCGACCTGTCAGCAGGTCAAGATCGAGCATTTCAGGCCTGGAGGTGAGCTCCATCCACTTCCTGTTCCACAGAGGAAGTGGGAGGATGTCACCATGGACTTTGTGACTAGATTGAGGCTGAGCCGGAGTTTTGATGCCATCTGGGTCATAGTTGACAGGATGACGAAGACGGCACGTTTCATTCCTATTCGGGAGACGTGGCCGGTGAGCAGATTAGCAGAGGAGTACACTAGGCAGATAGTGAGACTCCATGGGGTACCGAGGACGATCGTCTCATATAGAGATGGACGATTTACCTCGAGATTCTGGCAGTAGATTCAGACTGCCCTGGGGACGAGTTTGCACTTCACGACTGCGTTCCATCCTCAGACAGATGGTCAGTCAGAGAGGACCATTCAGACCCTGAAGGATATGTTGCGAGCTTGTGTGTTGGATTGGGGACATATGTGGACGGATCATCTCCCACTTGTTGAGTTCTCATACAACAACAGCTGACATGCATCTATTGGGATGGCCCCATATGAGGCACTGTATGGACAAAGATGTCGTACCCCGTTATGTTGGGATGAGCAGAGCAGTGTTAGTGGTTTGACACCTGATCAGATACAGGATGATATGGCTCGAGTAGCACTGATTCGAGAGCGGATGCTGACTGCCCAGAGCCGTCAAAAGTCTTATGTTGATAGGAGGCGTAGACCTCTAGAGTTTAGAGTTGGAGCCCATGTGTGGCTGAGAGTGTCCCCGACACGAGGTGTTAGGCGATTTGGCATTAAGGGGAAGTTGAGCCCCCGATATGTCGGACCGTTCGAGATTCTGGATCGAGTTGGGAGTGCAGCTTACAGATTAGCCTTGCCCTTGAGATTAGAGGGTGTTCACCCTGTGTTTCACGTGTCTCAACTGAGGGAGTATATACCAGATCCGAGACACATCGTGAGTTATGATGATTTGGTGGTTGAGCCGGACCACACTTTTGTGGAGCATCCGATTGCAGTCCTAGAACGAGGTATGAGACGCCTGCGTTCGAAGGACATACCTATGTTGAGGATACAGTGGTCGAGACGAGGACCTGATGAGGCTACATGGGAGATCGAGGATAGTATCCAAAGGAACTATCCAGAGTTCTATGCCGAGATAGATATACCTGTAGGATCTACGAGTAGATCTTAGTACTATCTTGGTGAGTGTTTGCTTATGTGCTTATATGCCATGCTGTGTTTATTTTCGTACTAGCTTGATATGATGTGTGATCTTATTAGATCTTGTTGTGCTAGTGCGATTGTTTATAGATGGAGATGGTTCGTTCCTCCTTGCTTTTGTGATGTTGGTTGGCTAGAGATGGTTTTCCTCTATGCCCTGGATAGTGTTTGTGCTGGAGTTGATGGTTTCCTCCATGCTTATGTTTGAGGTTATAGAGAGAGTTGTACCTCGGCTTGTGAGTCCAAGTGGTTTGAGGATTTTACAAGTTTCGGGACGAAACTTGTTTTTAGGGGGGTGAGGTGTGAGAGCCTTAGTCTTTGGAGCCGTTTTTGGCCTTAGCCGCCCCCGCGGGTCTGTGAGGTCGCCTCTGCTGCTCCTTTGTTGTTCCGCCCCTGCGGCCAGGGAACCCGCCCCTGTGGTTTCCGCTGGCTGCAGCCGGTTAGGCCACAACAGTGGTGAGCAGTTCCGGCGGCTGCGGCCAGTGAACACGTCCTCCTTGCTTCTCCTTCATCCTTCTTGAGCTTGTTTTTGGTTTTCCCTTGAGTTGGAAGAGTTTTGTGTGGTTTTGTGGTTGTTGATGAGCTATGAGCATGGCTGAGCTTGGAAGCCAACTGAGGTGCTAGTGGTGAGCAGTTCCTGGTTAGGCCACAACAGTGGTAAGTCTTTTTCTCCTTCTTTTCTTCTTTCTTCCTTTGTTTCTTCCTTCCTTAGCTTAGGATTAGATGCATTGATCATAGGGTGATGTTGGAACGTGTATGTTTATGCATGTGTGTGAATCTAGAATGATAAATACGTGATTTGATCATGAGAAGAGCCGAAGAGGAATCGCGGGTTCACGTTCTGCACAGACGCCGCCCCGCGCCTAGAAACCGCCGCCCCTGCGGAAGCCGTGCCACAACGCCAGTGCCTGCGCCGTGCCTGCGTTTGCCTGCAGCCTTGTCACCGCGCCCGCGGCTGAGTTCCGCCGCGCCTGCGGGTTGCTTGCTCCGCCCCTGCGTCCCTTGTGTCACGCAGGTGCGTCTTGTCCCAGATCTACCTTAAGTTAGGTAGATCCTTTCATTTCCTAGTATGAGCGGTAGTAGCATGCTAGGTAGCGGATGTTGATGAGTATGATATAGATATGCCGGTTACGGCTTTGAGGTTTACGAGTTGGATATGATCCTTATGGATCCCTTGGGTCTAGGTGTGACCCTTTGTGTGATAGGAGTTTGATATATATGTATGCCTTGTATAGGCCATGTTATCCTCCAGTTTGGAGTGGACTGAGTTTGAGGGTTGATCGAGTTGAGACGACTACGAGGTTGAGGTAAGTCCGTGGGACTTACTTAGTTGTCATTCCTATATTGGATGTGTGCATGAGTGGTGTTTGTTTACAGCATGTGTTATGATGGTCACCGACCTATGGTATATTGCTTGCCCATTGTAGGGCCGTGATAACTTGCCCTTTCATCCCGCCGGGAGTCTGGGAGGTTCTTTGTAGGCAGGCCAGACCTGGTAAACGGTTCGGGCACTCTCCATTCACTTAGGGTACACGGGGAGGTGTTCCAGGCACCATTCCAACTGGCTATTGCACCCAGAGGCGAGGATTATATTCCTCGTGTCACATTTGTTTATATGGATATATATACGAGTTGATTGCTGGACTTTATAAAGATAATGAACCGGGTAATGTGTGACATCATGTCGACGTGTTTAGTATTATTTGATGTGTGTTTGTGCTCTGCATCTCTTATATATGTGTATGGTTAGCTAACGGTTTTATACCGTGTTGTAGATACTTTGCAGGATAGGAGAGCTGCAGAGTGATCCAGAGTGGGTGATCCGCTGAGGGCTCCGTACGCTGGGGCGTTATCGGGGATATGGGTTCTTTTGTACAGTGTGGTTTTATTTGTACTCAGCGGTACATTGTATTACCTTTTGGATATATATATATATATATATATCAGTTTCATGTTTTGTTTTAATCTATTTGTGTCTTGTTGTAAGATCAGTGAAATTGTTGTCAGGCTAGGGTCAGGATCCATTGTGAGATCCTAGCCCAGTAGCACCCTGAGTCCTACGGATTTGGGGTGTTACAGTGATGCATGATCATAACACACCATGAAAAATATGGTTTATTGTCACCTTGTGGTGGTGTTGGTTGTGGAGGATTGAGTAGGTCTTCAGACGTACTCATCCTTCGCAGGAGAAGACCATTTTCATCTCTAACAAGGTTAGCTTCATGCAAGCTGCAGTTGCTAGAAAAATTACCGTAAAGGAAACAATGAATAAGACCTGGTTGTGGGTCAAGCGGACGCCTCCTCAAGAGGGTTACTACAAACTGAACACGGATGGTGCCGTCAACTCGGAAATCGGTGGTGCTACTGCCAGAGGTTTGATTAGGGATTGCAATGGCCAATGGGTTGGTGGATTCGGTTTTAACATTGGAAATTGCACTGTTCCTATGGCGGAGTTGTGGGGACTATGCTCAAGGCTCTATTTGGCTTGGAATTTAGGATACCGTAACATTCAGGTCGAAATTGGCTCCAAGCTTGTGGTGTTGTTGGTTAAGAAATATGTCCCACCAACTCACCATCTCTTCAGTCTGGTATTGAGGTGCCAAGACTTCCTCCGTAGAGATTGAAATATCCAATTTCGCCACATCTATCGGGAAGCAAATGTTGTGGCCGATTTTATTGCTTCTTTTGTATTTTCATTACCGCTTGACTATCATTTTCTTAGTGACCCTCTAGCAGGGCTTTGTTCGATTATTAAGACTAATGCACAAGGTGTGGCGAACCTTAGGCTTATTCCTTGTTAGCCTTTTTCTCATGTTGTTCAAATTAATTAAGACGGATACTTAGGTATCACCGTCACTTTTACCAAAAAAAAAAAGTTTTTTTTTTATATTTATCAATGAACAAAAGAAAACGTAATTCTACAAAATCATAAATGTGTCACTAGGATATTTATCAATCAACAAAATAAAACGTAATTCTACAAAATCACAAATTTGTTAGTATTTATTATACCATTTAAAATATTGTTTCTCAAAATAGATTTAAACCACGGTCCAACCCATCTTCTACGAAATCTATGTCAATATCGATCAAAGATGTTCCTGCATAGAAATGTTGTACAATCAATGACTCGGTGTTGTTGATTGACGGTGGAGGTATTTGTTAGAATGTAACGCCCTAAATTTGGAATCCGATGTATCACTAGGATGTGGATCACACAGTGTGTCCACAAGAATTAGCCTGACAAACAATTCATTATTGGACATTCTAAAAAGAGCACAACAAAATATTAAACAAATCATCAAATCTTTTTGTTATAAAATAGTTTAAGTAGTGCTAACTTGAAATCATGCAAAACTGATATGACAAAGACTGAACCAACTTCAACGAAATAAACCCATCAACAAAAGCAAAAGACCAAGGCTCAACAACCTTCCCAAAATCCGAAGTCACACGTGAGTGTGGTTGTACATCTCTCCTGAGAATGTAGTCTCCAAGACAAGTCCAATACCTGAACAAAGTCCTAAAATGACAACAAGGGAACCATTATCTAACATTCCAAAAATGGAGTCTAAGCTCCAAAATCATATTAAACCCGTACATATTGTAACATCCAAAAAAAATTTCATTCCGAAAACTCGACTCGCATTTACTGAGTTAATTTATTAACCGGATTTAATAGGATTTAACATTACATCTCTCTAAGTGGGCTTTGTAACTAGCTAACACGCTTTGGGCTTAATCTTACCTTACTAACCCACATGACTTTAAGATGACCCAATTGCTACATGTGACCCAACAACCAGTTAGTTTACCATGTCTCCTCTACGACCCATGCAGCTACTCACACAAGAATGACTTACATGGATTCCTTCTTATCCGAATTGCTTCACTAGACACATACAACCTACAACAATAAAAAAACAATTGGAATCGAGGTCCAATCTTCTAGCTGACATCTAAGACCAACGATGAGGGCCGGCATCAAAGATCAAAGAGCACCACCTCAAAACGCATGACCCTCGTCCTTCCCATTCACTCACTTTTGTGTAATAACCACAAGCTACTCCCCATTCTTCTACTCTCTCTCTCTCTCTCTCCTTTGTGAGCCAACAATGAGCATCAACGTCCGAGTCTCTCCTCCTCAAGACTTGGATGATGACGAGTTGCAACACCAGACGCAAGGGTAGGTAGCTCGGATATTCCCCTCTGTTGCCTCTCTTGTGTCTAGTTAACCATATCTTTCACCTCCCTCACACACAAGGATCATCTCCTTTCTTTCCTCTACCGTTCCTCTTCCCTTTTGTGCATAAAGAACAACGAGTCAATCTCTCCTGCGAACGTGCAGTAGCTTTGCAACAAAGCAGCTCCTCCTTCATCTTTGTCAAGAAGAGGCCGAGGCTTTCTCTTCACCTTTCATCTCCTTGGATTGAACTGGTAAGCTTGCTTACTCCCCTTCTTCGAATATGAACCTTGAATGACTCTCTTTTTACCCTACCTGATGCAATAGATCCAAGAGCAAGAGATGGAGCTAGAAGAAGGCTTGATGGAGGGCTACTTCCTTAGTTCGTCCTAGACCATCACAGTGTGTAAGAGCCTCCTCTTTACCCATTTCCTTACGTATAGTGCGACCTTATTAACCTCTCAAGGTCACATTCTCCTTTGTGCTCACACAGGTGCAGGAACCGAGCTCTAGATCTGCAAACCTTGGTGCCCAGATTTTTCCCAATTTTCATCCAACCAAATGGTCGACTTTGAATCTAGTTTTAGATATGCTAGACCTATCTTTAACAACTACATTTTTAATATGTTATAGTCGGTAATATGTAGTTTTCCATATTAAAAGTTTATTCGGATCCATCGGTCAGATCGATAGTTACGAACATTTATAGTTGTGCTAAAAATATGTTTTGGCTAAGTATAGTTTTGGATGTTAAGATAGTGACATTGGAGTTTTTATCTAGGCTCGATGACTAGGATTTTATGCTTTCCGATGCTTCTATCTTGGAATAGGATCAAAGTAGCGAGATTAACTAGTTGTTTGTACGTTGTTCTTTAGGTTTTTCTTCGTGAGTCGAAAGTTCAAAAAACTTTCGAACTCGTTTGGGACTGTTTAACATTTATAGTAGGTGGTTAGACTATATTCGGAAGTTTAGAAACTTGTATAACCGTTTTCAGAGTTTTAAGGAAATTCGGGGTTAAAATCATAACTTCCTTAAAAGCTAGGGTTTTCTTGTTCCTTCTTTCCAAAACCTTCCTTATCGGTCTAGAAGCATCCTAGAGCTTCCTAGATGTTAGTACTTTCTTGTTGAGACATTTTCTGTTATGACTAGGTTGTTGAAGTCATATACGAGTGGACCGGGACTTATGATTAGTTGGACATCAAACTAGTGTAGGTAAGTCTTATGGACTTACTTACCTAGCTCTTCCTTGTGTTAGAATGTATTGATATAGTAGTGTATGTTGAGTGATATCTAATTATAACTTGACTAGGACGACTTTACCATTTATTATACCCAAGTGTATGAATAACGGGTCGTGGCATTACTGCCCAGCTCTGTCACGAGATTGGGAGGTTTTCTGCGACTAATCCATACCGGTATACGGTGAGGTGCATCAGATCCACTCCGGTTGGTATATATACGGGGACAAAGGCGAGGTTTGGGAGATCCTCGTTCCACAAAATAAGTTGAACTAATAGTAGTGAATCACCTAAATAAAGATAAACGACCTGAGTGTGAGCATGCTAATGTTTTTAATTTCCGCAATTATATGTGTTTGTGTTATAGCATACTTTCTAATACTTCGAATAGTTAGCTAACGGTTTATACCGTCACGTGATAGATACACTGCAAGATAGGGCAGTTGCAGAGTGATATGGAGTAGGGTGGTCAGCTAGGTCCCCGTACGTGGTAGTCGGGAGTTTGAGTTTATCTTTTTCTTGTGACTAGACTCGTTCGTTGTCCTTGGATTCTTTCACTTGTAGTGTCGGGCTGCCATTTGTTTTTACTCTTTTGCGACTATTATTCATGTTTTAGACTTTATTTGGTTTCTCCCTATTTGTGCCTTGTAAAAGATCTTATGATGTTGTAGTCAAACTAGGGTCGGGACCCATTGTGAGGTCCTAGCATGTGATGCCCCGATTTCCTAGAATTTAGGGTGTTACACGTATCATGTAAGGGACACAAATATCAAGCTATCAATAATAACATTAAAATATAAGTATATAAATCGAAAGTATAAACAAATAAGTGAAATGCACCAAACGAATGAAGAAACAAGCTAAGCAAGTGAGTATACTTAACAATATAACATATGATAACTCAAACTCATAACAGCCAATAAAAAAAACAAGGTACGGTAACCTTGATCCTAATCCTATCCATCAATATCTCTCGTCTAAATCTACTCATATACAACTATAAACATTTCTATGCACTCATCATTATCATTCTTTTGTCCATAATATACAATTTATCTCATCCATAACGATCAATCACCATTTGATCTCTTGAGGCGTAACTGTCAGTGCGTAACATAATCAATTACCCTCTAGCCTTAACTATTAGTGCGTATAATAACCAATTAGCCCATTCAAATATATCATGTACCCCGTCCATCACAAATGGGTCTCTTGAGGCGTAATTGTCAGTACGTAGCATAACTAATTACCATATAGGCTTAAGTGTGAGTATGTAACATAACCAATTAGTCTAGTCCAATATATCATGTAATCATCTGTCACAATCCGGTATCATGAGGTGTAACTGTTAGTGCGTAACATAACCAATTACCCTCTAGGTGTAATTGTCAGTGTGTAACATAATAAATTACCCTATTCTCAACCAAACTCAGAATATCAGCCATAACTGGGTCTACCACAATCTAAGTCACAAATGTGTCTGTCATAATCTCAATCACAACTATATCTACCACCGTCTCAACCATAAATCTACCTAGCACAATCTCAATCCTTGCAAACGCGGCAGAAACATAACACTCGACTACTCACACTAACAACAAATCCTAGAAATTTTTCTAGGATTTGTCATTTATATTGGATAGTTCAGATGCAAGATGGAAAATCGTAGTGGGTCATCACACAATCAAGAGTGCATGTCGCCATGGAATCACAAGCGAGCTCATGATCCAGCTCGTAATCCATCTTCTAATCCATCTCGTCCCTATCTTGACCTCACAATGGGTCTTAACTATAGTTTGACAACGAAATAAGTAGATCTTGCAACATGACACCGTTTAAAAACTGAAAAATATTTTAATGTGGAAATCAAAATCATGTAATAATGTATCAACCTCAATATCGAATGGGTGACTTGGTTAAGTAAAACTTTTTTTGCCTAATGTAGTGTCAAGTGGGCTCATTTGTTTATTAAGTGACAAACTAGGCCCTTCTTAATCTTTCAATGCACAAGACAAAAATGTATGTTGATATTGGATCGCTTTGTCTAATCCCTCTTTCCGGTGAACACTATATATGATGTTATGAACTAATAGTATAAATGTTTTAAACTAACAAATACTATGATTAAAAAATGTGTTAATAAAATTCGTGTTTCATAAATACTACCCGAGAATAGTACAAAAAAGATTTGAATTGATAGCGTAAAATATGTGAACCAATTTAACAAAAACATTGAATTATTATTATAAAAAACTGAACTAAATCTGTAACAACTATGTTTTTGCGGAAAACTTTAAATTGTTAGTTGAATAACCTATATAAAGGTAGATGGTAGGAGTCAAACTTATGATCAAGGTAAGGTTTAGTAAACTAGAAGTTTGAACAACCAACGAAGATGACCAAGAATTTAGACACGAATTCAAGTATCGACCCAAATTCAATCCACAAAAACGGGGAAAAAAAAGAAGACAAATTATCCAACTTGAATTCGACTTTGCCCGGATCTATTATTTCTCACAAGAAGTTCTTCAAAAATAAAATATATAGAGATGACAAATGGCAATTGATAAGACGACCAAAACAAACAAGTAAATAGGTAGCATGTTTGTTGGGAGTAATATTCCTTTGGAATCTATGCTATTATTCCATTCTCTATATGATATATAACGAGATTTCAAGCTACCAAACTTCAAATCCCAATATTTGTATATACCTTCAAACTTTTATTGATAGCTAAACACACCTAACAAACAATGAATCAAGAGTTTCATACAGATGAAAGGAATTGTTGTGGTTTCAATTCCCACATCGACAAGACCATTATCAATGCCAATAGTGATAATTGTATGTTTAATGAATTGGATGTTACTAATCTCTTCAAACAACTTCTCCCCACAATGCCCTTGAACTCTCTCATGGTATGTTTTCAATTTCAAAATCAAAACCTATAAATCTCTTATGGTATTTTAATTCTCATAATTCTTCTTATGTTTTTTGAACTCTCTCGGGGACGCTTGGTATGGTGCCAAAGCACCTCAATTGTCGTTGGAAAGGACGGGTGAGGGTAGAGATAACAATTTTACATGCATCCAATGAATAGTTGAATATTCCGATTCAAAAAGTGGGTGAAAATCTGTAAAATTCGGACAATCTGTCGGTGCATCTAAAATACCTAATCTTTTTATATACTCCTATTAAAAATTATAAAAATTTCTATTATTGTTTATGTTATAATATCAATGTATATATGGTTTATATCATATTTGTTTATAAAATATTACAAAAATAATTTGAAAATGTAATATAAACTAACAATACTCATATTTTTAATCATTGTGTTGAACCTGATCACCCAATCGAACAATGTACTTGATAAAATTAACAAGGTGGAAAAATAGTTCATCCAACAATTACCTAATTGAGCATCACCTGAGGAAAAAACCATTGGCCTAACAAGAAAAAAGATGAGCTATTTTAAATGAAAAATTATCTTAAATGGTAAATTGAATGTTAGTTATCTAATTTCATACATTAAATATTTATCTTATTAAATTGCCTCAATTTTAGTTTTAATATAAATTATTCTATATTTTTTTAATCTATAACATTTAAATGTCATGCATTTAACACACGTAGGATCATGGATATATAAGTCTTTTGATTTTCTTTTTTATGATTTTATTTATATGAATCTTTTTTTTTTGTCTTTTGTTTTTTGGTACCACAATACAAACAATAAATATCGTGATATTATCCATGAATGTAAAAAATAACAATTTCAAAGGGACTTATTCCTCCTCAAATACATTAATGTCGAGAATTAAGTCCAAAAAAAAAATAATAAGAGGACCCCATTGTTTAGAGGAAAATTTAGTATTGAAATAATCTTTTTATTTTTATTTTTAGATATAATCATTTCTATAAAAGCACTTTAAACAAGTACCAAATCATTCACATTCAATAAAAAAAGAGAGAGTGAGTTGAGAATAATAAAAATTGTAAGGGGAAGAAGCTCCTTATATTCAAGGCCAAATAAAGGCTTCTTCCTTCTCGATCTTTTTTTATTTATTTCTTTGTAATTTTTACCAAGAAATTCAGAAATTAAAAAAATTACAAAATACAATTGAGATAACAATGAAAAATCAAAACATAATTTTTGTAGCTTTGATCCTTGTATTTGCATGCTTCAAAGGTGCAAACGCATAGTTTAAACGTTTGAAGCATTCACCAAAACATGATGACGGAACTCTCAACTTCTTAGTGATTGGAGATTGGGGAAGAAAAGGAACCTACAATCAATCTCTTGTTGCTAATCAGGTAAATCTTTATTTTATGTTATTAAATATACAAAACTTCTTTATCATCTAACTATATAATCGATAATATTTATCAGTCATAGGTTTGTTGTAAATCACATCTTAAATATCCTTTATATTATTGTTTTCTTCTCATTGAATGGATAAAATTTGGTTAAGTTTGATTACAAAAACATGTTTGCAGATGGACCCCGTTGCAGATAAATTGGACATAGACTTTGTTGTATCAACTGGTGATAACTTTTATGATAATGGGTTGAAAGGTGAAGATGACCCTCAATTCACTTAGTCGTTTACGGATGTCTACAATGCCTCAAGTTTGCAAACTCAATGGTACAGTGGTATGTATATATACTACTTCTAGGGTCTTGATGATTCAAGTATACTTTGATTTTCGAATAAAACCTATTGCAAAAACAAAAGGTATTCCTTGAAGAATCTAATGATTTTTTTTATTATGTTATAGTTCTTGGAAATCATGATTATAGAGGAGACGTTCAAGCCCAACTAAGTGAGACACTTAAGAAAAAGGATAAGAGATGGATTTGCATGAGATCATTCGTTTTGAATGCAGGTGAGTTAAATCTTTTGTATATGCCCATAATTTCATTATATTTTCATGACTCGGGAATTATTTGCGTATGTTAAACAAACTTAATTATTGGTAATTTGTTTGTGATCTCTTAATAGATACCGTGGATTTCTTCTTTATCGACACGTCTCCATTTGTGGACAAATACTTCTTCAACCCACTTGATCATACTTACGATTGGAGAGGTGTCTATCCCCGTAGAAAATATATTTCCACCGTACTGGCGGTAATAAAATCTCCTTTTACCATTTTTGTATGAATGAAAGATCGATGACATCTCCTCACATCTAATAGTGTTTTTATTACTAGAAAATACACAAAAATAGGTAGTAACTGAATCTTTATATTTGAATTGTAAGAGAAAGGCTAAGCAACAAATTTAGTATCACACATCTTCTAATAAAACTTTGACATTGAGATACTAGGTTAGCTAAAGAATGACAACAAGAAAGAGATGTGTCTCAACAAATGGTTGCAAGTTTAAAATCCAGTTTCGTAATCACATTTCCATAACCATTTTTCATTCTTGTCACTTTAGGGCCTTCTAATAAACTTCATACCCAATTTAGAACAATGTATATATAACATTGTGAAGGAAGTTGTACTACTAGCTACAACCTTAAATGTTTCATAAACAGATGTTTCTTTTCTTAATGATTTTTTCTAGGATTTGTCATTAGCATTGAATAGTTCCGATGCAAGATGGAAAATTGTTGTGGGTCATCACACAGTAAAGAGTGCATGTCACCATGGAGTTACAGGAGAGCTTGTAATTCATCTCGTCCCAATCTTGAGGGTAAATTTTCATTCTTACTTTACTATACATGCAAATATTGAATATAATTTTACTAAAATGTCTAATCAGGAACATAAGGTTGATTTTTACTTCAACGGCCATGATCATTGTTTACAAAGAATCACTAGCATGGAAAGGTACATACAATGACTAAAACCTATACTCACGAATTTTTCTCATGACAATAGAGTTAATCTATCGTTTGTGTAGCAATACGGAGTTTATCACAAGTGGTGGAGGATCAAAGGCGTGGAGAGGTGATTGGCAAGGATGGAGTGCCGATAAGATGAAGTTTATCTATGGCGGTCAAGGTTTCTTGTCAGCTCAAATTAACGCAATGGTTGCCAATTTCTCTTTTTATGACGTTAATGGTGACACACTACACGAATGGAGCAAGACCAAGGATCTTCATTCTGATATCTAAGAGAAAATCCATCCTTTAAAAAAAGGGCCAGAGAATGAAGTCTCTTAACCATAGGAAGAATATTATGGTAGAGATGAATTATATAAAAAAAATTATGCATGAATATTTGGTGTGAGTTAAGGAATTAGTAATTTTAACAAAAGATAAACAAGAAAAATAGGGTTAATTGTTTGTTGCATTACAATCTTTTGTTATTTTATACTCCGTTAATATAACTTGTTATTCTTTTTTATGAGTCTATGACATATCCTCATAGTATGTACACACCACTCTCCATATTCTTTCACATAAAATCATACATCCTAATATGATAATATTTTGTACTAATTGTTCATACCTTTTTACAAAAAATGTTATAAGTTCAAAATAATATATGAACTAATAATATAAAATGTTTGAGCTAAAAGAACACTTTATTTGAACGAATAGTATAAATATTTTGAAACATATTCTACACTTTGTTGATTTAGTCTCACTTGAATATGATCATGTGGATTTTTTTAGAATTTAGTAATTTAGGTGAAAGTATCTAAATTATCCAAATTCTTGATACTCAAATTTACAAATGAAACATTCTTTTCCAAAAGGACATAATCAGAAAATCTGGTTACATACAAATATGCTAAAAAGACATTGAAAAATCAATGTCTTCTCCCTCGTTATGTATTACTCCACCCTATCGTTGTTAATTTATCTAAAGTCAACATTTATATAAAAGTGTGAATAGATGATACATTAAAATAAAATACAATACAACACCTAAATTATTCATTAATTAACTAATTCAATGAAATAATTGTCTAACTAAATAATTCTCACACGCTCCATCTCCACCTCTTTATGAGATTTGCTTCACGGTCCCCTCAACTCTCTGACTCGCATATTCGAACAGGTACCTTCATCGTCAAGCAATATCAATCTATCACCGATTGTACAACCTTCTTACCGTAGGAATTCCTTCGATTGAGACTTTTTATATAAGGTGCTTGGATTATAGTTCAAGTTCATCATGGAAGTATTAAATATAGTTGTTCAACTTGTGCGTATTTGTTGTAAGTTTTGAAAAAAAACTCAAATATAGTTGTGCGTAACTGTTGGAAGTTTTAAATTAAATATAGTTGTGCGTATCTATTATAGTTCACGTATTTATTATTTTAGTTATGATTTTGACTACAAAAGTTGTAAGAAGTCAAAAGGTCAAAAATTAATTATGTTTTTGTTTGGCAAGTTGTGAAAATTATTATTAATGGAGAATATGTAAAATCATATTATTAATTTTTGTGACCTCGTGATTCAAAGTTTTATATTTCACTAACAACTTCAATTTTTAATGATAACTATACTTTATTATTTGGTATTAATAAAATTATATAACTTATTTATTATACATGACTTTTGGATTTTACAAAATAGATTTAAGTTTAGATTAAATCGAATTAATTAGGTTATCTATAAGTTAAGGACGGTTTATTTGAAAATTTAATGTGTGATGATTCAGAGTTAAATTGACGTTATTTTCGAAATTTAAAAATACCGTTAAAGATACTATACAATAACGGTTATTATCTCGAGAGTTAGGGCTTGGTTACTTGCAGATTGGTTTATTTTTGGATTTATAAACTAAATGAGTTTATACGGGTTTATTTTTCAATGGGTTTATATATATAAATCATATAAGGTTGTTTACTTGTAGTTTATTTTTTGAGTTTATTTTTGTTCAAAATACACTTATGCCCCTATAAAAATCGAAGAATGACGGATAATACATAGGGATGAACAAAGAATATCGGGTCGGAAAAGCACAAGGCCAAAATCGGGTTTTAAACAAAAATAAACTCATCTAAGCAAAAATAACATTGGTCGGATAAGTTTATTTTTGAGTGGGTTATAAACTCGAATAAATCCATAGAGAATTAAACCAATTTCTAAGTAAACACGCACAAAAATTAAACTCAGGGTTTATAAACTAAATGAAACAGAAATAAAATACAAGTAAACAAGCTCTTGGTATTATATCTCCTTCTCCAAAAATAAACCCTAACACTGCTCACCCTCTTCCTTGTCACCTTCTCTCCCGGAATTACTGTCCATATTCGGAAGAAGTCGTTGGAAATGTATTTTAGGAAAAAAAAATTCCAAAATTTTTACAAGAACTTTTTTTAAAAATTAGTAAGATCAGCTAGAAGTTTAAATAACCATTTGAATACTTTGTTTTGTGTAACATCTAATAAAACCATAAATTTTTCTTCTGATAATCATTAGATTTATCGGGTGTGAATCGAATGAAAACCGAACTTAATCGATTGTAAGTCTCGTGTTAGACTTCTTCTTCATTGTTGGTATTAATAAAAGCAATTACAGTCTTCCCTTTCTAGCGGAAGATGAAGCCGGCCCATATATCCAACTTGCATTCCTCCTTTCCTAAGGTTGAGCAAGCCGGCCAAACACGGAAGAACAACATCTTCATCCTCGTAACGACCTGCTCTTCCTCACGTTCAAGCGACATATCCTCGCAACGATTCCTCCCAATCTTCTCGACGATCCGTTGGGTAACCTTCGTCATCTTCTCTCAATCTTCATTGCAACGCCACGCCGTACACCTTCAGCTTGGACCCAACCACAAAACGCCACCAGGAAGCCTCTTACGGAATTATGTGTTTTGGGAAAGATCCAACGGTTGGATTTAGAGTTATGAGCTTGCAAATTTGGAATAAATTCAGTTTTAGAAGAATAAGATAACTTTGGCTAAGTATGGAATTATGTGTTCTTAAGGCAACTTGGGGTTTTTGTGTGGATATTATGAATATTTGTTTGAGGATTTCGATCATTTTAGTCAACAATAGTGATGGTATAGTATGTGTTGGATTTCTCTCGGAATTTTTGGGACTTAGTACAAGGTAGTTATTCGAGGTTAAAGTAAGGTTCTTGGCTTGTTTTCTTAAGGAACTTAGCTAGGGTTTTTGGTCTAAGTTGCAGATTTGTGTAATCTCTCATACCCGTTGTGGATTTCTTAGAGTTTTAATATGTTGGTGGATCATAGTGAGGGTTTTAGACCGTTTTGAAACTTTTGGGAATTTTAGACAAGATAAGGGTATTTTAGTAATTTTTCATTAAATTTAAGAGAAATATAGAAATTCTTGTTAACAGTTTAGAAAACCTTTGGAAGCTTCTTCGGCTTAGAGATATGTTTTAAGACGCTTTTCCATCTTGATCAGGTGGTTGAGATCACATTCGAGCGGATTGAGATTTTAGCTTTTATCGGATTTCGGAACTTTCCAGGTAAGTCTTACGGACTTACTTAGCTAGCCTTCTTGTGTTAGTGTGTGACTATAGTGGTGTGTAACACCCCGAATTTTGGGAATCCGGAGCATTAATGGCTAGGACTTCACAGTGGGTCCCGACCTTAGTTTGATAACAATCACAACAGATCTTGTAACAAGGCACAAATATGAAAACTCTAAATCTTTAATAATTGTACTAAAAATTATAAAGACACAACTAAGCAGGACAACAACCAATCTCTAAGACGAGTAAGTCTAACGATAAAAGTAACTACAGAAATAAATAACTGAATTAAATAACCGAACACCCGATCCTAGTACGGAAACCCCGGATGGCCACTTCACTCTTGATCTCTCGGTAGAGATCTAACCTGCATCATCTAACAACACGGTATAAACCGTTAGCTACAATTCTAATACTAAAGTGTCACTAGAGCACAAACACACACAAGGGCATATACAATAAATCACTCAACATGCACACACAAATCCCGGTTTATTATCTTTTCATTACGTGACTTGATCCATTCTATTTTCCATCTTATGTTGTAACACAAGAGTCTCCCGACTCCTGCCCCCGTCCTCGTAAACCAGTAGGGCTGGTGTATGTACCTCTTCCCGTATACCTACTAGACTGGTCGCGGGGCAATCCTCCGGCACCATCGGCCCGGACCGACGGTTACGGCACGTTATCATACATTTGTGCCTTACTTAACAACAAAGTAACGTGATATAATCCGTTCATTTTATTTCTCATAATATAGCACACACCACTCAAATGCACACTCAGTATAAAACAGTAACTAAGTGAGTCCTACGAACTCACTTTATCCGTACTGGTCTCAACGTTCTCGCGATCTTGCCAGTTAGAGATCCGATTATCCTGTTCAACATTTATCATTCTTATTTTTCTTTCAACCCTTGATACTGCGCGACTTATCATTCTAAACAATCAGGGTATGATATCTAGCATCGATACCCTGACCTTTCTTAACACTTAGGTTCGGGAGCCTAAACGTTTATTTCCCATTCTCCTATCAACACTATCTCTGTTCCAATAAAAATATCACTATCTCAGAAGTGTATTTTTATTCTAGTATCGTCAATCCGTTTAACCGCTCAACATACTCATTCTAGTCATGCTAATTCCGTGATCCTAATTTGCGGTAACCTTCATACTTAACTTATTTAGTATCCGTCAACTATTTAACTAAATTATCATGCCCTTTGTTATTCAAGTCAAAATTATCAAATTAATAATTAATTATCATGCAAATAATTAATTAAATTGATATATATCATAGTTACACTTATCGGACTATTAATTTAATGGGAAATAAATTAATGGAACAAATCGGTTCGGGTCTACCAGGACACGGATTGGTAGCAAGTGGTTAGTGGCGTTAAAGTGTCTGATGGCGAAGCAAGAGGTCTCCGGTTCAAACCCTACACCAGGCAAAGGGACAGCCAAAAACGTTCAGCCCACTGGTCCTCAGTTCGAATCTCAAGGGAAGCAAGAGTCACGCTTTTCATCAATTTTCATCCAGCTCACCAAATCAGGGGTTCGACTCCTTTGGACTGCAATAACAAAAATACAAAATTACAGTCACGCTTTTCATCAATCTTCAATTCTCACTTGTGACCACAGTTCTTCTTCCTAATTCAGTCAGACAACAGAGGATAACGAAGGCTTACCGCCGGCGAGGTCTAGAGCGGTGATAACCGGAGTTTCTATTCGGTCGGTGAACGGAGTCCGCGCTGGACTCAGGAGGCGGTGAATTGGAAGAGGGTGCAGGGGGATTGCAGAGAGAGGTAAGCTCGCTGGTGGTTCTGATCGATGGGAATTGCGATCCGAACCTGCAGAGGGTATCGGTCGGGACTGGCAGGGGAGAGGGCAGTGTCTCAGTGATTTGGAGCGAGAGGGAGAGGCGGCGAGGTGCTTTCAGGTGTGAGAGATGCAGAGACAGGATTCCAGCGGCCAAACGACGAGGTAGGTAAGTTGGGTTCGAGAGGTGACTGTGCCGGAGCAGTTGAATCTGTAAGGCAGTACAAGGTGCAAACTGGAGCAGTTTCGGTACGGTCTCGGTGAAGAAGACGAGCTTGAAGGCGGGGAGTGGAAGGAGACAAGGAAGTAAGGTCGTCAGTCATCACCTGCGTGCTAACAGCCGGATACGGAGTAATGACGTCTTAATTATTCGGTCTTCATTAATTCCATGCTGGCCGTTACTTCTTCATCCGAAATCAGCGTTGAAGAAGACGAAGCCGCTTGTCAACGTCTCTCCGTGAGTCGTCATACACAAGGCGACGAATGGCCCAAGACGAGGGAGTGGGTAAAGTTGGGCCGGGAGAATTGAACCAATTGGATTGCAAAGATTTGGGCCCAGCTAAGGGGCCTGTCACAGATAGGCTAACGTAAAGCCTTAGACCGGTTCCAAGGGAGCTGGTCCGGTTTGTTTTTAAATAAAAAGTTTCCGGTCTAGCTTAGATCGGATAAACAATTCGGAATTTCGATTCGGTTCCACAATCTAATTACTGAAATTTTTGAAAGAATAAATATTTAAATTTCGAAATTTTCTAGTTATTACATGGTGTGTGTTGGGTGTTTTATTCATTATAACTAGAGTAGGATGACGTTACTTTGTGAGTAGATCCAAGTGTATGAAAACGGGTCGTGTCATCACTGCCCAACACTGCTAGGTGACTGGGAGACTCTCTACAACTAGTCCACATAGTAGACAGGGAGATGCATGGGCTCTAGTACTTCCTCTTGGGGTAAACAGGGACAATGGCGAAGGTCGGGAGACCTTCGTGTCATACAATAACTTGAAAAATTAGATTGAATCACCTAATATGGTTACTATTCGGGCGGCAAAAAATTACCAATTGCACTACGGATGCGGAATCCGCTTGCGCACCAGCCTGGGATGGATGTGAAAGTCGCATCCGCCACAACTTTCAGGTTGAGGTGGATGCGAAATCCACATTCGCCAGATTTTTTTTTCGGGAAAAAAATAAATAAAAAAACTCGGGCGCATGCGCCACAGACCAAACGTAGTAGTGTGTGAAAAATCTTTGGCGCATGCGCCTCACCGGCTCACCCTGGGGCGGACGCGCAATCCGCATCTGCCCCAAAACTGAGGTTTATTGTTGCTCTGGCGCAGTCGGAATGATAAACCGCCCCAAGCTGTTAGTATATTTTTCCCGCCCGATTAACATCACTCATCACCTAAATAAAGATAATAATATTTTTGGAGTGTGAGCATGTGGTTTGTGTAATTTTCCGCTTTGTGTGCATGTGGTTTTGCTATGGTATACTCATTGATGCATAGAATTGTTAACTAACGATTTCTTTCGTCGTTGTTAGATGCTTTGCATGATAGGTAGATGTTGAGGGATCCGGAGTGAGGTGGTCAGCGGGTTTCCGTACGGTTTGTTTTGGGCTTTTGATTTCTCTAGTGACGAGACTCATTTCATTTACTTTGTATGTTGTCACGTATTTTGAATGGTTGTTTGTCGTTTCTCTTTTCCATGATCATTTTGAATATGAAAACTTTTATTCGGTTTCTTTATTTGTGTCTTGTTGAAATATCCGGTGCAATTGTTGTTAGGCTAGGGTCGGGACCCATTGTGAGGTCCTAGCCCGTATCATCCCGAGTTCATAAAATTGGGGTGTTACATAACATTTTTAATTTTTCAATATAATATGATTTTTTTTTCTCTTTAAAAAACATTTGGGATCCGAAACCCGCTTGAAAGTCCAACTTCAACGAAGATGACCAAGACTTTAGACACGAATTCCAGACTCGACCCAAAATCAATCCACAAAAACGGAGGGGGAAAAAAAGGACAAATTTTCCAACCCGGAGTCGACTTTACCTAGATCTAGTTATTTCTCACAAGGAAAAAAAAAAAAAAAAAAGTAAACAAAATAGAGGTGACAATTGATAAGACAACAAAAATAAACAGTTAAATAGGCATTATATATGTTGGGAGTAATATTCCTTCGAAATCTAAGGTATTATTCCATTCTTTATATGCTATGTAATGAGATTCAAGCTAAGAAACTTCGAACACCCTATATTTGTATATACCTTCAAACTTTGTTGATAGTCAAATACATCTAACAACCAATGAATTGGGATTTTCATAGAGATGGAAGGATTTGTTGTGTTTTTTCAATTCCGACATCGATAAAAACATTATCAATGTCAATAGTTATAATTGGATATTTAATGAATTGGGTTTTATTGATCTCTTTAAACAACTTCTCCACAAAATTCCCTTCAACTCTCTCATGGTATGTTTTCGTTTTCAAAATTAAAACCTATAAATCTTTTATGATATTTTAATTCTCAAATTCTTCTCAAAATTTTTGAACTCTCACGAGAACGCTTGGTATGGGGCCAAAGCACCTCAGTTGTCGCGGGAAAGGATGGATGAGGGTAGAGATAACAAATTTAGCCGCATCCAACGAATCCTCTTTTTTATATATACTCCTATTAAAAATTTATAAAGTTTCTAATATTGTTTATGTTAAAATACCAAAATTTATATAAGGCTTATATCATATTTTTTATTAAATATAAAAATTGTTATGTGCGTAAAAATAATTTGAAAATGTAATATAAAACTACAATACTCGTTTTTTTACCATTGAGTTGAACACGATCACCCAACCTCTGATGGGTGAAATTACCTAATAAAGTTAACAAGGTGAAAAAGTAGTTCATCCACCTACTGCATAAATGACCATCGCCCGAAAAGAAAACCATAAGTATAACAAGAAAAAAAATCTATTTGAAATAAATAAATAAAAACTATTTTAAGTGGAAGATTGAAATGTTAACTATCTAATATTATGCTTTAAACTATTTATATTATCAAATTCCCTTGATTTTGTTATTAATTTAAATGTTATTAAACTTTTGTAATCTATAACATTTAAACGTCATATGTTTAACTCAGGTCGGATCATGAATATATAATTTCTTTTAAAAAAATAAGAATTTGTTTTAATTTTACTAATATAAATCGGTTTTTTTTTATTGAGCTTTTGTCCACAATACAAAGAATAAGTCTCTTGATATCATCCATAAATGTAAAATAACCATCTTAAATGGACTTATTCATCCTCAAATACATTAATATCGAGGATTAAATCCAAAAATAATAAGGGAATGTCATTATTTAGAGGAAAATTTAGAATTGAAATAATCTTTTTCTTTTCCTTTTTTGGACACAATCATAGCTATAAAAGCACTTGAAAATTAGTATCAAATTATTCACATTCAATAATAAAAAAGTGTGAGTTGTGAATAATCAAAATAATAAGGGGAAGAAGCTCCTTATATCCAAGGCCAAATAAGGCTTCTTCCTTCTCATATATTTTTTATTTCTTTGTAATTTACCAAGAAATTTTGAAATAAAAAATTTATAAAATACAAATAACATTTGAGATAACAATGAAAAATCAAAACATATGTTTTGTAGCTTTGATCCTTGTATTTGCATGCTTTGAAGGTTCAAACGCAGAGTTTAAACGTTTGAAGCATTCACCAAAACATGATGACGGAACTCTCAACTTCTTAGTGATTGGAGATTGGGGAAGAAAAGGAACATACAATCAATCTCTTGTTGCTAATCAGGTAAACTTATAACTTATGTTATTACATTTCTAAAACTTTTTTTTTATCAATCTAACTATAATCGATAATACCAATCGGTTATAGCTTTGTGCTATTTCGCACCTTAATAATCCTTTATATTATTGTTTAATTTTCATTGTAAACTTTCGATTGCATGGATAAAAAAAAATTTGATTACAAAAACTTGTTTGTAGATGGACCCTGTTGCAGAGAAATTGGACATAGACTTTGTTGTATCAACTGGTGATAACTTTTATGATAATGGGTTGAAAGGTGAAGATGACCCGCAATTCACTGAGTCATTTACAGATGTCTACAATGCCTCAAGTTTGCAAACCCAATGGTACAGTGGTACGTATATTACTTATAGCGTCTTGATGGTTCAAGTATACTTTGAAGTTCAAATGAAAACTATTGTAGAAACAAAATATATTCCTTGAAGAATTTAATGAATTTTGTTTATGTTATAGTTCTTGGAAATCATGATTATAGAGGAGATGTTCAAGCCCAACTAAGTGAGACACTTAAGAAAAAGGATAAGAGATGGATTTGCATGAGATCTTTCGTTTTGAATGCAGGTGAGTTAAAACTATTGTATATGTTCATAATTTCATTATATCTTCATAACTCAAAAATTAATTGCATATGTTATATCCATTTACAAAATCGCATATGTTGAACAAATTTAATTATTGGTGATTTATTTTTTATCTCTTATTAGATACCGTGGATTTCTTCTTCATCGACACGTCTCCATTTGTGGACAAATACTTCTTCAACCTATTGGATCATACTTACGATTGGAGAGGTGTCTATCCCCGTAGAAAATATATTTCTACCGTATTGGCGGTAATAAAACATCTCTCTACAATTCTTTTTTGAAAAAAAAATACATCTCCTCACAATTAGAAGCCTTTTTTTATTACTAGAATAATAAAATAGACTTAGTATTAATTAACTCGTTATAAACTGAAAAAGAAAAATTAGTAGTAACATCTACAACAATGTTAGTATCATATATCCTCTAATATAACTTTGGCATCGACATACTATGTTAGCTAAATAATGACAACAAAATAGAGATTTGTCTAGGCGAATGATTTTAAGTTTCAATTTCAGTTCTATAAAAACATTCATAAAACCTTTCTTCAAACTAGACACTTTAAGGCCTTCTAAGAAATGTCATGGCCTAATATGAAATGATGCATGTATATAATTGTTAAGAAAGGTGAAAATTTAGCATTCACATGAAATGTTTCATACAACGTAAACTAATTATATGTTTTTTCTTAAATGTCTTTTTTAGGATTTGTCATTAGCATTGAATAGTTCCGATGCAAGATGGAAAATTGTAGTGGGTCATCACACAATCAAGAGTGCATGTCACCATGGAGTCACAGGCGAGCTCGTAATCCATCTTGTCCCAATCCTGAGGGTAAGTATTCATTCTTATAAAGAATCACTAGTTATATTTGTACATGAACAAATATCAAATATAAATGTTTACTAAAATGTCTAAACAGGAACATAAGGTTGATTTTTACTTCAACGGTCATGATCATTGTTTACAAAGAATCACTAGTATGGAAAGGTACGTATAAACAATAACTAAAATATATTCGTGAGTTTTTCTAACGAAAAAGAGAGTTAACTTATTGTATGCGTAGCAATACGGAGTTTATAACAAGTGGTGGAGGATCAAAGGCATGGAAAGGCGATTGGCAAGGATGGAATGCCGACGAGATGAAGTATATCTACGGTGGTCAAGGTTTCTTGTCAGCTCAATTTAACGCAACAGTTGCCAATTTTGCGTTTTATAATGTCAATGGCGACACACTACACGAATGGAGCAAGACCAAAGATCTTCATTCTGATATCTAAGAGGAAATTCGATCTTTAGAGGAAAAAAAAAAAATGAGTCAAAAAATGAAGCCTCTAACTATAAGAAAAAAGATTATGGTAGAGATGAATTATAGTATCGAATATTATTCATGAATATTTGAAGTTAGTATAAAGAGAGTGAAATGTTAATTGTTTGTTGCATTATGACCTTCTTTGCATATTACATTCAATTAATACAATTTTGTTTTCCTAGTTTATAAAATACTTTTTTATAGCAACTTTTTTTTTAATAATGGACGATTTTATTTTTTATAATTCAAAAGACATTTTTTTAAGTGAAAGTGAAATTCACCCTTTAGTTTTGTATTTTTCATTCACTTAGAGCTTTTCAGTTTCACCGATTTTGTCTTAAGTCTTCCCTTTCTTTCTAAAAAAAAAGAAAAGGAAAGAATGTTCTTCAATATATCCTCACATTCTTGTTTAGTTCCCTCCGTTTTAAAACTTATTTAAAAAATAATAATAAAGATCATAGGATAACAATAAATCTAATTTAACCTGAAATAAAAAGATCATATAATTTATATAATAGGAATATATGCAACTATTTTCATATAATATCATTCAATAACTACACAAACCATCTCAATATGCTATTTTTCAAAGATACACCAAAAGTTGCTAATTTTTATGATATATAATAAGTTCTTTTTAGTTTTTTCATATTATATAAGTTCATATTTTTTATCGAGTGCTTTAAAAAAAAGTCAAAACTATTTTATTATATAAAAAACGTACATAGGTTATTGGATTTACATTTTCTAATTTATCAACCGATTTTCTAAATTACACGACGTTAAATCAACTAATGCATAGCGCACTGCGATTGTGCGCAACTATGACGCATAGTCGCAGTGCGCGTCACATATGGAATTTCTTTGAATTTGTCATACTTCCTCTAAAAACATATTCCAACCACGTTGACGCGCAGTTGTAGTATGCGTCAGGGTTAGAATTTTTGTTTGTTGATCGGCACGTATTTATAGTGCGCGTCAGTTATGCATTAGTAATTCACGCGCCTTGTATTTAACATATCTTTATAAATGGTCAAAATTATACGAATTATAGAAAATATAAAACCAAATAATTTTAAAAAAACATCGTTTAACTATTTTAACAAACAACAGTAATTAAAAGTATAGTGTATAACCAAATGATAAAAAGTAGAAAACTAGTAAGAAGTTAAAAGTTGAAAAATCCGTAACTTACATTCCCTCCGTTTCAATTTAAATTTCTCACGTACTACGGTAAAAATAACATTATAAAATTTTAAAAAAATTTTTTGGGGGGCTTTGAATGTTTTTGGGAGCATGCGGTATAAAGAACTGTCTAGCTTTAAATATATGCATAATCTGGTTCGTGATGTTTTATGTGACGTGTTTAAGAGAGCGTTGAGGCCGACGGATATGATGTGTTAGGATGGATTGGTGGAAAACATGCTTGTATTGATTTGACGGGTTCTCTCCTCTATTTAGTTTGGGTAGCGGCCCTTTTGTGGTGGGTAAAGTGACCCTCAATGCGGCCTCTGCGAAGGTGGCTAAGCATAAATAGCTTGCATTGAAAACCAACATGTGTTTCATCCGTTCGCTTTTGACACGTTTAGATTTCTTACGTCCCGATGCCGTCGAGATTCTCAAGAGGATGCAGCAGGTCTTGCACGCATGGTAATATTGTGTCTCCTAAGTCTTCAGACATAGTTTTTTAGGAGGATCGATTTTGCTATCCAGAAAGGGGTAGGGCCGCAACTTTTTGCCCACCTACATTCTAACTCGATGTAAATTCTGGTATTACAATAAACAAATCCTTAACGCTAATAGATTATTTTAAATTAATATAATAATATTTGTTAGTATTTAATAGATAGTATTTAATAGATCGATGTTAATAAGTGGAGAAACTTTCATTTTAAAGATATTGTCTTTTCCTCGTCAACATTAATTTAGAATTTGACAAACGACACTCACTTTTTGTTATACTATTAGTGTTGCTCTAAGAGGTGTTCACCTTAGTCAAACCCTAGAAGGGATACGGACTTGTAGCGGTGATTCTTTGATCTCCACCAAAAAGCGTTGTGTTTTCTCTCCCATTTGGTTTGGGCTAGGAGTGTTGACTGGTTTGGAGGATTCTTTCCCCTTTGATACTGCTGATGATGGAGAAAGGAAGGACAAATATTCATCTAATCGAAGAAGAAAGCACAACGGTGTAGGTATAGTCACGCGAGGAAAGACGTTCTACCCAACGTCCATGCAACTCGTATGCCCTAAGATCGATGATGAAAGGGGCGTGGAGGCTCAAATCCATATTTAAGTTTTGAGAGATTAAAGAGAATATGTTCATCTTTCAGTTTTCAAACGTGGAAGCGAAGAAGAAAGTGACGTTCACACACATTCCCTTTTGGGTGAACTGAAATACGGAATATTAGGACAAGATATTGTGGGTGGAACTGAAAGATAAGAAGAATGTGTGGATCTATGAAAGGGTATGTGTAACACCCCAAATCCGTAGGACTCGGAGTGCTACTGGGCTAGGATCTCACAATGGATCCTGACCCTAGCATGACAACAAGTTCACTGAATCTTACAACAAGGCACCGATAGATTAAATACAAAACATCAAACTGTTATAAAGTATCAAAAGGTTTATACAACGCTGCTGAGTACAAAAAAAACATAACGTATATACATGGTCAAAATAACCCATAGCCCACGAGTACGACCCCAGTGTACGGAGCCCTCAGCAGATCGCCCACTCTGGATCACTCTGCAGTTCTCCTAACCTGCAAACTCTACAACACGGTATGAAACCGTTAGCTAACTATACACATATATAAGAAGATGCAGGAGCACAAACACACGTCATGAAAGCATAAACACCACAACATGATATCACGCATTTACCCGGTTTATTATCTGTATTATAAGTCCAGTCACTCCATCATATAAATATCTGAATATGAATATAGGTGACACGAGGAATATAACCCTTGCCTCTCGGTGCTAATGCCAGCTGGAGTGGTCAATCGGGACGACTCCTCCGTGTACCCTGAGGGAATGGAGACAGTGCCCATACCGTTTACCAGATCTGGATGCTCCGCAGAGAACCTCCCAGTCTCCAGAGGGATGAGTGGGCAAGGTTGTCACAACCCATCAATGGGCGCGCAATTGACCATAGGTCGGTAATAACAATATCATATGCAAGCAAGTATAACATACACCACCCATGCATACATCCTCATATAAGGATAGCAGCTAAGTAAGTCCTATGGACTTACCTCAACCTCGGGAGTCTCAAACTCAAACTCAAACGGCTCCGCTCTAGAGATCAACACAGCCTAAACAAGGTATAACGCATATATCACACTCATATCCATAACAAGGGTCACACTTAGACCCAAAGGATCCATAAGGATCATATTCCAACTCGTAAACCTCAAAGCCGTAACCGGCATAAACGAGACCGTACTCAACCTCATTCTAACCTCATACTCGTACCTAGCATGCTACTAACGCTCATACTAGGAAAGGAAAGGATCTACCTAACTCTAGGTAGAACCGGAACAAAACGCACCTGCGTGACACAAGGGACGCAGGGGCGGAAAGCAGGTACCGCGGGCGCGGCGGAACGTAGCCGCGGGGCGGTGACAAGGGACGCTGGTAAACGCAGGCACGCCGCTGGCACGACGCAGGCGCTGCGACACGGTAGCCGCGGGGGCGGTGACCCTCGGCCGCGGGGCGGCGACAGTGCAGAAGATAGTCCCGCGGTTCTTCTTTCACTTTTCACGTGATCAATTCACGTCTTCTCTTCACCAAAACTAAGCATATACATATACATACACATACTAACATCAACATCCTTACACATGCATCTAATCCTAAGCTAGAAAGATAGAATTCAAGGGAAAGAATGAAGAAAACAAGTAAAGGAGCTTACCACAGCTGTGGCCAAGCAAGGGAAGAACAGAACCAAGGTCTCACAGGCTGGCTTCAAGCTCAGCATACAACATCCACAAGCATCACAACCACAAGGCACAACAAACCTCTTCTCATCAAGGAGAAGCAAGAACAAGATCAAGGAGGGAGAAGGAGAAGCAAGGAACGTGAGGGAAGCTGGAGGGGAAAGTGAAGAACAAGCCCTTGATCAGTCAAGGCAAAGATTAAGAAAGGTAAAGAGTAAAGCACGGGTCAAAGAGTCAAAGAAGACGGCTGCAGCCGCCGGAAACCGCAAGGGCAGCAGCCAGGGCCGCAGGAGCGGAAACCCGCAGGGGCGGCACCCCCATCCGCGGGTGCGGCTAAGCCACAACTCGGTCAAAACTAGACTCGGCTAAAGATCCAACTCGGTCCAAGAACTAAGGCTCTTACACCTTACCCCCCTAAAAACAGGTTTCGTCCCGAAACTTGTGCAAACTCCGAAAGCACTCAGACTCAAAACCGGGATACACTCTCTCCATCGGAGGTATCATATCTCGTACATAAGGTATCAACTCATGTGACACTATACCTCAAAAGATCACACTACTATCCGGGGCATAGAGGAACATCGAGGAACATCTCTAGCCAAACCATCATCGGGGCATGGAGAAGACATCTCCATCCAAACTATGTCCATCAAAATAGCATGGAGGTAAGAACCATCTCCAGCTATCCCTAACAGTCGTATCACAATAGCATGGAGGTAAGAACCATCTCCAGCTATACCTAGCAGCCGTACTAGCACAACAAAATCTAGTAAGATCATAGCTAGCACGAGAAATAAACATAGCATAGCATCTAAGCACATAAGCACATATACACGTAATCATATCGCTCCACATGCTAGTCCTAAGACTTACTTCTGGATCTTATAGGCATATCTATCCTCGCCTATAACTCTGGATAGTTCCTCTAGATACTATCCCCAGTCTCTCCCATTGTATCCTCAACACAGGTTTGTTCTATACACGCAGACATCTCATGTCTCTGCCTAGGACTGTAATAGAATGCTCAATACAGACGTGGTCCGGCTCAACCACTAAATCATCATAACTCACAGTGTGTCTCGGAGCTGGTATGTAGTTCCTCAGTTGAGACACATGAAACCGAGGGTAAATCCTCGAATCTCAGAAACATGACTATTTGTAAGCTGCACTCTCACTTCTTCTTGATGTCAAAACATCTAACACCTCGTGTCGGAGACACTCTTAGCCATACTTGGCTCCAATTCTAACTCTAGAGGTCTACGCCTCCTATCTGTATACAACCTTTGACGGCTCTGCGCAGTCAGCATACCTTCTCGAATCAGTGCTACTCGAGTCATATCATCCTGAATCTGATCAGGTGTCACACCCCTGGCTGTACCAGGCTCATCCCAGCATCACGGTGTACGATATCTCTGCCCAAACAATGCCTCATAAGGCCATCCCAACAGATGCATACTAAAACACAAACTCGCAGCATACCCTCCAGCGTCTGAATGGTCCTCTCTGACTGACCATCTGTTTGAGGATGGAACGCAGTAGTAAAGTTCAAACTCGTTCCCAAAGCAGTCTGAATCTGCTACCAAAACCTCGAGGTAAATCATCCATCTCGGTCTGAGACGATCGTCCTCGGTACACCATGGAGTCTCACTATATGCCTTGTGTACTCCTCAGCCAATCTGCTCACTGGCCACGTCTCCCTAATAGGAATGAAACGTGCCGTCTTCCTCAATCTGTCAACACTGACCCAAATGACATCAAAACTCCGGCTCAGTCTAAGCTCGGTCACAAAATCTATGGTGACGTCCTCCCACTTCTTCTGTGGAACAAGAAGTGGATGGAACTCACCTCCAGGTCTGCAATGCTCTATCTTGACCTGCTGGCAGGTCGCCCACTGTGCCACAAATCGGCTACATCGGCTTCAGCCCTTTCTACCAATATAAACGTCTCAAGTCCTGATATATCTTACCCGTACCTGAATGTACAAAGTAAGGTGTACAGTAAGCCTTCTATAAAAAAAATCTTTGTCTCAGCTCTGTATCAGCAGGTACACTGACGCGACCACGGTGTCTCCAAACTCCCTCTGCTCCCAGCAGGAACTATGGTGTCTCATCCCGAGACATCCTATCTCGTACCCTCATCAAGATCTGGTAGGTCTCCTACTTCTGTTGGATCTTACTCAACAGATCAGGTAGAACCTCTAAAGTACTCAGCCGGGTATCCTCATCCGGAAACCAAAAGTCCAACTTTAATCAGACCAAATCCTTCAATACCTTCTGGCGGTGCCCAAACAGAAGCAGAAGTCAAACGTCTCTTCAGCTCCTCAAAACTCTATACACACTGCTCAAACCATACAAATCTGGTAGTCTTCCTCAACATACTCATCAGTGGACGGGCAATCACAGAGAATCACTCCACGAAGCGTCTGTAATAACCGGCTAGGCCAAGGAAACTACGTACTTCCTTGACGTTCGTCGGTGTAGTCCATGTTGCTACTGCCTCAGTCTTGGCTGAGTCCATCTTAATTCCTTCAGCTGATACCACATGACTCAGGACTGCTACCCTTGGCATCCAGAACTCACACTTAGAGAACTCAGCATAAAGTTCTCTATCCCACAAGGCCTGCAACCAAATCCTCAGTTGTCATGTGCACATCCTGCTCTCTCACCCTCAGCTGGTGATATCCTGAGCGCCGGTCCAACCTGGAAAATACTGTCATTCCCGGAAGCTGATCCAACAAGTCATCCATACACGGCAATGGCTACTCATTCTTAATGGTCACCTTGTTCAGCTCTTTGTAATCACTACACAGTCTCAACGATCCGTCCTTCTTTCGTACGAAGAGCATAGATGTTCCCCATGGAGATATACTAGGGTGACTAAAACTCTTCTCGGCCAACTCCTCAAGTTGCTTCTTCAGCTCCAACATCTCAATAGGCGCCATCCGATATGGGCCTTCGAGATCTACCTCATACCAGGCTCTAACTTGATACCAAAGTCCACACTCCTCTGAGGCGGCAAACCGGACGACTCAGCGAACACATCTGCAACTCACAGACCACTGGGATATCCTCTAATGCTGGACTTCCCCCTCCTTCATGGCATAACACCAAAAGCTTCACATCTCTGTGCAAACAATCTAGCTACTCATATCGCACTGATAACCATACTAGATTTTCCAAGGTCCATCCTCGGAAAACCTCTATCTGTCCTAACTCGGTAGAAAAGTAACGGTCCTCCTACCTATATCTAAGACTAGAAAGTCCATCCATCCAATCCATACCTAGTATGACTTCTTCATGCTCTAATGGCATGACAAAGAAGTCAACCAGTAAAACACGGGTCCCTACAGAAATGGGACAGTCACGAATCTCATGGGTACCTCTGACCCTACTACCATCGGGTAACCCGATACGGAAGGGTGTCCCCTCAGTCAAACCAAAACCAAAACCAAACACTCCCCAAAGGCATCAGATATAAAAGAGTGCGTAGCACCCAAATCAAATAAAACCCTAACAGGTAAACCATAAATCAGAATGGTACCTGTACAGTCGGTGCAGCTGATCCTCTGCATTCCTCAGCTCAAAAGACTCTATCCTGAGCTCCTCTGGTATCAGTGGCATTCCCGCCACGACCTCTGCCTCTACTCGACCCAGGAGCAGCTCCCTGAGTAGTAGGATGATAGGACTCTCTGTTGTCCCTGTGTCTTTGCTGCTGAGGTGGGTCTCTCCACCCCCAGCTGCACTAGCAGGAATAAAACCCTGCTGAGACGAAGCTCTACCCTGTCGGCAGAATACGGCCCTATGACCTGGTCTGCCACACGTGTAGCACATCACTGTCTGTCTCGGACACTCTGGTCGCATATGCCCATACTTACCACAATTGTGGCACTGTCGTCCCTTATCTGTAACTGGTATAGAGAAGGGATGACTCTGGCGACTCTGACCTCGCCCTGCACTAGTAGTGCCAGTAGTACCACTGGCCTGCCCAGTATGTTGTCTCTTCTCAGACCCTCCGGTCTGAGAAGCTCTCCTCTTACTAGCCCGCTCTCGCTCATAATCGGCGGCTCGATCCTGGTAGTCCATCAAGGACTCGCAATGAAATCCCGCCATATAGGCCCGGGTACCATCCCTCAATCGTCGGGAAAAGAGATACACATGCTGATCAGCAGGAGGTGCAACTGGGCCCAACAAAGCCAGCTCCTCCTGAAACCTCCGGATAGCCTCAGAGACTGGTACATCTTCAAAGCCAGCCTCCATAAAATCACGCAGTTTCTCCTTCCTCAAAGAGGCGCAGAAACGCTCTCTAAATCTAGTCATAACTAAACTCTACCTGTCTATCTTCTGGACATCTAATAGACTCCAGAGCTGAGTCTACATGTCCGATCCACAGCTCGACCTCTAACCCCACCTTCCCAGAGAAAGGGGGTACTCCCATCTGATGAAATGCCTTCAACCAACTGTCTGGTCGAGGCCCTCGATGCTCCTCTATAACTCTAGCAATCTCAGCAGCAAGTGCCGGTACAGCTGGCACCTGAGTAACTGTATGGGATCTCTCAGCTGACCCCTCATGTACTGGCAGATCCGGAATAGGTCTACCGCTCTGCAGCCTCAGTCACTCGCCGAATATACTCACGGAACTCAGGTCCTCCCATGGAGATATTATCTAGATCATCTGACTGAACTCGTGTGGACTCTCTCCCGGCTATGCTGTATGTATATATCAATCAATCACAACATAATATCTATATATATATATATACTATCGAGATCTTCAGAGGGGCGATGGCTCACGTACACGATATCCCAAAACATTTGTACTCATTTCAAAACCAAAATCTTTTGAAAAGTCAGACCCCTTTCGGGTTCTGTTTATTTATCTATTCGAACTTTATTGCAGATTACTAGTGCCATTGTTGTCAACCTGGGCTCTGATACCCCTTTGTAACACCCAAATCCGTAGGACTCGGAGTGCTACTGGGCTAGGATCTCACAATGGATCCTGACCCTAGCCTGACAACAAGTTCACTGAATCTTACAACAAGGCACCGATAGATTAAATACAAAACATCAAACTGTTATAAAAGTATCAAAAGGTTTATACAACGCTGCTGAGTACAAAAAAAAACATAACGTATATACATGGTCAAAATAACCCATAGCCCACGAGTACGACCCCAGTGTACGGAGCCCTCAGCAGATCGCCCACTCTGGATCACTCTGCAGTTCTCCTAACCTGCAAAGTCTACAACACGGTATGAAACCGTTAGCTAACTATACACATATATAAGAAGATGCAGGAGCACAAACACACGTCATGAAAGCATAAACACCACAACATGATATCACGCATTTACCGGTTTATTATCTGTATTATAAGTCCAGTCACTCCATCATATAAATATCTGAATATGAATATAGGTGACACGAGGAATATAACCCTCGCCTCTCGGTGGTAATGCCAGCTGGAGTGGTCAATCGGGACGACTCCTCCGTGTACCCTGAGGGAATGGAGACAGTGCCCGTACCGTTTACCAGATCTGGATGCTCCGCAGAGAACCTCCCAGTCTCCCAGAGGGATGAGTGGGCAAGGTTGTCACAACCCTACAATGGGCGCGCAATAGACCATAGGTCGGTAATAACAATATCATATGCAAGCAAGTATAACATACACCACCCATGCATACATCCTCATATAAGGATGCAGCTAAGTAAGTCCTATGGACTTACCTCAACCTCGGGAGTCTCAAACTCAAACTCAAACGGCTCCGCTCTGGAGATCAACACAGCCTAAACAAGGTATAACACATATATCACACTCATATCCATAACAGGGGTCACACCTAGACCCAAGGGATCCATAAGGATCATATTTCCAACTCGTAAACCTCAAAGCCGTAACCGGCATAAACGATACCGTACTCAACCTCATTCTAACCTCATACTCGTACCTAGCATGCTACTAACGCTCATACTAGGAAAGGAAAGGATCTACCTAACTCTAGGTAGAACCGGAACAAAACGCACCTGCGTGACACAAGGGACGCAGGGGCGGAAAGCAGGTACCGCGGGCGCGGCGGAACGTAGCCGCGCGGGGCGGTGACAAGGGAACCCTGGTAAACGCAGACACGCCGCTGGCACAACGCAGGCGCTGCGACACGGTAGCCGCGGGGCGATGACTCTCGGCCGCGGGGGCGGCGACAGTGCAAAAGATAATCCCGCGGTTCTTCTTTCACTCTTCACGTGATCAATTCACGTCTTCTCTTCACCAAAACTAAGCATATACATATACATACACATACTAACATCAACATCCTTACACATGCATCTAATCCTAAGCTAGAAAGATAGAATCCAAGGGAAAGAATGAAGAAAACAAGAAAGGAGCTTACCACAGTTGTGGCCTAGCAAGGGAAGAACAGAACCAAGGTCTCACAGGCTGGCTTCAAGCTCAACATACAACATCCACAAGCATCACAACCACAAGGCACAACAAACCTCTTCTCATCAAGGAGAAGCAAGAACAAGATCAAGGAGGGAGAAGGAGAAGCAAGGAACGTGAGGGAAGTTGGAGGAAAGTGAAGAACTAGCCCTTGATCAGCCAAGGAAAGATTAAGAAAGGTAAAGAGTAAGCACGGTCAAAGAGTCAAAGAAGACGGCTGCAGCCGCCGGAAACCGCAGGGGCGGCAGCCAGGGCCGCAGGAGCGGAAACCCGCAGGGGCGGCACCCCCATCCGCGGGTGCGGGCCACAACTCGGCGGCTAAAGTCGAGACTCGGATCCAACTCGGTCCAGGAACTAAGGCTCTTACAATATGCACATGGAGCTACAAATTGATAAGGTTAAGGAGGGTGAAGGGTATGCACATGCAGGGATATGGAATATAATATCATAAGCAACTACAGAAAGGGGGAACGTTAACATCAGTATTCCTAGAGGCAATAAAAACGGAAAAAGATGGTACGCCTTCAATGAATAAGGATGAAAGTGAAAACTTCTCTCCAAGAAGCATGGGCAAGAGCAAGTTTGAAGATAGCAACGTAGAGGAGTCCTTTTCGACTATGAAGAAAGCTAAAGCCCAAACTACACAACCATTATAGGCAAGAGGGTTGAGCAACCCCTCCGGCCAGGTTTAATGAGTTACTTGAGCTTCAACTTCCAGAGATTGGGCAAAGGGCATGGAAGTTCAAAAACTCACATTGCTTGTGGAAGAGAATGAGCCAGGTATGATCTTCTAGACTGAAACCAAGAGTGATCGGAACAAGATGGAAGGCATAAGGAGGAAATTAGGTTCTTCTCCACATAACTCTGTTCAGTCGACAGTTCACGCCGGCCGTTACAACTTTAACTCTCCATTAACGCACCTCTCCCGACCGGTCCTTCCTCTGTCTTAACCGCCTCCTCCTCTTCGCTTTCACTCTTCGGCCTCTATCCTTCCACCCCCGCTCTCTCTCTCCGCCTGAGCTCTCACCTGCCGAGCGTCTACTTCTCTGTAAAGCGCCGTGCCGATCACCACCATGGCTATGCCCTGCTTCTCTGTAAAACACCTTACTCCTCTCACCTAACCGAGCGTAGACTGAAACCAAGAGGTTGTAGGTAGAGCCATCCGTTTTATCTCTTCGTTTTCGATTCGAGTTTTCGCATTCAATAAAATTAAATCAAATAAATTATTTTATTTTATTTATTATTATTATTATTATTATTATTATTATTATTATTAAAAAAAAACACGAAAATTATCAAAATTTCATGGTTATTACATTAAAGCTGCTAGTGGTCACCGTTTGCTATGGGTCCAATATTACACGCACCATTACATTGATGCCGCGGTTGGATAACTAGTGTTTTACAGAATTTTACGGTTGGTCTCAGGCACAAAATACGGAGCTTACATTTTAGCTCATTAAGAGAATTTCCCTTGAGGTTAAGGAACCATGGATGATAATGGAAGATTTTGACCAAGTTCTTTATCATACTAATAAAGAAGGAGGGCTTCAACCTAACTTTGAGCATATGGTAAAGTTCATGGATGAGTTGAATGTTTCTCAATTAAAGGAGATTTTCATTCGATGGACGGCTTCAACCTAACTTACATTTGAGCTCATTACAGGGTTTTGCATTTACCTTGCCTAAAGTCTAATCATAACCCCATTTTAATAAAGCATACCATAATGGAATGACTCGGTTACATTGAGGGGTTCTCAACCTTTCGGTTCGAAGCAGTTTTGCTTGAGTATGAAGGTTTTGAAGATGTAGTTCAAAACACTTGGCTTAATCCAAGATCTACTTTTGCACTGATGGTGTTTTGGGAAAAGTGGAACGTTGTTGCTACGATCTAAACGAGTGGAGTAGGAGATTGGTTTTTAATATTTCGATGAGCTTCGCAAGATCAGGAAAGAGATGAGAGCTTTTCATGATCAGTTAACTGGACATGATATTGTCAGAAGGAGAATTCTTGAAGAAATTGAATGAGATCTTATGAGAAAGGAAGAGATTCTTTGGTGGCAAAGGCAAAAGCAAACGAGTTTACATAGGGTGATCGTAATGCCACAACAAGATTAGTCACCTTGAAGATGACGCGGAGATGGTTTAGCAGTCGGAGGGGGAAATGTCCAGAATTGCCGTTTATTATTTCAAAAAGATTTTTACCTCCAATGGTTCTATCCCTTTTGAGGCTCATTTTAACGCTCTTTTGACTCTTGATGAGGCCGATAATCGGGATCTTCTCAGCGATTTCTCGGTTGAGAAGGTCCGTGAGGCACTCATTAGCATGCACCCGTCGAAGTCCCTTGGGCGGACGGCCTCCCAGCACTATTTTTGCAAAGAATTGGAATCTGGTGGAACTAGTATCACTAAGCTAGTACATAATTTGTTTAACGGTATGTCTTTTTTCCCAATCTTAATCATACTTTTATCTTCCTTATCCCGAAGGTGACTAATCCACGAAAGATGACGGAAGTACGCCTAATAAGTTTGTGCTATGTTTTGTACAAAATTTATGCAAAAGTTCTTGCTAATAGGCCAAAAAAAAGTGTCTGGGTAGTGTAGTTTCTACCAATCAAAGTGCTTTCATTCTTGGAAGACTTATTACAGACAATGTGCTTGCGGCTTTTAAGTTGTTTCATCATATGAAAACGAGAACAAAGAAAAAGGGATACATGGGTCTCAAATTAGATATGGCTAAGGCATATGACAAAGTGGAATGGTTTTATCTTGAGAGTTGCATGCGTCGTATGAGTTTTATGGAATGTTGGATTGGGTTAATGATGACATGCGTTTCTACTCCTTATCTGTTCTTTATGATGACATTCCTTCTAAGATATTCTTGATTGGGTGTGGCCTTCGTCAAGGTGATCCGCTCCCTCCGTTCTTTTTTTTATTAGGAGTTGAGGATCTTACGAGCTTGATCAGGAGGAGTAAAACTAGTAGTAGACTACATGGAATCAAAATTGTCCCTTCGTCTCCGGCTATTTCACATCTATTTTTTTTTATTGACAATAGTGTTATTTTCTCCAAGGCTACTTGTCAATAGGGCTCATAAATCGTTACTATACTCCAAGCATATGGACAAGCATCGGGACACCAACTCAACTTGGAGAAGTCGGAATTATCGTTCAGTGTTAACGTTGATGATGGGACAAGAAGTTCCATTATTGGAATAGTTGGGGGTGAGGGTAGTTGTCAAGCACAAGTATTTGGGTAGACCCACAATGGCTGGGCGATCAAAAAATGTTATATTTGCAGACATTAAGGAGCGAGTTTGGAAGAAATTAAAGGGTTGGAAGGAAGGCACTTTAAGTAGAGCTGGAAAAGAGGTTTTATTGAAATCTATAGTAAAAGATATCTTGTCGTATATTATGTCTTGCTTCGAACTCCCAGATTCGATTTGCTCGGATTTAGAGAAATTGATGTGTAGATTTTAGTGGGGGAGCACGGATGCAAAGCGGAAAATCCACTGGATAGGATGGAAGTGTCTCTGTCGAGCTAAGGAACATGGTGGGCTCGGCTTTATAGATATGAAGGCTTTTAATGTGGCTTTGTTGGCCAAACAAGAATGGAGAATTTTGACAGAACTTGAGTCTTTGTTAGCAGAATTGTTGACAGTACATTGCTTCTCTAGGGGTTCATTTTTTGGATGCTTTTGATGGCTACCGGTCTAACTTCCCGTAGAGAAGGATTATAAAGGATAGAAAGCTTCTTTTAAATAGATGTTTTTGGAATGTGGAAAACGATTTGATTAATTGGTTTAGAAGGATTGTTGGTTTCCTCGCCTGGTCTCTTTTCGACCAATCGTTATTCCCAGTAATGCGGATCTTTTTTTTGAGGAGGAGGTACGAGGCAATATGCATCCTTGTCATGCTGAGGTGGTTCTCAAAATCCATTTAATAGATTGTTCTTGTAGGAATTCTATTACTTGAAATCAAACTACCAATGAGATCTTTAGTGTAGAAACTTCTTAGCACCTTGACAACATGATTTATCGACCTAGTTTAGTCATGCATTTAGGTAGATTTTCCTCTTTTCGCATTCATGTTTTATCCTTAGTTTTTGATATTTATATATAGTTGTTTAGTTCTACTTTGCAAGAATATATGTCTACACACTATTTGTGGCTTTGAAGGTAATTTGGCGCATTTCGGAGCTAAAACGATGTAAGAGCCCTTTTCTTTCGGACGAGATCGGACCATAGCCGAGATTGGCCTTTCCGCACCCGCGGGCTTGACCGCCGCCCCTGTGGCTCATGGGACCGCCCTGCGGTTTCCGGCGGCTGCAGCCGGTTTTGTTGACCTTTGACCCGTGTTTTACCCTTCCTTACTTCTTCCGTTTTACCTTGTTGAGCTAGGGTTTCATCACTTCTTTCCTCTGTTCCTACGTCCTTCTTGCTTCTTCATCCCTTCTTTTGAGCTTGCTTGAGATTCTCTGGAGTTGCTTGAGAATTGTGGCTTTAGGTTGATGATTGTGAGTTGATGTGCTTGAAAGCCAGCCTTGATGTGTGTTAAGCCTTCCTGCAGCCTAGGATCTTCAGTAATGGTGAGTCTTGCTTCTTCCTCCTTGCTTCTTCTTCTTCTTCTTCCTTGTTTCTTCTTCCTTAGTTTAGGATTAGATGATTGAATGTAGGATTGATGTTTGTATGTGTATGTTGTGGCATGTGTATGATTCTGGAAGAGAGTAGACGTGATTTGATCACGTGAAGAGCTAAAGAGAAGCCGCGAGGTTTCATTCTGCACTGTCGCCGCCCCCGCGGCCAGAAGTCACCGCCCCTGCGGAAGACGTGCCGCAGCGCCCGCGCCATGCCTGCGTTGCCAGCAACCTCTGTCACCGCCCCCACGGCTGTGTGTCACCGCGGGCGCGGTTTTCCTGCGTTCCGCCCTGCGTCCTTAGATCACGCATGTGCGTCTTGTCCTGGGACTACCTATAGTTAGGTAGTTACTTTCCTTTCTAGTATGAGGGAACTAGTACCATGCTAGGTATCGGTTTATGATGAGTATGATACAGTTATGCTGGTTACGGCTTTGAGGTTTACGAGTTGGACTTGATCCTTATGGATCCCTTGGGTCTAGGAGTGACCCCTTTGTGTGATAGGAGTTTGATATATATATGTATTCCTTGTATATCCTCCGTGTTGTCCTCCAGATTGGAGTACACGTATCTGAGAGTTGATCATAGTTGGGACTACTTCTGAGACTGAGGTAAGTCCATAGGACTTACTTAGCTGCCATCTATATATTGGATGTTGCATGAGCGGTGCATGTTTATGCTTGCTAGTATGTGATATTGTTATTACCGACCTATGGTTTAGTGACTGCCCATTGTAGGGCCGTGACAGCTATCCTTTCATCCCGCTGGGAGACTGGAGGTTCTCTGCAGGCAGGTCAGTTCTGGATTGTGGGGCGGGCTTTCTCCACTCCCATAGGGTATACGGTGACGGTGACCGCATCACCACTCCAGCTGGCATTAGCACCGAGAGGCGAGGGTTATATTCCTCGTGTCACATATATTCATATTGATATCCTTATATATACGATTTGAGTGTTGGACTATATTTATAAAGATTTATAATGGGTAAATGTTTGATATCATGCTGAAATGTTTATTATTTCTGATATGTGATGGTGCTTATGTTCATGCTATATATGTGTATAGTTAGCTAACGGTTTTATACCGTGTTGTAGATCCTCGCATGTTAGGAGAACTGTAGAGTGATCCAGAGAGGGGTGATCTGCTAAGGGCTCCGTACACTAGGTCGTCCTCGTGGGATGGATATTTTGATTATGTATATTTGTTATGTTTTGATTGTACTCAGTAGTGTTGTATAAACATTTTGATACTTTTATACCAGTTTTATGTTTTATATTTAATTTGTCTGTGCCTTGTTGTAAGATTCAGTGAAATGTTGTCAGGCTAGGGTCAGGATCCATTGTGAGATCCTAACCCAGTAGCACTTCGAGTCCTACGGATTCGGGGTGTTACAAAGTTGGTATCAGAGCCCAAGTTGACAACAATGGCACTAGTAATCTGCAATAAAGTTCAAATAGATAAATAAACAGAAGCGGAAAGGGGTCTGACTTTTCAAAAAGGTTTGGTTTTAAAATGAGTACAAATGTTTTGGGTTATCGTGTACGTGAGCCATCACCCCTCTGAAGATCTCGACAGTACACATATATAGATATTCTGTTGTGATTGATTTGATACATATATATGGCATATATATAGCCTTCGAAGCTAGGTTTACGTCCTCTGCAGATGGTTCAGACTAGAGCCATACCTGCAGTTGGACGAGGTAGGGGTAGGCCCCTCTTCCTCCAGTTCTGGTAGGACCAGGTCAGATTTCCGTTGCGGATCCACGTGCAGTGGAGGAGATATATGAGGACGTTGTTGAGAGTGCCGTTTCTGAGACTGGGAACGGTATAGCTGAGAGACCTAACCCACAGAGGGTCCAGTCAGATGACTCTGATAGTGTCTCCATGGAGGGACCAGCAGGGTTCTTCTCCTACCAGTGGAGCGGGAGGTAGGTAGAGACCACCTCAGCGGCAGCAGACACAGGGACAGCAGAGAGTCCCAAATTGTCCTACTGCTCAGGGATCTGCCCCTGAGCCGAGTAGAGGCAGAGGTCGTGGTGGGAACACCACTGACATCAGAGGCCCTCAGGGCCGAGTTTTTGAGCTAAGGAGTGCAGAGGAGTCAGTTGCACCGACTGTTACAAGTACCATTCTAATCCATGGTTTACCTGTTAGAGTTTGTTTGATACTGGAGCTATGTCTTCTTTTATATCTGATGCTTGTATTGAGTGTTTGAGTCTAGACACGAATGGGTGGATACCCTTTCGTATAAGGTTATCCGATGATAGTAGGGTCAAAGGTACCATGAGTTTCGTGATTGTCCCATTTTTGTAGGGACCCGTGTGTTACTAGTTGACTTCTTGTCATGCCATTAGAGCATGAAGAAGTCATACTAGGTATACATTGGATGGATAGACCTTCTGCAATTTCAGATGTAGGTAGGAGGATTGTTACCCTCTCTACCGAGTTAGGACAGATAGATGTTTTCCGAGGTTGGGACCTTGGAAAGGTAGGCACAGTTATCAGTGTTATACGGGCAGCTAGACTGATTGCACAGGGTTACGAGGCCTTCTGGTGTTATGCCATGAAGGAGGGAGAGTCCAGCTGTAGAGGACATTCCAGTTGTCTGTGAGTTTACTGATGTTTTTGCTGAGCCGTCCAGTTTGCCGCCTCAGAGGAGTGTGGATTCCAGTATCGAGTTAGAGTCTGGTACGAGACCCATCTCGAAGGCTCCATACCGGATGGCGCCTGTCGAGATGCTGGAGATGAAGAAGCAACTCGAGGAGTTGGTTGAGAAGGCTTTATTCGCCTAGCGTGTCCCCTTGGGGAGCACATGTCCTCTTCGTACGGAAGAAGGACGGATCGTTGAGGCTGTGTATTGAGTACAGAGAGCTGAACAAGGTGACCATCAAGAACAAGTATCCACTGCCGGTATTGATGATTTCTTAGATTAGTTATAGGGAGCGACCGTGTTCTTCAGGATTGACCTACGTTCCGGGTATCCACAGCTGAGGGTGAGGGTGCAGAATGTGCACAGGACAACATTCCGGACCAGATATGGCCACTACGAGTTTGTAGTGATGCCATTTGGGCTTACGAATGCTCCAACCGTCTTTATGGAGTTGATGAACAGTATCTTCATCGACTTCCTGGATCAGTTTGTAGTGGTCTTCATTGAAGAGCTAAAGAGAAGCCGCGAGGTTTCATTCTGCACTGTCGTCGCCCCCGCGGCTAGAAGTCACCGCCCCTGGGGAAGACGTGCCGCAGCGCCGCGCCGTGCCTGCGTTGCCAGCAACCTCTGTCACCGCCCCCATGGCTGTGTGTCACCGCGGGCGCGGTTTCCTGCGTTCCGCCCTGGGTCCTTAGATCACGCATGTGCGTCTTGTCCTGGGACTACTATAGTTAGGTAGTTACTTTCCTTTCTAGTATGAGGGAACTAGTACCATGCTAGGTATCGGTTTATGATGAGTATGATACAGTTATGCGGTTACGGCTTTTGAGGTTTACGAGTTGGACTTGATCTTATGGATCCCTTGGGTCTAGGTGTGACCCTTTTGTGTGATAGGAGTTTGATATATATATATGTATGCCTTGTATAGGCCGTGTTGTCCTCTAGATTGGAGTAGACGTATCTGAGAGTGGTCATAGTTGGGACTACTTCCGAGACTGAGGTAAGTCCATAGGACTTACTTAGCTGCCATCTATATTATTGGATGTTGCATGAGCGGTGCATGTTTATGCTTGCTAGTATGTGAATTGTTATTACGACCTATGGTTTAGTGACTACCCATTGTAGGGCCGTGACAGCTATCCTTTCATCCCGCTGGGAGACTGGAGGTTCTCTGCAGGCAGGTCAGTTCTGGATTGTGGGGCGGGCTTTCTCCACTCCCATAGGGTATACGGTGATGGTGACCGCATCACCACTCCAGCTGGCATAGCACCGAGAGGCGAGGGTTATATTCCTCGTGTCACATATATTCATATTGATATCCTTATATATACGATTTGAGTGTTGGACTATATTTATAAAGATTATAAATGGGTAAATGTTTGATATCATGCTGAAATGTTTATTATTTCTGATATGTGATTGTGCTTATGTTCATGCTATATATGTGTATAGTTAGCTAACGGTTTTATACCGTGTTGTAGATCCCTCGCATGTTAGGAGAACTGCAGAGTGATCCAGAGAGGGTGATCTGCTAAGGGCTCCGTACACTAGGTCGTCCTCGTGGGGGGATATTTTGATTATGTATATTTGTTATGTTTTGATTGTACTCAGTAGTGTTGTATAAACATTTTGATACTTTTATACCAGTTTTATGTTTTATATTTAATCTGTATGTGCCTTGTTGTAAGATTCAGTGAAATTGTTGTCAGGCTAGGGTCAGGATCCATTGTGAGATCCTAACCCAGTAGCACTTCGAGTCCTACGGATTCGGGGTGTTACAAACGACACATTCGAGGATCAAGCCTCGAAGTGGATGCATTGGAGCAAGGATACATGCACGGGAAAGAGCTAGGAATCAAGCCTCAAAGTGGATGCATTTGAGAATGACGACTAGAAACATTCATCTCGGGCCGAGATCATACATTATGTCGAGCATCTCAATCACTATATCGGCCGAGATTTCTCACAATACAGACCGAGATTTTCCAAACGCTGAAGAAAAAAGTCAGATCCAAAATCCCGGGCCCGACATTACAAGATTGTGCCGAGATTCATGACCGAGATTTGTGTTTTGACCGAGATTTCGTCTCTGAGTGTCATATTTTATTTACGGGCTTTTCCTTTTCGCCCAACGTCTTTTGGCAAGGGTTTGTGTATAAAAGGAAGCCTTGGATTCATTCAGGGGTGTTCAATTTGGTTGGAGTTTCCCAGAGTTTACCCTAGAAGGGGGAGCCGTGTACCCTGTCGTTCTTCTTCAACTCTTGTTCTTCGTAGTTTAGATTAAAGATTTGCACTTTCGCATTCAGTTTTATTGGAGATACATTTGGATCAAGATTTAATACAATTGCAGATTTCATTCATTCAAAGTTAAGTAGTTTCTTTTCTCCCTTTCGTTATTTTCCTTTCATGCTTTTATTTGTCTTTCTTAGTAGATTTTGATATGATTATTATTGGCTAGACCTTTGTGGTTCCAAGGTGAATAGAGATTTGTTTATGGCCTAGATTATGATGGAATAGATTGTTTATTGTAATTGGTTTGGAATTGCTTGAAAATCCTTATGGTTGATTGGGAATTAATCTAGGTTAGAACCTTCTAAACTAGTAACCTGAGTTGGAATTGAGACCTACCCGATGATATTCCTCTTGGATACATAAGTAGATTGACCATAGGTAGTAGAGGTGAAAACCTACATTGGATTGAATGTGCCTGATTGCTTTCTGAGTTGGGTGATTCCGAGACTTACCCGGTAAGGGGTTACTTGATCCTTAGCTAGATAATCCGGTTTGTATTAAATTTCCTTCCTAGATACCTTGAGACTTACCGGTAATAGGTAGTTAGGATTGGAACTAGATGATCTTGCAACTTACCCGGTAATAGATCATCAGAGTAGAAATGTTCATCCCTGTTGCTTTTCTTACCAATGCTTTGCAATTTATCCTGAGTCCAAATGTCATAAACAATGATCTTGAACCCTTGGAATCCATTTCTTTCCGTAAATTTGATTGTGTTTTATTTGCTTTAACTGTTCTTGATTGAAGGTGACTTCAATTGAGAGCAAAACCAAAACCTTTCTAAAACATTTGATCTTATTTCCCTTATTTTTTCCGACCTATTTCTTAGTCTAGATCTATACAATCCTTAATCATTGCTGCAAATCAAACCTTACTAGTCTTTGTATTCGACCTTAGAATACTTGCTCTACTCCGTACGATCCATACATTGTGGGTTTGCTACCATTTAGGGAATTATAAAAAACCTATAAATTCAAAACAATTTCTCTTGTCTTTTTGTGAACTTGTGAGTTTTTGTCACTACTGACACGGATTCATAGGGTCATATATTAGCGAACACACCTTGCATTGGATGTCTCTCATATGGAGAATGGAATGGTGGGTTCATGAGATGGTCCTCGAGCAATCATTTTTGGAAAAGGATCCGGAAAATAAGTGTAATGCCATCTGCTCGCTCCTTTATTTGGAGGGCATGCAGAGAAGTCCTTCCTTGTAAGAAAACCCTTCTTATAAAAAAGGTGGTGATTGAGAATGCTTGTGATTTATGCGGGCATGAGGAGCCTGGTTACATGTCTTATTAAAACGTATTTCCACTGCGAGAGCGGTTTGGGCCTTAGACTCATTTTTTTGACATGGAGTTACTTTTGAGTCTATTGTTTCTTGGTTGGAGATGGTGTTTGATTGTTGCTATAAAACACGGTTACAGTTATGGAGCATGCTTTTTTGGGCTATTTGGCGCAACAGGAACTTGAGGATTTTTTTGAAGGGAAAGATCTCTCCCCGACACTTATTTTTTCTCAGCCCAGAAACTAATGAACGACTAAGTCAGGGGGCTAATATGCCTCATTTTGGCTTGCCGGCTAAGTGGATATGTGCTTATTCCCACTGGTGTGTCCCGAAAGCAACGTTTAAATTAACTGGCATGCCTTTGTGCGCTGTGACGGATCATGTTGCATCGGCGTTGTTGCTCGGGACGAGATGGGCTGTCTTCTTCTCGCTACATCGAAACCATTATCGGGATCGCTATCTGTGTTAGGTTGAAGGTGAGGCTTTGTTATGGGTATATATGGACTGGGCAATCACGCAGGGTTGAAGAAAGGAGATTGTGGAGTCCGACTCTAGCGAGATGGTTTGATTGACCGGGAGCGATGTCTCAATGTGCGGGAAGATTAGTGTTATTCTTAGCATTATCCGTTGTTGTGATCTTTCAACGAGTTACTTCAGAAATAGAGAGAAGAAGAGAAGAGAAACGTTTTGTGGTTTTGCTGCACAAACCTTGCAGCCAGGGTTTTCAATATACTTTGGTGGATAATGAATACAACCCTACACCTATCTATTTATAACCATAAATAGATAGAATCTCTATTAATAGATAGAGTCCTATAAATAATAAATCCTACAAATAGATAGAATTCCTTATAAATAGATAGGATTCTATAAATAGATAGAATCCTCCGCGGGGCTCCGCCCCGCACCCCCCCGGGCCCATTAATCCATGGCCCAAAATATGTTTCCCCTCCCATTGTATCAGTATACCTAGATTTATTGTCTTATTATAACAATCTCCACCTAGACAACATAATCTAATACAAAAATTTGGAAACACATATACAACTCCAAGATCTTGTTTCATTCATCTAACAACGAGTGACATGAACCAAATCCAAGCAATGCTTGAATTTGTCTGCGGTAACCGGTTTTGGTCATCATATCAGCTGCATTCTGAGAAGTGTGTACCTTCTCCAGGATGATCTCACCAGAAGCTACTAGCTCTCTAATCTTGTGAAATCTCACATCAATATGTTTAGTCCGAGCATGGTACACCTGATTCTTAGCTAGATATATAGCACTCTGACTATCACAATGTACCTCAACTCCACCTTGCTCAACACTCAGTTCCTCCACAATTCCTCTAATCCACAGAGCCTCCTTAGCTGCCTCTGCTAAAGCCATGTACTCTGCCTCAGTTGTAGACAAGGCTACTACAGACTGCAAAACTGATCTCCAACATATAGGCCCCCAGCAAGAGTAAAGACATACCCTGTAGTGGACCTCCGGTTGTCAAGATCACCGGCATAGTCTGAATCAACATACCCTACAACTGAAGGATCTCCTTCCTGGCCACCAAACATAATTCCACGGTCAGCAGTACCCCTCAAATACCTGAGTATCCACTTGACGGCCGCCCAGTGTTCTCTCCCAGGATTAGACATATACTTGCTCACTTGGCTAACAGCTTGGGCCAAATCAGGTCTTGTACACACCATAGCATACATCAAGCAACCAACTGCACTTGCATAAGGAACTTTGGACATATCTTTGATTTCTCCATCAGACTTCGGACACTGAGCTGAGGAGAGCTTGAAGTGATTCGCTAGAGGAGTGCTGACAGATTTGGAGTTGGCCATATCGAATCTATCAAGCACTTTCTCAATGTAAGTCTTCTGAGATAACCATAACCTCCCAGAACTTCTCTCCCTGCGAATCTCCATACCAAGGATCTTATTTGCAACACCAAGATCCTTCATGTCAAATTCCTTGCTCAACAAGGTTTTCAACTCAACAACATCATCAATATTCTTTCCAGCAATCAGCATGTCATCAACATATAATAGCAAGTATAAGGGTGATCCATCATCCAAATATTTCACATAAACACAACAATCATACTCACATCTCTGGTAGCCTATCCGAAGCATGTAAGAGTCAAACTTCTTGTACCATTGCCTAGGAGCCTGCTTCAGACCATACAATGACTTTGTCAACTTGCATACAAGTTTCTCCTCTTCCGGCTGGACAAAACCCTCTGGTTGCTCCATGTAGATCTCCTCCTCCAAATCACCATGAAGGAAAGCTGTTTTCACATCCATCTGCTCCAGATGCAAATCCCAGCTAGCTACCAATGCCAACACCAATCTGATAGACGTGTGTCGGACCACAGGAGAAAAAATTTCGTCATAATCAATCCCCTTCTTCTGTGAGTAACCCTTTGCTACTAGTCGTGCCTTGTACCTTTATGCCTTCTTTCTCTGAGATGTCTTGTTTCTTCTTGAACACCCATTTGCATCCTATTGCCCTCTTACCTGCTGGAAGAGGAACCAGCTCCCACGTCCTGTTCTTATGGAGAGATTCATCTCCTCAGCCATAACACCTACCCATCCTTCTTTCTCCTGACTATGAGTAGCCTCTCGAAAGTTGGATGGATCATCTGTGCCAATGACTAGAGCATAATTAACCATCTCCTCAAAACCATATCTTATAGGGGCCCTTGTGATGCGTCTGCTTCTGCCAGAAACAAGACTCTCAACCTGTTGTTGATCTACATCATGCTCACCACCTGCTGGTGTAGGTGTGCTAGAATCTGAAAGCTCCACCTCCACTGCTGATCTGGATTCAGTCTCTGTAACTGCAGGTTTCCCAACTTCCTTGGCATGTAGAAGCATTGCCTGCTCATCAAATACAGCATCTCGACTGATCATCCGTTTCTTTGCAACAGGATCCCAAAACTTGAAACCCTTCACACCTTTCTCATAACCCAGAAAAATGCACTTCTTAGACTTTGCATCCAGCTTTGTTCGCTCATCACCTGGAATCAACACATATGCTGGACTGCCAAAAATCTTCAAATTTGATAAGTCTAAATCAGAACCAGTCCATACCTCCTCTGAAACCTTCCCGTCAAGAGAAGTCCGGGGTGATCTATTTATCAAATAGACCGCCATGCTCACTGCCTCTGCCCAGAATTGCTTTGGAAGCCCTGCATTCAATCTAAGACACCGCGCTTTTTCTGCAATGGACCGATTCATCCTCTCAGAAACACCATTCTGTTGTGGTGTCTTCCGCACTGTATAATGTCTCTGAATGCCATGCTCACCACAAAAACTCTGAAACTGAGAATCCGTGTACTCTGTCCCATTATCAGATCTCAAATACTTCACTTTCCTCCCTGTCTGATTTTCCACTTCCGCCTTCCATAGCTTGAACTTGCTGAAGACTTCAGATTTATACTTTAGAAAATACACCCAGACCTTCCTTGAATAATCATCAATGAAAGTGACGTAATACCTAGATCCTCCTAGGGACGACACCTGAGTTGGTCCCCACACATCAGAATGCACATAATCAAGAATTCCACTGTGTTGTGCTGACTGTCTTAAAAGACACCTTGGATTGTTTTCCCATCACGCAAAACTTGCAGAAGTCGATCTTACAACTCTTCACACCATCCAGGAGACCTCGCTTGTGAAGCTCAATCATCCCCTTTTTCGCAATGTGACCCAGGCGCATATGCCACAGAGTTGTGTAATCTGTCTCAGAAGCCACGGCTGCAACTCCACCTACAACGGTACTCCCTACCAACCGGTAGATATTACCCGATGTAATCTGCCCTTTCATAACTGTCATTGCCCCCCTTGCTCACCTTTACACATTCCTTTTCTGTTTTAAAACAGAACCCTTTTACATGTAAAGTCCCCAAGGAAATCAGATTTTTCTTTAGAGTTGGAATGTGACGCACGTCAATCAATGTTCGAATCACACCATCGTGCATCCTCACCTTTATCTGCCCAATGCCAACAACATCACAAGCCTTGTTGTCTCCTAATCGGACGGAGCCAAAAGTTCCAGACTTGTACGTCTCAAACCAATCTCTATTCGGAGTCATGTGAAACGAACATCCCGTATCCATGATCCATACATCTGAGTAGTTGCCTGACGTCACAGAGAGCATATCAGAATCTGCACCATCTGAGTCATCTTTCTGCACCACGTTTGCTGATCTTGAAGATTCCTCTGACTTCTTATCTTCGTACTTCTTCTTCCTGGCAGGACAATCACGTTTGAAGTGACCCTCCTCCTTGCAGAAGTAACAAGTTACTGGCTTTTTACCCTTGGACTTAGACCTGGATTGCTTGTTGCTTCCTTCTTGCTTCTCTTTCGTCCTCCCTCTATCCTGGTTGCTTCTAACATACAACCCTTCGCTTTGAGAACTCTCACTGGTATGTTGTCGTCGTTCGGCTTGTGAAAGCAACGCTGTTGACACCGTATCAAGACTTATCTCGTCTTTCCCACACGTCAACGTCATCACCAGATTCTCATATGAAGAGGGTAGAGAACATAGCAAGATCATAGCTTTATCTTCATCTCCAAGTTTTACATCCACCGAGCCAAATCCCCAATAATTTGATTGAAAATATTCACGTGTTTTACCAAGTCAGAACCTTCCACCATTTTCAACCCATACAATTTTTGTTTGAGATACAATTTGCTAGACAAAGATTTTGACATATACCGTTTCTCCAATTGAGTCCAAATCTCTTGACAAGATTTGAGATCAATAACGTGGTATATTACCTCGTCTGCCAAACAGAGCCGAATGACCGACGCTGCCTTCTCCTGCATCTCCTCCCATTCGTCGTCTTTCAACGACTCCGGTTTTGTCTCCTTCAGCGCCTTCAACATCCCCTGCTGCGTTAGCAGATCCTTAACTCGTCGCTGCCAAAGACCGAAGTTTCCAGTTCCGTTGAATCGCGGAACCTCAAATTTTGCAACGGAACTCATCGACAACCTTGCTCTTGATACCAATTGTTGTGATCTTTCAACGAGTTACTTCAGAAATAGAGAGAAGAAGACAAGTTTTGTGGTTTTGCTGACAAACCTTGCAGCTAGGGTTTTCAATATACTTTGGTGGATAATGAATACAACCTACACCTATCTATTTATAACCATAAATAGATAGAATCCTCTATTAATAGATAGAGTCCTATAAATAATAAATCCTACAAATAGATAGAATTCCTTATAAATAGATAGGATTCTATAAATAGATAGAATCCTCCGCGGGGCTCCGCCCGCCCCCCTATCGCCCCGGCCCAAAATATGTTTCCCCTGACCCATTGTATCAGTATACCTAGATTTATTATCTTATTATAACATCCATTCTAAGAGGCAATACTTTGATGAGGTTCGATGGAACTATGTTCAGAGGAGTGCAAACTAGTTTGCTAATTGGCTTGCCGGAACGCATTTGTCTCTTTTTTTCATTGAGAGCTCTAGCAGTAATGGTTTTTCCTTCTAACTTGTATAAGCTCATCACGGATGAGTTTTATAATGAATAAAGTTTCTTTTGCTCAACAAAAAAAAAAATAATAATAAAAATAAAGTTGTTCACCTTAAATTTTTCTGTAGATTTTGATGAAGGCTTAGCATTTTTTAAAAATTATATAGCATTTGCAAGAGAGTTTTTTTATTAGATCTAGTTTTTTTTTGGAAGCCTTTTAAAGAGATTTATGGAAGTTTTTAAAAGTTACAACTAATAGCTTTTTATAGAGCTTTCTAAAAGTTAGACAACTTTTTCTTGTTTATAGTAGAATATTTTTAATATATTTATAAAATGTGTCTTTTTTGATAACTTTATCTCAAAAAATCTACTGAAAAATCTTATTTTACCAAACACCACTTAGTTATTTTATCAAATTTTTATATTTTATAAAACTCTAAAAAATAAACTATTCAATCAACTACACAATAAGCTAAAGATTTTTTAAAAATTAAATTAAATTAAACCTACCCAAAAATTTCGTCCTTACTGAAAATGTACCCACGTCTTACCCAAAAATCTCGTCTTATCAAAAAAAAGCTTAGTTATGCAGTCCCACCACATTATCTCCAAAGCATATGAGGGTTATCTTGAGGTATCTTAATGTTTTTTGTGAGGCTTTGTGATATCGTATCAGCCTTCAAAAGTCTAAAATTTATGTGTTTTCTAATGTTACCAAAGAGATGAGGGACAAACTATATACACTTAGCGGAATTGAGGTCACTAGAAATCTGGACAACTACCTTGGAATGCCTCTCCTCCAAGGTAGAGTTAGAAAAAGCACCTTTTTTTCGCTTTTGGATAAGATCAACAATAAGCTGTGTGATTGGAAAGGAAGAACACTAAGCTTTGCGGGTCGAGTTACGCTTACAAAATCAATACTGGCTTCACTTCCCATGTATGCAGTGCATTGTGTCATTCTACCAAACACTACCTTCGATGAGATTGATATAGTTTGTTGAGATTTCATATGGGGTCACAATGAAGGGCGTCGGTAAATTCATACCGTTGCTTGGGACAACAATTTCCTCCCTAAACAATGTGGTTGTTGTTAATACACTATTACGTCTGGTTGCGGTTGTTGTTATTTCCAACAATGACGACTACACGACACAGCCTGATGGAAACTACACGATGGCCTCGGCTGTAACAACCGAAAATTTTCTAATTAATTTATTCCAAGAAAACCACTCGTTGTACCTAGCGAAGTGGACCGAATTATAATGAATCGGAATAGCACGCAAAATGGACAAGTCCCTTCATTCTTTCCTCCGGCCCAATTCATTTCCTTGCTTTGTTGGGCCAGGACAAACCTACTTAGGCAGCTCCCCTCGGCAGTGGGCCAGCAAGCATAGGCCCATTGTCTAACCTGCCTCAGTCCAAGAAGCATGGGACCGACGCTTTACACCTCCATTCCTCGTCGTCTTCATTCTTACATCGGCCGGCAGTTACAGGGAAGACGGCCGTTACTAGGATGACGTTGATGGTCGGCATTGAAGGCTCCTTGTTGATCGAAGTAACACCGACACACCATCCATCGACTACCCCTGGACCACCATTCTTACTCTCCCTATCCTCCTCCCCTGACCAATTTTAAGCGAGCTACCCCACCCCCCCCACCCCCACCCCCCCCCCCCCCCCCCACCCCCCCCTCGTTCCATTTCGGCATCGCGGTGGAACCCGACGTCAGCTACTAACCACGCTTCTCCTCGCCTCCTTATCGACTGAGTCCGACGAGTCTCCCTTCCCTGTACTTCTTCCCATCTTTTGTATTCCCTTCTCCTTTTTGTTCTCGGAGATATACATCTCCTCTCACCCCGTAGTCCCTGTGCAGTGGTAGACGATCGAACATCGCCGGAGAGTGGTCAGTCCTTCCCGGAGACATCAGTAAGTGGGTAAGTCCTCACAACCTCTTCCGATATCCGGCGTTAGACTCCTTCCTTCTTTTTACGTGATCGGGTTTCAATTTCTGGTGGAACGGTATTAAGCCTTTGTGTTGTTATATTGTATGTCAGTAGGTTCAGACCGGAGACCCTTTGCCCTCTCTTGCCAAAAGCCGCCCCTTTTACTTGCTCCCCGTAAGTGTCGAACTCGAGTACATTTGGCGTCCTATTGTAATTTTTGTACCGCTCCTGGGTCTCAAGTTAACGTTTAAATAATTACTTTTAATAAAAATATTATTTGTTATTATATTTCTTTAAAAAATTATATATAAACTATTTTTTTATCGTTAGATAGAGTAGATAATAAGCAATAAATATTTGTACAATTTACCTATAATATTATATAATACATTAATAAAATATCTAACCGTATAATAATTCATATTTTGATTTTTCTCCCTTTTATTATACTGATTCATATATTAACAAAAATAGTACATTGGTAGCATATGGTGTTAAATTAATTGTTATATATAAATTAATTTAAGAAATAACACAATCTCAGGTAACAAAAAAAGGTAATTGGAAAGGATGGAAACCGTAACATTTAATTGTTAAAAGTGGATTTAATTATTTTTTTTCTTTTTTTTGTACTGCTAAAATTTGTTATAGGATGTGATTCTAATATGTTATACATATCTCAGATAACAAAAAAGGTGATTGGAAGGGATGAATTTAATTAAGATTTGATCTTAATATTTTGTTAAACAATTTTGTAATTAATAAATTTAATTAATATTTTGATGGGTTGTGGTTAAATGCTAAAATGACACGTGGCAGTGAGTATTTTTCTGCGTGACACGTGGCAAGGAGTGCTACTCCTATAATATATATAAGATTACGTTGAGACGAGGTTTATTGATAGATTGGCATGGGGATTTTTAGGCGGAACTAAGGATAGTGTAATTGTCATGAGACTGCTAAGTTAAGGTTGATATAGGAATTCGGCCTTTAGAATTGATTGGAATGAGAAATTGATATGTCCGGAATAATGAATTTATGCAGAATTGCGGATTCGACGTCTTCATCTATGGAACAACATAACCTAGAGATTGATAAGGGTAGAGATGCAGGATATCGTACCCTAGAAATGTCAAAATAGTAGAACGAGTATACTAAGATGTTGTCACATCTTAATCAGGATTGTGAGATCGTCGACGGACGGATCGAGATTTGCATATTAGGATATCGGATCGGATAAGGTGATTTCATCGGACTCACTTAACTACCTTTAATAATATTAAGTGTGTGCCTTGACGAAGTGTCTGTATTGAGTGATTAAGAATTTAAAAACTTGACTAGATCATTGCACTTTTATTTTTGGTAAGACCCAAGTGTGTGATAACGGGTCGTGCAATCATTGTCCAGCACTGAATGCGACTAGGAGGCTCCCCGCAACCAGTCCAACAGAGTAAACGGGGAGATGGAAATAAACTAGTCTTGTTGGTAGACGGGGACGGGGGCGAAGGTTGGAGGATCTTCGTGCCACACGGTTAAGTTGAATTAATTAGATTGGAATCACCTAATGTAAAGATAATAATCAGGACATTATGTGTGCATGTTGTTGTGCGTTTTACTTATGTGTGTTTGTACCTTTAGTATACCTTATTATTATAATTGTTAGTTAACGGTTTATATCGTGTTGATAGACTTTGTAGATTAGGTAATTGTTGAGTGATCGGAAGTGGAGTGGTCAGCCGGGTTTTCGTATTTGGGTTGGGTGTGCTTTTATTTTCAGTAGAGAGATTTTATATTGCATGACTTTCTTTATCATTATGCATGGCTGTCAAACATCTATCTTTTATTGAAATTGTTACACTTTAAGGATTTCAATTATTATGTTATTTGTGCCTTGTTGCAAGATTCGGTAATATTGTTGTCAAACTAGGCCGGAACCCACTGTGAGGTTCTAGCTAGTATCATCCCGAGTTCTAAGAATTTGGGAAGTTACATTGGCTTATCATATTCTTCTAGGTACTAATGACATACAAGATCTAGGTAGTATTGTCTACAAAAGAGTATGGAACTTGTGGGTCCAAGAAATAATCAAAATTTTATGCAATGACGAAAAGGAAAAGAATGCACTTATTTGTGAATGATCGGCGCTTGTTGTGTCTTGATTCGGTGGAATCTTTACTTCACTTACTCAAGGACTTGTCATCACTCATATTATGTGAGGCATATCCATGCACAACAAAGAGAGGGAGATTTTTTCAGTCACAATTTTTCTATGTGATTAAGAGGTAATTTGCTATCTACTTCTTCCTTAAACAATAATTGTGTGTGGAGTGAATAATACTATCAATTGTGGAGAGAGACAAGTTTGTGATTAAATGTGATGTGTATGTTCGCGCGTGGAATAAGAACAAGCAAGAACATCACAAAGTCATCCGGTCAGAGATTCATATTAGATGGGAGTGCCCTCCGACGGAAGTTGTCAAGATCAACACTGATGGTACGGTGAGAGGCGATGGTAATGCTACTACGGCGGGTGTTGTTAAGAATAATGTTGGAGAATGGTTGAAAAGTTTCATGGTTAACATTGGTACATGTACCGTCCCTATGGCAGAATTATGGGACGTATATCACAGTCTTAAACTTGCTTGGGATAGTGGATATTGTAATGTGATTTTGGAATCTGATTCACTTTTGGCGGTTACTATCCTGGCAAGACGCCCCCATGCAATCGTCCTCTTGCTAGTGTAGTAAACAACTGCGACGACTTTACTAAAAGGGATTGGATCATCCAAATCTGACATGCCTTCCGTGAGACAAATCATGTCGTGGGCTATCTTGCTTCATTTGCTTTTAATTTTGAAATTGACCTCAGTGTATTGATTGACCCTCACAAGGGTGTGATGAATATTTTGAATGTTGATGTTAGGGCCGGGTTATCCCTGTGTGATGACTACTTAGCCCTTTTCTTATTTTAAAGTGCGACTAGATTCGCCGAAGACTACTGACTCTCATTCCTACAAAAAAAATGTTTTTTTCTCAAACTTGAAATAAAAGTAAGGTTTAATGAACTACAAATTTGAACAACCATTAGACTATTTTGCTTTTGTATAACATTTTCATTTTTTATTTACTATCTGTTTTTAAAATGAAAATGTTGGGATCCGAAGCTTATCACAAAGTCCAACACAAACAAATATGAGAAAGACCTTAAAAACAGATTTTGATCTCGGACCGAATCCAATCTGGAAAAAATAAAGTCAAATCACCAAACTCGAATCTGATTTTATCTGAATCTAATTCTTTCTCTCAAGAAGAAAATAAATAAATAAACTAAATAGAGGTGACAAATGTCAATCTATAAGGCAACTAAAATGAACAAGTAAATAGGTATCATATTTGCACGTAGTAATATTCCTTTGGAATATAAGGTATTATTCCAATGTCTATATTCTATATAACGAGATTTTAAGATACGAAACTTTAATATCCTATATTTGTATATACCTTCAAATTGTGTTGATAGCCAAACTCACATAACAAACAATGAATTGAGATTTTCATAGAGATAGAAGGAACTGTTGTGGTTTCAATTCCCACATCGACAAGACCATTATCAATGCCGACAATGATAATTGGATGTTTAATGAATTGGGTTTTACTTATCTCTTCAAACAACTTCTCCCTAAAATGCTCATGAACTCTCTCATGGTATGTTTTTATTTCAAAATCAAAACTTACAAATATTTTATGGTATTTTAATTCTCATAATTCTTCCCATTTTTTTGAACTTTCTTGAGGACGCTTGATATGGGGTCAAAGCACCTCAGTTGTCGCTGGAAAGGACGGGTATGGGTAGAGATAACAATTTCACCCGCATCTAATAGATAGTTTAATTATCCAATTGAAAAAAGCGGGTGAAAATCCGAAAAGGTAGACAATCCACCCGTACATATGAAATACCTAATATTTTTATATATTCCTGTTACAAGTTTTGAATTATTGTTTATGTTATAATACCACATTGTATATAAATTTTATATCGCATTATCTATATGATTTGTTCATAAAATAATATTTTTAAAAATTGTTATATGTGCAAAGTATTATGAAAATGTAATACAAACTAACAATAAACATTTTTTTTAATCATTGGGTTAAACCGGGCGGCGAATGTACTTGATAAAATTAACAAAGTATAAAATAGTTCATATAGCAATTACCTAAATTATCATAGCCCGGTCAAGAAGAAGAAAAAAAACTATTTCAAATGAAAAATTATATTAAATAGGATATTGAAAGGTTAGTTATCTATTATACATTCAAATATTTACCTTATCAAATTCCCTCAATTTTACTTTTAACATGAAGATTCTAGTTTTTTTTTTAATCTATAACATTTAAATGTCATGTGTTTACCCAAGTAGGGTCATGGATGGATATATATATATATATATATATATATATATATATATATATATATATATAATCTCTTTTGAAAACTTTTTTTTTATATGAATATTTTTTTTTCTTTTTTATTTAATTTTGGTGTAAAATACAAAAAAAAAATCTTGCGATATTATCCATTAATGTAAAAATAACCATCTCAAATGGACTTATTCCTCCTCAAATCCATTAATGTGGAGATTAAGTAAAAAAAATATAAGAGGACGCCATTATTTAGAGGAAAATTTAGAATTGAAATAATTTTTTTCTTCTCTTTTTTTGGACATAATCATATCTATAAAAGGCACTTTAAAACTAGAATCAAATCATTCACATTCAATATATAAAAAAAAGTGAGTTGTGAATAATCAAAATAACAAGGGGAAGAAGCTCCTTATATTCAAGGCCAAATAAAGGCTTCTTCCTTCTCAATTTTTTATTTCTTCGTTCTTTTCACAAAGAAATTTAGAATTAAAAAATTTTAAAAAAAACATTTGAGATAACAATGAAAACTAAAAATATAATTTGTGTAGCTTTGATCCTTGTATTTGCATGCTTCGAAGGTTCAAACGCAGAGTTTAAACATTTAAAGCATTCGCCAAAACATGATGACGGAACTCTCAACTTCTTAGTGATTGGAGACTGGGGAAGAAAAGGAACCTACAATCAATCTCTTGTTGCTAATCAGGTAAATTTATATTTTATGTTATTTAATTACCAAAAATTCCTTATCATCTAACTATAATCTATAATAATCTATAGGTAGTTTTGCGGTATTTCGCATCTTAATAATCCTTTATATTATTGTTTTATTTTCATTGTAAACTTTTGATTGCATGGATAAAAATTTAGTTGATTACAAAAACTTGTTTGCAGATGGACCCTATTGCGGAGAAATTGGACATAGACTTTGTTGTATCAACTGGTGATAACTTTTATGATAATGGGTTGAAAGGTGAAGATGACCCGCAATTCACCGAGTCATTTACGGATGTCTACAATGCCTCAAGTTTGCAAACTCAATGGTATAGTGGTAGGTATACTACATCTAGGGTCTTGATGATTCAAGTATACTTTGATGATTCAAGTATACTTTGAAGTTCGAATGAAAACTATTGTAGAAACAAAATATTACTAGAAGAGTCTCATGATTTTTTTTATATTATAGTTCTTGGAAATCATGATTATAGAGGAGACGTTCAAGCCCAACTAAGTGAGACACTTAAGAAAAAGGATAAGAGATGGATTTGCATGAGATCATTCATTTTGAATGCTGGTGAGTTAGAACTTTTCTATATGTTCATAGTTTCATTATATTTTCATAACTTGGGGATTATTTGCATATGGTAAACAAATTTAATTATTGGTAATTTGTTTTTGATCTCTTGATATATAGATACCGTGGATTTCTTCTTCATCGACACGTCTCCATTTGTGGACAAATACTTCTTCAACCCACTTGATCATACTTATGATTGGAGAGGTGTCTATCCCCGTAGAAAATATATTTCTACCGTATTGGCGGTAATAAAATCTCTTTTTTACCAAAAATTTTTTCATGAATGAAAGATCGATGACATTCATTCACATCTAAAGACATTTTATTACTAGAAAAATAACAAAAGACTAGTTATTAATTAAATCCTTATATATGAAATGTAAAAGAAACTCTAGGCAATAAAGTTAGTATCATACATCTTCTAATAAAACTTTGACATCGACATACTAGGTTAGCAAAAGATTGATGACAAGAAAGAGATGTGTCTAAGCAAATGGTTGTAAGTTTCAAATCCAGTTCCATAATCACATTCCTATAAACATTACCCAAGCTAGTCACTATAGGCCTTCTAATAAACATCATACCCAATTTGAAACAATGCATATATAAAATTGCGAAGAAAGTTGTAAAACTAGCTTGGATCTAACATGTTTCATAATTATATGTCTTTTTTCTTTTATTTTTTTTCTAGGATCTGTCATTAGCATTGAAAAGTTCCGATGCAAGATGGAAAATCGTAGTGGGTCATCACACAGTCAAGAGTGCATGTCACCATGGAGTAACAGGAGAGCTCGTAATCCATTTGGTCCCAATCTTGAGGGTAAACATTCATTCTCTCTCTCTCTTTCTCTCTCTTTATAAATCTATCTATCTATATATATATCTAATATAAATGTTTACTAAACATGTATAATCAGGAACATAAGGTTGATTTTTACTTCAACGGTCATGATCATTGTTTACAAAGAATCACTAGCATGGAAAGGTACATACAATACCTAAAACTAATACTCGTGACTTTTTCTCATGAAAACTAGAGTTAATCTATTGTTTGTGTAGCAATACGGAGTTTATCACAAGTGGTGGAGGATCAAAGGCGTGGAGAGGAGATTGGCAAGGATGGAGTGCCGATGAGATGAAGTTTATCTATGGCGGTCAAGGTTTCTTGTCGGCACAAATTAATGCAACGGTTGCCAATTTCGCATTTTATGACGTTAATGGTGACACACTACACGAATGGAGCAAGACCAAGGATCTTCATTCTGATATCTAAGAGGAAGTTCATCCCTCAGAAAGAGGGGTCAAAGAGTGAAGCCTCTTAACAGTAGGAAAAAGATTATGATAGAGATGAATTCTATCAAAAATTATGCATGAATATTTACAGTTAATTAGTTTAAAGAAATAGTAATTTTAACAAAAGATAAACAAGAAAAAAAAATAGTGTATATTGTTTGTTGCATTACAATTTTCTGTGTATTTTATATTCAATTAATATAACTTGTTATTCTTATTTATGACATATGTAGATAGTATGTACACACCACTCTTCATATTCTTTCACATAAAATGACATATCCTAATCTGATAATGTTCTATATTACACTAATGGTTCATACATTTTTACAATTTTTCATAACTTCACACATCTAAGTAGTTGAGTTGAATTGGTCGGCTTGTACACTTGTTGATTAGGTCTTATTTGAATATGATCATGTGGAGTTGTTTTTTTGGATTTAGTGATTTAGATGAAAGTATCTAAATTTATCCAAATTTTTAATCCTCAAATTGACAAATGGAACATTCTCTCCCAAAAGGACAAAATCAAATAATCCGTTTACATACAAGTATGCTAAAAGAGGCGATGAAGAAATAATGTCATCTTCCTCCCTTTCTTTGTTAATTCGTCTAGAGTCAACATGTATTTTCTTAAAAAAACATAAGTGTGTATAAATAATACATTAAATTAAAAATAAAAAGACAATAAAACAACTAAATTATACATTAATTAACTAATTCAATGAGATAATTTTCTAACTAAATAATTCTCACGAGCTCCGTCTCCACCTCTTCATGAAATTTTCTCTCACTCATCTATTCAAACATATACCTTCATTGTCAGACAACATCGCCAAATCACCAAATGTACAACCTTTTTAAGGTAGGAATCCCTTTGATTGAGACTTTTTATATAAGGTGGTTGGATTGTAGTTCAAATTCATCATGGAAGTCTCAAATATAGTCGTGCATTTCAATTGTAATTTTTATAGAATAACTCAAAATCTATGAAGGGTAAACAGTGAATAGAAGATGTTTTTATAATGACATTGGGTCCGTTCGGTAGATCAAGAACTATTGGAAATAAAGCTGAAAAACTGAAGTTGAAGGGGATAAAATGAATGGTGCTTGTTGGAGAGTATGAAATGGGCGAAATTACAAAAAAAATATTAATAAGTGAAAATATTGAAAAGGATTAGTATTAAAAAAAAACACAATTTATTGTAAGACTTTAAAGTTACAGTTGTCGTTAATGGAAAGGGTGAAGGCTTCAGTATTCGGGATGGGAGGAATACGATCATAAATTCTACAGGAGTGTTCTTTGAAGAAAAACAAGAAGAGAGACAAACCACAAATTCATTTAATATAGATAAGATTTTAGTATTATTACAAGGTTGTTAATGACGTTTTAGGATTTTAGAAATTATAAGTCAAGTTTGATGGTTATATTAATGTCGTTAAATTATAGATTAGAAAATAATTTCTAGATTTGTTGTATGCAACCAACTCGGTTGTGTTTTTAATTAAAGATTGGAAAATTAACTCAAAATAAGATCAACTATCAACATTGAACTCAAAATAATATCAACTTTAAAAATTATTGGGGTTATACAAACTGATGGAAATAAACCTACTCGTAAGTGTAACGAGATCAATTGTGACCACTAAACAAATATATTAAGTGAAAAGAGAATAGAAAATAGTAAGGAAGAGAAATATCATTTATGAGATTGTTTTGGTATGTCAAAAGACAAAAGCGACAATGATAATAATAGAAAACAAGAGAGTAAGCAATATAAGGAAACATGTATCACCACTATGATAAATCTATATATGACCATGTATTTGAATGTTGATCAGCGAATATTACACGTAACTATCAAATACAGTATTTACCATGACAAGCAAAGACCGTGCTTAACAACACCTAGAGACGCTCTCGTGATTACAAAGGTAGAAAGTTGAATCCATAAAGCATAGAGAAAAAATGTAGAAAGCCACGCTCTTGCTAATGAGCCAAAAAGGTATAAAAACCGGAACTTTTATGGATAGTTAGGATTCCTCAATATAAAGGTCCACTATTCGTAGATAAAACTATTTCTTTTACTTCGGAATCCAAAACAATTCGATTAGGAGTCAGTACACAAAGATTTAAGGTCATTTCTTCAATTTATTCTCCATTTCTAAGTTCATAGCTTCCGCGGTAGCTTCATCGATGTTACCTACCAAATAAAAGGCCTAAAACACTATTCCCTAAACCAAATTCTTCTTAATAGATCCAACAAAATCAACAAGCTCTCGCTAGGACCGGCCCTATTTAAATTCACAAAATCAACACCACTTCTCAATGTATGTAAATAAAGGGGTAAGAATAAGCACATCAAGAAGAAGCAAATTCCTGCCAATCTTAATTCAACAATTTGTACACAATACCTAAAGCAAATTTTTATAGGGTCCAACCAATCCTTAGATCATAAAAAAAAAAAATAGGCAGACATAGTAAAAGAAATACAAAAATTCATAAAAGGAAAAATTGTATCAAACTCACAATAGTTCGGTTCAAGCACAACGAGGTGAACCTTTAAACAAACAACGGTTGCAGAATTAAGAAAACCAACTAACTACGTGCGGAATAGGGTGTTAACTTAGGGCTGATACATATGCTTATATTGTAATACCCCGGATTTCTAAACCCGAGATGTCATGGGCTAGGACCTCATAATGAGTCCCGACCATAGCTTGAAAATAATTTCATTGGATCTTCCAACAAGGCACAACTTTATGACAAAACAAATCGTTAACTTTGAAAACGCGTAACTAATAAAGTCATGATAATGCATGGTACGAGACAACCTTTTTCATAAGATTACTTAATAACATTTTTCTAAAGTTAAACTCGCTACATGAATGCAATGACCCGATAAAAAACTCGATGCTAACAAGTACGTGGATTCGGCTTACCACCCTCTCCGGAATACTCAACACCTTATTCTACACCAATTTTATCAACCATAGTGGTAAAAACTATTAGCTAACAATCCGGAGACACAAGCTAAGTATTATAATAGCACAATTACACGTCAATGCGGAAAGTAAACACAAAAGCATTCTTGCACACAAAACCTCGTTACCAGCTAATAATCCTAAGACACAAGCTAAGTTCAACTATTGTGTGGCATGAGAGTCTCCGGACCCTTGCTTTTGTCCCCGTAAACCAACAGAAATGGATCTCATGCATCTCATTGTATACCGGTATGGACTGGTCGCAAAGAACCTCCCCGATCCTTGGCAAAGTAGCGGCAATGATGTCACAACCCGTTATACATACACTTGGGTCTCATAATATAGTAATGTCGTCCTATTCAAGATGTTATTAAAATTCACAAAGCACACACCATTACTATAACACACGCCAATGCAAGGAAAGTCGGCTAAATAAGTCCATAAGACTTACCTGAATCAATCGCAAACTCGATTCTCACAACATCTTGATTCACTCACATATTTGACCTTAAGTACCTGGTCAAATCGGTAAACACATTTCATTAACAAAATCTTATCTCAGTGGAAGTCCTAAAAAGACTTATATAGTAGGAACTAGTTGAACTTTATTTACAAGATTATCCCAAACTTATAGGTAAATTACGAATACGGCCCCTAACTTTTCTCAAAAATAAAAAAAATAGCCCAAAATTTTGTTAATACCAAAACTAAACCTCGTACACCAAATAAACGATAGCTAAACTTGTCGGAAGATTTGAAAGCCTCTCGGATTCCCAACCATACTATGGTGTCATCTCTCCAAAATTATCAACCACTTAACAACCTTACTTTGGTCATTCGATTATGGCCTTGATTGAACCATAAAATTTACAAGATAAATTTCCTACAAATTATGAACTATCCAAAGGTCAAGACATAATAATCAAATTCACTTCCAATAAATCTATAGGAATTCTCAACTATTGTTCCATAACCTTCAAATACTATACTTAGTCATTTCTCATCCAAATTTCAAAAAATAAATTTTTAACGTAACTTCATATGATTATAACTTCTAATCCAACCGTTAGATCTCAAATATTTCAACTTCATTGCAAACTAGATATATTTCGAACCGGTTTGGTTCAAGTAAGGGTTTAAAGTGATTAAAAATCCAGAACCTTTTGGTTAATTAGGTTATACTTCGAACTATTTACTAACCCGCATCAACCCGACAACTGTGATGACATCGGAATGCAAGTAACGAAATTTATGGATATTACAAAAATATAAATAGTAAAATTATGAATTAAATATTTTAAGAACATGAATATAAGGCAAACAACACAAAATTATCCCCTCTCAGAAAACATGTTACTTTTCAAAGAACCAACCCAAATTTGGAAAAGTCTGACTATAGATATATTATTTACGAATTATGATGTGTTTGTTTTTCTTATTTAAAACTTTAACCCCCCGTTTGGTTGTAACTCCGGAAACGGAAACGGAATGAAAACGAATCTAGTCCACATATGTATTTTGTTCATGGAATCATTCTGGTTGGTTTCATGCAAAATGCACTTGTTTCCCCCTACTTTGTTACCCTATAGGTTATTAAAAATAATTAAATACTACTACAATTAGTTCAAACCACAAGGAATGATTCCCAACAACTTCATGAACAAAGGTGTACATATGGACTAGATTCGTTTCCATTCCGTTTCCGTTTCCGGAGTTTAAACCAAACGGGCCCTAAGTTTTTATTGAGTGATTTTTTTTTTAAAGACTACTGCATTTTATATAAATTTATTGATCCAAGTTATTTGATTTAAATATTACATTAATGACATGACTTATATAAAAATATAATCATTTTTTATAAAGCATATTTAATTATATAATCAATTTTACAAATAAATAAAAAAGTAGGAAATAGTAAGAAGTGAAAGTTGAGTGATATTAGACCTAATCATAGTCGGGTAGTTCGTCCGGTCCGGCCGCCTGAAAAAACGGACGGGTATGAACAAAGAGGGAAGCCCGACCAGGCCGAAAAGCCTGGCCCGTATTAAAAAAATAAAATATAAAAAAAATTATATTATATATATTTAAAATATTAAGTATAATTATAGAATATTTAGCATAATTATCATAAATTTAATGTATATTACATATAATAGCTTAAATATATTTTATTTTAAAATAAATTTTATATTTAATACAGCTTTTAAAATTATTTTTAAAAAATAAAACGGATAACCGGAGGCCCGCCTAACAGTCCGGCTTGAGCCCGGATATGAACAGGTCTAAGTGATATAGATAACTGAATTAACCTGTATCGTGTGATGCGCAATTTTTTAAAAATTAAATTATATATATATATATATATATATATATATATATATATATATATATATATATATATATATATATATATATATATATATATATATATATATATATATATATATATCAAACTTAACTTTATTCAAACAAGCAAATCATCTGCTAAAACAGAATATAACTCGGAGGGACAAGAATTGCGTGAAACATTAAAATCTTATAAACATTACAACTTTTATTTAATAATTAAAATAAATTATATTTTTAAAAGAACATTTGAATAATTAATAAGTATAAAAACTATTTGATATTTAGTTTTTAAATTACAAATAATTTCAAATAAAAATTAATAACTGATTGATATCTTAAATAAATTTCTAATTGAAAACATAAATTACTATATTATATATTTGCATTGTTTCAAAGACTCAAACACGTAATTTATCATATTCTTTTACTTATATAATCTGAAATCATCATCTTACGCACCGGAAAAAGCCACCCAACGTATTTTCCTTTCCTTGTTTAGCTTTCCATCTTGCTTTTCTTTATCTTCTTTCTTTTCTTGATTCTCGGTTCTTCTTCTTCACTGAAATCCTCTGTTTCATTTCTTCCTCGCCTGAAAACAGCTGTGCCCTAAAATCCGTCAATAAAGTCAAGAAGATCGATCGAGATGAAAAATCAAAAGCTTCTACTGATAATAACGATATTAGCAGCCATGTGCTTGCTGGGTAATTCGAATGAAGAGATGAAGCTTCTGAAGCGCGACGATGGATCGCTCAAGTTCTTGGTGGTTGGTGATTGGGGAAGAAGAGGTCTCTATAACCAGTCTCTTGTTTCCTCTCAGGTATGTATTGTCTGCAACTAATCTGATCTTTTAATGCAATGATCTATGATCGAATCGATTACGGGTTTTTTTAAAAAAAAATATTAAGAATTATCTCAATGTGAATTCGAAGAATGGTAGGTGAGGAAACGTGATTTGCACGGGTATATATAGATTTGAGTCACATTCCTCATCAAGTTATATGCATGGCTAATGGCTTTACAAGTAATGAATATTCTCAAAGCATATAAAACCACACAAAAGCATTAAATAACTAAACAAACTATTTTAAAATAGAATATACAATTTTCTCTCCAAATAATAAAAAAATATAATTATTCACTATTTTTTATATCAGTTTTATCATTTATTAATTGACACTATTCTTAATAATCAATGAATGAGATATAAAATATTATAAATATTAATGACATGTCATAACTTTCCATTAAAAATAAAACTGCCCTACAATTTCTTGTTAAAAGAATATAAAATTATGTTTATATTTTTTAAATTATGCACACAAAAATTTGCAAGTCTCTTTTTCTTGTGGAAATACGAAAATTTTGTATTTTTAATCTTAAACATGCATACATATATTTTGATGATCCTTGTTGATTTACGTAGAAATTAATTAAAATAAATTTTTAATATGGACACCAATTGATTAAAAAAGATGCTTGTTACAGATGGGAAACATTGGGAAGAAGCTACACATAGACTTTATCATATCAACCGGAGACAACTTCTATGAAGACGGGTTAACGGGTTTGGATGATCCGGCATTTCTCGAATCATTCTCAAATATCTACACTTCTTCAAGCTTGCAAGTTCCCTGGTTCACCGGTATGTTTTTTTTTTCTCTCTTTCCCTCGTAACATCGTGAGTTTGATTTTCGTTGTCGTGTGTACAAGCAAATGCACATGCGCGAGAAACCCATCACATAAGCCGGATGAAATAGTTAGGCAAATCGAAGAATAGTTCACTAATCTTATATTAGCTTGATCTCTTTGTATAATCGACGTGGGAGGGCTTTGTCGCCTATAGTAACCAAATCAATCCTTGTTTTTATTGAATTGCTTTTGATATACTTAGAATGGCATATTTTGTTCAGTTTTAGGCAACCATGATTACAGAGGAGATGTGGAAGCTCAACTCAGCCTTGCTCTTAAACAAAAGGATAAAAGATGGCTTTGCTCCAGATCTTTCATTGTAAATGGAGGTAAAAACATTTAATAAATACATCATTTAGGCCCAGCGCAATACCCAATGGGCTTATTTTGGTCCGGCCCAATAAAAGATAAGAAGGGGAAAAAATTCTAAGATTGTCCACAATGAATGAACTTAATTGTAGGAATTGTGAACTTGTTTTTCGTGGACACAACTCCATTTGTAGACGAATATTTCCTTGACCCAGGACATCATACTTACGATTGGAGTGGTGTTCTTCCTCGTGACAAATATCTTTCAACCATAGTAAAGGTTAGGAACAAGTAATTTACATTTACATTTACCATCAAGAAAGTTACACAAGGTTAAAAAGTAAATGACTTATCAATTTCTTTGGGCTGAATGTAGAACTTATCATCAGCGCTAAAGAAGTCGACTGCAAGCTGGAAGATTGTCGTCGGACACCACACGATCAAGAGCGCGGGCCAACATGGAGTCACCCAAGAACTAGCAACCCAACTCGAACCCATCTTGGAGGTTTGCATTCTCAGTTACCGAAAACTTGCAAGTTTGTGTTTCGTGTATTCACCATTTGAACTGAACCCAAACTTCTCCGAGCAGAAATACAATGTCGATTTCTACTTGAACGGGCATGACCATTGTTTGGAGCACATCACTAGCTCACAAAGGTATTTGAATCGAATATTCTAACATGTCAGTTTTGTTTCTTTTTGTGGCTTATGTGACGGGTTTGATGGTTCAGTAACACGCAATACGTGACAAGCGGTGGAGGGTCTAAGGCATGGAGAGGCGTCGTGCGTGAATGGGACCCCGAAGAACTTCAGTTCTACTACGACGGTCAAGGGTTCTTGTCTGTGGAAGTAAACTCGAGTGTTGCCAACTTGGCGTTTTATGACGTTTTCGGAAACGTTTTGCATCAGTGGAATGTGTCAAAAGAAGTCCTCTCAGACATATAATGGGAGAAGAATTAACAACATAGATATTGCAATTGCATGTAATTATGCATGCTAAAAGACTAGGGTTTCTGCTTATAAAACTAAGGTAAGAAATGATCAGTTGGCAAACATTTATCTATGCATTATGAAGAACTTGTGTGGTACAAACTGTTTTTCAATTAAAATAAAGTTTCAAATGACCCACCCAAAAATGGTTGGTTGATAATTTTGAATTTAGAAATGTTCAAAGGATAAGAACAAATATTATATATTGTGTACTGACAAACAAGAAAATCCCAATGGGGTCAAAATCAAACCAACAAGAGCACCACACAGACAAACAAACAAGAAAAGGAAGCTGTCACCAGCAACCAAAGATGATTATCCTCTTTACACATTGGCTAACTGCAAAGTCAGAGTAGCTACAATCCAAAATTAGGTACCTGCACTTTTAATTGCACTTCTGCATTATTGCCTTATTTTTGGAGTGATTCTATTCCTACCTGGGTCCTTACATTGCATAAGATTTTTTTTTATCACAACAAATGATCAAACAATCACAAAATCATGATAATCTTTAGACACAACTAGAATCATCACCAGCATCCCCTAGTTTCAAAATGCAATCTTCATTTCAACATTTCTGATGAACAATTTTCAGCCAGATATGTATATGAACAATTTTCGGGTACGAAAAGGTAAAACTAAAGATGTATGGCACACTACTTAAATCTTGGACTGACAAGCTGGAAATAGATGTACACAAAGCATCCTGCAAACCGAAAACGCTACACGGGCAGTTGACAGTTGTATTCTACAATGCTATGATATCAGTTGACAGTTGACAGTTGACGGTTGTCATGACAGAGCACAAAGCTACCAATTGCATGGGATCTAACATTCTTCAGCAGATTACTATTGTGAGTTTCTCTATATTCACAATGTTACAACTTACAACATAATGGTATTATCAGCCAGATGCCACCGAAAAGGCGGTTGCTTCCTGCACAAATCAGTTGACAACAAGTTTTCAATACATTTAAAATTATGATAAAAATAAATATAAACATCAGCAAAATGTTTCTGTATGTAGAAAATTTACCAGTTCATCTACAGCTTAATAGGAGGAGACCCGGGTTCCGAAGTAGAAACAGATGCATATGATAGTGTATCTTCCTTGGTGATGGCAACGAAGTTCAAGGGAGCAGTTGTCAACCTTCTTGGCTCCTTGAAGTAGCCATTATGATTCCCAGAATACGAACGAGGCGTCATTAGCTCTGGTGTTCCACTCCCAGCTGAATTTCTGCGAGGTGCTGGGGTCATTGATCCATTTACATTTGCTCGGTACCCATTCGGCTTTCTAAAGCTATTGGCTTTCCTTGGGCTAGGCTTAGACCCGTAGATGGATTCTTTTTCTGTGAGTAACAGATCATGGAGCTTTTTTTGATCCTGGGAAATTTAGGGTTTGTTAGACAATGCTCAAGCTTAACAGCCGGATAAGAGCTCATTTGATTCATCAAAATTTCAAACTAACCCGAGAACGTTTTTTCTCCTCTTCCTTTAGCCTCCTAGATAGTTTGTAATCTTCCAGTATTGAAACCAATCGGACCTGCACACACAAAAAGTGCTCTGTAAGATTGGGAAGATAGCAGAATGTGCTTATTATCAGACAAAATGAATGTATACCCCATCATAAAGGAAAGGCATCCTTTTTTCATCTTCCCATGCTAAAGTCTTGCTAATTAGACTGTCAACCATGGCTGTAAGACATAGAGGTTGTTAGTGAGGTTGTTAGTCCTAGCTAGACAAATGCAAGTCCCAAAATTTATCATCCAGAAGTTCAGACAGTATGAACCTGGAATTTTGGTCACAGCTACACGAGCCCGTTCAGCTCGTTTTAAGCTTAAGTGAGCACCTCGAACAGCAGTATACCTGCTACTATCCTGCGAGCAAAAATATCCAGTTATTATGTGCTCACTGAGCTGAGGAAAGAATTATTTTAGCATTAGTACTGAAAGAATATATTTTCCAACCTTATGCAACACAAGTTCTATTATACAAGGGCATTTAATATGGAAATCATACCCTATTATATTCTTCAAGCCAATTTTCCTCCTCACAAACGGAAAGCCAACGGTCTATTCTGTCCATAATATCTTTTCTGCCCAGTGCTTCTTCTTTCACTTTGGCTATTTGATCCTCGATATTCACCAAAAGTTCAGAAGGATCTACAAGACCTGAATGAAGAAAGGTATGGCAAACTTTTATATCCATACTAGGATTTGAAGTTTGTTTGAACATTCGTTTCTGAAGAAATACCACATACCAGAATCAATCATTGCATTGGATTTCTCGGCAGCTGTACTTGTGTCAGGTTCAATGTGAGTTAGCCTGCACAATTCTTCAAGTTCTGACCTCCTTTTCATAACTAGTTCTTTCATTCTGCTAGCTTTCAGCTTTGTAAGTCTCTCCACTTCAGTTGATGCCTGGCACAGATTCAAAATTGATTAGCAATCCGTTCAACCTTAATATAAACTAATAAACAACAGTGGGCATATTCTAACCTGATCAATTACATCCATTGAGAGAGCGTCTCGTTCAGTGATTTCACGTTCAGAACATCCGAGGACAGAAGCCAACCTCAGAAAGTAAATCCGTTCAGCTTCTGGAGTGTCCATCAAGTTCCAAAGCGGAGATAGTGATGACATAGCAGCTTTCAACTGACAGAGGACAGAAAGATTCATCACTAGTAGTATGTGGTGAAGTAACAAAATAGAGTATGTGGGGGATTTTCTTTCACTTTTCAGCACCAGACTATTTTTGGGAGGAGTGAAAATGAATTTTAAATGATATTTTACCTTTTCAACACGAGATTTTCTTTCACTTTTCAGTTTAGCTATTGTTTGCTCTAGACCTTGTAAGGTTTTGTCACTGATGTTTGTTGACTGTTCAGGGTTTGAATCTTGCAAGCTTGGATGCACATCACTAACAGTCTCACGAAAATCCAAACCAAGCACGCCACATAAAGAATGAACCTCACTTACATAGTCCAGCACCTTTTTAAGGCGTGTAGACTGCACCCCAAAGAAGAAGAAGAAATGAATGTAGGTAAAACTATAATTTCCGAATATGCATTCAATTTACTAATTACATAAGCAATAAAAAAAACATTCAAGTAAAATTATCTCTCTTGAGACATATGTAAAGGTGAAGCTTGATAAACACTTCCTAACCAGTTCAGGGTAATGAAGGTACAAGTAGAAGCCATTTACACAAAGAACAGTAGAATGTAGTGAATGCAAATTTACCTTCTCTTTTTGGAGTGAGCGAAGATGGGTTTCATACTCAGCAAGCCGCCTGAGGGATAAATCTTGCTCATCCAAATCCAAGGAATTCACTATGCCACTTTCAAGATGGCAATATTCTGAAATCTCCGAACTGATCTTATCTATTTGTGCTTTGATATCAGCAAATTTCTTAAGACGATCGTCTTTCTTCAATCTCAGATCATCTATAAGTGGAGTGACAGCTGCAAGCTGACCCTTCAATGACGTTAACCTTTTACCTGACTGTATCTGCAAACCATCAGGAAATTTTAAAAAAACGGTGTCTTTTATGCTCGTGATCATTAAGCAAGAACAAGATAATTATATTGACATTCTCTAACCTATATGCTGAAAAAATGAAGGACAAAAATCATGGACAAGGCGGTATTCCGTAATACATATAAAGAAAAGAATCCAACAAAAGTGCACAATAGTATCCAAACGCAGACTCGATTTTCACGTTGAATCTATAACTGAGAAGTATGTCCCTCCTTAGGGATACAGAACAGATGAGAAATCAGGATCCCATCAGGAGTCGCCGCACAAAAATAACAATAAAACCCAAAAAAATGGTCATTAAGTTAAAAATTTTACTCCATCAACATGATCAGCAAACACTTAAGTAGGCCATCACTAAAAAACCCCATGAGACATTCTATGAATGCACCACATGGTTGTGTTTTTATTTAGTTCTTCAACACATCTAGGTTTTTTTGACACGTGTTCCGTGATGATTTCTTATAAAAGATAAACTAACTGGGCTAGCAGTTCATCAGTTGACAGGAAACTAGAATCAAATGATCAATCATTCCTTCAGGCTTAGATTGGCCTAAACATGGAGTGCTCAAGTCACAACTGTCAATAGACAGCAACGAATCAAAGTCCAGGAAATAGACTAATATCATCAGAAGTGACGTCTCAACTCTCAAGTAATTTTGTTATCCAAGACTCGCAGTGTCCCTTGGGTAAATTAGATCTTAAAGAGACACTAACAAGCAAGTTTTTAGCTTTAGATGATACTGGATCAATAGAGTTTGGATCACTTCCTGTAATCTTGCTCACCAATTAGCAGAAGTTACATCTATGGAAGCCACGAGCTTCACTATGAACCTACCATCTCGGGCTGTGTCAACTACAGAAGCACATACCAACTCCAGCTAATTCTGTATACAACAAAAGGAATAATAAAGAAAGAAAGTACAGACAAAAATTCTTAGCTTAATTGAAAAACAAAGTCAAACTTGAACTGCAGGCCTTTAAAACCAAAAGCCAAAATGATCATAGTATTAAATGAAAAGACAATCAAAGATACACTGTCGGTGGTGGTTCAGATTACACTATTTAGAACTAGTAGACATGGAGTCTGCAACACTTTTTGTCCAAATTGGTCAATATAAGCGAGCTGATTCTTTCTTCCTTTTGAATGTAATGTTAGAGTTTTACAGCTTCAAAAGTTTCCACCATCACTAAAACATAGACATGAAATTCATACTGAATCTGCAAATTTATTAAAACTTACATGTACGTAAAAGTGTACCATTAAAATTCTAATATTTATCAATATTAACAAGGCCCCACCACATTTTTCTTTCCACAATTCCTATATTCTTTCCTGGAAAAGCAAGCATAAACAGGAGAACCAAATACCATGTCCGTCTTGTTACCTGAGAATGAAGATTAAGCTCTCCAAGTGTAGCCATAAGAGTGGCAAGCTCAGCTTCCTTGGAAGCAATAGCCTGGCGAAGACGCGCCTTGGCATTCGAAGCCTCGTCGACCTTCCTCCTATAGATAGCCATGCATTCCTTCTCCAATTCCATCAGCATCTTATCTTTCTCTGATTCTGTTTCACCAATATCATCCCATATTTGCTGTCCACAAAGTGATTACAAAGTTCAGTATATGAACCCACAAAGGCATAAGCTAAATTGCTTAAATAAACAACACCAATTAGTGAAAATTCAACATGAGGTGAAACAAAAATCTGAAAACATGAATTTTTCACAAGTCTGACATGTGGAGGAGAAATTCAATATACAAATTAGTTTATCATGTGAATGAATTTACATGTATCAATCCAAAACTCCAGGGATGACCCACATGACAGAATGCAAAAAATAACAGGATTGTGATACAAAGTAAGCAAACCCACATGATTTTCAAGGCATGAAAAGGAAAACACTTTGAAATTCGATTCACATGTAAACCCAGATGCCTTTTTCTGTCAAGAGAGAAAGCAGAATGAAACAAACCCTCCAAATAAAAGTGAAAAACTATCAAACACAAATATAAAGCCCAAAGAACTGGAAAGGGGAGAGAGAAACAAGAAAAACATGAGCAAGAAAGACACTCCATGCTCAAGAGCAGCTAAAAAAGGTAAAAAGAAGAGCATAACGAAAAGGTAAACAGCAGGAGAAAGACCTGGGTAACCATCATTAAAGAGAAAGCATATAGAGAGAAAGAGACCTGAAGTTCTTTGAGCAAAGAATTGCAAGTAGAGCTGGTGCGAACACCAATTGGGCTTCCAAAATCAAGCATTTTTTTTCACAAACCCACTATTCCTCGCTAATTTCTGTGTACAGAACGAAGAGAGAAGGGGGGAACAACGGCCAGAAGGGGTCAGATCTGAAGCTACACGGTACAAAACGGCCACATTAAACAAACACAAAGTTGCTCTACCAATAAAAAGGGAAATGAAATGGAAAACTATGCTGACAAGAAGAGGAAAGAGAGAAACAGCAATGGATGATGAAGAGAGAGAGAGAAAGGGAAGGGGTGGGTGGGATGGTGGTAATGCGTATGAGTGAAAGAAAAGGGAAAAAAGGCGATTCCTTTCTCTACTCTTTAGGGTTGTGGATTCTTAAAGCTTCAATAAGAGAGAGAGAAAGACTGATGGAAAGGAGAGAGAAGGGTGGGTTATAGTGACTGTCGCTTCCTGGTGAAGCACTGAGCAGCTACCCATATCACCAAAAGTCGAAAATGGGAACATGGTAATTGATACAAACAAGAAAACAGGAAGAAAAAGGGTTTATTACTACTTTTTCTATGTGAGTTTTTGTTTGTTTTTAGGGTTAAACTTACAATTAACAGGCAAATATATATTATATCAATACTAAGTATGTTTAACATCATTACCTATGCACATGGATCATGGATGGCATATATAGAGCCGATATTCGATAAGTCACACTTCTCTGTTTGACAATTCACTATTTATGAATATATAGTTTCATAATTATAAACAATTTATAATCAGTTTATGATTGTGGGTTCGTTTGAAAATTTTAAACATTATTCGGGGAATAAATTCTCACGATAATTTATATTTTCAATTTAAGAGGATTAAAAAAATACCAATGTCATCCTTAATTTAGTATTTTAACAATAATTCTCCAATAACCCTTATAGTTTCTTTGCTAAATACCTGTATGTATTTTTAGTTAACAAAACACTTTTAATTTTGTTGGATTTTTCATTTTCGTTATTTATTTGACATTGTTGCTAGTTTTCTGACTTTTTCTCCTTTCGTCCTTTTACAAAGTTACTACTCGTGCGGACGAAAAATTATTAACGCGATTACGGAAGCGGATTTTGCATCCGCCTCAAGATGGGGCGGAAGCGGATTCTGCATCCGCCCTAATAATGTAAGGCAAATTTGGACGGATGCAGAATGCGCTTCCGCCCCTTCTTTTTTTTAAATCCGCCCAATTAATATGAAGGCAAATCTGGGGTGGATGCGGAATCCGCTTCCACCATGTCCCGTTAGTAGTTTTCGGCCGCCCGAATAACATCACTCTCTTTTTATTATTAATTTATCGATCGTCTCAATATTTGAATCGTTTTTAAATTTTATATTAATTTTATTTCCAAATAATGTAATATAATTTAGGACAAAATATTCAAATTGTTAAACATAAATGAAAACTTTACAATCTTCAACTCTATTTCTTATTGATTGATTTTTTAAGGATCTTTTACCTATATAACAAGAAAAAAACAAAAAATTATCAAATTGACAAAGTGTAAAATGTATTTACCTCTATAGCAAATTTTCTGACACAAAGAGTACGGATTTTACTTTTCATCAGCCTTTAATTGTTCACAATGGTTTATAAATAGTTTGCATGATTAATGACTTATTTATTGTATGGATAATGACTTGTTAACAAATATTAAATCATAACTCCAAAAATCACGACAAAGAGTATGATACTAATTACCAATTTTGTATTCTTAAATATAATAAATAGATTAATCACATACAAGATATTAAGAGTAATATAACTAACATACAAAGCACATACATTATATATATATATATATATATATATTATATATATATATTATTCAAATTTCAAATACTGGAAGCAACAAAATCAACATATTCATCGTATTTTTTTTTATTGTGTAAACATATTTATCGTATATATACAAGGTATCAAATGTAAGAAACTTCACATATTATTCACATATAAAATAAAGTGATGTTATTTGACAAGGATAAAAAAAGAGCCCAATAAAACAATAGATATGGGTTGCACGTGCCCCGTGTGCATGCACCCATGAGGCACATGCGCTCCAAACCCTAATATAAGGGGGCCGGGCATGCACAGCTACTCTCTCTTCCGATTGTTGCGTCGTTCGACTGTAAAAATATCCCGGGGCGTATGCGCCCCAACTATACGCTTTATGAGACACATAGGGGAAGCGCACCAGGAACTGCGCATGCAGAGTCTACATTTATGGCGTACTTGTCCGCACAAATTGAACTCTTCTATAAAATATAAAAAGTTACATGACTAATAAAATTATATAATTATTATTATAATAATTTATTACGTAAAAAAACATAACCGATAGATTAGTCATGAATATATAAAAAATTATTTTTATTTTAATTAACAGATGAATAAGAATAATAGTTGATAGTGCGTAAAAATAATGGACGTGTGGTTATACAATCCTTCGATAACGGATGTGTGACTATACGAAAAAGCTTTAAAATGTTTCACATTTTCCCTAATAATTCTTAATAGCTTATTAAGTTATTAATCTTATTTGTAAACCTTATTAACAATTAAATTCCGATGAAAAGTGAATTAAGTGAATTGTAACAGTATACATACTCTTTTGTCATAAAATTTGCTATAGAGGTAAATATGTTTTATGTGTTGTCATTTTTGTAAATTTTTATCTTTTGGTTGTTATATTGGTAAAAGATCTATTTTTTTATTGAAAAAAAATGTATGATCTACCTTTTTAATGATTAAAAAATGGTGAGTTTTTTAACTAACTTATTTAAATTATAAAATTGAAAATTCATCAATGTTTTGACTTCTGATCAATTAATTATAAATAAAAAATTAACCGTCAAGAAGTGTGTTTATGGTCTTAAACTTGTTGACAATTTATTTTACATTTGCATTGTCAATGATACTTGTTAACGGTCTAAAAAATTAATTAAATGGTTAAAAATCAAAACATAAATTTAAAAAATTAAAATAACGATTAGTTTTAGAATTAGTTGATTAGGTGGATTATTCTACTAAATTTCTATTTTAAAAAAAACTTAGTTAACTTATTAAACAAAGTTGATCAAAGAGAGGATGTGAAACATCCATTATACATAGAGAATAGAGATAGGTTTATTTTTGCCTTTTTCTTCGTGAAAAAATGATATAAAACTACAATGCACTTTTCCCATTATGTATAAAGATATAATTATTTTTGTCTTTTTTACGAACACTACGTTACCTAATGTAAATAAACCGCCTATATGTAATCTAAATAATTATGCTTTATTTAGCCTTTTTACGGTAATTAACGCTCAATTTTCGTACTTATATAACACAATCATATGCTACCTTATAGCTCTTACCAATCAATCCAAAATAATTACGCTATTTAACAATACAATCATTTTCCTTAAAAGAAAAGGAAAACAAATAAATACCCCACAGTTTTATTTAAATAAAGTGTGACTCAAGTTGAAGGCGAGTTGAATCATATATATGTTTTTGTTTTTTTTTGAAAATTGAATCATATATATGTTGAGTTAATGGATTAGTTGGTAGATGGTTTATGAGCAAATAGATTCTTTTACTCGTTTATTTTCTAAGAGAAAATATTTTGAGATTATTATATATTAAAAGTTCAATGATATATCATTGCATAGTTTATAGTAGGAATGTTATATAATTTTGGAGACTTAAGTTATAACTTCTTAGCTAAAAAGTAGAAAGTTAAGTAAACTCTTGGAAAGTTTAAGAGGAGCTCTAGAAGTATTAAGGAGTTTAAGTGTCAGTTTGGTTGAAGTGATGGAATGGAAAAGGAATGGAAAAGGAATGGAATCGGTTAAGGGGAAGAAATGGAAATAGAAAAGATTAGGTTAGTTTCATGTGTAAAAAGACCTCTAAACAAACATAATTTTTTATTGATTTCGAATCATTCCGTTACCCGAGAATGATTCCTAGCGATGTCAAACGAGCCCTAAGAGTATTCTAGTAAGATTATAAATATATATTGATAGGTATGTTCACCGTTGATAAGGTATTTGATATTGTACGCACGTGTGAATTGTGTCATGTAACTTCCGTCTATCGATGAGTTCATATAAGTCTTATGGGCTTACTTATATAGTTTTCTCGTATTGGTGTGTGATATTATGATGTTGTGTGCTTGGTAATTTATAATTATAACTTAAATAGGACAACGTTACTTTTTATTAGACCCAAGTGTATGAATAACGGGTCGTGACATCACTACCCAGCTCTACCATGAGACTGACATGTACTTTGCGACCAGTTCATACCGGTATACGGTGAGGTGCATATGATCCACTCCGGTTGGTATATGGGGAGAGAGGTGAGGGTCGGGAGACCCTCGTGCCACACAATAAGTTGTACAATTAGAATTGAATCACCTAATTAAAGATAATAATATAGTTTGAGTGTAAGCACGCTGGTGTGTTTAATTTTCGCATTGATGTGTGTTTTTGTTATAGTAGTACTATCTGGTACCTAGGATTGGTAACTAACTGCTTATTGTTATGTTGTTAGAATTCTTGTAGGGACCTAAAAAGTTCAGGATGACCCGGAAGTAAATGGTCAGTCGGGTCTACATATTTATATAGTTCGGGTAGCCTTTCAGTTGTTGCATTCATATCGGAATCTTTTGTTTTACGATGCTAGTAGTTTCGTGAAAAAAGGTTGTCACATCTTGCATTCACGACATGATTATTGTAATACATTTTTTCATTTTCTTTAATTACATTTGTGCCTTGTTGTAAGATCTAGTGAAATTGTTATCAAGGTATAGTCGGGACCCATTGTGAGGTCCTAGTCCGTGACATCCCAGATCCCAACAATTTGGAGTCTTACAATATAGTATCAAAGTTAATCATGTGTTACGAGTGTGCTTGTCCTAGTAGGCGGTCACTCGGATTTGTGGATGATCGTTGGCTTGGCGTGGGCGTCAGGAGTTTAAGTGGGGGAGATTGTATTATCCCGTAAAATTGTCATATGTATCATTTGAATGGGGATTTATGATTTACTTAAAGATGGGATTGTTACTCATGTCAATGAGAATTCTTTTTCTTTAGTGTTATAGTGAGGACAAATAAAATTTTCGTGGGACGTTGTCCCAAAGTTTAAATCATTTAGGATGTATAAAGATTTTTGAATAAAATATTATCATAGTAAGTAAAAAAATGTAAAATATAAGAAAAAAAAGAACATATAATTTTAGAATATGGATTTTTCTTATATCATATTGGTGTTTGGTTAGAATAGTTTTTTTCCGTAGTATAAATAAATATTTGGGTGTTTCAATAGATTTTCCTCTTACTTTGTAATATGAATTTTGGCGCAAGGCACCCTACAAAATGCACAAGGCGTTGCAATATTATCGAACTGTAACACCCCAAATCCGTAGGACTCGGAGTGCTACTGAGCTAGGATCTCACAATGGATCCTGACCCTAGCCTGACAACAACTTCACTGAATCTTACAACAAGACACTGATAGATGAAAACAAAACATGAAACTGATGTATATATATACCGATCAAAAGTGATACAAGGTACTGTTGAGTACAAAAGTCAAAACATAAACCCGTACAATATAAATATCCCAACCACGATATCGTCCCCGTGTACGGAACCCTCAGCAAATCACCCCTCCGGATCACTCTGCAGTTCTCCTAACCTGCAAAGGATCTACAACACGGTATAAAACCGTTAGCTAACTATACACATATATAAGAAGATGCTAGAGCACAAACACACGTCAATAATATTAACACATCATCATGATATCACACATTTACCCGGTTATTATCTTTAATAAGTCCAACACTCGATCGTATAATAAATGTATATGAATATACGTGACACGAGGAATGTATATATAACCCTCGCCTCTGCGTGCAATAGCTAGTTGGAGTGGTATCAGCGCACTTTCCCGTATACCATATGGAGTGGTAGGTGTCCTTCCCGTATACCAGAACTAACTAGCTTACAGAGAACTTCCCATACTCCACTACGGGATGAAAGGTAAATTGTCACAGCCACTACAATGGGCGGTCAATATAACATAGGTCGGTGACCATAATAACACATGCTATAAAGCACATAACACACACCACTCAAACATACATCCAATAGAAGGATAGTAGCTAAGTAAGTCCTATGGACTTACCTCGATCTCAGAAGTAACTCGCTACGAACAACTCTCAGAAACGTCCACTCCAACTGGAGGACAACACAGCCTATACAAAGCACATACATATATATCACAATCCTATCACACAAAGGGGTCACACCTAGACCCAAGGGATCCATAAGGATCAAGTCCAACTCGTAAACCTCAAGCCGTAATCAACATAGCTATATCATACTCATCAACATCCGAATCCTAACATGGTACTAGTTCCCTCATACTAGAAAGGAAAGGAACTACCTAACTATAGGTAGTCCCGGGACAAGACGCACCTGCGTGAACTAAGGACGCAGGGGCGGAACGCAGGCAACCGCGGGCGCGGCGACACGGGATGCAGGTAACGCAGGCAAGGCGTTGGCGCGGGCGCTGCGGCACGTCTTCCGCAGGGGCGGTGACTTCTGGCCGTGGGGACGGCGACAGTGCATAATGAAATCTCGCGGCTTCTCTTTAGCTCTTCACGTGATCAAATCACGTCTACTCTCTTCTATATTCACACACATACATATACATACACAATTCCAACATCACCCTATGTCCAAGCATCAAATCCTAAGCTAAGAAAAGAAGAACAAGGAAGAAGAAAGAATGAAGAAGCAAGGAGAACATACCAAAGCTGTGGCCTAGGCACGAAATTGCTCCAAGACAACACTTCCACTAGCTCTCAAGCTCAGCATATCAACACTAGCATCAACATCAACATTCACCATCAAAACTCTCTTATCAACTCAAGGAAAAACCAACACAAGCTCAAGAAGGATGAAGGAGAAACAAGGAGGACGTGAAGGCTGGATGGAAAGTGAATAAGGAAACCCTTGCTCAGCAAGGAGAAGAAAGAAGTAAAGCTAAGGGGTAAAGCACGGTCAAAAGAGTCAACAAAACCGGTTGCAGGGGCGGTCCCATGAGCCGCAGGGCGGCCAAAATGCCCGCGGGTGCGGAAAAGTCTAAACTCGGCCATGGTCCGATCTCGGTCCGTAAGAGTAGGGGTCTCACACGAACTACTCAACTCTAGTGCAAGACGCCAACGTTGAAGCTCCGCTTATAAAGTAAGATGAAAAACTATTAAAAAGTCAGATTTGAGTCATTTGTTTTATTAAAATTCGGTGTTGGGACGTTTCACTCAATCTATTTTTTGATTTTAAAAACTATTATAGTTTATTTTGATTTTTAATATTATTAACATATTGAATCGGAAAAAAAAACATAATATTTAATCATACAAATAAAATAAGTCTTCACAAAACTATCGACCGTGATTAAAAAAAACAGTAAAAGATTCCATTAGAAAGACGAAAAAAATACGCAAAGGAACAAAAAATACAAAGAATTAAAAAATAATACTTAGAGGAATAAAATACCACGGGTGAAGAATTAATAATTGACCTCAACCCGAGAAAAATACGAGAGACTGTCATACTTTTTCTATATCGAATGTGTTTGTTTGCTCGTCACAAATTAGTGTATGTTTAAATTAAAGTATAAAAATACAAACATTTAAATTATAATTTAAAAAATGTTTTAAACCGTGTTGATGGTATAAAATTAGTTTAAATATTCACATGGTAATTTACACCAACCATCTATTTTATGTTAGATGTCCATAAATTTATGAATGATATTTTTTTAAATACTAATTTTTTTTTAAAGTACTTAAATACACTAATTTATAAGTTTATAAAGTATTACAATGACATTTGATTTGATTAATAATCCACTTTTCTGGATGATAACGAAGACCTTATAATTGAGTTTTGGGATTGAAATTATGGATTTGAAAGGCCTAATTGATTGTGGTTGGCAAAATACATGCATAGTTTCCATTTTATATTTGGATTTAATAACACTATAATATAGTATATATTATTTATCCAATCATTGATATGAGTATAAATTAGAATTAATATAAGTGTAATAAAATTGTAATATCCAGCTTGCATGTGTGGACTATGAAGTCTAAGTGATATCCGTACGTTTTTTCGCATTTAACGGCCGGCCTAATGTTAGACATTGACTCACACAATTCGCTTTCAGTATTAAATATAATTAATACGCATTTTTATCAACAAATTGCCTTCTCTTCCATGCAATTGACTTATTGTACAATTACGGAGTACTAAATACTTATGGATTTTCATTGGAACTTGGCTATATAGCTCAATATTTGTCATCAAATGATATAAGATCGACTACTCGATAAGTCGGACCAAGAGATTGAACTATTATGAAACTATGTGAAATTTTGTTAGGTCATATTTAACTTGGGGTTGGTCTCACATGTGCGTTAGAATCAAACCTAATACGTTAGTATGGTGAGATTCATCCTAAAAACCAATTCACAGTAGAATGAGTAGTTCGTCAATCTCATATACTCGACTTTTTATCTTTTATTATTAAAGTGGAAACATTTCATTCTCCACAATACTAAATTATTGTCGATTAAACCATGAAAATGGTTTTTAAGCAGTTTTTTATCACGGTGACTTCAACAAAACAATGATAAATTACATTATACTCCTTTCGATTCATGATATTTGGTATTTGAAAAAAAAAACTAAAAACAACCTTAAAAGTAAAAAAAAAAAGTGTAATATTTATTACTGCAATATTTTAAAAAATATATAAAAACAATGATAGAATGTGTAGAGAAATAGAGAAGATAATGTTTAAAAAATACAAATAATAAATAAAAATGTAGATTTTTTTTTTTGAAAAGTTTATGTATTGATAACGATTATAATACCATATACTATGAAATAAAATTTCATGTCTTTAATTCTAAATATTATGAACCAAAAGGAGTACCATTAGTATTCATGTTTTGTGAACACTTATTCATTCATTGTTTTTATTTATTTTTTTGAATCTTATGATCGTGAAATGAAATGGATGGAATATTCTAATTTGAATAGTGTTAAATTATTTTACCATTTTAAAAACATATTATAAAATTGAGTCAAGGTTACTCACATAAGAATTTTAAGCTCGGATCACAAGAAATTATGTGGATCTGATTTGTTTAATGAGAACGAGTTTATGGCAGATGAAGATAAAAATGAATTAAGGAAATTAAAAATTGAGAGGAAGATAAAAGGGTATGAATTAAGAGAGTTTAGGTGAATATTTATCATTACGTGCTTCTCACATGAATTTGTCATCTTCAAGAGCTTTCGATAATTCTTCTTTCGTTAACTTTTAGTGGATATAAAATGTTTTTTTAATAAGTTTTCGCTTGCACATTCTTTGATTCGTCTTCTCTCCCATCTTCAAAACTGCCTTATTTTTTTACAGTAATGGTAGTTTCAGCTATGTAATCACAACGAATTTTCGAATAGCGAATTAACCGATAAAACAAGGGGTAAATTTATAATAGGAAATTCCGGATGGTACCCCTGTGGTTTGGGGTTTTCCGAATTTTGTCCACGAGTTTATTTTAGTTCGAACGGTACCCTTAAGTTTTATACGTTTCCGGAATTTGCCCAATTTAATTAAACCTGCCAAACGTTCCCTTAACTAATGAAAAAAGAAAAAGAAAATCTTAAAAAGAAGGAAAAAAGAAAATCGTGAATCAGACGAGAGAGTTTGAACATACCTCTTCCCCTGTTACTTTTCTTCCAACGAATATTTAACCTGGAAAATTGTCGATAAGTAAACATAGAAGAACTGCGGCCCGGGGTCGTCGCCTCCGCCGCCTAACGTTCCCTTCACATACATACATAAAACTAAAATCTGATTTTTTTATACACAGACACGAAAAACATAAATACATCAATTGAATTATACACTAAGTAAACAAACTGTTGAAAAATTGAAACATACTATAAAAATCCAATTCCAATTCATACACAGAAACTGAAATTGAAATAGACTACACTAAGTAAACAAACTATTGAAAAAATTGAAATAGACACGTAAACTAAATTCCAATTCCAATTCATACTGTAAAACTAAAATTGAAGCAGACTGCATAACACTAAAACATACTATTGAAGCATAGAAACATCACCTAAATTATACACTTAGTAAACAACAAGTGGTCGACTTAACTAAGAATTGTTTGAGATTAAGCTATCACGATATTAGCAGAAACAAGATATCCCAATCTTTGAATCTTCAAGTTCGATTCCAATTCATAACCAGGAAAACAAAATCCGAATCTAAATGCGAATTCCATTTCCAATTCAAATTTCATACCTAAAAACACATAAAATCCAAATCTTTGACAAACATAAAGATAAAAAGGATTAGGGTTCGATTTTTTCAAACCCAAAACATACTATTGAAACATACATTTGATGGAGCGAAGGTTTGAAGGAGGAGAAACAACCATGTCGACAATGAGAACGCTAGTCGACGACACAGGTTTCTGGATTGAATCAGGGAAGAGGTATGTTCAAACTCTCTCGTCTGATTCACGATTTTCTTTTTTAGTTTTTCTTTTTTCTTTTTCCTTAGTTAAGGGAACGTTTGACAGGTTTAATGAAATTGGACAAATCCTGAAAACGTATAAAACTTAAGGGTACCAATCGAACTAAAATAAACTCGTGGACAAAATTCGAAAAATTCCAAACCACAGGGGTACTATCCGAAATTTCCCTTTATAATAATCAAATGCCTTCCTAATCTAGCAACCTCCAATCGAAGATTTTCATAATCTTCATCTACTTCATTCTTTTCATGTCATTCACTTCAAACTCTCGTCTAAACAACTTGGGAATAAAGATTATATTCTCATCTTCATCTTCGATTCTTTTGACTGCCTTACCGAATGGACTCTTGAACTAAAACCAACTTATTATACAACGTGAACATTTCTTTGTATGATACACAATACTTTGTAAAAACTTAGTAAGAATGTAAATATGTATACGACAAACATTCAATCCGGTGAGAAAAATTAATGTCATACATAAATTTATTGACACTATTTAACATGCTTAGAATTGAATCAGAGGTAGTTAAATATAATATTGAAGGAATTATGTCTTTTATCCTACGATGTAATTACTAATTACTAATTAGTAGTTGTTCAGAGTTTGTTATAAACTTGGTACACTACTCTCAGAACTAACGAGCATATGTATGTCTTAGTATGTATGGACCTTTTCTTTCATATTGACCACCAAAATTTGGTATGCATAATATAGTCAATGTCGAAAAATAAACCAAACCTAATAAAAAGACATTAAATCGTGTTTTGTGTGTTCTAAATATAAAAGTTTTAACTACCCGGTTAAAAAACCAGAAAATGGTGGTTCAATCCATCTATAACTAATGCGGATTTTGGTTTGAGATCAAACTAATTTGTATTTGAAGCTTACACCTTTAAATTTGGTAAAAAAAAAAAATTTTTTTAAAAAGCAAATTTTCATTCTTAAAACTCTATCACGTAAAAAGCAAGGAGATGTTTGTTAGTTTGGATATCTAGCTTGCAGCTATCGTTGTGTCCTTGTGTTTCACATGAATATCATATTATTGTAACTTTATAAATGAAGGGTTATAACTTATAACTTATAAGTTATAGCAAATACATAATTTCATGAATGTATAATATTAACAACGTACAATATGATTAAATGTAGCTTTCGGATGTATTTTGAGAGAGCCTATCATTGTGGATTTTGATTAAGAGAAAGAGGATAGCAATCAAACACAAGGACACCGACTCTTCACCAACCTACTTGATTCTTCTCAAATTCTTAATCTGGATAATTGATCTTTCATCTAATCATTCATAATTTCATTGATCTGTATTTAATGTCAGTGTAGATTTAGTCAGAAGTTTAGGCAATGAAGTATCCCTTTATCTGGGGTCTGAGAGACGGAGTCATCCTTAATATAAATGGTATAATATTCGTGTAGTTTGAGTCATTTGTAGACTATTTGAAACTTTATTGTTTGGATTAGTTTTATACTTAGTTGTCAAGTATTTTTTAGGGTTGAGTTACTTACTCTTTAGATTATTGTCTTCAGAAATGTTAACGATACGGGTTCGGTTCAGGGAGTGACATACCCACTCTGTCTCCGTTTAGCATAATGCCCATATCCCCGTCCTCATACCCATTCGGGGGCTAAAGGGTGTACCCATCCACATCGGGAAACCCCATCCCGCTTAATTTTTCTTATTTATAGTTACCATCAAATCTATTAGTTTTCTTATTAAATTTTCCGTTTATAATTCACATGAATTATATATAGGAATTCAATCATTAGAATAAATAAAATATTTAACATAAAATAAAAGAAAAAATTAACTCAATTTAATAAAATGCAATCGTTAAAATATTAAAAATATTAATAAATATATCTAAAAACTACAAATCATCACTAACTTGCCCATTTGATTTACTCATTGGGATTTGCGTGGTAATACCAAAGGAGACGTTGAGACGGGTATCAAGACCGGTACATCTAATCTCATGTAGGAGTGACGTTTGTTCACATCCCATTTATTTTTTCATGTGACGGTGATCCTATCGGGTATTCTCCAACCCATTGATACCTCTATTTGTGTTGTTATTTATGTCATCGAATAATTAAAAAATTTATAATGTAATTTTTTTTAAATAATATAGTTAATATTGAATGGACCATTTTACATATATTAATTATATTTCTGTTATTTATCATACTCCACATAGCAACACATGTCATGTCTTGTGTCCACTATATCCATGAAGAGAACTTTGGGCAAAACAAGTACTAGATGTGTTAACATCGATCCATGTAATGTAATAGTACATTAATCCGTTCTTATTCAATCATGCTCAAAGGCTGGAAAAAAAAAATCACGTTGGATTATAAATAAATAATCTGTACATAAGGTCGATCAATTGTTTATTGTTAACTGATTTTAGGAAGATTTTATTGGGCTTTTGTGAGGAGCATGGTATATTTACACAGATGTATGAATCTCAATATTAATTGATTCACCAAAATTTTATCATGGTTGGGTCTTAATTTATTAAGTTTATATGTTTTAAACATTAATTACAAGTATGTTCAATAAATGTCTCGCCCGATGAGTTATTCGGCCTTAATAAAACATGTCATCAAGCGGATGTATTTGAAAAATAAATAAAAAAAGACATTAACTGATACAAATAAATAGTCTAAAAGTTTGTTTGGTATTGGATGAAGATTTTCATTTAAGTTAATCTAGACGAATATTGTTGTTAATCTCCAATAAATTTGGAAGAATAAGATTATTTCCGTCCGTCCATACAAACTATTTTAATAATCTAATCTATAACATCTATCAAATACCAAACGTTTTTTTTTTTAATAGAAGAGACGAGGAGAATGAATTCTCACTCGTAATTTATTAGAAAAACAAAAGAACGGCTAAACAGGGATACATCTAGGGGTCGCAACGTCCCGGACATCATTCTTAAGGATTGAAATTAAACTAACGGGGGGTACATGAACCAAATGATAACCAATCGGGACATTAAAAGAAAGAGCAGCAAGATGATCCGCAATGGCGTTTGCTTCTCTAAAAACATGACGGAATCGGATGATCCAATCCCTACGAAGGAAGCCTTGGCAACGAGAAACCAGACTAAAAAGAGGATGAGTGTTGGAGACCTCTTGATTCACCAGGTTGAAAGCCGTAAGCGAATCAACCTCCACTTCAATGTGTCGAATACCTTTATTCCATGCAAGATGTAAGCCCATGCATAGACCCCATAATTCGGCAACCAAAACCGAGCCCGCGCCAATATTAAACATAAACCCAACCACGAATTGACCCGAATCGTCCCTAACCAAACCGCCCGCCGCAGCACAACCCGAATTGCGGATGAATGAGCCATCTGAGTTTAATTTACTCCACCCCGATGAGGGAACTTTCCAACTAACGTTAGACCAGACTTTCACACGCTCAGTCGAGCTTTTAATGGCATTCTTGATGGACATGGACAACTGCTTCATCTGAGAAATTATGAAAAGAGTTTTTGACCCGGGAAGACGAGGTGACGGAAGATGAACCCATTTCTCCACTTCCAAATCCACCAAACCGTCATCGCAAACCAGCAACTCCAAGCAAGATTCTCTCCATGATCTTCAGTTAAGGAAAGATTAAACAAAAGCCAATCCACATCGGAAAGAGCGTAAAAATGACCGGCCATCTCTTCGGTGATAAGATTACCCCAAAGACTAGAGAGCAAAGTACAATCTCTAAACAGATGCATAATGGATTCCGAAGCCAAGCCACAACACGGGCAGAGATCGGAATCAACCAGATGACACCTTTTTCTTTCTGCATTAGTCATTAATCTCTCTTTAATCACCAGCCATAAGAACGTCTTAATTCTCTTGGTAACTTTCAAAGTCCAAATGGTGCGATAGAGGTGGGTATATGGTGAATCGATGTTACAAACCGGAAACAAGCTACGGTAGGCCGAAGAGGAAGAAAAAGCACCATTATTTTCCAACAACCAAGCCACACAATCTGAGTTTCCAGGGACTTCATTAAGGGAGACGGCAGAAATCTTCAAGAGCGCATGTGTAGGGAGAAGGGACCCAAGTAACTCCCAGCGCCAACCCGATGACTCATTCCAGTAAACCGAGACCAATTCAGAAAGATTAATATCCTCCAACGAATAAAGAGCCACCTCTGACAGCGGCATGTCTAGGCACCAGCAATCCAGCCAGAAGCGAGCCTTCATGCCATCGTAAACCACCCATTTAACTCCAACAGACAAAAGGACCTTTTTTGCCCACAACATACCACGTAAAATATAAGAGCCTTTCTTCAAATACCAAACGTAGTCCTCCTAAATATTCCCCTTTATTTAATCTAAATAAATATTCTATAATCTAGTATCAAACAGGCCGTAAGCCCGTAAGTATATAAGCCTAGTGAGCTCCAAAGACTCCGATTATCAATTGATAGAGAGAGAGGAGAATCCTACCCAAAAAAAAGAGAGAGGAAAATAAGATCATATAAAAACAATTTTACGTTAATAAATGAGAACCTTTATATTCCGTAACACTTTAATCAAAATAGATTAACGATTTGATTGATATGCATCAATTTCCTTAAAAATTAGTAATTAATATTCTTTGGTATAATTTAGCTATTAAGTATGAACTCATTATATAATGATTAGATGAAGAAGAAGCAACAACGGGACGAGAAAAGTGCAGATGAGCACATTAGTTGTAGACAATAATGATCGATTATGGAAACAAGATTCGAGAATACTATGCACAACTACGAATTTCACAACTACTGGGGGTGCGTTTGGTAAACTCACTATTCGAAGGTTATAAAGAATTACTTTAAGTGTAGTACCCAATATGTCTTAATACCCAAGTGTAGTACCCAATATGTTAAAATCTAACGTAATAACCAAGTTTGATACAAAATATGTTAATACCTAACATATCTTAATACCCAAGTGTGCTACCCAATATGTCAATACTCAACCATGATACCTAATATGTTAATACATAAGTCTGATACTGAATATGTTAATACCCAACCTTCACGTACCCAATTCCACATACCCTACTTCACTCACTTACCCAACGTTAGATAACCGATTTTACATACCCAATTTATCTTATTGGGGTAAATTATGAATTTCGGGTCATTTCCTACAATTATAACTTTGAGTAATATTTTGTAATCATCTATTTTGGGGCAATTTATAATATTTCAAAATTTTGGGTCATTCCCCACAATTATAACTTCGGATAATTTTTTCTAATCATTTTTTTTGGGACATAATCGGCAAAATCGAAAAATTATAGTATTAACGCAATTACAAAATATAAAATCCTTTTTATAATTTAATCAGATATTCATTTTCCCCTCCCTAATCCCTATCGATCTAGGGTTTATGTGAACCAGTCGACGGCGCCGGTAAGCTCTGATCGGCGGCGGCCGGTCTTTCTTCGACAACGGAACCCTTCGGTTCTTCACCTTCCTCACGTCCAAATGGACACCCTCTGCTTCTTCGCCTTCGTCACCTCCAAATGCAAATTTTTTGTCTTCTCTACATCCACCCTTCCTCATCGTTGCCGTTGCATCCACCCTCGTCAATTTCCCTTCTGTATTGAAACCACCAAGGAGAAACCACTTGAGTTAAACACCGCCTCTCCGCTGCCAGAAGCCATCCATGGACCTAGGGACCTTCCGGTCGACCAGTGTAACCTGCCGGTGTTTGTGGATGATTGATGACATGGAGGGAGAAGCGTTAGGTCTTTCTCTTCTGATATTATTTTATTATTTTATTATTTTTAAAACATCAAATTAATGCTTTTTATTGTTTTAAATATTATATGTATAAATTACATCGAGTTACAAGTTAGAAAGGGTTGGATCTGAATAGCAAATTCGATCCACCTAAACACTACATCTGCAGACCTAGGTGACATAACATTATCATGTAAGACCCGTTGCACCCTCTTGAGAATCTTGACGGCATGAGGCGCAAGAAAACCAAACGTATCAAATGTGAACGAAAGAAACACATGTTGGTTTTCAATACAAACTCTTTCATGCTTAGCCACCTTCAAAGATGCCGCGTTGAAGGCCGCCTTGCCCACCACAAAAGGCCCGTTACCCAAACCAACCAAAGGAGAGACGCTTGTCAAATCAATACAAGTATGTTTTTCACCTACTCATCCAAATACTAACACATATGCAGGCCTCAACCTAGACCTTTCTTCACACGGATCAGCCAAGAAGGATACAAGTGTCTCTTTCTTGGCCGAAATTTCTGCTCTCTTAATCACGTCACATAAAACATCACGAACTAGATCGTGCTTATATTTGAAGTTGGGAAGTTCTTTAAAATGAACTGCATGCTCCCAAAATCATTCAAAGCCCTCCCACATTTAGGCATAAGACAAAACACATCCAGAGGGAACAAATGAATCATAAGACGATACTTGAGGATCGTGCGATACTCAACGGGAGACATACATTGTCCAAGTCCATCAATAAGTATGGCAAAAAGGAAATATTGGCTATGCGTTGCCTACAGACACTGAAAAACTGCTTTTTGTCTAGGAGTCAAATCAAAAGCTACTTCCATCGCCTGTACTGTCTTACCAAAAAGAGCACTCGCCAAAGCATGTTGGGCTTTAGGGGGACGGTGCTCTTGATAGTAAAACCAAAAATATCAAAACTATGAATAGATCTTGAAGATTGCCCAAAGCTCCAAAAAACTCGAAGCCCATATCAACAACTCCATTGTCCCGCAAAACGTGGTTTTGAAGGGTCCAAGACTGAGCTCTAGAGGCCACAAAAGCAAAAGAAGAAGTCTTCATAGTCGAGTATAACCCAATGCCTCCACACCGAATCGACAAAGAAGCAAGTCGCCACTGAAGATCACTAAAAAAAGGAACCCACAAACCACAATATCTTCAACTGATTCACGGAGTCCCAAATCAAAAAAAGTAGATGCACCCTCCCCATGTTCTGATAGACAAGTCTTCAAGTTAAACAACATTCAAAATATAACCTCATAAAAAATAACCTAAAATAATTACAAGAACAACTAAACACAACCTTAGAAGAACTTATACTAGGTTGTAAAAGCTTAAGTTTTTCTCATTTTAATTGTTACTTTGAGAAATCTTACGAAGTTTATGATAGCTTATTGAATGATTTATTACAAATACAATCCTAAAAATACTTTTAAATTAGAAAATAAAGTATTTTTGATAATTTTATACTTACATCAACTCCAATAAGTTTCGTCTCTCAAACACCATCAAATTTTTTATAAAAAAAAACTCATTAAACCAACTACCTAAGGGCCTGTTTAGTTATGACTTTGAGTTTTTTCAGATTCTGTTTATGGGTCTGCATTATTCATTGATATTTAGTTACATTTTCGGATTTAACTGTAGTATCCCAATAATGCCAAATTTATTTTAATACCAATAGTTTCTATCCACCAATCACACTCTAATACACAAAAGATGAAGTACACGGTTGAATATATTATCCAAATCCTAACATAACCCGTTGAAACCTAACAATAAAATCGTAAACTAAAACCCGAATAACATAGACCCCAAAATGACCTTATTATAGAACTACCGGATAACTCAACCTACAAAAAGCGAGTCAAGGTTAAAAACTTCAAAACTAATAGGCTTTGCCCGAAGTAGATAAGACCTTTCTAAGCATGACCAATGATGAAAAATGGTTGTATAACGGCTATAATTAACATTAAAATGGAGTAGCTAGCATAATACTTAATATTCTAGCTGCTTGCGTGCCAATCATTAAGGTAATTATGAAACAACATTAGTATATAGTTGTAACACATGACAGATTCCCTCCAAAAGTCAAAAACATGTGGGATAACACGTGTAACAATCCAACGTATGCTACTCCATCATTCTTAATTTTACCCTTTTCAGGAAGCAGCATTCCAGATTGATGATGACCATCACATTCATAAATCTATGCATCATATCTTACTTACTTACATGTTTAATATTATTTCATCGACCTTCTTTTTGAGTTTGAATATGTCTTTGTAGTAAAAGATAAGTCTTTTCACTATTCAAAGATGTTTACGGTTGCATTGTCTTATTCTGTTTATACCCAACTATCCTATAACTCTATATTTTGCAATTGCATGACAAAATGCACATCTATAACGGCAACACTAGTTGCCTACCTTGTGCTCACATCAGGTTTTGGAATTTGCACATTTAGCAAATTTGGGCACGATGATTTGTAGTTGAAGTTGGCGCTTTGGTTGGAATTTAGGTCTTCTGGTAATACCAATTACCATGCTCACGTTTACTGAATACTTGGAATTTAAGGTTTACCTGTATAAGATAATGTGGATAGTCCTCCGTCCCATGCCAAACATGGCTGATGTAGAAGAGGGTTCTTTGTTCGCGCCTGTTGCATTTGTGTTGTTGATGAATCTTATTGGTGTATGTGATTGAGATCTAATCTTTGTTATAGTTTCTATATTCCTTAACTTTGTGTGTGTTTTGTCTTGTAGATAAATGCATATGATCACTGAATATGTTTGATTGTGGGTACACATCCGAGTGTGTTGGTGGTCAGAGGGACAGATTTGTTCGGTAATTACTCTTAGACAACTGCCTTTATGAAATGTTGTTATACCAATATTTACATTTGTAGTTAAAGCTTAGAATCTATAAGCAAGATGCATGAATGTAGTTAGATTTAGTGGTCCTGAAGCAATAGAACGGACATTAAACTTTGTTGTTTAGATGCACCAACAAAAACTGTCCCTTAAGGATTACAAAAGAAAGAAACTTTATCTTTCATGCAGTAGCTGATGAGTAATGACAGTGTTTAAGGGATGATGAAGTTGTTTAAATAAGTCAGAATAATTGCTGTTCAAGGCACCTGAACCTCTAATGAAATGGTAATAGCAGTTATTACTCTGTAGTCTGTACAATGGAAGGAAAGATCTGAATTTGAAACCCAAACAACAACTTTGAAGCATTATGTCAAAGAAAGAAATGTAATTAGCTCCTTATTATTGGGAATGAAGAAAGTAATATTTCCTGTAGGAATTTGATCATTGAAGACAGGGAAATGTATGCAAATTGTCTCATCTCATGCGAGTATTTATCCGATTGAAAATGTACTTATTTTATCATCGATTTCTTGCTGTCCTGACCCTTCCACAGGTTTGGAAGGACTTATGCTTTATCATTTGTTTTCAAAAATTGTAATGTAGTTATTCTCTCTTTCTTGTAGTCCATGATGAAACTTGCTCTTCTGATCGGCTTTAAGCTATTCATTTTCTTGTCGAGTTCATGACGCTTTATGGTGATGCACTAAATTTACACATGTTTAGGAAGCTCTCCTTCCTAGTTTTCCTTTCATATCTACGATGTTCATAATGTTACCCTCCTGTCCCTCAAAATTCTTATTGTTTGTCTGAACTCTGACTACTGAAAAAAATTTCACTTCTGAGTTTACCCTAGTCATTGAAAACTAATTATGTTTTTTTTTTATGGAAAAAAAATAGTTATTTATTTCCCCAAGATGATAAATTGCTATTTTTTCACCGACTGCTGTTTTCCTAATTGTCTTTCATTCACTAAGACAATTTTTATCATTATTTGGAAATGGGAGTAGATTTCCCCCTTCTGTGTATGATGAAGATTGTTGTCTGGAGGTATTTGCAGAGATCAAAAGGTTAAGATGTATTAGCTACAAAACAGGCTTTGCTTTTTATTGTATTGTTTCTGTATGTACCAAGTTTCCTCCGTTTAATAACCCTAACCTCATAATTGAAGAGAACATCAGGTGTCTTTGCAGAGACTGCTTGGGCTGGTGCCGTACTGCCGTGCACTACCTTATGTTATACATGCATTTGGTGATGCTATTATGTCCTCTATGTATAACATCAGGTTCTAGAATTCGTGCTTTTATTAGTCTATGAGATTTTTTAGTAAATTCATCAAGAGCTTATTTTCCTAAAACTCATTCAATCAAGAGCCTGCGTTTGATTTGATCATTCTTGGCGAAGATATGAATATATTCCTCTATGTTCAGTCAAGGCCATTAAAATTGTTTTGTGTTGAACACCTGATCCAATGATCCAGATATAATATCTGGTTTGCTGAATGATGACTTTGCAGCTTGTTGGCACTTTCTGGTACTTGCTAGCTGTAGAGAGAACTGATACTTTCTGGCATGAAGCCTGTAAAAGTAATACAATTTTGCAGTACAAACTTGTTGTACTGTAGTCGTAGCCTGCAAAGGATGAGTGGCTACAATGCATGGAAGAACATCAGTGGGTCTGTTCTTGATACACAATGTACAGCTGGTGAGGATTATATATCCACCATTTGATTTTGGGTCATGTATATTGGTCATCTTTCTCTCTGCATTTGGTTCATACTTTCTAGTGATCTTTATGTATGTCATGATCTTGCAGCATTATCATTTTGCATTTGTAACAACTCGATGTTTGTTAGCATCTGACCCGGTTTTGTTCTTTCTGTGCCTTAGCACCGTGTACTCTTTCAATAGTCTGATTATCTCCTTTCGGCCTCTTGCTGTTCATTGTTGCTTCTTAAAAATTGTTTTTCAGCACACTGGGCCAAGGGCTTCAAACCAGCACATTTCCTGGGGAGGTTATATTTTCTATTGCATTGCCAATATTTGGGCTCATTCCCTTTGCTCTCTTATTTAGAAATATGCAAGTATAGTTTAATGTGTTGTGATACTGAGATGTTTGAATGGTTGGTGTGAATTCACTGCTGATTGAAATCTCCACATTCTCATGTATTTTTTTTGTTTAATTTATTTAAGTTATATTTGAGTAATTCTTGTCTGGAATATTGTTATTATAATGTTAGAGGAAAAGAAAATTTGACTAGCTTTTGTAAAACGGACGATTCTTTGAAAGTTTTGGGTACTGTATATCTATAATTTGAGATGATGAGATTCTTAATTTGTAGATGTTGCACTTCAAGATTATGAAAACTTAACAAAAAATTGTAATCAAATATGTTTTGTCGCCTTATTAATAATGAGTGAAATAAAGCATTATAATTCATGATAGCTCTAACCAAAAAAAAAGCATTACGGTGTGTGGTTGATGTTATTTAGGGAGGTTAAATTTAGTTTTATTTTAGTCATTTTTTTCATTTATTATAATTTTAATTGTTGAGATTATCGTAATTATTGTGGACCCAAAATAATCTGAGCAAACAACCTTATGGACTTATAATTGATTCTTTACATTTTAGGCTATTTTTACAAATTGGCATATCTTTTGCAATTTGGACTAGGATTTTTCCATTATTGTGATAATAATTACAATAATAAAAAATGATATGTTTAAAAGAACCGAAATCCTAATCCATGTAGTATCCGAACCTAAAAGGTTTGGGATACCGGCCAACTCAACTCAACGATGAGTTGGATAACCGTAAAAGACTGAATTTTAGTGTAAGGTCATATAAATCCATGACCCAACCCAACATATTTTAGATACCTTTTAAGGGATGATCGAAAATATATAAAATTTGTTGGGACATTTTTGGGTCAATACGAATGGATAAGGTGGAGGTGATATCTTTATGAGGGTATAGAAGAGTAGTTTAAGGATAGTAATTTTGAAAATATATTTATAACATGTGATTTTTCTTATAGATAAAACAATTTTGTTGTCATGTCACCCTTTGCTAACCTCACCAATGGATGCATTTTCTTAATAAAAGAAGTTGACATCTCTCGATGGCGTATTCATCAGGAAGTTAATACTTAGTTTTTAGATGCTATGGTGGGCTGATCATAATAGATGATATATGATGCTAGCTAGAACTAGAAGCTGTGATTCTTTCTCACTTGTTTATATTCCACGTATCACAAATAATTCTCCTTAGAATTAGTCCCAACAACGGGATTGGACAAGTATTTGTTGGTTATTTATCCCAATATGTAATGAATCTCGTTTTTGCGAATAATGCTTAATATATTGGTTCGCATTAAAAAAAACTGCTAATGGATATTTCGGTTTAATGTTAATTGAATTGTTAGGTTAAGCGTACGATTACAAAATTACCATAAATGATGTTACAGCCGGAAAAAAAAAAAATAAGCACAGAATATTTTTTTATATTTATCTCAAGAAGAGAGCTCTCTAAAAAAAAAAAAAAAAAAAAAAAAAAAAAAAAAAAAACTTGATTATAAAAATTAAAATAAAAAATAAAAAAAATAATAACAATGTAACCGGAATACTGCTTCCACATTCCAATAAGAAAAACCAGTATATAGGTTATTATTTTTTTTTGTTTGATTTTTATGTTACTGGTTAAGACCTTACAGTGGGTCCCGACCTTAGCTGAACAACAACTTAACTAGAATCTTACAACAAGGCACAGAAAAAAACCGGTAAAATTGAAAAATATTTTTATTATGCATGACTCAAAAAGGGAGAACGTCTCAGCCGTAAAGGAAAATATATTCATCACAAATAGCAGGAGAACAAACTCCACATAACCCGAAAGACTCAACAAGATGAAAAGACCAGATATGAAACCCCGGCTGACCACACTCTCCGGCTCCCTCAAGGCGGCTAACCTGCAAGGTCTACAACATCGGTTTTCACCGTTAGCTAACAATAATTATATAAACATATCTATCTAGCACAAACACACATAAAGGCTATTAAACACATCACGTAAAACACACAAACCAATTCTTATCTTTTCATTAGGTGATTCATTTTTATTAATTCAACTTCCGTTGTGCACGAGGATCCCATCGATCCTCGCCTCTGTCCCCGTATACCGAGCGGAATGGTTCCAATGCATATCTACCGTATACCGTACGGTCTGGTCGCAGAGAGCCTTCCCAGTCATCTTACAGTGTTGGGCAGTGATGCCACGACCCGTTATCATACACTTGGGTCTTATTATCATATAACGTCGTCTAGTCTTTACTCATTAAAGCGGTAAACACACACCACCACATAGCATATATTCATATAACATCATCAGCTAAGCAAGTCCATAAGACTTACCTGAACAGATCGACGACCAGCCATTACGAACTATCGTCTGCTCGTTCAATCACTATCAACTACCTGATCAAATAGTACGTCTTAGAATCACAATTCTAAAGCTTACAAGACTTCTAGAAGGTTCCTAGACTAGTGAGTAAGTTCCCGGAAAGAAAGATTGAGAAATCCCAACTTTTGAGGAAATTACCAAAATGCCCCTAACTTTTCCTAAAACTCCGAAAAGTACCCGGATCAAACTGATCACCTAAAATAATCCGATAATCTTTATTAAGGTCTAACCTTATCCATGAGTAATTTAACAAACAAACACAACCTTATTACATGTTATCCATGGTTAAACAATTAACAATACCATAATTAGTTAAAAATAGAACCATCTCTCATCTCAATATTAACCCAAAAACCTAACAACTAAGTAACCTATTATACTAACTATAATCCCAAATTTAATCAAGGTCATTCCCTTTATCTGGTATATACTATTTTATTTTAATTAATTCAGCCCTAAAAAGATGATTCTCTCGAGTCAAACTATCCATCCAAAATCGATCGCCTCCCGCTCAAAACTTGATCGAAGTAAGACTATTGTTTACGGTACCTAAATCAGCAAGCGAGTCAATCAAATGCTTCACCTTTAATAACTCAACTTCACATTCTATAATTTTACTTAATCTTCTTCATAATCTAACTGGATGATTCTACCTTAACTAATTAAACCAATATCTGAGACTACAATCATCAACTTCACGTCAACAATACCACCATTTGAATCTTATCTCTTAAATGATCAATCTAAACCTTCTTAGTCCCACTGATCACCTTTTGCATCATCCACTTCAATTGGTTGATATATATATTAAAATACCCAATCTCCTAACACAACTACTAACTTTAACGCTCAAATTAACCACTCTCCTAAACTTATCATGATGCCAACTGAGACTACATGGATTAATACTTCAATTCAACTGTAAAGATCATACATGACTACGAACAACAAAGTAGTTACCTAGGCCCGCAAGGAAGGAAACAAGTTAATGATAGTATTAGGGCGATAAGGAACCATCGTTACTGTTGTACTACTCCGTGGCTACTGCAGCATGGGAGGAGGAGAGGAGAAGAGAGCCAAGCTTACCCTTGAAACTGCAGTACCGGAGACGCAAGTTCCGGAGGTTCCCGCTTTAATCCGCTGCTCCAATGTCGAAATAAAAAGATGAGCATGAACGTGATTCTTGTCCAGAGGCAGAGAAGGAACCAAAATGAGAAAGAAAGAGTGAAACCACTGCTACCTACCAACCGTTCGATGAAGACGAAGGCGAGACCGTACGTTGTTGGAGAAGACGAGTACGACTCCGCTGCTACGCTGCTTCAGGAGACGAAGGTAAGCCCGTCTCTACGCTGCTCCAGATGTGAGAGAGAGTCGGGAGAGGAATCGAGGAGAAGAAGATGTGGACGACGTTGCAAAATGCTCGGGAGGTAGCAGTTAGGATTTGCAGAAGATCCCGGAACTGATAAGAGATAGAGGAAGCGGGTACTGGGCATTGGCAAGGAGCCGAAAAGAAAGAGGAAAGAAGAAGCAGGGTGGCAGCCTAGGAAAGAAACGCTGACCGGCCCAGAAAGGAAGAAAACCAGGCCGGTGCTAAATGTTGCTACCCAGCCCAAAATTAATTATACCCCATTTAAGTTAGTTTCAATTGATTAAAAAAAAATACAGTAACACTACCGGTTTCGAAAATAAAAAAAAAATCGGTTATCACATGTGTCGAGATCGAACCTAACATGCAAATAATATGAATGATTTTGAAATAAAATCTGGCTAAATTTAACGCCGTGTCAAAATTGATATAATGCAAAATACTTTATATATTATTTAACAACCGCTGAATATTGATAAAAAAAAATGTGGTTGAAGGAAAATTTATAAACGATTAAATTGATTAATGATTTGGATTAAAAGAACGTGTAATGATTCTTGAATTACCAACTTATTGTATTTAGGTTTGTTATTCGAAGTTTAAGTTATTTTATGACCGGTTTACTTTTTTTTGGTTAGATTATGACCGGTTTACTACCGGTACTTAATTTTAAATTTTATGTTTGGATCGTTAACCTTTGATCTAAGTTTGGGTTCACTAGTATTAGTATATCAATGTAATGGGTTATTCGAAAAAACCCGATCCACACGGTACGAATTTGGGCGAGGAACGAGGAGGGTAGCAGACTAGCGGTGGATGACCGTGTTTGCTGACCCTGTCCTGAAGAGGGGAAAAACAGATTGCTAGCCAATTGGCAAATGCATCAAAAATTCCACCTTAACATAATAAACAATGTCAACTCATCCTTACACGAGCACGACGTGAAGAAATCAGCAATGACATTTAATTTTTCAAATAAGAATCTTAATAATTTTTTTCTACCAAAAAAGAGATCTTAATAAATTTAAAAATAGATAATAAATTACTCATGTGTATACTACCTATATCCAAATGAAAGGAAAATATCAATCCCTAATAATAATAAATAAATAAAAAATCGCTTGATGAAGAAATTAAAGATTATTCAATCAGAATCGACAAAAGCAATCAAAATTCAAAATCAATGACTATACCAATAATATTCCAAAATCATAATATTTGGACTAAAATTCAGATGAATTGAACATAAAAGCCTAAAATGCGTCCAAACGAGCCCTAACCGCGTGATTGATGCCGGTGGGGTGGGGACTATCCTCACAAGAATCACTCCATCTTCAGCTCTTGCCTGTAAGTCTGTAACCCATCTCTCAATCTCTCTAGTCTATTCTATTCTATTTCCTTTTTTTCTTTTAACAATTCTGGATGAATTACACGAATTACCCAAATGTGCCTTTGAATTTAGTAATTTTCTTGATTATTACTCTTTTTTTGGTTTTTAAAGGTTGAAGGATGTTAAACAATCACTTTACCATTACATAATTCTGCTTAGTTATGTAAAGTAATTACAGAGATAAACTCGTTTTTAATGTTGGGCATTTTATTTACTAGAATAATGTTACACATCATCTTATTAGCGAGATGATTCCGTTTTAAGTAACTGAGTGAATTAGTTATGTTAAATATATTGTCTGGACGATTCACTTGCACTCGTCGTTAGTTAGTGTCTTATGCTTTTATTTGTTTCGTTAGCCTTGTTTTTTTTTTTGTGTTCACTGTGTTATTTTCGTTGTGACACTAAAAATTAGTTATTTATAATTTGATTAATACTTAGCTCTACTTTTTCATATTAATAGCGTTTATATTAAATTATATGTTATAACAATCATAAGCGATGTATATTTCAACCATTTTACGGTACAAAAGGAGCGGTGAGTGTTTTGTTGAGAGAAATAATCTAGAGTATGGGGTTTGAGCTATTTTAGTATTTTATGGGTAACTTTTGCAAATTTTCCAATTTGAAGGGTGATTTTGTGAATATATCTTAAAGTTGTAGGCTACATGCCTGTATATAAGACAACCTTCCCCAATACAGGATTTAGTTGTGCGTGGCTCTGTGCCTACAGTCTAGAATCTCTTCCCCACAGTTGTGCTTTGTTTGGATACCCACCATTCCAATTTCCAAAGCTCTCGTCTTTCCTCTTCTCCCGTTCTCCGTCTGTTACCCAAACTGAATTTCATCAGTCTTCTCCCAAATTGATACTACATTTCTTCCAATTTTACTTAAAACCCAGATGGATAACATGATGGGCTTGCTCCGGATCCGAATGAAGCGTGGAATCAACCTTGCCATTAGAGATGTCAATAGCAGTGATCCTTACGTCATCGTTCGTTTAGGCAAACAGGTAATTAACTCCTTTTGCTTTCTGGGTTTTTGCATCTCTTCAAATTGCCATATTTGCATGATTATACTCAACTTTATCCTCTTCCTCTCTTGAAGCTGCGTCTGCGTGTGTTGTTAGGTCAAAATATTTTCTTTACCTAATTTGCCCCCGCGTTTACAGCCGATATTTGCGCATTTTCACTTGCTGTCCTTTTTTCTTGTTTCTTTCATTTGGTTTTTTATGTTTGAAAATCGATTTTTTCTGGGTTTTTGTACATCAAATTAAGGCAAATGTTAGTTTACCTATTGGAAAAATTAATGAGTTGGAAGTTTACTATTTTACTGTTCAGTAAATCTGATTCTGAGTTGATTTTCATGTTGCAGAAGCTGAAGACGAAAGTTGTGAAGAAATGTTTGAATCCTGAATGGAATGATGATCTTACTCTCTGCGTGACAGATCCAAACCAGCCTGTCAAACTTGTAAGTCAAATCATAATTTGAAATTGGCCTAATTTTGTGAAATTTGTACAGCAAATTTACAGCTTTGATAATTACTCGCGTGTAACCAAATATAATGATCATTAATTGTGGGGTTATACAGTTCATAGAGTATATTTGTGCAATGATGACGATGAACTTGATCACAAATGGCTAAAATCACAACAATCACCAACTTTTGATGTTCATATCAATCCAGAACTAAATTTTGGACCGACCCGACCCTGTACCGTCACCAGGGTGTTATGGTTGGTCTTAGGTTAAATGAATTTTGAAGTTCTGAAAACTTATTAGTTGACTGCAATTTGAATTATAAATTTTTGTTTGTTAGTATGAAAAGTTGGACATTGGATTAGAGCTTTCGATTATATAATTATAATTCATAATTAGATTATACTTTTTGTGAATAATGTTAGACTGAACATGATAACATTTGGGTCGGACCGACCGTAACCCTACTCAATCGGGCATTACCCGGTCCAGAGTAATCTTATCAATTAGGCCATGGAAAATGACAGGAAATGTATTTTCTTACGTGAATGTTGTCTGCATTCACATGTCCTTATGTGATACTGATCTGCAACTCGTTTTGAACCACAGTTTGTTTACGACAAAGATACCTTCTCGTTCGACGACAAGATGGGAGATGCCGAGTTTGACATTAAGCCATTCCTAGAAGCAGTCAAGATGGACCTTAAGGGCGTTCCGGATAAAACCATCATAACATCAGTCAAACCCAGCAGGGAAAACTGCTTAGCTGAGGAGAGTAAGGTGATGTGGGTCGATGGCGAGGTGGTTCAAAACATGTTTATTCGGCTCAGGAATGTCGAACGAGGTGAAGTCGAGCTCGAGCTGCGATGGACCGAGGTTCCGGGCTCTAAGGGTGGGTAGAGTAGAGAGGTTTGGTTGTATGAATAAACACAACTCTAGTCTCTAGCTAATTAGTAACATGGGATTTACTATTATGATATTATCTCCTATGGCTTTATATGTGGAAGATAATTTTTTATTGCACTTTTTTAAAAAAAAATTCTGCATATTTATGTGTGGTTGTGGATGATTGTATAATGTATATTTTGCATTATACACACCAATTGGCTATATATATATATTTAGACACAATTATGAGTCGACCAAGACCCAGAAATGGCAAATGACGCATCTCAAATGACAAGTCATACTTGCTAGTTGCAATTAGATAAGCTTTATTTTGCTTTCCATTTTATTTTATTTTTTTTCATAAATGAAATTGGTTCGAAAACACTAGACGACACACCGATTAGTAAACCGAAAGGTCAAAAAAGATCGGTAGAAAGACTAACCGTCACGAAGAACCAAAATAAAATCAAAAGAAACACACAAAATACAACATAAAAATCTGAAAGCAAAGGAGGGTCTTTAAGGGAAAGTAAGATGATGATGCAGTCAACATGAAGCGGAAAAATGCAGTCAGTAGGAAGCGGCAAGTATAAAGTTTGTCTTCGAAGGAAGTACACAATTAGGAAGTCTGGGAAACAACTGTGGACACATCAGATTTGGACTCGTATAAGAGTCATCGGTAGTCGATCACAATTCCACGCCCCCTTCTCAACAAACCACTCAAAACGCCCGGACATTGTAGAACACGGGTGTCATGCCATATAAAAGTGTATAACTTTGAAAGTCAGTGGGTAAAGATTTATATGAATAAAATTGTACATATTGTTAATAGATGACTTTTGTTATTTCCCTTCTTTTCTTTTCTTTTTTTCAACTTTTTTTCATTCTTAATTTTCCTACATTTTCCTACGAAGCTTTGAGCTAAACAAATATAGTAAATATAAATGTGTTCAATCAAAAGTTAATTAAATTGGTTATGAGGGCAAGGCTTTTAACTCAAAAGAAATTGCTAGGTTATAAGGCCCATTTTCACAAGTGAAGAGCATTAGGATTTATCTCTTCTTTTTATTATTTTTTTTAAAAAAATAAATTTTAAAATTTTAATTTCCTTCTTCTCCTATCGGGAAATTGTTATCTCGGTTCCAATCACCAAGGGCCTAAACAAAAAGGATACATGTTGATGGTGGCCGGAACATATAAAGAAATAGTGATAGGAGTCGATCAGACTCGTGGAAGAACGAGTAGGATTGGAGATTTGCATCCGAAACATCTAGATATAATGTGTTTCCTTTTTGGGTCAAATTCACAAATTTTGTATAGACAAATTAAACAACATCAAATGAAAATTCACAACTTTTTTTTTGGTCATATGGAAGTTGGGAACTAGATTCAAAGAAATTGGTGAGAACCAATGGATTTGAACATGTCTAAAGGTTTTTTTTTGTCTCAATCTCCATATCAATGAGCTACCACTTAATTGTTTCATGCCCTTGATAATTCTTCTTCAACCAATATAAAAAAATCCGATGAATATCATAGAGTCAAGCGGTCACCAATATAATTGATTTCTCTAAAGGCATGTCTAATCTTAACTTGATGAAAAAAGTAAAGATTTAGTCTGGAGTTGGATATAATCACCTCGATCTCCCACGTAGAACTCCAAAAACCTTGGAGTGTCTTGATGACACGCAAATTGTCACCTTCGATTTTGATTTTTTATTTATTTTGCAATTCAATAGCTTCTTGCAAGCCGGTTTTAAGAGCAAAAGTTTTCGCTTTTAGTGCCGATTTAAAAAAATTGCCCAAGAAATAACCTCTCCATTGTGGCTCCATACACTATAGTCAAGTTTAGAACCATCGAAACTAAATTTGCGGAATTCAAGCTTTGATTTGTCCCAATATGTTGTTGTTTTCCCGTTTGGTATTATTGTTGTTTTGTAGTATAGTCGTACTCATTTTTGACATTTTTATCATTCATGAATTTGTTTTTTAATAAAATCAAATGTTTTACTAAATGAATGTAGAAGTTCATTATTTAAGATAATTTTATTCCTAAAGAATCAAATACCCACCAAATAGTATCCAGACATGCAAACCCTCTTTTTAATGAAGTAATGTGTTTTAGGCTTTAACATTTGATAAGCACATACAACGTTTTACATTTTATAGATAGTGAGTTATGATAATTATTATTTTACTATGTATTTTTTGACCTTTTAGAAATAAATGATTGGTTGTGAAAGGTAATGGTGATTAAGAAGTAGTAGATTACTGAAACATGAATATTAAAGTATATTTTTTTTAAATCATCTTGGAGGTTAAAATGTAAATATAAGATCAATAGTATGTTTTAAATTTACGGCCACTAAAATTTTGGTCCATAAGAAAAACCCTGTTTTATTTTAGAAGTCAAAACCTAATCAGATCTGGAAATATAATAACATTCGGTGATCAAAATTTATTGCTTCTGAATTGAATCTAAAATAGGTTCAATTTATTTGAGCTTTTAAATGAGATATTGCAGTACCCCCACCAATAAGAAGAATATGACGGTGGAGACTTATTTATGCACAAATGTGTTCATAAATAGCTTATAAATATGTGTCTGTTTGTCCATCGTGTCTTGAAATTCATTTGTTTTTTTTTTTGAAAAGGTAGGAGTTTGATTCGTGCTGGTAACTTGGATGGTATAACAACTGTTTTGATTTCTAGTGAAAAATACAAATGAAATATATTAACATAACTTGTAAAGTATTTTAATAAGTTGATTGTATTTATAAAATTAGTTTAGAAATATTGAGCTATATATGAACAAATCAAAGGGTAGGAGTTTAATATGAATAGAATTCAAATTATATGAACAAAAACTTGGAGGAGTTAAGTTGTTGAAATTTGGTATTATTGATATTATATTTTATGATTATTTATCGTATTAAGAAAATCGTATAATATGATTGAACCATAAAACATTAAATAAAAATATTAAGGTATAAAATAAACTGAATAAAATTTAACTTTAATTTAAAATTAATAAAAAAAATAAAATTAATATAACTAATAAAATTAATATAACTTTCCGATAAAATATAATTTTGATCCCTTTTAATGATTTTGTTACACTAAAAAAATATTAATTTGTTGAAAGGGTCATATAAATGAAGCCATGAATAAGTAAAATCCACATAATTATTCTGATAAATTGGCAACTTGATTTATAGGTAGTTAGGTGTACCTATACGTAATTATTATAAGATTAGTTCTATGTTACTTAAATCGAAAATTTTTGTAGTATTTTTATCAAAATATTATTTCAACTTTGAGAAAGAAAACAATTTATTTAGCTTGTCAATAAAGTCACCTTTTTTCTTTAAAAAAAATTATTAAATTATATTTTACTTTCATTATCATTAAATAAAATAACTTCTATAAAATTGGATACAAATTTTATAATAGATAACTTTTATTTAAAAAATATCTTAAATCCATTTTGATCACAACATCAATACAAACTATATTTTACTTACATTGTAATCTCATTCTTTCTTCTTCTTGTTTTTAAATATTGAAACAAATTTTATTAAATTATATTAAATTTTAATTCCTTTGTAACTCCATCATTTATCTAAATCGGATATTACGTCTACATTTTATATATATTCGAGTATTTATAATATTATAATTCACAAACTTTAATTCTAAATTTTTTTAAAAATTAAAACTAAATTAAATTAAACTAATTATTTTTTAAATAAAGAATTATTTGTTAAAAAAATGACTAAGGGTATTTAACATGATTACTTGTATATAATACATACCTTGAATTACGCAACGACTTGCATATCGCTGTTCAACTTCAACAAATTGAACCAATTCAATAGCCTGTTTAGAGAATTATGGGCCGAGCTTGGGCTTTGCACAGTTGGACAACCATGACAACAACTCGTACATAAAATTTGACTAGACTGTAACTTTTGCAGTTAACCTTCGTTGCGCAAGCATCTACCCTCAAGGTGAAAGGTCTGTTACCTTTTACTTTACTCTCTGCGCTTGAGGCTCAAAGGACTTAGCACTCTGTGTATAGCTTTTCGTTTTTTCCTGGGAACAGAGTTCAACTGCTGAGCAGTTTGCTTATGTTTGGGCCGGATTTAAGCCCAATATGAGATTCTCTAATCCAATTAGTAGCTTGCTACATGAAGCAATACATTTGGGCCGGACTAAAGCCCAATATTATGATTTTTCTGTTACACAGTTTCTTCAGGCTTTATCTAATAAAGCACATATTTGTAAGACCTCTCTAGTGCTAATCTTAAGAATTAAAAGGCCCATTTGTTTTGGTATAAAATATGTAGAAAATGAGTTTCTTTTTAATTGTTTAATGTGTAAATATACCGGGTTTCTTTTATAATTATACATGAATAAGATTGTAGATTGGTTATAAACCTGTATGGTGAGAATTAATAATGATTTTGCCATCTACACACGTGATTTTCGATTGATTGTACACTTTGTTTTTATAAAGGAATCTGCACATCATAAACGTGTATCATGGAAAGAAATACAAGGTGCACTGTGACTTTATGATCATATTTTCCTAGTTATTCATTTACATTACTCATATTATTCATTCATTTAGATGAATAATCAAACAATACAACGTGAATGATTGTTGAACAATATAACAAACACTCTTGGATGATTATATTACCCTATTTAAAAGTCATATAACATTATAACCCTTTATTTTTACGCATATATTTAAGATGAACAAGGTGATCGACTCTTGTTACTCATTAAAAATATACTTATGATACGATCGTACATCTAAGAATTACGCGCAAAATACGTAATGAAATCAAGAACTTTAATATAATCAGAATTTTAGGTCGAACCTATGTTAAGGGTTTTGTGGAGGATAAGGTCGGTGGGCTACTCCTCCTATTGCCAATTGGTTTTAGGATGGAACCCTGTTGGGCTTGTGTGTTGGACTTGGGTCCAACGCGCATATGCGCTCGGACGTGCGATGGACCCCCACGTCCATTCTGACCCAATGAAATCTATCATGGTATCAGAGCTGACCCAACGAAATCTATCATGGTATCAGAGGGAAGGGTCGAGCTTGCAGATTCGTTGGTAGAAGGTAAAGTCGTAGGTGAATCCGGAGAAGAGACATTTTGAGGGATCGTAGAAGGTGAAATCTCATATTGGTGAGACGAATTGGATAGAGATTTGAAATTTGGGGAATTTTGCGGGGTAGGTATTTGTGTGTGCGGAAGATTAGAAGATGGGGAAGGAAGTTCTATCATATTCTCATTTATGGAAGGTATGAATTGATGATCCTGTATATTGGGTGAGAGAATTTCAAGATTTTGGGAAGAAGGAGTTGTAGCAGTATGAGGTATAGGCAACGAATCTGGTTGAGATATATTAGGCATATCAATAGGGATATGAGGGTCCCCACTTACCTCATTAGAGTTTAAAATTGGTAAAGGTTCCGTATCAAAAATAGAGGGATGTGGAGTTTGAACAAAATTATTTTCTAAAATATTTTTATTTGCAAAAGGAAAAGAATTTTCATAAAACACTACATCCCGTGAAATAAAATATGATTGGCTTTCAAGATCAAACAATCTCCAACCCTTTTGATTAAAAGGATAACCGAGAAAAATGCATTTCCGGCTTTTAGACGTAAATTTATTTGAACTTTTTGGAAGCTTGGCAGCGTATGCTAGACAACCGAAAATCCAAATATGATTATATGCGGGTTTTGTATTAAATTTTTTTCCGAAAGGGCTTATGTTATTTAGAATAGAAGTTGGAGTTCTATTAATTAAATAACAAGCGGTTAATATCGCATCTCCCCAAAAATATAACGGTAAATTTGATTGAAATAAAATAGCACGTGCCACGTTAAGAATGTGACGGTGTTTTCGTTCGACTTTTCCATTTTGTTGAGGGGTATATGGACATGAAATTTCGAACAAAATGCCCTTTTTCAAAAAAAAATGTTTTAAAACGATAAACTCAGAACCATTATCGGAACGAAATTTTTTAATGTTTCTATGAAATTGAATTTTGACCATTTTACAAAATTGTTGGATTCTCAAATTAACCTCATTTTGTTTTTGATAAGAAATACCCAAGAAATCCTAGAAAAATCATCTACTAGTGTTAAAAAATAAGATGCACCACAAAAAGATGGTATGCGATATGGACCCCATAAATCACAATGTATAAGATCAAAATTATCATTCGATAAAGAAAAACTCGTAGGAAATGTAGATCAAGTTTTTTTAGCTCTACGACAAATATCGTAAGTTAAGCGTTTGTTTGAAGATAAATTCATAGACCTAACACCGGGAAGATTACTTAAAGTTTGAAACGCTGGATGACCCAAACGTTGATGCCAAATTGAAGAAGTATCATGGGCAACCAATAAATTCCGTCTCTTGGTTCACCCGCTCCAATCAGCATCTTGGAAGCTAGGTCCTGAATTAAACATAATTTTGATGTTAAAAACATATTGCATTTTAAATCATTTGTTAAACATGCAATAGATATGAGATTGCAAGTAAGACCCGGAACATATAACACAGTTGATAAGATAAAGTTCGAATTAAGATATACTAATCCTGCTTGATTAGTCGTTTTAAGAACATTGTTAGGTAACCTAATAGTGTAGGAACCAACCGTATGTATTTCTGAAAGTAATCGTATATTACCTGTCATGTGGAATGAAGCTCCACTATCTAGAATCCAAGATTTAGAATTTATACCTGCTAAATTATCATTTGAAACTGCATGAAATGATTTGAATTTCTCCATCAAATCGGCCCATTGAGCATTTGATAAAGTAGTACCAACAGCAGCCCGGTCCGATTGAGATAATGGATCTGGATCTGTAATTGCAGCATGGCCTGTTTGGACTGCGTTACTAACGCCAACCTTAGCCTTGGTTTTTGTTTGTGCAGACGCTGAAGAGAACTTGGAAGCAGGTGCTGAATTCCCAGATTGTAAATCCGATGTTCCTCTCCCGTTATTCCACCATTCTAGGTATCCCACAATCTTGAAGCATGAAATTTTTTCGTGTCCTGGTTTCTGGCAATGAGTACAAATTAGATGAGATTTATCAGGCTTACCTTGATAAGGTCGATTTGCATATGGCCAGAGGTTCACTTCGAGGATCAATGTCTCTTGTTGCAAGATTGTTGCACTCTTCCTGAATAGCTAAAGCATAAACCTTGTTGATATTGGGTAGTTTTGCTTTGGATATCACATGCGATCTGAGCGTGTGATAAATGTTGTCCAAACCAATGAGAAATTGATGCACCCTTTCGTCATCTCTTTCGTTGTTAGTATCTTAGAGCATGAACCACAAATCTCGTTGGTTGATGGAAGAGAAGAAGATAACTAGTCCCAGAGACGACGAAGCCTTCCATAGTACGCAGTTACGTTTTGGCCCTGTTGTTTGCACTGAGCGATGTCTGCTCTCAGTTTGAGGATCCGAGGACCGTTTCCAGTGGAGTATCGCTGCACGGGCATCCAACCACAGATCTTGGGCGGAATCTAGATCGGCAACAATAGCCCGTATCGACGAATCTAGGGTCTGCGAGATCCACCCGATGAGCATAGAATTCACTGTTTCCTAGTGAATGTACATATCGTCTTCTTCGTCAGGTTTCTTCAAGGTTCCGTCAATGAAACCAATTTTGCGTTTAGCACGAAACGCATGAAGCATTCTTCGCTTCCATTCCGTGTAGTTATTGCCTTTGAGGATTATCGAGCTAAGAGAGATGCCCGGATGATCCGAAGGGTGTAGGTAATATGGATCGGTAATAGCACGATTGGGTGCCATAGAAATTTGGCTGATGAGAAACAAAACGTTGGGTAGAGAACAGATAGACTAGGTTATGAAGATAATATGATTAGGAATAAGGATCGTTAATTTGACTGATTTCATGTAGGAAATAGAGTTTATTATCTTGCCTAAACAAGGAAAAAGAAATACATATATATACACTAATACCATAACGGTAACACTAATTTAGGCAAAGGAGAATATACACATAATATTATACAAAAGGAAACTAGTAATATATAGATTTATTCTTAACACTCCTCCTCAAGTTGGCACGGAAAGGTTGGAAATGCCCAACTTGCCCAACAGATTGTGAAACTGACGGTGACCGAGTGCCTTGGTAAGGAGATCAGCTAGCTGCTCGGATGTCCGAATATGCAACGTTCGAATTGTTCGGTTTTGGACTTCATTGCGCACGACATGGCAATCAATCTCTATATGCTTTGTACGCTCGTGAAAAACGGGATTGGATGAAATGTGTAGTGCAGCTTGATTGTCACACTAGAGATTGATTGGTTTCGGATGTGGAATGTCAAGTGCAGTAAGGAGCGATTTGATCCACTTGAGTTCGCATGTAGTAGTAGCCATGACTCTATATTCTGCTTCAGCTGAAGTTCATGATACAGTAGATTGCTTCTTTGTTTTCCAAGAAATTGGAGACTCGCCCAGAAAAATATAAAAACCAGTGAGTGATTTTCGAGTTAGCGGACAAGAGGCGTAATCCGAATCGCAGTAAGCATTGATTTGTAAAGCACTCGAGTTTGAAAGAAGAATACCTTGTCTGGGACTTCCCTTTAAGTAACGAAGGACTCGAGTAGCAGCTTGCCAATGGTTGTCAGTTGGCTACTGTAGAAACTGGGATAGAATGTGAACGGAATAAGTGAGATCTGGACGCCTAATGGTAAGGTAAATCAGGCGGCCCACCAGTCGACGATAGGCTTCGGGTCACTGTATGGGGCTGATTTGTCTAGTGATAGTGAGTGTCCGGGTTCGATCGGAAAGGAGGTTGGTCGTGACCCCAGATTTCCGGTCTTTGTAAGTATATCCAGTGTGTATTTCCTCTAAGATAAAAACAAACCTTTTGGAGTAGTAATTACCTCAATACCAAGAAAATATCGTAATTGGCCTAAATCTTTCATGTGGAAACAAGAATTTAAATAATCTTTAAATCGAGAAATAGAACTTGGATTATTACCGGTGATTATCAGATCATCCACATAAACTAGTATATGAATTACAATACCTGGACGTTTATAGGAAAATAATGAATAATCTGCATATGATTGTCGAAATCCGACTTGAGTAAGAGCTGACCGTAATTTTGCAAACCAGTTGCGGGGTGATTGTTTGAGTCCGTATATGGATTTACGTAAGTGACAGACTTGAGAAGGATCCGATCCAGTGAAGCCCGGTGGGAGTTTCATGTATACGTTTTCGTGCAAATCCCCGTGTAGAAAAGCGTTGTGGACATCCATTTGGTGGAGCTCCCAACGATGTATTGATGCGACTGCAAGTAAGATTTTAACCGAAACGAGTTTAGCTACGGGAGCAAAAGTTTATGTATAATCGATACCTTCTCGTTGTCGATTTCCAAGCCCAGCAGGGTTCCATCCTAAAACCAATTGGCAATAGGTCGAACCTCATCGGGCTTATGTGCTGGGCTTGAGCCCAACGCGCATATGCGCTCGGACGTGCGATGGACTCCACGTCAATTCTGACCCAACGAAATCTATCATGGTATCAAAGCAGGTTCTGGCTTATTGGGCTTGTCGGCCTTAAGACTCAAATTGTGGACATGGACAATGATAGTCCGTCCGGTTGGGCTAGCCGACCTTAAGGCATTTCGTCAAGTGTATAACGAGCCAGACGGTTGCACTTGAGGGGGCGTGTGGAGGATTATGGTTCCCACATCGACAATATTGGAATAACAAGTCTAGTATATAAGGCTAGTGGGCTACTTCTCCTATTGCCAATTGGTTTTAGGATGGAACCCTGTTGGGCTTGTGTGTTGGACTTGGGCCCAACGCGCATATACACTCGGACATGCGATGGACCCCACGTCCATTCTAACCCAACGAAATTTATCATGGTATCAGAGCTGGCCCAACGAAATCTATCAGGTTTTCGCTCTCATAAGATATTCTCGCATGTTCCGATCAATATATATATATATATATATATATATATATATATATATATATATATATATATTATCCCGTGTAAGAATAGCTGCATGCATGCGTGCAATGCAAACGTGTCGGCCACCGGCCTCGTGTTAAAAATTAAAAAATACGTAGAACGTGCTGAACATATTTCTAATCCAGCCTAACTGCCTAAGTTAAGGTTGCACGTGGCTACATTAGAAAGATTCCAATCAATACCGCATTATATTTTCATGGGGAAAATTAAAAATATCAACTTTCTCTATTTTTACAGTGTGAAACTAAGGGGTATTATGGTAAATTTTCATTTGAAAAAATGTGGTGGACTATAATCCACACTTATATTGTATTTTCGTTCATTTAAAGGTTACTAAACGATCCTTAGACTAGTTTAAAATCTAATTTAATTTCAATAAAACCATTCGTGATTATCAGATTGCATGCCCGAATAAAGAATGAGTTAAGTGCAGCTTAATCCATGAAAATAAGCATTAAAAAGGAGAGTAAAAAGCAAGTAATTAGTCAAATCTAGGGTTTGAAGTTGGAAAAAATGATTCAAGTAGTTGAAAAGAGTTGTCAATAATGTGATGATGATGTTAAAGAAAAGAGAGATAATGGTGGGGAAGGTTTGTGTGTTATGTCTCCTTTTGGTGTCAACAACAAGTAGTGGGTGGTAGGGAATATCACCATTTCTCTTCCATATTTCTCTTACTTGTCAATTTCTATACACTACTCTTATATTCAATGGTGTCACATCTTTTTTATCAATCAATTGCTACCACCTATACATATCAACATTGTATTCCACATTAATCAAGATTCCATCTTTTTGTTCTACTTATTTCGTCTTATGAATTGTGTTTATCGATACATTTTAAGTGTCACGCATGTTATCTACACGGTTTCAAAATTATTGGCTATGTAAATCACTGGTAATGTGACTGTGCGTCACACTTTATGCGTAAGCACATTGCGAGTGTGTTGAGTGTGAGAAATATGTTCTATATTGATAATATGAAACACGTACATCTAACATATAAGTACGAGGGTTACTCTTTCTATTATCAATTGGTTTTAGATGGAACCCCGAGTGCTTATGTGCATATGTTCACGTACTTTGACGTGCAAAATCCTTCACGTCTTTTACCCGACGGATATATAAAAGGATAAATTAACATGGTATCAGAGCAGGTCCGATCCGGGTCCATTATCCTGTGTTTGGGTTGTGATTAGCGAAAAATATGATATCCACCCGTTTGGCTAAGCCAGCCTTAAGGTTTTGTGTCAAGTGTCAACTAGTTCAAGATAGTTGTACGAGTGCTACTCCTAACCCTCCATATCTTTGACCGACGGATATATATATAAAAAAAAAAAACATGGTATCAGAGCAGGTCCGATCCGGGTTCATTATCCTGTGTTTGGGTTAGTGTTGGGTGTGAGAAATTGTCTCACATCGACAATATGAAACACGTGAACCTAACATATAAGTACGAGGGCTACTCCTCATATTGCCAAAAACGTGGAGGGTTTTGCACATCAAAGTACGTGAACCTACGCACACAAGCACTCGGATTCATTAGAAAGTGCTGATGGTCCTCGTACTTATATGTCAGGTTCACGTATTTTATATTGTCGGTATGGGACACATTTCTCACGCTCAACAGAGTGTGTTTGGTAGTTTTTCCCGATCAAGCGCATTTAAATTATATTCGACTAACTCTAGAAAACGCTATATTAAAAAAAACCATTTCATTTGTGCTATGCAACACCGAATTTAACGGCTAAGTTTATGTCTACGGCATGCACGATAGGAATGCGTTTACGACTTAACCTTTAGAAACGAGAAAAATAGGAGTGTGCTTGCCCCTTTTGTGTGTTTGTCAAGAAAGAGTTACTTTTTAGTTATTTTAAATAAAAAAAATTAAAAAAAAAGACACCGTATTAATCTACAACATTAAGTCATCTAACACATATTTGCTTTATAAGATGATTATTGGTTTTAAAATTTAAGTGAAACATATATTATAGGTGATTTTTTTTGAAATAAAAATAAAGGGGCCTTGATAAAAAGAATTTTAAATGTAATTTTATCCCAAAAGCTCTTAAAATTATAGTGATTATTATTTTAAAAAAATATATTCATATAATAAATTTTGAATTATTAAAAAAAAAGAAAAAAATTGGACACTTATACAGAATGAATAGTAATTAAGATATATGCATACCATATATATGCTAATCAACCAAATACTTGTTTGCTTGACTTATGAGTTATCATCAATCATAGTTGACTCGACGGGCCATATGTTGGGTCATACTCGACTCAGAAATCAACACACGGTTGGGTTGCAATATTGGACCAAGATTAAGTGCTCTAATCAATATATAATTATCCTAATTAGGATTTTGATTCTTTTTTTTCTGGTTAGATTAATCTTGATTCTTTAGAGATTATAAAAATGAATATATATTATGGTCAACGGTAAATACAGCCGCAGGCCGCATGTATATACTAGAGATATGTTAACGTTAAGATGTAAGGGAACCAAATGTCCTGTACATTAATAATATAAAATATAAATTCATGTTTGAGGTAAAAAAAATTAATTATAAATAAATTTAAGTTAGTAGTGTGGAATGAGCAATGATCATCTTTATTTATTATAATTTTAAATGTTTATAAAAAGTTATGATAAAAATTAATTATAAATAATCTTAAATGTGAGGTAGCTTTATGTAAAAATGACACGTGGCGAATTTAATGTAGTAATGACATGTGTCAATATTCATTTATGTTTTAGTATTATATAGTAGATTTCGTGTATCTAGGTTTACAGTTCATTAAACGTGTGACATTCTCGTCGTAAGATTCCAAGACGGATATAAAAACAAATCAACAATATCTTAAGGTTAAAATGAAATTTGAATTTTTGTTTGTTCAACCATAATGTTAGGATCATTCATTTCAAGAGCGATGGACTAGGATTTGCGAAATGGAGATCCGGAGACTAAAATTAACACATGCGGAAATAGGGTTAGAAGGGTAGTTCTTAAGTACTTCGATCAAGGGCGTGCTTATTAGCCACATGTTATGAAGTTTTTTTAGTTTCATATTAAGTTCCTTCAATTTCGTCATCCGTGTAATTAGTTTAAGTATCAGTTTTTCTGTAGTGGTTCAGTGTTAAAGGTATTAAGTTTCTTCAACTTCTTCAAGGAGTTCTTTATGAGTTTTTTTTCCATACCATTATGACCCGACGTATCAATCATCACAAAAGATACAGGCGCACATAAAACCTTTAATGGCACGGCGCGAGAGGGCTAACCAGTCGGGATTGAGAAGAACAAAAAAGAAATCTACACCAAATCGAGGTTGTGATTTGAGATGGAAAACTTGAAGAGACTATACATTTGAATGAACTCACGGATATATTGTAGTTGCATCAGTCCACAACGTGTTGATCCGTGGAAACACCAATATCAAAGAATCCGAGATTGAAGCCGGAATTGGTGCCCTGAAAGATGTTAATCCTTTCCGGGACCTCTTTCAAGCGTACTTCTAATTTGGTTAGTTCTTGCCAAAAAGCCTCCGAATATCTGATTTTATTAAAATCACGTTCGATGTTGGTCCTCATAATATCTAATTTTGCTAAAATCACGTCCGATGTTGGTCCACATGAGCTTTTCATGATATCACTAATGATGTAATTGAGGGGTCTTAGTTGAACAATTCTCTTTAAGGTACAATTTGTTGTTTCTCGAGACAGGATGGAACCCTTCAGTTTTACCTTCGACTTGCTGATAAATTTGAAAAAAGGTAAAATACAGATAAATTTACGTTTTTGTCATCACATGACTAGCACGTAATTGAATTGTTTTTATTTTGTTCTCATCCGAAATCTATTATAATCCAATATTCTCAAACACAAGTGTCGTAGGTTTTTTTATTAAAAACTAAGCTACAAACCACACTCATAACAACAAATACAAATCACAATCAATCAAAAATCTAGTTTTACTAAACACGTCATACATATTTAACATTAAGTTTAAATTTATCAATAAACAACATAAGGACATAATTAATAATATTCATCAAATATAATGAAATTATTTAGCTAATAATGCATTTTTTTTATTAGAGATATCAAATATGCACTTTTTTAATCTTGTTGACAAAGTATGCACCTTTAATTTTTAATTATTAGAAGAAAAAAATCTTATTTTATGTGTCTAATTATCCTAGTAAGAAATAAATAGATAATTGAGATTTTTCGGAAAATCTTATAGAGAAGGAAAAAAATAATTGAGATATATTAGAAAATCCTAAGAAAACGGAAAGAGATAATTGAGATATGTTAGAAAGTAAGGAAATAGATAATTGAGATATCTTAGAAAATCCTAAGAGGAAGGAAATATATAACCTTAAGATAAAAAGATAGGATAATTAAATTGGGTAACCGAAATTAAATATGTGAAATTGGGTAACCGGGATTGGATACATGAGTGAAGTTAGGTATCTAACTTTGGATATTGAAAGCGGATAACTAATATTGGGTAACCCAAGTGAAATTAGATATGTAACGTTGGGTATTAAAATCGGCCAACTAATATTGGGTAAACGAAATTGGGTACATGGGTGAGGTTGGGTATTGAAAGTTGGGTAGTGTACTGTTTTACTTCTTACTAGGATAATAAAAAGGATATTATTTAATTAAATTAATTAAATTTTTTTTATTATTCTTCCTAAGATTATTTAAAAAAATATTCATTTACAAATAAAAAGTGGATACTTTGTACACACTATAAAAATGCATATTTTATACACCTATAAAAAAATACATACTTATCAAATTTCTCAATATATAATTAGTATATATTAATAACGTATTAAATTTTAGTAGTTTTATTAAATTCATTACCTTATATTTTATATAATAATTTAAATTTAAATTATTACTTATGTTTATAAATGAATATTAACATTTCCATATGATGTCATTATTGTTTTACTTATATTTAATGTATTATTCTTCTACAGCTGATATTATAAATTTTATTGGTAAAGAGACTTTTCACTTAAATTGTAGGATATTTTGAGTTAGAAGATATAGAGAATTTATACCCTAAAAAGGATGTAAGTGAGAATTTCGTACATAGAACAAATGCTTTCCTAAAAGGACAAATATTTAGTGACAAGTTTTTGATATATATGTAGTGAAAGATTATAAGTCACGTACATTAATTAATATTTAACCTAAAATTAACTCGTACGTATAGATTCAGACGCCCACTATAAAGATAGAAGCACTTGACTTCTTCCTTTCTTTACCCAATTTTTTAAGGTGAATCAATTATATATTATAATTTAAATAATAACCACTTTTAATAATCTAAGTTGACAACTAAAAACATAAAATTTGTTCATGATAATGAAAAAAAAATTAGGTGAAGAGTGATTTATCATTCAAAGTGTGAAAGAAGTGTAAATTTATTGATGCATATTTATATATTAAAAGTTTTCTCCATGGACTTGCTAATGGTGTTATATAATTTACAGGAGGAGATGCCTCTAGTATCGTTATATGAGCCGAATAAGTCGAGTATGAGTTGAACATATATCTTAATTGAGCTATAAAATATGGTTATATCCGTTCGTTTAAAAGGTGGGCGAGCTTGAGCTTCCTTCAGCCCAAATCCAAGTAGTTTGCTAATATAACATCCTACAATGTTATCTAGTTGAACGAGCCGAGTTTTAGTTGAACGAGTTAGAGCACCTACATGTTCAGGTTCGGCTTGTTTATAAACATGTTGAGCCTATATTTTAACTGACATTTAAAACTTGTTCATACTCAGCTCTTTTAGAAAGTAAACGAGCTCGAACCGAGCAAAATATCAACCAAGTTTTAAAACATATTTATCTCCAGCTCACTTAGATAGTGAACGAGCTTGAACCGAACTTCTTTCAATCCCAATCCGATTACCCATTTATATAATAACCTTCTATGAAATATTGGTGTATGAAAAAAAAAAGTTATATTTGAGTTGGTTCGGGTTAATTAGGTTGACACTTTTCCGATCGGTTTGAGTCAAAACGGATTTATCGTTATTTCAAATCACGGATCAAAATGGATCACACAAATCAGATTCATTCGAGATATATCGGGTCAAATTAGATTAGATTTGTTTTTGGAAAATAACCAGGTTTGAATTTTGATATATTTTTTTAAAAATTTTATATATGATTAGCCTTTACCCCCTCCATGTAATTGCTACTTAATGAGCCAATAATAACGAGAAGGCGAATGTGATAATAGTTGTCCTTGTCCCTTCATTTATGGTAAGAGCTACTTCAAAAAATAATTTAGAATAATTAAATTCAAAACATTTAACTAGCAACGGGATTACACACATTAATCAATGAAGTCCTCTTCAGCAATTAGGTTATATGGACCATCCTACGTCCTACATGAACAAAAATAATAAATACCAATTTTACACCAATCTTGAAAAGTGTCATTTTCTATAATCAAATCAAAAGCTAACGTTAGGACATAAATTTAAACGATATACTAACATAAATTTAAACAATAGTATATCAGTATTATTATTAACCTTAAATTGATTTATGAAAACAAAAGAAAAGTTTGCCTTTAGAATAATGCCTATGCTTTGAAGAGGACTAACAGAAAAAGATACCTAAAAGGAGAAGCTATGAATATTGATATTTTTAGACTCATAGGGAAGGAAAATAATCAAGAAAAGCTGCGCGCTTAGTAATTACATTAACACTCAATCCATGGTCAACTTCATGGGAGAACTCTTCTCTGCCCTGCAAGCTGCAATTAATCAAACCAGTTGATATAAACAGATTCATCATCTAACACACATAAACAGCAAAAATTCTGAAAATCCTGAGGAGTTTTTTTTATTGATACTAGTAAAGATCCATCGCCGTAGTTACATTACATTACATCTTCATCATCATCATCAATCACAAGTCTTGGTTCTGCTTCTTCCCCCTAAAACCCCTAACAGCATAAGATGATTAACAAACGTACTAATAATAGTGATCGTAGAAAAAGAACAAGAAATTCAACGTGGGGATATAGGAAGGGGAAAATTTTTGGAAAAGCTACTAAGATCCATCTTCGTCTTCATCTTCTTCATCGCCAGCTCAAAATCTGCAGGTCTCAACATGAAAATTTACAGTGAAATTCAAAGAGATGAACCGGGTTTGACTCGGTACGGGTCTGAGTCAACTCAGCGCCGGTTCACAACTCCACCAACTACGCCGCCACTCAAACGCCAGGCTGAGGTGGTGATAAGTGGGCGAGTATGCCAACCAAGCATTAAACAACCTTGACTCTCCTCCACTTTGTAGCCTTCTCCGCCAGCAAATAGGGCAAGTAACATGCTTGCTTGCTTAAAAGCGTTTGACCCGAGATGAACCGGGTCAAACCCGGCTGACTCAAACCTAACTCGCCATTGAGGCAACGTCTCATGCCTCTCAACCCGGTCTGGTCCTTCACAAGCTACCACGTTACAGATCTGTCGACCCAGATAAACTGCCGACATCGCCACGTCATGTGCCGTCCCTGAATTGCCTTCTGCTCCTCCTGAACCGCTCTCTAGGGAGTCAAACATTGTTGAGTAATAGTGCAAGGCTTCGTTAAACCGGTCTACGAAAACCGGTTTGTTGTGATTAGCTTCTTGCTCAACTACTGTAACAATCTTCGGGTTCATGCCTCTGACGTTTTCCAGAACCTTCTCAATGGCTCCGGTTCGGGATAAAAGCGGGTGGAGCTCCAGCACCGTGTTGACTGCAACAACCTCTGACTCGGGTCCGGTTTGACGGATATCAAGTAAGCTGGGTTCGAGATCAGTCAAGCTCTCGCAAACGTATCCTCTGTAATGGAACTCGATTCCAATTGTCTCAGCAAATCGAGCAAGCTTCCATCCAACCTGCTGTAAGGAATCGGTATTGTCAGGTTGTGGAGGCCCAATTCCGGTTAGCCGGAAAACAGGTGGACCGCCAGAACGAAGAGCTAGGGCTTGGAGCAACGCCGGCCATTGCACTCCTTGATTGATACTGAAATCAACGACGTGAACACGAGATGCGCCGGAGAAGGCTTCAAGGATGGCTTGATTGGCTGTGAAATGAGCGAATTTGAGATACGGAGTGGATTCGTAGAAGTGTGATTGTAGGACGTTGGAGTATGAAGCATCGACTGGGGAAATTTGTGGTCGGATCCTGTAGATCCGGCGAGCTAGGGCTTCAGCAAAGTACGTCGCGACTTTCCTCATCGCTCCAGCTTGAGAGACAGCGAGATGTCCGATTTGCTTCACGAGAGCATCGGCGAGAGTGCGATTCTCGTTCTGGACGGCTTCTGCGCAAGCCATGAGTGTGTGGACAAGTCGAACTCCGGCTTCCTGTGAGTCGACCACGACCACCGGACGGGATTGCTCCGATGACGACGACACCTGTGGAGTGGTGGAAGAGGATGTAGATCCGACTGTGGCTGGACTTCTCGGTTCGTGTTTGATTCTCTTATTGCTTTCCGGTGATTGAAGCTGATTTTGTGGTGGTGGAGGAAGCGGAGATGGTGATTTATAAGCGGCAATTCCAGGGATTGCTCGGAGATCGTATTCTGAGTTGTCATAGATAATAGAGGTGGTGCTGGTGTTTTCTGCGACAGAGGACGACAGTGGAGCGACGGGATTGATCTCGGAAAGCATGCTTTCGAGCCAACCAGATAGATCAGAAGGGTTATAGTGAACAGTATCAGACAGTTGAGAGATCCAATCATCCTGACCCATAGCCATATCAAGCTGCTCAATCTTCAGAGCCACATCGGCCATATCAGATTGCTTGACCTTGTAACCCATAACCGCAAGCAACTCATCATCCATTCCACCACCTCCATCATCTTCCTCCATCCAGAGCTTCCCCTTGGAGGAAGAAGATGAACCTACATCTCCCACAGAGCTTTGCTGGTGGCGTTGACCACCGTTCATCTCCTCAAACTCTCTCTTCATCTTAAAATTTGTTCAACAGCAGCAAAAACTCGAAGTAGCTATAAAAAAGCGAAATAGAATCGGCAAACAGAAATCGATTGGGGTTGAAACTTGAAGAAAAAGAGGGGGTTTTAATTCAGGGATTCCTCATTAAAATTGAATCTTTATCTGACAAGTTCGCTACGACGATCAAAGCAGGTGAAGGGGGTGAGGGAGGCTCGTGATGGGGGCGTGGGAAGGCGCGAGCTCCAATGGAGGAGAAAGAAAGATACAGAGCCGCTGAGGGGCTTGAAGAGATAAGGAAGAAACGGGGGCCATTTCTATGCCATTTATTTTATTATTTTTTCCTGTTGTAATAATAATTGAATCTATTTTTATTTCAGGAAAAACGATAATATAAAGTACTCGAAATTATTTTCTTTTTTTAAAAAAGAAAAAGGCATCTTGTTGCAGCAGAGGTGGGGAGCCGTGGCTGCACCGCAATGCTTCAAAAGATGCTTTCTCCTTTCTTCCTTGTGAGTGCACCTCGAGTATTATTAAAAAAAAAAAAATCCAAAATTGATATTTTTCTGTTTATAATATATTATTTAAACAATTTATGAAAATAATAATTGATATAAAAGAGTGATGAGTGGGGTCCATGGGGGAAGTGGTACAGCTCATTGGTGAAGCAGACGGGCCATATGGGGCTGAGCCCCATCTGAGGGTCGTACCCTGTTATCTTTTTTATTAATTAATCGATTTATTTTATCATTCTGATTTTAGGATGTGATTTTTAATTTTAAAATTAAAATAAAGGGGGAAATGATTTTTAAACAGAAAGGAAGTGGCTTGTGGGGTCCGCTATGAGCTGGCTTTGCAGATCTGGTTTCGTAGATCGCGGCCACGCGATTGCTCATAGCGCGTGCTATTTTCTTGCCTTTAATATGTAATAATGGGATGGATTTTCATTTGATTTAGGACATAAATGTAATTGTTTGGGTTTTTTTTGTGAGAAGTGGATAATTTGATGCTAAACAAGCTTGCGTGGTTTAGTATAATTACTATATATAAGTTATAGCTATTTTGTCTATCATTATCCGTAATTCCGTATATAATACCTCGTAAAGAAAGAAGTTTATATGTCTAACTCAACTATTAATGCATGATTAGATTAAGGGTTGTGTATCTACAGAATATAGTCAACTATCATAGAAATGGAAATTCGGTAAAACTTTAAAAAATCTTATATAATTAAGTTTAAGACAATGAATTATTGTGTATATATTAATGTAAACATATTTGTAAATTTTAAATATCCGTTTGGTTGGAGTGATGAAATGGAAATGGAAACGGAATGTAATCGGTTAAGGGTAAAGAAAGTAAATTGAAATGATTGGATCACTTTTATGTGTTAAATAAGCCCTAAACAAACATAACTTTTGATTGATTTGGATTCATTCCATTATCGGAAATGATTCTTAGAGCTTCCAAACGAGCCCTTACTGTAAAGATTAATCCGAATTTTGATATTAAAATTGATTATGTAGTAGTACTATGATTGGATCTTTAATTTTACTCAATAAGGTTAGGGTTGTATACGAGAAAAAACAAGTTATTTGAATTATAATTACCGAATTTATGTCTTAACCAATAACATCCTCGTATAATATCTGCTTGCATCAATTATATATTTGTATTCATCTTATTAAAGTGTTGGGGTAAATCTGATACTCTTTTGTTGGTAAAGATGGAAATTTGATTGGTCATTGTTGAAGTCAAATTAGACTTTTGATGTTGTGTCTTTGATTTTTTTAGAGATTGTTAAATTTATTCGTATAAAATATTTTAAAATTTATCTAATTTCCCAAGAATTATTATTTCGGTTTTGGTTCAAGAGAAGAAATCATTGGGAACCGAAACTAGCCACTTGATTTCATACATGAGTCCTGAAATTATAACATTTTCACGTTTTGGTCTCAAAATCAAAGCTAGAACAATTGCTCGTTTGGATCCGAAATTAATTTCGCGTTTGGACCTAATCCGAAATGGAGTTTCCTTTTGCTTTCCTAAAATGTTTATGCCTTTAGAGTCCAAATGCAAATTTCAATATATATTTTTTTGTGCAATATTTTCGGTTTTTGACACCATATGCGGAACTAAGCAACTTGGTATCGACTTAGAATCGACTTCTATTTCGGAATCCAAATATAAAATTGCCTGACCCATGCGGAATTAAGATTACGTCTAATAGCTTATATGTATTCGTCTAATATCCCGGTGTGATTCGTTTCGTGTAAAAGAAGAGGAAATTGTAATTTGGAATATAAATATATAAGAAGAACTTTATGCCATTCTTATAAATATACTTGACAGATTTTTTCTAATATTTTATTTTATATTTAGTAATGTCTTTTAAATGACTAAATTTAAACACGTAAACGGATATTTTACTAGAAAGTTTCCCTACAACAAGCATAATAAATTAACAACAAATTAACAATGGGAAAAACCAAAACCCGGTTTTTTAAACTTAACTTTGATGGATCAAAACTCGATTCGGGAATCACATCTATTGGATATGTTATTCGGAACCACAATGGCGATATCGTTAGCCTCGACGATAAAAAAAATAATTTCAATTTGGTCATAAAAGTCGAAGCATTTGCCCTCAAAACTAAGTTACAATAGGCAATCAGACTTCAAATTAAAAAGATCGAAATCGAAGATGATAACATGTGTGTAATCAAGGCATTCCAAGGTTTGTAGAGTTGTCCGTGGGAGGTCGAGATGATTATATCCGACTCCAGACTGAATCTTAGTTTTTTTGACGAGATCCGTGTTAGGCATATTTTTAGAGAGATAAACTGTGTTGCTGACCGATTGACTCATCTGGAAATTTCGACCCCAACACCAATTTTTCTGAAGATTCCGAACTTCGTGTTCTCATCCGCAATGATGCTTTAGGTTGGACTACCTCTAGGAGGTAGGTCAATCTAATCGCTTTTCATTATAAAAAAAAAAAACAATGAATAGCAAAATTTTGAAAACTTTTTAATTTAATCGAAACTTTAGTCTTTTCTTAAAACAGTTGGATATTTTAAATACAATTTCCCTAAATTTATAATAAAATTAAATTTTAATTAAGGAGTTTTATGATTGGACCATCGACATCTAAAATTGAGCGCTACTCTCGACCACTAAAAAGTATAAAAATAGAATAATCTCTCTTTCTTTAAACGTACGACAGGATGTTGATCTCGGGAGATCAATGGCTGTGGATTGATGCTATTTGACACGTGGTAGCTCTACAGCAACCGCTCTGATTAGAGCGGAGACGAATGCAGTGGCAGGCGGGAAAGGATGAGGATGAAATTTTCATGGGCCCCACTATTCACTTCAATCAAACTGGTCAACTTTTTTTCCATTACCTCCCACACGAGTGCGTTGAATTCACATGCTCTACCAAATCCCGCTTTTTTACTTCTAAGTTTCTCATTTACCTTTTTTTACCCCCACATGTTTTTACTCACTAATTAACCCCCCACATGTTGGACTGTAAAAGACCCATACACGTTCCACCAAACAAATCAAAGTATCAAACGAATATTCAATATATAGTTTACTTGTCTTTCAACTTTACATTTTTATATTTCGATAAAACGTACCAAGTTATATTAATTATTTTACCTTTTATAGTAAATGAAGTGAGTTTGCCTTCAAAAGTTAAAATTAAATACACTATTTAATGCCTTTAAAAAAAATACATAAAATATGGATGAAAGGGATACATTTAATTCAATTCACTTTTTAGATTTTAAAGTAAATCATCCTCCTTAATTCTCGATATTTATCATTAACTTCGCTCATTAACTTCAAGAGATACTTTTCTACAAGTTTATTCAATTCGATACTAATTAGAAAATCACTAATTTTATCGTTTCGATTTAAAAACATCGTAAGAAATGAAAAAATAATCGGGCTTGAATATATGAAACCTTTCAATTTAGGGTTTCAAACTAGTTATATTGATTTTTTGATATTTGATATGTAATTAAATTTAAGTTTGTGTTTAATCTAATCTATATTTTTATTTTATTTTTTAAGTGGGACGTAACATGTTATGTAAATGTTTGAAAGAGAAGATGATGAAAACAACTTTTTCATGAACTTCGTTAGTCATAAGCAAGGTATATATACAAGTTACAAGGCTAAACTAAAGGGGCATGTTTACATTAAGTATATGCAAATCAAGATACTCGTAACATCAACATCAACCTTGAATAAACACTAATACCAAGAGACATATAACAACAACAATTGAATAAACGTTAATATGCTAGAGCATGTACATGTTTATTTGCATAACGTAAAAACAAGCTAACAATTAACAAGTTTACGGTTGGCCAAACCCGCAAACATCATTGTTTAGCAAAGGTAAAAGATCCACAAGTGGATCGGAAAGTTTATGGAACCCTAATGAAAAATTATAATCAAGTGATGCAAGATGATCGGCACAGTAGGTTGCTTCACGATAAATATGTCGAAACCGGACAATCCAGTCTTTACCGAGGAAGCCTTGACACATTGATACCAAACTAAAAAGTGGATGCGTTCTCAATACACCTTTCGTGACTAGAATAACAACAAGCTTAAGGTCGATCTCAACTTTAATCCTCTGTATCCCCACCTCACAAGCAAATCGTAGTCTTGCAACGAGGCCCCATAATTCAGCAGTAGGGACCGAGCATGGATTGAACCTAAAATAGTAACCATGAACCCATCTTCCATTAGGGTTACGTAAAATACCGCTTGTTAATACAATATTCCGATATGAGAAAACTGCCCCATCAGTGTTTAGCTTGAAAAATCCACTCGGAGGCATAGTCCTAGAGACAATAATCTCTTCCATTATGTTGCACTGGGTAACCTTAGATCCTCTTCCATGCCAAGCAACCAACAATTCCTAGACTTTTCCAGCAATGAAACATGTGAGTTTATTCATTCTTGGCCTACCACGAAACACAACATTGTTTCTCAGTTTCTAGAACCATCAAACCGACATTGCAAACCAAATGCTCCAAGGAGTGTTGTGACCATGAATACTAGTGATCGAAAGATTGTAAAGTACCCACTCGTTGCCGGCCAACGTGAAGATATCAGTTGCAATACCTATATCTATCATACTTTCCCACATGATGCTTGTTGTATGACAGTTATAAAAGACGTGCATGGTTGACTGAATCAAAGTGTGCAAATGATACATTGGTCAGAATATTGAGATGTCTTCTTTTTCTCTCTGAAATTGTCATTAGTTTTCCATGGCCAAGTATCCATAGAAAGGTTTTTACCCATTCGGGAACCCACAACTTCTAGATCAGTTTAAAGAGTTTTAAATTTGAATAAGACTTCCCACATGGCTTCATGATAGCTTTATAGGTAGACGACGTAGAATAACATCATTTGCTTTCTAGTTTCCAATATATACAATCACTAAAATCCACGTTTTCTTTTAGTGAGTGATTTGCAATATTAATCATACCCTCCATAGGGATAAGAGGACCATTGAATTCAAGTCTTAACCTCTATCATCCCACCAGAAGTCTCTCACCAACCTGGTCTAGGAAAGTCCAGAAATCTGCACGATCACATTGTTGAGCAGCGACCCATTTCGCACAATGAGTCGAGCCAAAGCATGACATTGTCACCCCTACCAACACTCCATCGAACACCACGATTCAAAACATTCTCTTTAGCCCGGAAGATGCCACGAAACACAAGAAAGTCAAGCTTATTGTGGCATGGAGGATATATATCCATCAAATATGGGGATATCCATCAAATCTGTAGCATTGTAAATGTTGTACTTAGCAACCATAACTGAGGCTCAGAGCTTGTCTCCCTCATCCACAAGCTTGCAGGTAAGCTTGCCCAAAGATTAATGTTGTTATCTGTTGTCTTCCGAATACCAAGGTCACCTTCATCCATCGGTTTGCATACCCCATCCCAAGAAACAAGGTGGATGTTTCTTCTTTGTTCAATGTCATTCCACATAAAATTACGACTGACTTTGTCAATCTCCTTACAAATACTTCTAGGGAGAACTGAAGTCTTCCTAACATGAGAAGGAATCACATTAAGAACGGACTTGACGAGTGTGATTTTGCTTGCAAGACTGGGTAGTCTACCCCTCCATGTACGAATCCGCTGCTTGAGTTTACCGTTTATGAATGAGAAGTCGGAATTGGATGGACTATAGTATGGGAATTCCCAGATGTAAGCCAAAATGAGCTTGAGTAGGAAGTCCATCAACTTGTTGTAAACTTTCTCTGAATGTACTTGTAACATTAAGAAAGACTAGAATCTTTGTTTTAGCTAAACTTACTTTTAGTCCATACGAGATACAAAACTTCTGTAGGCATTCGTTGATCACATTAACTTGACCAATAGACGCTTCCGCAAATAAAACAATATCATCAGCAAAAAAGAGTAAGCAATACTATAGAAACCTCTCTTCACCTTAATAGCTTTTCACACACCCTGCTCAACTAATAAGTTAATGGAGTTACTGTGCCTTTCGTGACAAAGTACAAACAAGTACGGAGCAAGAGGATCTCCTTATCGAACTCCTCTGCTAGGTTGGAACCCTTCAGTTAGTTCACCATTCCAAATGACCTTCATAGTTGAAGATAGGACACAATTCATGATCTTCCTAATCCAGTGATCAAACAGGCAAGAAGCATACATGTTTCCTCTATGAACTCCCAATTGAAGGCCAAGAACATACACGTTTCGTCAATAAACCTAGCAGAGGCAGGCCAAGAAGCATACATGTTTCCTCAATGAACTCCCAATTGAAGGTCACTTGTACACCATCCATTTCCGGTCACATTTTTTTTCTTTGCAAAGGCATGCATAATCTTTTGAACAAGCACAATAGTATCCTCAATAAACCTACATGAAATGAAGCTACTTTGGTAGGGACTAACCAGCTTTTCCATGATGATCTTTAATCTAGAGACCATTATCTTGGATATGAGCTTATAAACGACGTTACATAACCCATTCAACCTAAACCTGGACATGTAATCCGGATTCCTGCCTTGGATAAGAGAAATGATGGTATCGTTTAAACCAGTGGGCATAATATTAGTTTCAAGGAACCCGCTAACACAGTGGACAATCGAGCTTCCAATAGTGTCCCAACTTCTTTGAAAGAAACCGAATGAAAGCCATCACTTCCTAGTGCTTTATATGGATTCATCTTCAACAATATACTCTTGATTTTCTCCTAAGTGAATTGTTTCGTGAGTCCTTCAATGTCCAAAACATCTAGGCTAGAGAGGTTAGACGTGCAACCCCTGACAAAGGTATTATGTTCATCCTTAGTAAACAACTCTCTGAAAAAGGACCAAGCAAAATCTTCCATAACAGTGGGATCGTAAACCCATACACCCTCAATATTTTTGATGGAATCGACACGGTTCGATCTTCTTCGTACATGTACACTAGTATGGAAATACTTTGTGTTCTTATCACCTTTCAAGATCCACTTGTCTCTTGATTTTAGAAACCGTAGGATCTCTTCTCGATTTTAGAAACCCAAACACCCTCAATATCTTTGATTGGAGAATGTGTTTCGACCACTAGAATGAGTATTAATTGGAACGGTAGTATCACAAAATAATTCACCCCTCAGAGAGGCATTTCACAGGGAGACCCGTTATCACCGTACGTCTTTGTACTTTGTGTAGAAAGGCCCAGTCATATCATTAATTATGCCGTTGAAGATGGACTTTGGTCCCCCATAAATCTTTCCCGGAATGGAGCTCCCATATCACATCTCTTTTTCACAAACGACATTACCCTATTTGCGGAAGCGTCTAGTGGGAAAATGAGAAGAATCTTATCGATCTTGGAAAGCTTATGTGGTAATGTCGGGCTTAAGATCAACGTGACTAAGTCAAAAATATTTGTTTCTCCTAATGTACACGATGAGATAGGAGTATAGAATCAGTAAGTGGAATTCAGGTGACCAACGACTTCGGCCATTACTTGGGTGTGCCCATTCTACAAGGAATCCTCATTCCTAGATAAGATCCATGCCAGATTAACGGGATGGAAGAGGAAGCACTTGGGCTTTGTTGGGAGGGTCATCCTAACAAAATCAGTCCTTGCTCATATCTCCCAAGACAAAGGTAGACCAACTTTGTAGAGAGTTCATGTGGGGAAGCTCTGAACAAACAAGAAAAATACACATTGTCCCAATGAAGACTCTTAACAAAGCTATGAGTGGAAAGATGACCCGGAGGTTTCTCACTAGTAAATATGATATTCGGATCCTTGTGATGCTTGCCAAATACGTATAGGTAGACTAGGCAATCATGGTGCTCTGTCGGCAATCTCGAGGCAATCAAGATCAACTTTATCATTGGTACATGTATCCCTCTTAAGTGATTGGATGAAGCTAAGTAAATAGGGATAAAGATTTTAGTGATTTACGAGAAAAATAATAAACAATATAAAATCCACCAATCACATGATGGGGATACAAATGATATAAATATGAGTGATATAAAAGATCTTGACTGGTCTGGAGGAGCATAAAAACGGGAGTAAAGAATATTATTACTCAAGGGGCTTGTTGGATCATCGGGAACGGACGTCAAACTCATTTTTGGGTTGATACTTGGCTCAATGAAAGACCCCTAATTGATTCATGCAGGCTTATTCACAATGACTCAAACCAGTCTCTCATAGGTCGAGATTACTGGTCAGAAGAGTCAGGATGGAACTGGACCACCTTAAGCCAGTTATTACCGTCATCTGATCTCCTACAGCTTGCAACATTGATTATCAACGACGGCCAAGATGGCACACTAAGCTAGCAGGGATGAAAGTCAGGCCAATACACTATTAAATCAAGATTAAAATGCTAATGAATAGCGATGAGATCCAAGGCCCAGACTGTTCACATTTCATGAACATATGACGACTCTAGGTCTAAGAGAGAGCGAAAGTCTTCATTTGGAAACTCATCAAAGGTGGGTGCCTCACAAATGAAAAGCGCAAACACATACACATCGCCAGAGACAACTCATGCCCCATATGCTCGATGGATGAAGAAACCCTGATTTACATGCTACATGATTGCATGGAGATCAAAAGGATGTGGAAAAATCTGGGTGCAGATATGTTGGGAATTAATGATGAGGGACCATCACGTGATACAGAAGAACCATCGCATACACAAGGACCCATTACAAGAGCAAGGGCCAAGGAGATTCATGAGGCCACGTTAAGAGAGTTACTATCAATGCATGACAACATGCATGGGTTATTTAATTCTAATAACAAGCTCATTAATGTTTTGATTATGTCAGGAACATGTGCTTAAGAGGACTCAGCCATGCATACGTTAGATCAATGTGGAGAAGGAGCTGAAGATAGGAGGAGAAAGTTGGACGTAGAAGCAGCGGCGGAAAACGGACTCCGCTGAATCCAAGCAAGCGTGCAGGCGGACGGTGGAAAGCAAGCGGAACGAGACGGAACACCACAAGTTTCGGCTTCACGCTCGGCAAGCTACCCGGCACCCTCGACAACATCTTCAGCAACGACCTCGATGCTCTCGGCAGCGACGGCTTTGGCGGACCCTAATTCCCGCCCGGCACCCTCGGTCGTGAACCCTAATTCCGCCCGGCGCCCTCGGCCGAGAACCCTAATTCCCGCCCGGCGCCTTTGGCTTCGAACCCTAAGTCTCGCCCGGCCTCCTCGACGCCAGTGACGCGGAACCCTAATCTCCGCCTGCCATGGTTGACGCTCTCGACGACCCCGACGCCAAGCCAACCCGAGGACGTGAACCCTAATTTCCGCTCGGCCCGCCCGACGAACCCTAAAACCCGCCCGGCGCCTCCGGCTGACCCGATGAGCTTATTTGATTAAAGGCCTATATTTTTGGATGATGTGGGTTGGACCGACAATTATTTTTCTTAAGTTGTGGACCATATTTTTGGGAGCTCTCTTAACCTTTTCTTTCAAAAATGTATTAGTTATTTCTTTTCCTTTTGTTTTAGGAAATGAGTCTATATATAGTCTCCTTAGTTTTCTTTCCTAGGTACGTAATTTGCTATTGTTAAAACATTATTGTTATTCACAAAATCAATCAAAGAATAGATAGCTTTGGTTGGAAATTGTTGGTGTTGACTGCTTGGTTGAGTTTGTTTTTGTCAATCCTTTTGGATTGGTGCTTCGAGCCTTCACGAGTCCCTCCTTGTGCTAGTTCCGCCTTGGGAGCTTGTGTAAGGTTGTATTAGGATTGAGTTAAAGAAGTGCATGATCAAGGGTCTTGACTTCCTATAGTCAAGGATCTTTCATTGTTATTCTTTGGTTCATCTTTTCATTTTTTCATTTCCTTTGTTAATATCTTCATCCTTTCTCAAAGTTCCCATTGTTCTTTCCCTTGTTCGTTAACCGGAGTCATTTGTGCCTAGATCGGTCCACCTACCGGTTTCCCGTATCAAGTAACTTCTTTATAACTCCCTTCGCGGCATGGAAAAGAGGTAATCTTTCTTCACTTTTCTTTTCAATTCGAATATTATGTGGCAGTCTGTATTTGCACAAGGATTGTGGCACTGCTAGAAATGGAGAAACGAACAAGTCTTTCAAGGTAGAAGAAGACCAACAAAGGGATACAAGCTCGTTATTGAAAAGTGTCGAACATGTGCTAAGGCTTGGAAGGACAAGATGAAGCCCAACAACAACAATACCCATATTTTGCGCCTAATTTCATGGCCTAAACCTACCACATGTTGGATTAAAAGTCAATACGGACGGGTCGGTTAAGTGGAACGGAAGAGCCACGACTGCGGGGATTGTTAGGAACAATTTGGGTCAGTGGCAACAAGGGTTCGTTCGTAATTTTGGGATTTGTATGGTCCCTATGGCGGGATTATGGGGGATCGTACGTGGTCTCGAGTTGGATTGAGATTGTGGTGCAAGACATGTTGTTTTGGAAACAGATTCTCTACTCGCAGTCAATCTCATAAATAAGAACATCCCTCGTTGTCACCCACTCTCCAGCTTGGTACTTCGATGCCAAGGCTTTAATGAGACGAGAATTGACTATCCAAGCTCGTCATATTTTTAGGGAAGCGAATTGCGCGGCTGGTTTCCTCGCTAATCTCGCTTTCCATTTTAACATTGGTTTTTTTGTATTGTATTGTCTAACCCTCCCGAGAGTGTAGTGAACATTATATATTTCGATGTTTAAGATCAGAGTTGTCCCCGATTGTTAACTACGTACTTAGCTTATTTTTCTATATATAATAAGCGCGACTAGATGTGCGGATACCACCAACTCTCCTTCTAAGAAAAAAAGTTTAAGAAATACCATAGTTTTTTTTTTATCAATATAAATATACTAAAGCAAAGTGCATAATTGCTGACGTGGCGCGCTGCGGTGCGAGTATTTGAATCGAAATCTCTCATTAATCGGCACAAAATCTTTATTTTTAAATTACTTAATTAAAGAGTTCCTGGTTAGTTGAATACGAAGCAAAGTGCATAATTGTTTCATCCTAATACCCATTCTTAATATATTATATTAAAAAATCATTATAAAATAATAAAAAAAATCATAAAAATAAATTTAAAACTAATTATGACTTCATTAAATTTTAAAACTAATAAATTTATAATAGAATTAGTTTTACATATAATTTTTATTTTTCAAAATTTTTTTTAAATTAAAATAATTTTTGTAAAATAAAAAAATTTAAATTTAAAAACAGTTTTTAAATTTTTTTTTTTATGAGTCTAGAATTTTAAAAATATTGTAAATTTTTATTTATTTTTGAATTTAATTTTATAGAATTTAATTTAATTCGAATTTAATTTTTTTTTTTTTAAATTTAAGAGTTTGGAAAAGTATATTATGAACCAAAAAAGTAAAAATTAAAGATAAAAATAATATTTTTATTTTTGAATTAAAATACATTATTGAAAATTAACTTCAAAAAAAATATATTACTATATTTTTAAATTTCTAGACTCTTAGAAAAAAATATACTATTTTAAATTTAATTATATATATATTTTTTAAATCGATAATAAATTAAAGTTTTTTTAAATTTTTATTTCAAAAATAAAAAAATATCTTCTTTTTTTTTTAATTATAAAAAAATATTCTATTTTTATTTTTGGATTCGTTAAACTGAAATTTTAGACATAAACTCAATGTTTTTACATTATGAAAGTATTCACCTATGCCTCTTGCTTTAAATCAATATTTTTTTTTCCTAAAAGCCAATTTATAAGTAGAGTTACAAGGCTTCATCATATAAGAAAAAAAACACACAAAAGATTTGGCATTAAAACTGCATATCAAAGGCAAAGCTTTGTAAGAGTTAATCAATTGCAAATAGAAAACAAAAGAATAGTATAAGTGAATTCACAACTATAAGCAAATTAAGAATTAATCGATAGCGGGATTGCAGGCGTGATCGATTGTGATGTCGTGGATGCTCTTCCTCTTCTTCTTGGTGTTCTCGGCGGCGCTATCGAGCTTAGCCTCTTGACGTTGGAAGTACTTTTGAGCATGGCTCGCAATTTGGGTTGCGGATCGTGTTTTGACGTAGTTTGTGGATATGCTCTTCCATTTTCCTTTCTTGTACAACTTGAGTCCCATTAAAAAGAGTCTGCAAATGATAGTAAAACAAGGTTATACATAATCTCAAGCATTAATATTAATGAATGAATACAATTAAGGTAAGGTGATTGCTTACTTATGCTCTTCCTCAGACCAATGCTTCCTTTTGGACTGTTTGATCGGAGAAATTTCAGGCTCAGGAAATTGGGGAGGTATATCATCGTGAAGAGGAGGCATCCCAAAAGGATCGAATGAACCATTGTAATAAGCATCGTTATGGGTCACGAGCGGTGGTAGTTGTGACAGATTGATGCCGTTTCCGGTGACCGGCTGCGATTGCTCCGGTTGAAGGTTTGACACAAGGTTGCGCTCTGTAACCTTGCAATTGTGGGTCAATTGCGAAAAAGTTTGTTAATTTTGTTGTCTTAATACTTGTTTTAATTTTTCATACTTACAGGTTCATTTCCATAGACTGAGGATACTCGTTTCTCCACTGATGCAGTTGATGGCTCTCGTCAGGGACATAATATGTCAAAAGTTGATCCAATGTGAAATCAACACCCCAATCATGATCCCAACCTTCTGTGTCGTCCATCGGATTGGATCAAGCTACGTACATATTCCTTTCTTCTAGAAAAAAACCGGTAAAGAATTTATATTACATATTATATATAGGTAAAATCGTTGAAGCTTTGTTTGAAAATCAGGTTGATTTTACTGGTCCTTTTATTTTTATTAATTAATTATATTTTGATATTTGATTGGTCAAAAGAAATTATGAATAAAAATTCAACAAAACATTTTTTTTTAATTGATATTGGGATATTCTCCTAATATCAACTATTTCATACATGCCATTTGGAGATTTAAATTCGAATCTTCAAACTAAACACTTAGCAGTTAACCATGTCAAACAAAACATCCTATGATTTTATTTGACGTCAACAGCACTAACGTGAGAAAGGAGATCATACCTTCACTCGCTACGTACTGTAGGCAAGTAAGCAAGCCGACTCGACCCCTCTGTGATGATCTGAAGAAGATGGCTACTGGTTCCCTTTAACAATCACGGGAAGGCTGTTGAACTTGATCGATATCCATGGTCTGCATTTGCTCCACGTTACTTGCTGCTGTGGCCAGCCCGACCGATGAAGACGAAGACGAGACTGCTGCTGGTTGCTTCAGAGGACGAAGACAAACTCCGTTGCTGCTTCAGGAGACGAAGGATAGAAGAAGAAGGTGACCGACTTGATGGTGAGGGAGAGGACCTGAAAGAATCTGGCCGTGATCTTCTGCGGCTGAAGATCGAACGTGATAGAGGGAAAGATCGGATAGAGGAGTTATATAGGAGATCTGAGAGAAGAAGGTGGGTCAGGTGCTCTGACGGCCAAGAAAGAGATGGGCTCGTCACGCTCGTCACACGCAAGGAAGGGAAGACGTGGGTCTTGAGAGGCACAAGGACCGGGAAGAAAGAAGCTGAGAGGAGTAAGTTCGGGGAAGGGCAAGAGCAGTTGACAGGTCCGGAAGAAGAAAGAATCCAACCTGCCTCGTCCTAGAAAGAGGAGAGAAGAGTAAGGGTCGCCGACCTTGTCTCGGCCCAAGAAGAGGAGATAGAGCCCAGATAAGCTGGGCCGGCCCACTACTTGGCTGGAGAAAAACAACAGAACAGGCCCGATTACTAGTCTAACAACATAAGAAGCCCTTTACGAGGCTTAAACCGATTAAGTTCGGTAATTTCAATCGATTCTCATAATATAAAAATTTCCGGTTATTACAATATATATTCACATAGTCGATTGATCTCATTTATTTTAATTAAACATATATACATCTATATTATATACAATTTTGTACATACTAATATATTCATAACTTTCGGAATAAGTATTCATAATAATTTTATTATAAAATGATCTCATTGTAAGATATATAATTTTATAACTATGATTATAAGTTGGTCTCCATAATAATATTTTATTAAAAATTGGGCTCATTTAAATGAACAATATTCTTAAAGATAGTAATTTTTATAAGTTGGTCTCATTTTAAAATATAAATTTTTATAAATATTTATAAGTTGGTCTTGGTAATAATAATCTTTTATTAGAATTTAATAAATGAACAAATGTACATAATCTTTTATTATTTTTAATCTCATTGTATATATATATATCTTTATATATTGGTCTCAATAATAATCTTTTATTAAAAGTTGGTATTATTTAAATGAGTAAATGTTCATAATAATATTTTATTATAAATTGTTCATATAGTTGGTCTCAATAATAATCTTTTATTAAAAATTTATTTTATTTAAATGAAGAGAAAAATGGTGCAATAAGGTCTTTTTGGAAAACCAAATATAAATTATGTCCCTTTCATTTTATGGTAAATTTTTAAATCTAAATTTAATTATATTAGAGGGGTACAAGGGAAAATGGTTAAAATTAAAATACTATAAATGCCCTATTCTCTTTTCAGATATGGTAGACCCTAATAACGAAGCAGTTGTCGGCAAAACCAAAAACCGTCGATACGAGAAACTAGACGTCCAGATCCGGCTCCGTCGAGAGCAACCGGACTTCACAGTCGGGGTGGCCAAAACTGCCTCAGGCGTTGGCGGACTCAAGCAGGTGGATGGCGATGGAGGACTCAACCGGATTTCACAGTCGTGGCTCGCGCAGGTCCGGACGGAGGTGCAGGGACAGGGGCTCGCAGTGGTGGCTCGATCCGGCTCCGGCGGACAGCGTGTAAAAAACGTAATACTACTGTCATCGTCAATGATCCAAATCAGCGTTCTTTCCAGTTCCAAAACTCAATTAGACAATTCCTGTAAACATTTCATTCCAATGAGCAATAATCAAGATCTTCCCAAGAATCGAAACCAACGTAGGACAGAGAAATCATGTAAGGAAGATGATTGTTGTCGATTCAACCAATATGTATGAAAGACAACTGTCCATCTGCCCTGATATTGATTTCGCAAGCAATTCTTTCAGATTGTGAATAATCACAAACTGATACACAACTCAGACGAGATTTACTAAGCCTGTTAAAACGATCGGCTTTATATATATATATATATATATATATATAATAATGAAATACTTTTTCTTTTAATACAAAAGCTACTCGTGTTGTGTACAAAATCGATCGGCTTTGTGTAAATCGAGACTTGTGTAAATCGATGTTTCTGTAAATCGAGGCTTGTGTACAAACTCGATAGGACTTGTGTACAAATTCAATTCGACGTTCCTTTGTGTTATTCGATTGGCTTGTGTAATAAAAATCAATAGGGCTTGTGTAGATAAAGTCGTTAGGACTTGTGAACATAAAGTCGATATGGCTTGTGTACATAAAATTGTAGGACTTGTGTAAATGAAATCGATAGGGCTTGTGTAAATAAAATCGATATGGATTAGATCGGCTTGTGTAAATAAAATCAACGGTTTGTGTAAATATATAAGTTTTGTGTAAATCGAGACGGCTTGTGTAAATCGAAAGAGGTCTTGAGTTATCACAAATTTTTGTAAAATCAAACTTTAGTTTGTGTAAGCGGACACTGTGTATAACTTTAAAAAAATAACAATAGTTTGTGTAAGTAAATATTAAGAATAACTTTAGAAAAATAACAATAAATTATCAATTTCAATTAGTCTAGTTGGTATAAGGTTGGGAGGGAGGGCCTGTCATCCAAAGTTCGAAACCCAATAACTACAAAATTTATATTTTTTGTTGGGCTTTGTGTAACTCTAATTGGGCCTGAACTTCTTAAATTTGAATTGGGTTTTGGCTTCTGAAATTTGAAATTACCATGTAGCCCTTCTAATTAATCTTTATAAATAAAAAATAGGGGCCTACTTTGTTACTAAGTTAATTAGAAGCCTATTTACTACATTAGTTTACAAAAAGGGCCTAGTTACTCATTTCACCCTGAAGAGAATTGAACATATTACATGGTAATAGTTTAATATTTAGGCAAAACCGCGGATTCGTGGTCGAATCCTTTTCAAGAGAGGGAGAATGATGCAGGAGCATCTCACAACTCGACTTCATCTCCTCGCACCTGTGAGCACATGAGCAAGAGGAGACGAGTTACCCATGAAGAAGAACGAGACCGAGAGGTGGAGAGTAGCTGAGATCCCGGCCGAGACGTGGAGAGATGCAGCTGAGATCATGGCCAAGATATGAAGAGAGGTGGCCGAGATCATGACCGAGATATGGAGAGAGGCAGCCGAGACTTGGGAGAAAGGATGGACCATGATCCACTTGATCCATATGAAGAAGAGATGTGTCGGGCTGCATTTGAAGGAAGAAGAGTTCGGGCTAATTTAAGTGGCTAAATTAGGCCCAACTTGTTATATTTTAAAGCCCATTTTTGGACATCTTTTTACATAAAGATGGGCTTGCTTTTAATTAGTTTATTTTATTTTAATTCCTTTTAGTTTGATCTTATCTCTTTAGCTAGATTGGGCTCGATCTTGGATTAAGCCCGTAGCCCGTAGCCCGTAGAAACCCTAGGGAGGACGTCCAACATGCACATATAAGGCTTAGGGTAGACGTCCAACCTCTTTAGCTTTGAATGAATTGAACACAAGTACTTTCGAGTATTGTTTCTCTTCTATCTCATATTCTTCTCGTGGAATCAAGACACCTTACTGTGCGAATAGTGGAATCCGTTCGCTCAGCAACTTTGGCGCTGCTTTGAGTTATGTCACTTGGATTGGCAAGTTGGTGCTCTCAATCATCTCCAGGTGACTTCTCGTGCTTTGGGGACAATCGTTTTCCCCTCTGTGTGAGATTATAGAGGAAGGGCTTCTTCAAGTCATTCCAAGTTGTGTGTTAAGGCCTTTGTTTCCCTATTGTGCTCTTGGTTGCCTTAAGGGTTCGACCAGATCTATCCATCTATCGATCCTTCACAATCATTGGATCATTCCTCCATTTTATTTCATTTTTTCACATTTTTATCCATTTTCTTCATTTCAAGTCTTGGTGTTGAAAGATCGGGCCAACTGACGGCTAACCCCGTATCAAAAACTTACCCGAATTTGATCATAAATCCGACTATGGCTATATTGTATAGCAAAAGATTAAAATATTTGGAAAATATAATCTTCAAAGAACCTATTATGTTTATGATCTGGAGAGTCCGGTTTGCATGATGATCCCATTATGTTTATGGTTATCTTTATCATTTGATTATATGTCTTATATTATATGTTTTGGTAGTTCAACGATCATCTCATGCAAGATGCGAGAGTTGTGCATGTACGCTTTCTAGGTCTATTTGTACTTTAAGGTGTTTGTTTGCAAGATGCGAGAGCTACATAAATTGATACCTTAATTTTCTACAAGATATGAGAATTGTATATAAATGTTTCCTTCATAACATAATTATATAACTTTGGATATATTTAATCATAAATTGAGTTTCTATTTGTATTGTTGTAGTGATTCAGATTTTGCACTTATTTTTTTAATCACATATGTTGTCACGTCTTTTCTGATTGTATATGATTGGATCAACCTATAAATATAAATTCCTCTCCCTTATCCTCCTTTAATTGGTTTCATCTGATTACCGATCGGCTCGATCGGTCTGATGTGTGTCTATTGTTTGCTTTGTGTTCTCACCTCTATTGTTTTTTTTCGTTTTGCACTTAATAATTCAATTCATTACATATATCTATTTGAGTTGATCTTGATCTTATACTATTATCAAGTCTTGTAATTATTTGTGAGATTTGAGACTCACAATTCAACCCTCATCACAACCTCCAATTAAAAAACTGATAAGTTTGAGGGTTTTCGAAAATCCATCAATGACACCTTTGCATCTTGGTCACGCATAATAACTTCGCAAGTAAATTGTTCATCTTGGAGCCATCAAAGTTAAGTTTTACCAAATTGGCTTTACGCTTTTTCCAGTTTATGTTTGGTTTTGGAAATACCACACACCCCACCAAGTATAAAATAGAATTCTAAGATTGTTTTTGTCAAGCTTATCCCTTGAAAGATCACGTTGTTTGATTTACGACGTTTATATAGTTTGAGATTCTATCGGCACAAGCATGTTTGATATATGGACATTATAGAAGCAAATGATTTAAGTCTTACAACGGATGTTTGCAAAAAATACAACCCATCAAGACTACGACTTTGCGTTCCTCGAGTTTTGTTTTTGTAGGGATTCTACCTCTTGTAATTTTCCATACACAATTCTTAATAATTGGGGCTATGTCCAGTTTTCAGATCCAATAACATTCAAATTCCTTCATACACAATCATTTTCACGACATATTTGGTTGAGAACCAACATTATTAGAAGTCAAATATAGCATATCAATAATTTTACATGTAAGAATTTTGATAGACTTCAATCGTTTTAGGAGCAAGTCATGGATCACATCTTGAAAGGTGGCCTTTATTTTCTCCATATTTCTTTTTTTTTTCTTTTGGAGTAACAAAATCATACACCCAAAAGTTAGGGTAATAATCAATGTGGGATTCAATGCTCATTTTCAAAGCATCTAGAGTCCAGCATTCAATGCTCATTTTCGACGCGTCATCAAGCAACGATAACCAATTCACTTATGGATTTATCATTCATGATAACCATGACCACCCTCTGGCGCACGGAAAAGGGAAATGTACTGCAGAATCAGTTCTTGAGGCAGAAGCTATCGCTCAGTGAGAAGGCCTACAAAGGCCATACAACTAGGGATATCGGCTATTGAGATTGAGGGGGACAATTTGATGCTTATCAACCACATATGGAAACCCCCGTAGGAGATGGACATGATTATCTCCGACATCTCTACTAGCATATCAGGTTTCTCCCAATTCAGCACATCACACATATTCGGGGAAATCAACACGGTTGCGAACAAGATTGTAAAACACAGCTTCTCTACTACTAGTGACCTTGATGCCCTCCCAGATGATGTTCGTGTACTCATCCGAAAGGATGTTGTAGGTTGGTCGGTTTCTCGAAACTGACCCACCTACTTTACTTACCTTGTATAAAAAAACATGCCAACGATACCGCCAATGCTTCCATGGTATGAGAGTCCATTGTTGAGCATAAATACCATATTAGCAGAATCACTTTCACAAACTATGCTCTTTCATCCCTTCTCCGATCCCATATTCATCGCCCAAATCAACGCCTCTCCTTCGGAAATGTTCACTGAGTGAGATCCCTAGAGACGTTTTGAAACCGCCATGAGTACAACTCCGAGGTAATTACGCGCAACAACACCAATTCCGGTCCTTCCATCCTCCATTACCGAAGCATCACAATTTAATTTTATCACTCAACTCCCAGGGCGCTTCCAAGCGGGATCTTTTGAGGTCGTAGGAGAAGAGAGCTCGCCAAGGTTAATATCAATATAGTTAGCTTCAAGAATAAGTTCATATGCTTCATGGAGAATATCTTCCACCCTGGAGTGACGACCCTCGAAAATACCTATGTTCCCCGCTTTTTAGATAACCCACACATCACCATCCAAAGCTATTGCTCAAACCTGACTAGGCCACTGCCCAACAATCCCCAACCACTGTTGCATCGAAGTGAATCGTCTAGCAACATGAGCCAACTTCGGGAATTCATCCCATGCCGCCATTGCTACTAGCCACTGAGCAAGGACGTGCAAAATGGTTTCCACTTGTCCACAAACCGTGCACCAGGGCTTTAATTAAACAAAAGTGATGATTCAAACTAATATTATTGATAACATGTTTTTATGTTATGTTTATAGTGTTTGTTTTCTTGTGTTTTTCCTTAGTTTTTACATGGGATAAGACAAATACATCTTTGCTAATGCTTATATACATCAAATAATGTCTACTCCCCTTTGTCTTTTGTCTTTAGGTGTTTTAGGTCCAAATTAAAGCTTAAAGAGCAAAAACCATCTAGTCTAAGAAAGCTCACATCATCAAAGGAAGCAAACAAGAAATCCCCGGAGCATCAAGCAAAAAAAGGTCAAGAACCAACAAAGAAATTTAAAACCTCATCAAAAGAGAAAGCAAGTCCTCTGGATCGAGTGAAGTGTTCACTCGATTGAATAATAATGTTCACTCGCAATAAGAAGAAGAAGCACTCGATCCAGGAATACGTAAGCTCTCCATGCAAGTTGAAACTCTTCAACACCGATCGAGTGAGATTCACCCGGAAGGAGAAGACTTTTCCACTCGATCGAGTGAGAAGAATTGAGCTCAAAGCCGTCCAAAATCTCCCTTTTACTCGATGGAAGAAGATTGATATTTACTTCACCCGACCGACAAAGAATACACATGTGTCAAGTAGAATGGGGACTCGGATGAAGAAGAAAACGTCCGGAATTTCCAATCCACTTGATCGAGTGAGCCGGCAACATGGATCGAGTGAAACTACAAACCCGGACAAAGAAGAAATCATAACCGCCAACCCACTTGCAAAGTTTGTTAGAGATTCCTCATGCATTTTTTGGAGGGGACCACGTAAATTAGGCATATATATATTGTTAGTTAAGAGCATGTTACCCGTATATGGAATTTCAAGAGTTATTCAATCAAGTTGAGACTCAAGAGTCTCAATGTTATCATTTATGTTCTTGGATTTTTTGATAAAACCGTTTTGAAATTCAGTTTTAAAAAATTCAGAAATAGATACACCACTATTAAAAATATAGGTATCTTTTTGATGGAGAATCTGTTCCTACTACCACACACTGCCCTAACTTCATATTTGTATTTTGATTGGCTAGTCTAATATGAGTAGCTTTTGCTTGTTGGTGCCAAAAGCATGTTTGGAACTCAATGAGTATATTTCTTTTGTGGATAAGCCGTTTCTCTTTCTCCTTATTTCGACAATCAAATCTCCGCAAAATGTTGAATTAGATAGTCTTTAAATTTTGATCAATAAATTTGATTTGTCAAATGATGATACCAAAAGTAGTATTGTTATGGACTTTTGCTATATTTTTGTGCAATTGAGTTGTGTTTGTCAAATTGTACATATGGTTTCCAACATATTGAACTCTCCGTGTTTCTTTCATATGTTGTTCAAAGTTATTTAGCTTTGTCCGTATCAATTGAAATTTAAATGGTTGGGCACAATACATTTGTTATTATTCATTCAATAGTTGGTCGAGTATGGTTCAAATTTGTGAACGCATGATTTTTGATAAACACCGTAGGATAATGGTTTGTTGTTATGCCAAAGTGCGGTCAAATTTTTCATAATTAAGTATTATCGGGACCATATATCTTCCTCCTCCGGGTTAATTTCATTCCTTGAGTAGGAAGTTCGAAAAAGAAACATTTATCCTTGAAGTTAGTTAATCGGTTGAAGCAGGTATACAAAGGAATGACTCTTTCCAACTTTTCAACCGAGTTTTGGATCTCATTTAAATCACCCATGGTATGTAGAGCAAGAATAGAGTGTTCATATAGTCCAAAAATTATGATTTTTCATTCTCTCTACGAGGAGCATAAACAATAGTGCATCCCTTTACTTTTAAAACTTGACATGTTGATGTATGGTGTCGTTGTAGGAGTAATGAATAGGGTCATTGTTACTTTCATCGCATCTAGTAGTCGTCCTTCTCCTTGAAAGTCAACAAGGGCTAGGTAGAAGGGCACCATCAATTGATCAAGGGGCTAAGATGAGTGTCATATTAAATTTTATTTCATGTTTAAAGTGTTTCATGCAAATGAAACGCTTGGCTTTATGTATTAGCGCAAACATTTCGTTAGTCATTAGATATGCTTTTCATAACAAATAAGTTCGGCTAGATAAACCGTCAACGGGCACCAACTCATATTACCAAAACCCGTTTTACACCATATAGCTTCATCTAATACAATACTAGTCTTTGTTTCGACCAGGGTCAAAACTTAGATATTTTCAATCTTGCATATGATTTTAATATTGGTTCAACAAATTTTCTTCTTTCTCGTACCTCTTACGTTCAAAAAGCTTGTCTTCATTTGAAAACACTTGCACAAGTTCTCATTCTTTCCACTTTTCACAATAGGTACTCATGAGTCATGGTAGAGGGAATATGAAGCTAGTCCACGAAATTTTTTGAGAATTGATGGATAGTACCCATATAGTTTGGGACATTCTGAATTTTTTTCAAGATTTTTCTTTTGTCCGAACGGTATCCTTAGACTTTAAGGTCTATCGAAAAATGTCAAAATTCATCTAAACGCATTAACGGACGTTATCATTCGGATAAAAAGAAAAAAAATGTAAACGAAACAATAAAAAATGAATGAACCTAACAACTGGATATTTTTTCTCTTAGAAACAATCTTACTTATTTTCTTGTAAATTTAACCATCTAGATTGCATTTACGTGTAAATAAATTAAAGCAAATGTTCACTCATAATAGGGAAGAGCAATGATGAAGACAATGCATCGGCTTATAAGAAGACATTGTTTAAAAGTGTACAGGAACAACAATTTTACATCCTCTCCATCTTCAAATTCGATCCTGTGTTTCAATTCTTAAAGACCCAGATTTATCTCGTACCTTTTCCACTCCATGTTCAAATTTGATTATCAGTTTCAATTTTTAAAGACCCGTGATTCTCTCTTTGACTTAATAGCAACGGATGACTCACTATATGTCATAAAAGCAAAGAGTAGTGACAACAACAACATCAATTTTTAAAGACTCGGGTTCATCTTCAAAATCGATTCTATGTCAACAACATCAATTTTTAAAGACTCGGGTTCATCTTCAAAATCGATTCTATGTTTCAATTTTCAAATTCGATTATCTGATTCAATCCATGAACTCATTTTACAACAATTATTTATGTATTCACATCCAGAAATCTTTCAATTTCATACACAAGCAAAATCCCGAAATCGTGTTCAGGTCTAGAAGAGAGGAGAAGAACAATCCTAAACCTATTGAAGTACACTTGTTTGGATTCCACGTTATACAAAAAACCGAAACAAAAACAGATGGCGGCGCACATGGATTAGCGCAATCTCAAGGTTTTTTTGTGTTTTGGGACTAACTAGATCCAAATGGCTTTCAGCTCCTTCGAAAAAAAATTTAGTGTTTAATTTTTAACATAATATATGAATTATTATGCAAAATGTCTTATACGAAAAAAATTTTGTATTCCTTCGAAAATTTTCTGGTTCCGCCACTGGCCGTCTCACATTATTGTTTAAATCATTGATGAATAATAATTGATCGAGGGATCGGTATTTAACTATTCATATATAAAATATTATATATTTCTTATGTATATCATTACTAAATCATGTTGTTGTCATTCAAATAAATCGATATATGAAAACTGCTTCTTCACTATTGAAAGTCTTTTTTTTATGTTTTTTGAAAGGGTACCATCGAGAGTCTTGAGTGATCAATTCTTGTTTAATTTACGACTTATTGTGTGATAATATCGGTTTAGCTTAGGTTAACACATAGATAATAATAATTATATTTTTAAAACATTTTTTGTTCGGAGTAATCTTTTTCTATTTATTAAAATTAAAATTTTTAATTGATACAAATTAGAATGGCCTTTTTCCTAAAGCAGTTAAAAAGACTCTAATAACAGATATTTAGGTCATCGTGTCATTTTCAATTAATTATTAACTTATTATTATTATTATTATTTTCTATGCATGTTTTGTGTTAATTATTGATTATTATTTTTTAATTAGATTTGAACCTGCCCGACCAATTATATGTCAAACTTTTCAACCGGCCATCTTTATTTTAATATTTACTAGTTTAGTGTTTGTGTCTTGTTCGGGTATTTTAATACATATATAAGATTAACTTTTAATACGAGAGTAAATTGTTATATGAGTATTTTTTTTTTCTTTTTTGTTGGATGTATATGTATGTTAAAATAGTTGGTCAACAACCCAAAAAACAATAGGCTAACTACCCACAAAACAGTAGGTCAACTATTCACAAAACGGATATTAAATCGATTTTAATAAAAATTATACTTGAATTTAGCCAAAAGTCTAATAAATATATATTGCTCTCGCTAGCGCTAATGTATACTGCTTTAGTAGAGTATATAGATTCAAACCCTCCCTCTATTTATACAAAATTTCAAACTATTTATAAAAAATTTCAAACTATCAGGCTTACTGAATAATCGATGTGGGATATTAAAACCCGGCCCTAAAAATATTTAACGTTCCAATACGATCTTATAAAATTGATGGGGGAGAAAAAAACAAAAATAATTACCTGATTTAAAAAAAGATTAATTGGCTTTAATTGTGAGAACTCTATTTCAAAATTTTGCTCCCACAACGCGCCACCACGTCAGCGTCAATGTATACCATTTTTAGTAGAGTATATAGATTTTAAATAAATGATTCCAATTAATCAATAGAAATAATTTATAAAAAAATGAATAAATTATAGATTTAAGCAATTAAACAACTAACCTCTTGATAGGTGATGAAATCACTATCATTTTGGGTAGCTTTTAGAGTCGTTTTTATGTTTTTGAGTCAGTTTATATTGCTAATACTGTGATCCAGATAAAAGATTCAAATTGAAGCAAAAGAAGGTATTAACAATACTTAGGAGTTGAAGAAAATCATCGAAGTTCAGATTCTGGTGCACACCGCCCCCGCGGAGCAGTGTCACCACCCCAGCGGTGACACTCATTTCCAGCGCCGTAGCCAGCGGCTTCACCAGCGACCGAAGACAACTTGTCACCGCCCCCGCGGCATCCTCTGTCCGCCCCCGCGGTGACAACACAGATGAGTGTCGCTGCCTGCGTCAACGCCCGCGGCCAAGACAAGCCTGTCACCGCCCCGCGGACTCTCCAGTCCGCCCCTGCGGTGTCAACCATGAAGACCACCACCGAGAGCCGCAGCCGCGTCTTCGCCCGCGGCCATGAAGAGACATGTCACCGCCCCCGCGGCCAACCCTGTCCGCCCCTGCGGTGACCCAGCCTGACGAAGCGAAGACGGCGCCCCAACGCCCTTGCCTGCGGCCATGCCAGCGGCCTTGTGAAGCCGAAGATCCAGTGTCACCGCCCCCGCGGTAACTCTGGGCCGCCCCGCGGATTCTCACCAGAAGCGTTACGAAGTTAAAGAGTCAGACGTTTCAAGAGCATTCAAGGACCCGCCCCCGCGGGTATGACGAGCCGCCCCCGCGGCCAAGAAGAAGTTGGAACGTTTTTGCCTAAACCGCCCCCGCGGCGCCCTGGGCCGCGGGTGCGGGTTAGCGTCAGAGGCTTTTACTCGCCTGTTTTCGACGACTTTAAGGACATTATTGTGGCTGTCTGCAACCACTTTAATTCACCCTTAATGGTTGCTGTTAGCACAACCTCTTTACTCCTTTTTAATGCATTTTGTAGTATAAATAGAGCCCTTGGCTATAGGTATTTTCATCTCATTTTCCACCCAAAAACCTCTGTATTCATAGTGTCTTTGTAATGAGTTTCTAAACTCCCTTGGCTACATTGGGCTGATTGAAGCTACATCACTAGTTGGTTGTAAGTTCTTTTTATATAAGTAAATTCCTTATCCTTTGTGTTATTCTCCTTGTTCTTCAACTTATGTTTGCATGTTTTTATCCACTTAGATTGATCACCTTAAGTGAAATAATACATGTAAAATGCTAGGATTAATTGATTCCGGGTTCGGGTCCTTAATCTAGTAGCAAACCCTTAGGTAAAAACTGGTTGTGATTATTTAAGGGAAAGAAAAATAACCATAAAGAAAAATTTAACGGGTTGTTTTATTCTTCTCTATATCTCTTTATCTTTATTAGAATGCTAACTTGTGGTTTAATCTTGTAGGTTTACGGATTAATAAGCTAGTTAAGTTGTGTTACTGCCGGTTGGCTTAACACATATCTACGATCAAGATGAGAACAAATGACGGATAAACTTATAAAAAGAACCAACCAAATAGTATGTATGCTAAGATCTAACCTAGTGTAGTCCTTTAATCAACATTTTCATCACCAATTTTCCAATTGTGTTTGTCTTGTTTTACCACAATCAAAACCCCCCTTTTTTTGTTACCAAATTAATAATCAAAATTGAATAGGAACTTGTTCAACTCTCTTGGGTTCGACCCTTACTTAATCACTATACATTAGTATTAAGTTCGGATTTAACTTGATAAGCTTATAATAACGACCATAGGAAATAAGCCTTGTCACCTCTCCATAGTACATATTATTTTAAAGAAAAATCCGCACAAGGTGTGGATACTAAACTAGTTCATTGCTTAACAAAAATATTTTTCCTTTTAATATATTTTTAAATGTAACATATTATATACAATCTTTGTTTATCCTTATTAAAACAAGTACATTTAATATTATAATAAAAGTTTTTTAATGGCCGGATATCCGAATGCTTAAAACTCTGATCCGTATTCGATCCAGTGATCTGGAAAAATCTCCCGGATCGGATCGGATTCAGCCCAGATCAAAATGAATACTAATATATTGGGTTTTTACGGATCAGGTTAACTGATTTTTCGGACCGGATCGGCGAATCGGATTATTTTTGCCCGCACCTAATATTATCTAGATTTTGTTTCCGTATTTTCATTATCACACCAAGAGGGAATATTTTCCCTTACATATTAGTGACTTCCATGTATTTATGGAAGAGTTTATAGGATACTAGAATCTTCAATCTTTGTTAAATTATTTGCGGCTTAACTATTTGTAGCCTCGATTAGTATCATCACTAGATTACAATTATGTTCAACAAAATTCTATCCTATATTCTTCTAAAATTTTATAATTTATTATAATTGTTTTTAGAAGATAATCTATTTTACCCAATCAAATATCAAAAGATAATTAATTAAGAAAATAAAAGGACTAGTGAAAATAATTGCCACCGACTTGATTTTCAAACAAAGCTTCAAGGATTATATATATATATATATATATATATATATATATATATATATATATATATAAATAATATATATATAATATAAATTTTGTACAGGGTTTTCTTACAGAAGATAAAAGAATACGCACGTAGCTTGATCCAATTCGATGGACGACCCAAAAGGTTGGGATTGTGATTGGGTTGCTGATTTCACATTGGATCTAGAGGGAAACCTCGTGTCAAACTTTCAACCGGCGCAATTGCAGCCGGTCACGGGAAACGGCATCAATCTGTCACAACTACCACCGCTCGTGATCCATAACGATAGCTATCAACCGCATCAATGGAGAAACGACTATCCTCGGTCTATGGAAGTGCACCAGTAAGTATTTTCTTTATTTCGTGGGCTCCAATCTTGATACCTTAGGACGTGGAGGACTATCCTCACTATTATGATTAGGCTCCATTCTTGACAATTTATATTTGTATCTGTATTTTTTGGGTACCTTAGGACGTGGAGGACTAGCATAATAGTTCACGTATTAGACTTCTCAAAAATTAACACAAAACTTAACCCAACAAAATTGACACAAACTTTTTTGTGCATGGTTCAAAAGAGCAACCTCGTGTCAAACCTTCAACCGGAGCAATCGCAGCCGGTCACCGGAAACGGCATCAATCTGTCAAAACCACCACCACTCGTGATCCATAACGAATTAACGATAGCCATCAACCGCATCAACGGAGAAACGACTATCCTCATTCTATAGAAGTGCTGCAATAAATATTTTCTGAGCTCCATTCTTGATACCTTAGGACGTGGAGGACTATCCTCAGTATTATGATTGGGCTCCATTCTTTATAATTTATATTTGTATAGTTCACGTGTTAGACTTGTCAAGAATTAACACAAAATTTAACCCAACAAAATTAACACAAACTTTTTTGTGCAGGGTTCCAAAGGGCAACCTCGTGTCAAACCTTCAACCGGAGCAATCGCAGCCGGTCACCGGAAACGGCATCATTCCGTCACAACCACCACCGCTCGTGATCCATAACGATGCTTATTACAATGGTTCATTCGATCCTTTTGCGATCTCTATATCCAAGGCTCCCCTTCACGACAATAGACCTCACCAATTTCGGGCACCTGAAATTTCTCCGATCCAACAGTCTAGAAGGAAGCATTGTTTTGCTATCAACTCCACACTCTTTTTAATGGGACTCAATTATAGAAGATTAACACAAACTTTTACCCACAATTGCAAGGTTCCAGAGGTTCAACCGGAGCAATCGCAACCGGTCACCGGAAACGGCATCATTCTGTCACAACCACCACCGCTCGTGATCCATAACGATGCTTATTACAATGGTTCATTCGATCCTTTTGCGATGTCTATCTCCAAGGCTCCCATTCACGACAATATACCTCACCAATATCCGGCACCTGAAATTTCTCTGATCCAACAGTCCAGAAGGAAGCATTGTTTTACTATCAATTGCAGACTCTTTTAAATGGGACTCAAATTGTACAAGAATTAACACAAACTTTTACCCACAATTACAGGGTTCCAGAGGTTCAACCGGAGCAATCGCAGCCGGTCACCGGAAACGGCATCATTCTATCACAACCACCACCGCTCATGATCCATAACGATGCTTATTACAATGGTTCATTCGATCCTTTTGCGATGTCTATCTCCAAGGCTCCCCTTCACGACAATATACCTCACCAATTTCCGGCACCTGAAATTTCTCCGATCCAACAGTCCATAAGGAAGCATTGTTTTACTATCAACTGCAGACTCTTTTTAATGGGACTCAAATTATACAAGAATTAACACAAACTTTTACCCACAATTGCAGGGTTCCAGAGGTTCAACCGGAGCAATCGCAGCCGGTGACCGGAAACTGCATCATTCTGTCACAACCACCACCGCTCGTGATCCATAACGATGCTTATTACAATGGTTCATTCGATCCTTTTGTGATGTCTATCTCCAAGGCTCCCCTTCACGACAATATATGATAACATGAATTATCGACCTAGTTTAGTAGAGCATATAGTTAGTTTTCCCTTTTCCCGCATGCATGTTTTAGACTTAAGTTGTGTTCTTTATACTTGTTTAATGCAACTTTGCGAGTATAGATGTCTACACACACTTTTGGTGTCTTTGTAGGTATTTTGGCGTGTTTCGGAGCTAAAACGATGCATTTGAGGATCAGGCCTCAGGATGGACGCTTAGGAGTAATCACGCAGGCACGGGAAAGGAGGAAAAGACGAGCCAAGACGAAACGCACGAGATTAGAGCAATCTCGGTCGAGATCCACATGATCTCGGCCGAGATCCGAGAAATCTCGGCCGAGATCCGAGCCAGCTCAACCGAGATCCCATATCAAAAGTTTTTGTCGAAGAATCTCGGTCCCCATCTCGGTCCCGATCTCGGCCGAGATTTGTTCCATCTCGGCCGAGATTTTTCACATTTGACCGAGATTTCGTCAACGCTGGATCACGAAGCAAATCTCGGCCCCGACTTTCAAAAATCTCGATCACCGACCGAGATTCCTCCGTTCACCCCCGGCATCAACCCGCCCTCATTCTTCACCCAACCCCCCCCCCCCCCCCCCCCCCCCCTTCATGTGACTCTTCTATAACCCGATTGTGCTCTATTTATCAATATGGTTTCATTTCCTTTGTCTATCTCCCTTGTTGCCCCGATTTTTGCTTCCTATTTCCGGTCCCGAAAGGGGCGCTCCCCCCTTTCCATGCCGCCCACCAACGTATGGCTCCACCCTCCCACCCACATCCTTCCCCGGGCCACCCCCCTGAAAATTTCCTACTAACCCGCCGATCCCAACACCAGTATCCCCGGCCCCCGAACGACGTAAGCCATTTAGTTTTCGTTCTTTACCTATCTCCAAACGATGGCCCAGGACCTCCTTTTTTTTAATGGTTTTTTAACCTTCAAATTTATTAATACCCAAAGACAGAATTAAACAACACAAATTTTTACCCACAATTGCAGGGTTCCAGAGGTTCAACCGGAGCAATCGCAGCCGGTCACCGGAAACGGCATCATTCTGTCACAACCACCACCGCTCGTGATCCATAACGATGCTTATTACAATGGTTCATTCGATCCTTTTGCGATGTCTATCTCCAAGGCTCCCCTTCACGACAATATACCTCACCAATATCCGGCACCTGAAATTTCTCCGATCCAACAGTCCAGAAGGAAGCATTGTTTTACTATCAATTGCAGACTCTTTTTAATGGGACTCAAATTGTACAAGAATTAACTCAAACTTTTACCCACAATTACAGGGTTCCAGAGGTTCAACCGGAGCAATCGCAGCCGGTCACCGGAAACGGCATCATTCTATCACAACCACCACCGCTCGTGATCCATAACGATGCTTATTACAATGGTTCATTCGATCCTTTTGCGATGTCTATTTCCAAGGCTCCCCTTCATGACAATATACCTCACCAATTTCCGGCACCTGAAATTTCTCCGATCCAACAGTCCGGAAGGAAGCATTGTTTTACTATCAAATGCAGACTCTTTTTAATGGAACTCAAATTATACAAGAATTAACACAAACTTTTACCCACAATTGCAGGGTTCCAGAGGTTCAACCGGAGCAATCGCAGCCGGTGACCGGAAACCGCATCATTCTGTCACAACCACCACCGCTCGTGATCCATAACGATGCTTATTACAATGGTTCATTCGATCCTTTTGCGATGTCTATCTCCAAGGCTCCCCTTCACGACAATATACCTCACCAATTTCCGGCACCTGGAATTTCTCCGATCCAACAGTCCAGAAGGAAGCATTGTTTTACTATCAACTGCAGAGTCTTTTAATGGGACTCAAATTATACAAGAATTAACACAAACTTTTACCCACAATTGCAGGGTTCCAGAGGTTCAACCGGAAAAATCGCAGCCGGCCGGTGACCGGAAACCGCATCATTCTGTCACAACCACCACCGCTCGTGATCCATAATGATGCTTATTACAATGGTTCATTCGATCCTTTTGCGATGTCTATCTCCAAGGCTCCCCTTCACGACAATATACCTCACCAAGTTCCGACACCTGAAACTTCTCCAATCCAACAGTCCAGAAGGAAGCATTGTTTTACTATCAACTGCAAACTCTTTTTAATGGGACTCAATACGTACAAGAATTAACACAAAATTTTTACCCACAATTGCAGGGTTCTAGAGGTTCAACCGGAGCAATCGCAGCCGGTCACCGGAAACGGCATTATTCTGTCACAACCACCACCGCTCGTGATCCATAACGATGCTTATTACAATGGCTCATTCGATCCTTTTGCGATGTCTATCTCCAAGGCTCCCCTTCACAACAATATACCTCACCAATTTCCGGCACCTGAAATTTCTCCGATCCAACAGTCCAGAAGGAAGCATTGTTTTACTATCAACTGCAGACTCTTTTTAATGGGACTCCAATTGTACAAGAATTAACACAAACTTTTACCCACAACTGCATGGTTCCAGAGGTTCAACCGGAGCAATCGCAGCCGGTCACCGGAAACGGCATCATTCTGTCACAACCATCACCTCTCGTGATCCATAACGATGCTTATTACAATGGTTCATTCGATCCTTTTGCGATGCCTCCCCTTCACGACGATATACCTCCCCAATTTCCTGAGCCTGAAATTTCTCCGATCAAACAGTCCAAAAGGAAGCATTGGTTTGAGGAAGAACATAAGTAAGCAATCACCTTACCTTAATTGTATTCATTTATTAATATTAATGTTTGAGATTATGTATAACCTTGTTTTACTATCATCTGCAGACTCTTTTTAATGCGACTCAAATTGTACAAGAAAGGAAAATGAAAGAGCATATCCACAAACTGCGTCAAAACACGATCCGCAACCCAAATTGCGAGTCATGCGCAAAAGTACTTCCAACGTCAAGAGGCTAAGCTCGACACTGCCGCCGATAATACCAGGAAGAAGAGGACGAGCATCCACGACATCACAATCGATTACGCCTGCAATCCCGCTACCGATTAATTCTTAATTTGCTTATAGTTGTGAATTCACTTATACTATTCTTTTGTTTTCTCTTTGCAATTGATTAACTTTTACAAAGCTTTGCCTTTGATATGCAGTTTTGATGCCAAATCTTATGTGTTTTTTTTCTTATGATCTTTATTCTGCTTATAAATTACAATATTACTGCCATGACATGAATACATAACCACGACTCACGAGTTCGACTGCCTGCGACTCAGTACGCTGAGTAGATATTTATATATGGTTAGTTAATTTCCGTTATTTAAATATTTTATTAATGTTAATTACTAGATTAACTGAGATTCAAGCCAATTATTTGTCTAGCCACCACAAATTACTTGCTACAAAATCCACTAACAAAACAAAAACCCATCAAATATCCAACATAAACGTCCTATTTATTTTTCTTTTTTTTTGAATATGGATTCAATATAATGGGAGTGTTTGGCAAGGACAATTGATGAGACTTAAGGATGAAAATTGAAACTAGTTTAGGATTCGCCGTGCACGGAAATTTGTTAAAAAAATATAATATGAATAATTATTGTGTTTTGAATATTTTGATAATTTGTTGAATATTATTTTTCAAATAATGTATATATGTACATATACGATCATAATTACAACTAGTGTATTACTCGTGCTGTTGTACGGGATTTGATAAAAAAATTATTTGTTATTTATTTCTTTAAGGGATTATATATAAACTATTTTTTTGTCATTAGACAGAGTAGATGATAAGCAATAAATATTTGTACACTTTAAAAATTGTAACACCCCGAATTCTGAGAACCCGGAATGCTACTGGTTAGGACCTCACAATGGGTCTTGATCTTAGCTGAACAACAATTTAACAAGAATCTTACAACAAGGCACAAAATAAGAAACCGATAAAACTAAAAAGGTATTTTATTAATGCATGATTCAAAAAGAAGAATGACATCAGCCGTCAAAAAGAGACAATTATCCAACTAACGAAAGAGGAAAAACTCAACAAAATCCCAATGAAACTCAAATAATGAAATATGGAAACCCTGGCTGACCACACTCTCCGGTTCTTTCAACAGCGGCTAACCTGCAAGGTCTACAACATCGGTTTTCACCGTTAGCTAACAATTATTATATAAGAATATCTACATAGCACAAACACATAATACCACACATCATAAATCACACACAATCCAATTATTATCTTTTCATTAAGTGAAACACCATTATTAATTTAACTTCAGTTATGGCACGAGGATCCCATCGACCCTCGCCTTTGTCCCCGTATACCGAGCGGAATGGTTCCAATGCATATCTACCGTATACCGTACGGTCTGGTCGCAAAGAGCCTTCCCAGTCATCTTACAGTGCTGGGCAGTGATACCACGACCCGTTATCATACACTTGGGTCTAATTATCATAACGTCGTTCTAATCATTTCGCATTAAAGCGATAAATACACACCCCCACATAACTCATATAGCATCATCAACTAAGCAAGTCCATAAGACTTACCTGATTAGTACATCTACCAGCCATCACCAACTAATGTCCGCTCGTGCAAATACTATCCACTACCTGATCAAGAAAGATCGACTTAGAAATCATCATTCTAAGTCTTACCGAAATTATAGAAGGCTTCTATACTATTGAGAAGGCTTTCAGGTTCAAAAGAACGAGAAAACCTAACTTTAGTGAAAATTACCAAAACGCCCCTCACTTTTCGGAAAATCCGAAAAGTGCCCAAATCGGTTCCAAATATACTCTATACCCCGTTAACACTTACTAGATCTCAAAACTCGAAAGTAAGTTTGAGGGTTTGCTCAAACTTACATTCTAGGTCCAAACTCGCCTTTCGAAATTAAACCGAGTAACCTACTTTGGCATATCGGAAGTACCTCGTACTAAACTCCGAAAAATCCAAAGAAAATATTTATACACACTAGGTCATACCTACTCTTGGCTAGAACAAACGAAGCCCATAACCAACGTTCCAAGAGTTCTACACAAAAACCCAAAGTCGCCTTCTAACACATTTAACTTTCAAAACTAGGTTTCGAGTCAACTTTGAAGGCTTATAACTCAAGATCCGACCGTTGAATCTTTCCCAAATTTAATACCATAAATTGTGTATATTCATCTATAACATATCAAAAATTCAACGGTGGATCATCATCCCAACATAACGAAACTTGGCTCCTAAGTCGGTTATACAACACAGTTTTCTGGGCAAGTTTTAACTAGATTAAGCTGAGGTTCTAGGTTCGATTCTCCCCAACAACCAAAATTAAACCAAAGCAAAAGAACCCTGTCCATGGTTCGAAACTCCTAGCTACACTACAACTACCCTAACCTCATCAAAACGTACAGAAAAGGTGAAGAAAGGTTACCTTCAACACCTACTGCAGAGGAGATTAGTCGAACAGCTCGACTCAGCCCCGTTTGCCCAGTTCGTGGCTCCACTGCAGTTACCCAAGAGAAGACAAGGTCATCTATCAAGAAGCAAGATGACAGAACGGAAGGGAAGAAACGACACCCTTGCTACTCACCTCGTTCCCCGGGAATTGAAGCAAGAATGGCGCCTAACTCGTTCTACAGTAGTCTCGATCGGTCGTCACGCCTGGCCCGACGCTAGGCTGCAGAGTCCGTTACCCGGTCGTGGGGATGAGCAGGGAAGAAGAAGACACGTCTAACTAGATCTTGGCTCGACAGTCTCGATCGAAGAAGGGAAGCAGGTAGAAGACTACAAGCTTCCACTGCAGTTCGGCTATGGATCGTGATTAACGCAAAGATGGTGCCGGGATGTGCAAGGAGCGAGAAGAGGTGTCGGGGAGAAGAGACGGAAGCAAGGTTGTTCGCGAATCACGGAAACGGTTGTGAATATTTGATACTACTACAGAACGTGAGGTTGATCGAGTCAAAAGATTCGGCAGAGGAAGGAAACAAAGATCGGCATGAAGCAGGTCCGTAGCTGAGGAGAAGTAATTGGGCCCGGTACTAATCCGGCCTAATTACGAAGGCAAAGGATGTGGGCCGGTCTAATGGCCCAAAGTAAATAAAGGCCAAGAAGATGGGTTGTCTATTGTCCATCCGTTCCAAAACCCATTAACCCGATTTATTCGATTAAAATATCCGATAACGCTACCGGTATTGGAAGTGAAAATTTTCCGGTTATTACACATATAATATTATATATAATACATTAATAAAATATCTAAATATATAATAACTCATAATATGATTCTTTCTCCTTATTATACTGATTCATATGTTAATATTGTTATCTATTATATAATATTATATAATACATTAATAAATATTTTCTTAGGGAAGATCTTTGTTTTGTTGGTTATTTAAATTTATTAAACATTCAGATTTCTTGTGGGATTCATTTTTTTTGGTGAATTGGTGGGCTAAAAGATTTTTTTTCTGCAGAATTAATATTTTTATCTATATTTTTATAGATATTTTTTTAAATATTTTTTTAATGAAGAAACTTAATTAAGATTTTGATGGGTTGTGGTTAAATGTTGATGTGTCACGTGGAAAGTAGCCTTTTTCTGTGTGACACGTGACAAAGATGGCTACTCCTATAATATATATAAGATTGATAATTTTTTTGGATTATAATTGGATTTAAAAACCACTTTTAAAAAATATTTTGATAATAATTGGATTTAAAAACCACTTTTTAAAAATTATGTTGGAGGTTGTGTTAAACCTGACGGCGACACGTGACTAAAATTGCTTCTGTTTTAATAGATATCTATAGGATTACATGCAAAAACATTATATAAAAAACCTATTTAAGTGATAGTGATATTGTTCAAAAGTATAAAATAGTATATAATATAGGAAAACTATAAACGTTATTTGTAATTGTTTATGAACAAGTTTGTCAATTATGATTAAAAAAAATTGAGCACAATCAACAAAAAAATACAAAAACAACAACTAAATAATCAAGTTTTCATGAAACTATGACTATATCGGAAAGATTTGTTTAAATACCTAAAAAAATAGAAGTGTTTTTTTTGTATATTTTTTGTTTTGTTTAAAATCAAATTTTTTGAACAAAGATTAAAAAATAAATTGGGAGTAATTTTTTTTAAATATCACGTAAGCAAACATTTTTTATATTAAAAAATCCGGGTGTGCTTTTAGTGAGATTTGTTTAAATACCTAAAAGTAGAAGTTTGTTATATTTTGATTTTTTTTGTAAAATCGATTTTCGGAAAGGAAAAAAATTTAATCGGGGTATTTTTTATAAAAATCACGTAAATTATATGTTTTTGAAGACAAATTATGCTTGGTCTCACAAATGAAAGATTAAAGATCTTGATGCATATTCATCTTGAAAAGTGTTTACCCATTGTCCTCCTAATATCCTCCAAAAACTAACTATGCTTGAGAATATACAAACTTAATAAAGTGAAATACATAACACATGAAACGCATTTATACCGGAAAATCAATCCAATATATACATAACACTAACAATAGCAGTAAATATTCAGTAATTCATTAAGTAAAAATATGTCCCTGACGACAGCCATCAACCGCATCAATGGAGAAACGAGCATCCTCAATCTATAAAAGTGCACCAATAAGTATCTAACACAGCTTCATTGTTGTTAACTTATATTTGTATCTGTATTTTCACTGTAGGTTAGCATAATAGTTGCACTCCAGCTTAGGTTGTAACCCCCTACATTAGCTAGTTATTATGTTTGCTACTGAAATATCAAATAAAATAATCAAGCCACAATTAGGTGGTCAATGTGGAGTCCGATATAATGTTTACATTCACTTTCTGTATTTCCATTATCACATCAAGAGGGGATATTTTTCCTTCAATTTTTGTTAAATACTTTGCGGTTTACTCTTTGTAGTCACGATAGTATATCATCACCAGAAAATTAAACAATTATGTTCAACAAATATCTATCTTTTATTCTTCTGAAATTTTATAATAATTGGTTTAAAAAGATAATTTATTTTGGCAACTCAAATATCAAAAAAAAATTAATTGGAAAAAATTGAATGGGCTAGTAAAAGTAATTGCCACCGACCTAATTTTCAAACAATGCTTCAAGGGGCGTGCGGAGGATTTCACTTATATATATATGATATGAATTCTTTATAGGGTTTTCTTCCGGAAAAAAGAAATACGTGTGTGGTTTGATCCAATCCGATGGACGACACAAAATGTTGGGAATATGATTGGGATCCTGATCCAATCCTGATTTCTCACCAAAAAAAACAACGGAGAAACGAGTATCCTCATTCTATGGAAGTGCACCAATACATATCTAATACAGCTCCATTGTTGATAATTTATAATTGTATTTGTATTTTCTCGGTAGGTTAGGACGTGAAGGAAGATGTGAAACTAGCATAATAGTTGCACTCCAGCGTATGTTGTAACCCCTTGCAATTGTTAGTAATTGTGTTTGCTACTGAAATATCAAATAAAATAATCAAGCCACAATTAGGTGGTCAATATGGAGTCCGGTACAATGTCTACATTCTCTTTCTGTATTTCCGTTATCACAGCAAGAGGGGATATTTTCCTTTCAATCTTTGTTAGATTCTTTGCGGTTTACTTATTGTTGCCACGATTAGTATATTATCACCATGATACAATTATGTTCAACAAAATTCTATCTTTTTTCTTCTAAAATTTTATAATAATTGTTTCAAAAAGATAATTTATTTTGGCCACTCAAATATCAAAAAAAATTAATTGCAAAAAAATTGAAAGGGCCAGTAAAAGTAATTGCCAGATACTTGATTTTCAAACAAAGCTTTAAGGGACGTGCGGAGGATTTCACCTATATATATATGAATTCTTTTAAAGGGTTTTCTTCTAGAAAAAAGGAATACGTATGTGGCTTGATCTAATCCGATGGACGACATAGAAGGTTGGGATTATGATTGGAATCCTGCTTTCACATTCGATCAAACTCCCACCAATTATGTCCCTGACGACAACCATCAACTGCATCAATGGAGAAACGAGTATCATCAGTCTATGGAAGTGCACCATTAAGTATCTAATACAACTCCATTGTTGTTTATTTATATTTGCATATGTATTTTCTCGGTAGGTTAGGAAGATATGAAACAAGCATAATAATTGCACTCCAGCTTATGTTGTAACCCCCTACATTAGTTAGTTATTATGTGTGCTACTGAAATATCAAATAAAATAATCAAGTCACAATTAGGTGGTCAATGTGGAGTCCGGTATAATGTCTACATTCATTTTCTGTATTTCCATTATCACATCACGAGGGGATATATTCCATTCAATCTTTGTTAGATGTTTTACGATTTACTGTTTGTAGCCATGATAATATATCATCCCCAGGAAACAGTTATGTTCAACAAAATTCTATCTTTTATTCTTCTAAAGTTTTATAATAATTGTTTTAAAAAGATAATTTATTTTGGTCACTCATGTACCAAAAAAGAATTAATTGAAAAAAAATTGAAAGGGCTAGTAAAAGTAATTGTCACCGACCTGATTTTCAAACAAAGCTTCAAGGGACTTGCGGAGTATTTTACCTATATATATAATATGAATTCTTTACAGGGTTTTCTTCCAGAAGAAAGGAATACGTATGTGGCTTGACGTGAAGGAAGATGTGAAATTAGCATTTTGAATATTTTGATAAAGTGTTGAATATAATTTTTCAAATAATATATATGTACATATACGATCATAATTACAATTACATGCAAAAACGTTATATAACAAACCTATTTAAGTGATAGTGATAGTGTTCAAAAGTATAAAATAGTATATAATATAGAAGAACTATAAACGTTATTTGTAATTGTTTATGAACAAGTTCATCAATTATGATTAAAAAAAATCGAGCACAATCAACAAAAAATACAAAAACAACAACTAATAATCAAGTTTTCATGAAACTATGACTATATCGGAAAGATTAAATACCTAAAACAAAATAGAAGTTTGTTTTTGTATATTTTTGTTTTGTTTAAAATCAAATTTTTTGAACAAAAATAAAAAATAAATTTGGAGTAATTTTTTTAAAATATCACGTAAGCAAACATCTTTTATAATAAAAAAATTCGGGTGTATTTTTAATGAGATTTGTTAAATACCTAAAAGTAGAAGTTTGTTATGTTTTGATTTTTTTTTTTATAAAATTGAATTTTCGGAAAGAAAAAAAATCGGTGTATTTTTTTATAAACATCACGTAAACTATATGTTTTTGAAGACAAATTATGCTTGGTCTCACAAATGTAAGATTAAAGACCTTGATGCATATCCATCTTGAAAAGTGTTTACACATTGTCCTCCTAATATCCTCCAAAAACTAACAATGCTTGAGACTATACAAACTCAAAAAAGTGAAATACATAACATATGAAAATGCATTTATACCGGAAAATCAATCAAATACATAACACTAACAATAACAATATATATTCAGTAATTCATTAAGTAAAAATATGTCCATGACGACAGCCATCAACCGCATTAATGGAGAAACGAGTATGATGTTGTAAAAAAAATGAACATGACTCATTCATTGATTTGCCTAAATATTAAACTATTACAATGTAATATGATCAATTCATTTAAATGAAATCAATTTTAATATAAAATTACTATTGAGATCAAATTATATATATCTTACAATGAGAACAACTTATATTAAAATATTATTATGAACATTTGCTCATTTAAATAAGACCAACTTCTTATAAAAGATTACTATTGAGACATATATATATATATCATATCATGAGATCAAAAATAATAAAAGATTATGGACATTTGTTCATTTAAATGAGATTAACTTTTAATAAAAGATTATTATTACCAAGACCAACTTATAAATATTTATAAAAATTTATATTTTAAAATGAGACCAACTTATAAAAATTACTATCTTTAAGAATATTGTTCATTTAAATGAGCCCAATTTTTAATAAAATATTATTATGGAGACCAACTTATAATCATAGTTATAAAATTATATATCTTACAATGAGATCATTTTATAATAAAATTATTATGAATACTTATTCTGAAAGTTATGAATATATTAGTATGTACAAAATTGTATATAATATAGATGTATATATGTTTAATTAAAATAAATGAGATCAATGCGACTATGTGAATATATATTGTGTAAATATATAGTGTAATAACCGTAAATTTTTATATTATGAGAATCGATTGAAATTACCGAACTTAATCGGTTTAAGCCTCGTAAAGGGCTTCTTATGTTGTTAGACTAGTAATCGGGCCTGTTCTGTTGTTTTTCTCCAGCCAAGTAGTGGGCCGGCCCAGCTTATCTGGGCTCTATCTCCTCTTCTTGGGCCGAGACAAGGTCGGCGACCCTTACTCTTCTCTCCTCTTTCTAGGACGAGGCAGGTTGGATTCTTTCTTCTTCCGGACCTGTCAACTGCTCTTGCCCTTCCCCGAACTTACTCCTCTCAGCTTCTTTCTTCCCGGTCCTTGTGCCTCTCAAGACCCACGTCTTCCCTTCCTTGCGTGTGACGAGCGTGACGAGCCCATCTCTTTCTTGGCCGTCAGAGCACCTGACCCACCTTCTTCTCTCAGATCTCCTATATAACTCCTCTATCCGATCTTTCCCTCTATCACGTTCGATCTTCAGCCGCAGAAGATCACGGCCAGATTCTTTCAGGTCCTCTCCCTCACCATCAAGTCGGTCACCTTCTTCTTCTATCCTTCGTCTCCTGAAGCAGCAACGGAGTTTGTCTTCGTCCTCTGAAGCAACCAGCAGCAGTCTCGTCTTCGTCTTCATCGGTCGGGCTGGCCACAGCAGCAAGTAACGTGGAGCAAATGCAGACCATGGATATCGATCAAGTTCAACAGCCTTCCCGTGATTGTTAAAGGGAACCAGTAGCCATCTTCTTCAGATCATCACAGAGGGGTCGAGTCGGCTTGCTTACTTGCCTACAGTACGTAGCGAGTGAAGGTATGATCTCCTTTCTCACGTTAGTGCTGTTGACGTCAAATAAAATCATAGGATGTTTTGTTTGACATGGTTAACTGCTAAGTGTTTAGTTTGAAGATTCGAATTTAAATCTCTGGCATGTATGAAATAGTTGATATTAGGAGAATATCCTAATATCAATTAAAAAAAAATGTTTTGTTGAATTTTTATTCATAATTTCTTTTGACCAATCAAATATCAAAATATAATTAATTAATAAAAATAAAAGGACCAGTAAAATCAACCTGATTTTCAAACAAAGCTTCAACGATTTTACCTATATATAATATGTAATATAAATTCTTTACCGGTTTTTTTCTAGAAGAAAGGAATATGTACGTAGCTTGATCCAATCCGATGGACGACACAGAAGGTTGGGATCATGATTGGGGTGTTGATTTCACATTGGATCAACTTTTGACATATTATGTCCCTGACGAGAGCCATCAACTGCATCAGTGGAAAAACGAGTATCCTCAGTCTATGGAAATGAACCTGTAAGTATGAAAAATTAAAACAAGTATTAAGACAACAAAATTAACAAACTTTTTCGCAATTGACCCACAATTGCAAGGTTACAGAGCGCAACCTTGTGTCAAACCTTCAACCGGAGCAATCGCAGCCGGTCACCGGAAACGGCATCAATCTGTCACAACTACCACCGCTCGTGACCCATAACGATGCTTATTACAATGGTTCATTCGATCCTTTTGGGATGCCTCCTCTTCACGATGATATACCTCCCCAATTTCCTGAGCCTGAAATTTCTCCGATCAAACAGTCCAAAAGGAAGCATTGGTCTGAGGAAGAGCATAAGTAAGCAATCACCTTACCTTAATTGTATTCATTCATTAATATTAATGCTTGAGATTATGTATAACCTTGTTTTACTATCATTTGCAGACTCTTTTTAATGGGACTCAAGTTGTACAAGAAAGGAAAATGGAAGAGCATATCCACAAACTACGTCAAAACACGATCCGCAACCCAAATTGCGAGCCATGCTCAAAAGTACTTCCAACGTCAAGAGGCTAAGCTCGATAGCGCCGCCGAGAACACCAAGAAGAAGAGGAAGAGCATCCACGACATCACAATCGATCACGCCTGCAATCCCGCTACCGATTAATTCTTAATTTGCTTATAGTTGTGAATTCACTTATACTATTCTTTTGTTTTCTCTTTGCAATTGATTAACTTTTACAAAGCTTTGCCTTTGATATGCAGTTTTGATGCCAAATCTTATGTGTGTTTTTTTTATGATCTTTAGTCTGCTTATAAATTACAATATAACTGCTATGACATGAATACATAACCACGACTCACGAGTTCGACTGCCTTCGACTCAGTACTCTGAGTAGATCCTTATATATGGTTAGTTAATTTCCGTTATTTAAATATTTTATTAATGTTAATTACTAGATTAACTGAGATTGGCCTTATTATTCTTAACTGGCCCATTTATGGAAAGCCCAACACCATCCATCTTCTCCTCTAAACAGGCCGATTATCTGTCTAGCCACCACAAATTACTTGCTACCAAATCCACTAACAAATATCTTCTAACAAAATAAAAACCCATCAAATATCCAACATAAACGTCCTATTTATTTTTGTTTTTTTTATAAATATGGATTCAATATAATGGGAGTGTTTGGCAAGGACAATTGATGACACTTAGGGATGAAAATTATAAATAAACTAGTTTAGAATTCGTGTCGTGCACGGTATTTGTTGAAAAAATATAATATGAATAAATATTGTGTTTTGATTATTTTGATAATGCATTGAATATTATTTTTCAAATAATATATATGTAGATATACGATCATAATTACAATTACATGCAAAAACGTTATATAACAAACCTATTTAAGTGATAGTAATATTGTTCAATAGTATATAATATAGGAAAACTATAAACGTTATTTGTAATTGTTTATGAACAAGTTCATTAATTATGATAAAAAAAATTTGAGCACAATCAACAAAAAACACAAAAAGAACAACTAATAATCAAGTTTTCATGAAACTATGACTATATAAGAAAGATTTGTTTAAATACCTAAAAAAATAAAAGTTTGTTTTTGTATATTTTTTGTTTTGTTTAAAATCAAATTTTTTGAACAAAGATTAAAAAGATAAATTGAGAGTAATTTTTTTAAATATCATGTAAGCAAACATTTTTTATTTTAAAAAATCCGGGTGTGCTTTTAATGAGATTTGTTTAAATACCTAAAAGTAGAAGTTTGTTATGTTTTGATTTTTTTGTAACATAAAGAGAGAGAAAATTAATCAGGATTTTTTTTTATAAACATCACGTAAACTATATGTTTTTGAAGACAAATTATGCTTGGTTTCACAAATGAAAGATTAAAAACCTTGATGCATATTCATCTTAAAAAGAGTTTACACATTGTCCTCCTAATATCCTCCAAAAACTAACAATGCTTGAGACTAGGGGTGGGCACAAATCCCGCCAATCCCGGTCCCGTCCTGGGTCCATCCCAATCCTGTCCCGATCCCGGCGGGATTTCATTCAAAAATATAAATCCCGACCCGGACCTGTCCCACCAAAAACTATGCGGGGCGGGATATGAACCTTAACTTCTCCATCCCGCTAGGCCCGTCCCGTCCCGTATATAATAAGTTTTTTAGTTTTAAATTATAAATATAAGTAGGATCACTAAGCATTAGCAAAATACTTATATAGTTATTACATAGTTACGTTCTTATTTTAAATAATAACAATGTCGGTCAAACCGTTAAAATTGATAAATGTACCAACTTCATTTAGATGTGTTTTATTATATATATTTGGAAACTTTAGTTTAGCTCTAATATGTTATCATGAAATATTTGAAAACTTTAATGTTTTTGCGTTTTAAGTACGATATATACAAATATTTTGTGGATAGAGCATAAATTTTATAAACTTTTAATAAACTAATGTGTAAACGGGATTAGGCCCATCCCGTCCCGTCCCGTCCCAGTCCCAGTCGGGATAGGACCCGGTGGAATTCAATCTAAAATATCCAAGGCCCGTCCCGATCCCGTCCCATTTAAAATAGCCGGGACGGGACTGGGATGATCTCAATCCCGTCCCATCCCGTCCCATGCCCACCCCTACTTGAGACTATACAAACTCAAAAAAGTGAAATACATAACACGTGAAACGCATTTATACCGGAAAATCAATCCAATACATAAAACTAACAATAGTAGTATATATTCAGTAATTCATTAAGTAAAAATATGTCCCCGACGACAGCCATCAACCGCATCAATGGAGAAAAGAGTATCCTCAGTCTATGGAAGTGCACCGGTAAGTGTTTAATACAACTCAATCGTTGATAATCTTATAAGTATTAAAGGAGAGCCCTTCTTTGCCACGTGTCGCGCCCACGTTTATCGAAGCCTCCAAAAAAATTATTAAAAGTAAATCTCAAATTGGTTTTTAATAAAAATGATTTATGTTAATTTTATTGTAATAAGAATATCTCCCATATTATCACGTTTTGCTTCTCAACCATTTTTTTTTCTCCAGCCTATATTGTTAAATAAAATTATTTAGGGTAAAAAAATTTATAAATCAAATCTAAAATCCGGATATATCCCAACTCAAAAATATTCAAATCAGAATTATAAATTGTACACATGAGCAGGATTGTCGTTTTAAATAAACTTTCATATCCCCCAACAAATTATAAGAAACAATTAGTTAGTCTTTTTTTAATATTAATTTTATAAATTTTATTTTGAAAACTAACTAGATCGTTGGTCTAAACTCAATGATTTATATGTTTACAACCGCAATATGTACAAGTTAATATGTTATAGACTAATAGTTATAAATATAACTTGAATTTGTTACCGTATTATATGTATGATAAAATATAGTTAAATTTATAATGAATAACTAATATTAAGTTATATAGAAGATTATTTTATCATACAAATGTTATGAATAACTATTAAGTCACGTCCCGTGCAGTGCACGGGAAATACACTAGTTTATATTTGTATGTGTATTTTCTCGATAGGTTAGGACGTGAAGGAAGATGTGAAATTAGCATGTTAGAATATAATAATGTTGTTTAACTCATTTAAGCTTGTTAGAATATAATAATGTTCTTACATTCTTATAATAAAAAATTATTATTAGAAGTAGTAAAAATACGAACATATATATTGAACAACAATTCAAATTATGATCATATTTATAAAACGTGTGTATGAGACTTGACCCGTGCTGTGATGGATCAACTGGGTTACTTGAGCTTGAAGAATCTCCGTCTGAATTTCCAGTAGTACGACTAGAGTAGGATGGCTCTGTCGGATCTTCTTCCTTGTCATGCACCTCATCTGGCTCCTGTATCTCTCAATCTACAAATTCTTCATGTGAAGTCTCCATAATGTCCACGTACTCATCTTCTTCCTCAGCATAATCTCCACGTGTCTCTTCCCGGTCCATGTCAGCTGTTTCTTCCATCCCCTGAGCGTCTGGATCCTGCAGGGACATGCTATCCTCCTGTACCGAATGCTCTTCTCCAAGTATCCAGTCATCAACACCTACAGAGATAGTTAAAACACAACACCCATCAACGTTTGGTAAAAGCTCAACATCAATAAGTCTCAGGATTCTATCTCTAAGAGATAAGAAAAACTCCCTGTGCGTGGCATTGTATGGATAATGTGTCAGTATACGCGTGGATAGATCAACCTCTACAATTACTTGTAATCCCAAATCCTCAACATCGGTAACAATGTCCAAATATGGGTACTCGACGGCCAGATAACTCCAATGATAGATAGACAATGCTTTACGCACTCCAAGGATCGATTCAATTAGACTTTCCACCATGCCAACACTTTGCCAAGAAGATAAGATTTCTTGGTACACATAGCTGTACGTAGGGCATGTATAAGGGTCAGGAATTGAATTCCTGGGAGGATTTGTGTTAGAGACAAGCAATGTCTCTTCCTCGACATTCTCTTCTTCGTTCTTTTTCTTACTAGTAGCTTATGCGGGAGTCATGGGTTTTAAAATGAAGTCTTTACCCTGAAAAGTGAAACAATAATGATTAGTTTTTCCTGCGCGGGTTACATCTCTGTCATACTCCCATGGTTTGCCAAGCAATATGTGACATGAGTCTATAGGTGCAATGTCGCACAAGACCGTGTCCTCATAAGCTCCAATCTTTAGCATGACACGAGCTTGTTTGTTGATCATAAGTCCGTCACAATCACTCATCCACCCGAGTTTATAGGGTCGTGGATGATGTATGGTATCCAAGTGCAATTGGCTAACAACCTCCGTGCTCACTAGATTGCTGCAACTCCCACTGTTAATGATCATGTAAAAATCCTTTCCTTGAACCAAAAAGCGTGTATGGAACAAGTTAACTCTTTGTTTGTTATCATCCGTTGCTTTCTCTGTCTTAAAATCAGCTAGATGCTCAACAAAATTGGTAAGTGAATCAGTCGCATCAACAGGCCTAGTGCATGTGAATTAATATCAGTAATATTCCCTCCAATTTCAGCATTAATAGTAGGAAGCATTTCATCACTTAAACACATAGGTGAAGGTGCAATTATTTCAGCAATGGTATCATTTCTTAAGCACTTAGACATCTCCTTTTTATGACTAGAAAAATGTAACACCCCGAATCCGTAGGACTCGGAGTGCTACTGGGCTAGGATCTCACAATGGATCCTGACCCTAGCCTGACAACAAATTCACTGAATCTTACAACAAGGCACCAATAAATTAAAACAAAACATAAAACTGATATATATATATACATATCAAAAAGGTGATACAAGGTACTGCTGAATACAAAGTCAAAACATGAATCCGTACAACGTAAATAACCCATATCCCACGAATACACCCAGTGTACGGAACCCTCAGCAGATCACCCCTCTTGATCACTCTGCAGCTCTCCTAACCTGCAAAGGATCTACAACACGGTATAAAACCGTTAGCTCACTATACACATATATAAGAAGATGCTAGAGCACAAACACACAACAATAATATTAACACATCATCATGATATCACACATTTACCCGGTTTATTATCTTTAATAAGTTAAATCACTCAATCGTATAAATAGATGTATATGAAGATATGTGACACGAGGAATATAATTCCCGCCTCTGAGTGCTCTAGCCAACTGGAGTAGTATCAGCACACCTCCCGTGTACCCTATGGGAGTGGTGAGGGTTCTTCCCGTATACCAGATTTGGCCTGACTATAGAGAACCTCCCAAACTCCACTACGGGATGAAAGGGAAAGGTTATCACGGCCACTACAATAGACGGTCAATATAACATAGGTCGGTGACCATAATAAGACATGTTATAAAGCATATAACACACACACCACTCAAGCATACATCCAATATAAGGATAGTAGCTAAGTAAGTCCTATGGACTTACCTCGATCTCAGAAGTAACTCGCTACGAACAACTCTCAGAAACGTCCACTCCAAACTGGAGGACAACTCAGCCTATACAAGGCACACATAGATATATCAATCTACTATCACACAAATGGGTCACACCTAGACCCAAGGGATCCATAAGGATCATATCCAACTCGTAACCTCAAGGCCGTAACCGGCATAACTATATCATACTCATCATAAACCGATACCTAGCATGGTACTAGTTCCCTCATACTAGGAAAGGAAAGGAGCTACCCAACTATGGGTAGTCCCGGGACAAGACGCACCTGCGTGATCAAGGGACGCAGGGGCGGAATGGATAACCCGTAGGCGCGGCAGGGAGCATCCGCAGGGGCGGTGACAAGGTCCGCAGGCGACGCAGGCAAGGCGCTGACGCTGGCGCGGGCGCTGCGGCACGGCTTCCGCAGGGGCGGCCTCTGTGCAAAATGTAAACCCGCGGCCTCTCTTCGGCTCTTCACGTGATCAAATCACGTCTTCACTCCATCACAAACACACACATGCCACAATATACACATTCCATCAACATCCTATGTCCAAACATCTAATCCTAAGCTAAAGAAATGGAATCCAAGAAGAAAGAAGAGAAGAGGAAGAAGGAAGCTTACCACAATTGTGGTCCTAGGCTGCAGGGAAGATCAACACACACCAAAGCTAGCTTTCAAGCTCAGCAACACACATCACTAGCATATCAACAACCACCAAGCACAACTTCAAAGCAAAACTCCAAGAGAAACTCAAGCAAGATCAAGGAAAGGGATGAAGAAGCAAGAAGGACGTAGGAACTGAGGAAGAGAAGTGAAGATGAAACCCTTGATCAGCCAAGGGAAAGGAAGAAGTAAGGTAAAGGTAAAGCACGGGTCAAAGGGTCAACAAAAACGGCTGCAGGCGCAGGAAACCGCAAGGGCGGTTCACTGGGCCGCGGGAGCGGGAACCCACAGGGGCGGCCATCATGCCCGCGGGTGCGGCAAGGCCAAGCTTGGCCAAAGGAAATCTCGACTAAGGACGGAACTCAGTCCGAAAGACTAAGGCTCTTACAAAAAATCAGCAGGTATCTCTAGTTTATGCTCATCAGTATAAATCATAAGAAACATGATCTAAATTACTCGAGATGGGATAAGGGTCAGGAACGATCTTACTTGAATGAAGGCATATTTCGGAAGCCCTTTTCCACCTTCATTCTCGTCTTCTTCTTCGGAGTCGGAATCTGACTCGTAATATCCTTGATCATTAATGATCACTGTCCTTTTATTGGGGCACTCTCGCATCATGTGACCTCTTCCTTGACACTTGGAACATTGGATATCTCTAGCTCTTGCGGTTGGACCGGATCTAGTTCCCTGCGGTGTCGAAGTAGCAGCTCTGCCCGGGGTAAGTGCAGCTATGGGCAGGGTCCGGACGTCTCGGTTTGGGTGAAACACGTCTCGGCTGGGGCTACCGAAATCTCGGCCGTAGTCTAGGTCGGTACTCCTCCACGAGGTGTCGGGAACATGTTCGTTCCGATCGGTCATCCTCTCATTTTGTGCTTCCAATTTATCTAGTTTGTCCATGATACGGGCTAGCATAGCCTCGGGGTCCACCATTCATGGAGCGTCTGGTACCCGGTTCCTGGTTTCTCTTCCTGCATACATGACTCAAAGCAAGCAAACACGTTAAGGTTAGTTAGAGATAAACCCTTAGACTACCCTCTTTAAGTGTCTCGCTCAGAACCTATCTCGTAAGCTTCGCAACTTCTTCTTAGCCGGTTTGCGAGGATCACTGTGAATCTACAAGAAAATGTCTCAAACAATCTACACGTTAGTGCGTTCAGGCAGAAAACAAGGAGAACGAGCCAGATCTCAAAGGGAAAGACTTTTTATGTGGTGTTAGCTAGAAAAGCAAAACTAATATCGCTTGCCAATTTTCTCAACCAACAAATCAATAATCTTAATTAAAAAGATAATTTGCGGCCTTTTGGAAATTAAAATACAAAAGGAAAAAAAATAAAAGGGGAAAAATGAAATAAGGGGAAAAAGGAAACAAGAAAAAAAGAAAGAAAGGCAAAAGGAAAAAGGAAAAAAAGGAAAAGATAAAAGAAAAAAGGAAAAAAGGAAGGGGTGCAATTTAGGGTTGCCTGCAGCGATATAGGGAGTTCCTAAGGAAGCAAATATATATCAATCAAGCTCAAAGAAGGCGCCTGCCAAAACAAAACTCGCACGAGATGCACAACCGCGGAAACTGAAAGACTTAGCTCGCAAGTAACGTTTTTTTTTGTACGGCCTTTGGCCTTCTTCTCTCTTTTTTTTTTTTTTTTTTGACTACGGACTTGCGAGACTAACCAAGGGCGGCGGCGGCGGAGCTGCGGTGGGCGGCTGAGCGGCAACTTCATTTTTTATTTTTTTTTTGTGGATCTCGGTTGATGGGTCCGAGATAGGTTGGGTTGGGCCGGTTTGACAAGACCCGATGGCTAGGGTTAGGGTTAGGGTTTAGCGACGCCGGAGGCGACTACTAGGATTTCGGGTAGGGTTTCGAGGGGGATGACGACTGCGGCCCGGAGAGTGAATCTCGGCCGGGATGGGTGTGCGGGTTTCGGCCGAAACCGAAGGCTGGGGCGGCCAAGATCGGCAGCTGGGGTAGGGTGATGGCCGGCTGAGCGGCGGCTGGGTAGGGCGGCGGCCGGCGAAGCGGCGGGAAGGGGCGGCGGGTGTTTTATGGTGGTGGGTGGACGAGATTCCGATCAAGGACGAGAAAAGATCAGATCTTAGGCAAGAAAAATGTATTAAAATTAACAATTGGCCACAAAAATCCTTCTTTTCAAGAAATTGAATGCGGAATTGAAAATCGCAGAAAAATAACGAGAATAGTAGAAACTAACCGTTACGGATTCTGCTCTTGTAACTCTTTTTGTGTAGAACTTCCTTGACGGATCTTGAAAGCTCGGGAAAAAAAACTGTGTTTTGTAAAAGACGTGAATATGGTGTTGATGAACCTGAAGCTCTGGTACCAATTTGATACGGGGTTAGCTGTCAGTTGGCCCGATCTTTCAACACCAAGACTTGAAATGAAGAAAATGGATAAAAAGATGAAAAAATGAAATAAAATGGAGGAATGATCCAATGATTGTGAAGGATCGATAGATGGATAGATCTGGCCGAACCCTTAAGGCCACCAAGAGCACGATAGGGAAACAAAGGCCCTAACACACAACTTGGAATGACTTGAAGAAGCCCTTCCGCTATAATCTCACACAGAGGGGGAAGCGATTGTCCCCAAAGCACGAGAAGTCACCCGGAGATGATTGAGCGCACCAACTTGCCAATCCAAGTGATACAACTCAAAACAACGCCAAAGTTGCTGGGCGAACATATTCCACTATTCACACAGTAAGGTGTCTCGATTCCACGAGAAGAATATGGGATAGAAGAGAAACAATACTCGAAAGTACTTGTGTTTAATTCATTCAAAGCTAAAGAGGTTAGACGTCTACCCTAAGCCTTATTTAGGCATGCTGAACGTCCTCCCTAGGGTTTCTACGGGCTACGGCTTAATCCAAGATCGAGTCCAATCTAGCTAAAGAGATAAGATCAAATCTCCAAGAGATAAGATCAAACTAAAAGGAATTAAAATAAAATAACTAATTAAAAGCAAACCTATCTTTTATGTAAAAAGATCCAATAATGGGCTTTAAAATATAACAAGTTGGGCGTAATTTAGCTACTTAAATTAGCCCGAACTCTTCTTCCTTCAAATGCAGCCCGACGCATCTCTTCTTCATATGGATCAAGTGGATCACGGCCCATCCTTTCTCCCAAGTCTCGGCTGCCTCTCTCCATATCTCGGTCATGATCTCGGCCGCCTCTCTTCATATCTCGGCTGCATCTCTCCACGTCTCGGCCGGGATCTCGGCTACTCTCCACCTCTCGGTCTCGTTCTTCTTCATGGGTAACTCGTCTCCTCTTGCTCATGTGTTCATAGGTGCGAGGAGATGAAGTCGAGCTGTGAGATGCTCCTGCATCAGTTTTTGCTTTACATTAAATCGGCTTTTTTCCGTGTCCTAATGTTGGTTTATGATTACTTGACCAATTTATTAAAAAAACAAAACAAAAAACTCACAATAATACCAATTATAGATATTGAACCCAGAATAATACGGACTTAAAAAATTACCAACAATATTATAAACCATCAACGTACTAAAATAATACAATTTATTTATTCATACAAAATTCCTATGCCGATAATGATGTGAGGCCGAAATTTTAACATATCATCATTTTAGAGGGTTAATATGTGACGTGGGCATAAAGAATATCTTTATTTCGGTCGACCTTATAAATCATTAATGTGTTAATACATTTTAATTTTAATTATAATGTCTTTTACAATTTTTCAAATTCATATCACACTCGAATACTCAAATGACGACATGTCAAAATATGAATGTTATATTGTCATTACTGTTGAATTTTTCGATAAACAAATCTTACTGTATTTAATAAATATGTCGATAGTTATATATAAAACTCTCATTTTCAAAGTCCGTTTTATTTTGGGTTGTATATTAATAATTGACTTTAAAAAAAATAAAGATAAGTATTACCTTGTAATATAAATATATTAATATATTTAGAAACGTTATTGTAAGAAATCACATTCTAAAAGTAACTATGATACAAGAATCACTCATATTTATAAACTTTGATCATGAAATTTATATTCTAGTTTCAAGTCATATTTATATGATACGAAAAGGACTTCAAATGGTCAAAATCGTGGCATTTATGTGTCAATGTGTATTACAAAAATGGTTCTTGAGAGGTCAAAAGTGGACCATGGCCCATCTAAGTAACCACTTACAACTATGTATAATTAATCATTATTGTTTTGGTATATTAGCTGTCCATTAATCATATCTATTTTGGCATATTAATTAATATGTGTGGCATTTTAAGTTTTTAATATGCATAAAATAAGTGCAGCATTTAACATTTATACTTATTGAGTCCTTATTCAAAAAAAATAATCCTAAAATGATAATTGATTCTTGATTTTAAATATACTCATATATAATATAAATTATTGAACAAGGAGTAGTTTTCATCGATACTAGTTGTTATTAACGTTTTATTAAAGTTTATATAAACTTAGGGTCTGTTTAGTATCCATATCAAAATATCAATATATGAGTATTAACTATTAACATATGAGTATGAGGTATCAAGTTATGGATATGAGATTGATATCTGATATTTTTATTTCGTAAAAAAAAAATTAAAAAAAAAAAACAATTTTAGATATATGAATTATATATCTAAAATTGTTCATCTTCCATTTACCTTAAGATATAAGTGGTATCACTTAAGATGTCATCATTACTAATTTTTATTTAATATGTCATTATGACTTTTTAATTAAAAAATATTTCAATTAGGTGAGATTGTAAACTTAAACGAAATTTAATTATAACAGTTTTTAAGGTTATCAACTTAAAGTGACTATGTCTCCCAATTTTCTCTTTTATTACGAGTTGTTTTTAATTACCATACTATAAACTTTAATTTGAAAATATTTTTTCAACGTGGATACTTGATTTTCTTATATTAAGAAAATTATCTACTTTTTTAAGAAATTTTTTACAATCCACTAAATCCAAAAAAACAAAGCCCATTGTTTTCCTTGACATATATTTATATATATAGAGAAAAAAGGATTATTCCTTCATATGCGTTTTTAAATTTTCTAGGATCATCCTTTACATAAATACGACACTATAAGTAGTAATAATGGATAAATAATAAACACGAAATACCACAAAATCTTGCTTATTCGGAATTTCGGACCATTTGGCATAAAATTATTTTTTACCAAGAAAATTATATATAGTTTCTAAATTCAACATCCAAAAGAAACCCTCCATGTAAAAATATCTTCTGAAACTGCCACCTATAAATATTAATAAGCGATATTAATACAAACACATTGAATATGAAGGTTTCAATGATAATATATTAATATTAAATGTTTGTATTTAGGACACATATTAAAACTTGCAATTTAAAAAATTATATCAGATTTAGTTGTTTTTTATATATTAACTTTATTTGTAATGGATAAATCAATATATCTTTAATTTATGAGGAAAAAAAAGGAAAAGAAAAAAAGGCAGTTTTTTCTTTCTCTCCACCGCTTTAAATACCAAAGTCTCTTCCATACTTCTTAGTTCGTCAGCACTAAACAGACATAACAGAGGGAGAGAGAGAGAGATTCAGGACTTCAGGAGGAAAAAATGGAGGAAGAGAGGGCAATAATTGATTCCATCATCCGAGAAGACGCTGAATTGAACGGCGAATTGCTGGACGACGGCGAAACTGGCTGGACTACGGTCAAATCGAAGCCTTCAAGAAGAAATCACAACAACAGTCCCAAAAATTCATCGGTGATCACACCGGAGTTCATCCGCGCTAATGGCGTCTCTTTCGTTACCGTCGAAGGATCTTCCGACACAATCCTCTCGCCGGCGGAGCGTCGCCGTCGTGTATTGGAGGAGCAGAGGTCGGCGTTCGAGATCGCCGCTTTAAGTGCCGGAAACTCTTCTCGATCGTCGGAGGTGGGATATTACGAAGGAAAGGGGAAGCAAGTGATTGATGATAGCAATGGAACGGAGGTGATCGAAGTAGCTGAGAATGCTAGTGATTTGAAGAAGACGAAAAAGAAGAAGAAGAACAGGTTGGCAAAGATTTCGGTGGAAGAGGCTGTGTCTCAGATTGATGCCGAACATCTAGCTGCATATCTCAATGATACATCGGTTAGTTTTTTAATTGATTAATAAATAAATAAATTAATTAATTGATTGATTTCCACTGTAGTTTATCCGTTATTTGTCGGAATTGTGAAGAAAAATAGGGATCTGTTGACTAATTGACTTCGTAATAATCTTTGATAGTCTGTGCAATTATGTAATCCACACATCTCTGCCGTTGCAGAGCCGTTACGAATCTCAGGAGGATATGCAGCTTTCGAGATTTGCTGACTACTTCAGACGAGCTTTTGCTCCTGTGAGTTCGGATGAATTTCCCTGGATGAAATTGTTGCAGGAGTCTTCCGTGTCGAAGATGATCGATGTGTGTCCCTTTCCCTCTCACACTTGTAACTTCTGATCGAATATAATCTTCTAATCACGTTCTTAGTTTATTTTCCTTCCCAAAATTTGAAAATCTTGTCATCCTTAGTGCAGCATAATTAAGTTGCATGAAAAGGACATCTTTTGAGAGTTCTGATTGTATATACAATGTGCAGATACCTCTTGCTCATCTGCCTGTGACTATTTACAACACATCTGTTGATTGGATCAACGGACGATCACCGACCCCTGTTGGAGCCTTCGTTTTGGGACTCTGGGATGAAATTCTTGCTGAGGAAGATAACAACCAGACCACGGCAAAAGGTGGCAAACAGGTGGTCCAGGATAAAGCATCAAAATCCCAGGTTGAATATATGCTACCTTTCTTGCATTAAAAACTGTACTAATTGCTTGACATTGTCTAAATTTGATAGTATTAGTAAGGTGTTAATATGACTAAATCATCTAGGTTAGCTGTAAATATTCTATTTGTGTAATTGCTTCCTTGCTACTCACAATGTCATATTGAGTGAGATGTTTTAAGAGGTGGTTAAGTGGGAAAATTTATTTATAGATGCAGATGAACTGAATATTGAATATGTTCTTTGTGTTCATATATTCTGTGAACCAAGACATTGTAATTCTCATTAAACCGTTATCCTTTGTCGTACATTGTCGTCCGACACAGTTACTACTGCACAGTGTCCCAGAATTAGACATTCTTTCTATGTCGGTTGGCTTTGCTGCCTATTTCTGTTTTGATTCAGCGTGGTATTCACATATCCTGCCAATCTGTCATCAGAATGCTACTCGTCTTTAAATGTACTTACCTTGCTTAATTATACCCGTAACTTTTGTCGCACTTGAGACTATTAATACCCTGTAATGTTTACTAAATCGTTAACACACTTCTCTAGTTATTACTGCATATGTCTTTGCAAAACAAAAGTACTATAATTTTAGCATCAATTTAGAAAGATAAATACTCATCGATGAGATTTTCCACATTCCGGCTCTTTTCCTGCCTGCCTCATAAGATGTAGAGATGAATTCTTTCCCTTGATTGAATCAACACTCCACTCATGTTGTTTCCTTAATCGTTTTGCCTTCTGTACATGTAGGTTGCGGCATTTATGATTCTGGCCCTAACACTGCGAAGAAAGCCTGATACACTTATCAATCTTATACCAGTAATAAAGAACAGTCCAAAATATTTGGGAAAAGATATGCTTCTATTGACTGTATGGGTGATTACTCAGGTATACTTCTCTTTACATTTAGGAATATTTAGACATTGCTTATGTTCTAAGATGTTCGGTTACAAGGAATGATCAATTTGAACTTTACAGGCGCTCCAGGGAGATTTGGCAGTGGGTTTACATATGTGGGTTCAGGTTCTCTTGCCTATGTTGGGCGAAAAAACAAGTCCGCATTCAAGAGATTTGATCTTGCAGGTGTTAGAGAGGTAAAGAATAACTTAATTTTTCAATACAAAAAATTACTTTCCTGGTCTGTCCCCTTTGCTAATCTCTTTACACTACAGAATCCTGTCCTTGCCAAAAGCTCAGCAGATACTAATGAGCGGAGCTGTCAGAAAGGGTGAACGCCTGGTGCCGCCATCAGAGCTTGATACACTGATGAGGCTAACCTTCCCTCCACCAGAGGCCCGAGTTAAGGTAAAATCTACATCTCTTATGAAAAACTTGTTCACTAACAGATAAAATGAAGATCATATCTTGTAACTTGTTAATTTGTAATACATTCCAGGCAACTGCAAGGTTTGAAGCCGTGTATCCAACCTTGAAATGTATAGCTCTTGCAAAATCTCGAGGTAAAAAAGGAACAAAGCAAGTTTCGGAGCAGATTTTCAACTTTGCTATCAAAGCTGCAGCTGTACCTAATCTTTCTGGAGAAGCTACTGATCTTGCAATATGGTGTTTTACGGTCAACTCTGCTTGCTATGAGCAATGGGTTAGTTGAATTTAATTATCTTCTTTTGAGTAATTGAGTTGTTTTTTTCTTGTTCTAAATTGTGTTTTCTATGAATATAGGAAAAGTTATATCTGGATAATACTCAAGCAAGTATTGCCATACTGAACAAGGTTGCTGCTAAACAGAAGGAACCGTCTGCCAATCTATCTACTGACTCCTTGAGGAAAACACTACAGAATATCAGGAAAAAGGTACAAAAATCCATACAAAAAAACATTGGACTTGATGCTAATTAAAACATATTCTGACCCTCGTTTCCTATGATAATATACAGAACAAAACCGCTCTAGCTACGAACAGTCCTCAGCAATCCTCCTTGAACGAAGCAGACAAACAATGCAAGGCAGCACTTGAGAAACTATCATCAGGTCATCATCAATGGCTGAGAATTATGTTGACTATTTCGGTTATCCTCGGCATGGTAAGCATATTCTTGGTCATCTTGTCTCGTCCTCGTCCAGAAGCATAAAATGTCTGCAGCTGATGAAGCTTCGAATCACCCAACTCTGGAAATATAACATCAAAACTAAGTTGTAGATAACTGGATAATAGGCAACATTCGATTTTAGGACTCCATTGTCGATGACGGTCTTCACATAGAGAGGTGATATTTATGAGAATTATATTGTATTGAATTATGCAGAGAATCTGCACTTGAACCTTGCTCATGATCATGCAAACCTTCTTCATTTTTCTAATTATTATCATTTTCTCCCTGCAAAATAAAATATTTAAGATTCACAGTGAACGGATAAGGTGTTTTAGCACATGATGTGTTCATAATATTGGGCCAACGGGTATTCAACTTGAGAGTTATTGTATGCTTACAGCCCTTTGATGTTGGTGGAGGTCGACAACTCATGTGTTTAGGTGCTGATTTTGTATTTCTTGGGTATGTGAGGGTTTTTGATACACGTGGAGATCGGACATGTATTTTTTTTATATGTTTTGTAATTGTTTTGGGTTACTAGTTGTGACAGCATATTTACGAGTATTGGTCGTGTTCCGCGCGTGCTTTTAACGCGGCCATACGACGGCCGGACAATCGGAGCAAATTAGTGTTAATATGTAAGTACTCAACCGTGCGGTTAAGGACTTGGGGGGCATTCAAGTGTTTTATCGAACCCGCATTAACCGCGTGTTCGAGAGATTGTTTGGTTGAGCTATAAATTATGAAAATTTGATATAAAAATCTAATAATTATTTACAACATGGGTATATTTGTAGGTAGATTTTCATTGTTAATTTACTAACAATTCAAAAAGGATAAAAGAATTGAAGATAGTTTTAGGGTGTAAAATTATAAATACCATCGATAGTCTATTTAATAATCTATTCAAAATGAAATCGTTAAAGATCGATACTTTTATCAACGGGATATTAAACAAACACAAGTAAGCAATCCGAACCCAAATTCAAAATGAAATTGTTAAAGATCGATACTTTTATCAACGGGATATTAAACAAACACAAGTAAGCAATCCGAACCCAAATTCAAAATGAAATCGTTAAAGATCGATACTTTTATCAACGGAATATTAAACAAACACAAGTAAGCAATCCGAACCCAAATTCAAAATGAAATCGTTAAAGATCGATTTATATAGAAATCTTCAATTTTGATAGCCAAAAGCGTAAATTATTTAAAAAAGATGACCATTGAATTTATATTTTGTAGATTGTAGAGGTCATTTCTATGCCGCATTCTAAAAGAGTACACGGATTCTATTCCACAACCCATGTGCGGAATTGTCTGGTTTCTTTTTGGGGATCCAAGTGCGAAATCACCAAAATGTCCTAGTTTCTATTTCGCATACCATACTTGTAATTAAATGGCTCTTTTCACCTCCAAACCACTTCCGCTTAGGAGCCCGTACGCAAAACCGAACAAAAATAATTTCGCACCAAAGTACGGAGTTAGATAATTTTTTAAATTATTTATATAGATCCGTCTAACAATCTTTTTCAAAACTTCACAAACAATTGCAATTGAGGAGTATTTAATGTTAAATTAGCCTATAGTTTTCTGTGGAGCTGGAAAGATGTTACCATCACTAAAAGTTAGTTTTTTCGCTAAAATTTTCACTAAAAGTTGATCAAACCAAAATGAAAGCCAAGTTTGACCCAGGCCCGTTTAAGAAATAATTGTTATTCAAGTTATTGGGTCTGTTTGGTTCATCAAAACATTGCAACAATGACCAAAGGTCCAAAGCCATACATAGAAACTAGAAAGTCTAAACCGTAGTTTATGTAAATATTGATGACTAAAGCCCTATTTGAACCCAGTCCATCATTTCATAGAGGAGAAACATAAGCCTTGGAAGCAATGAATCGTTCAATTTGTGAGATAACATCATATATTGTTAACACTAATTTATTTATTTTTTAATTTTATCACTAGACCAACTAAACTGAGTATTGGTTGTTAACCCTAATTGTTGGAATTAATTCATATTTCTAATATTAGGTTAATTGGGCTTGATTAAGAAAGGGGACTAATTAGTAGTTCTGGTATTATGGGCTGGATTTTTAGACTAATCCAAATGGGCCAAATATAGAGAAGTTGTGTATTGTTAGAATTCGAGAATTAACGTATTGGCGAAAATTGTTATTTGTCACCATAACTACGCACTTCGCGTGCTTAGTTGAGAACTTACTCAACTACGCACTTGGGGTGCGTAGTAATAGTTATTAAAAAAAAAAATTACTTCTACTACACACCCCAAGCCCAAGTGCGTATTTCAATTTTTTATGCATGGACTCCAACTACGTACCTCATATGCGTAGTTGAAAACCACTCAACTACGCACTTCGTGCGTGTGATTTTCGCCGGTACGTCTAAAAATTCCCTTCAAGAAATTGAAAGAATAGTCTAAGATTATCTTTTCATGATTAGATTAGGAATAATCTAGATTAGTCTGACAAAAATATTTGTATTGTAATTTGAAAAAATCGGGTTCTTTTTTTAGCTTAAATAACCAACACTTTGATAAAGATTCGCACTTTTGCATTTAGTTTTGTTAGAGATACATTTGGATTCAAGATTTAATACAATTGCAGGGTTTCATCCATTGAAGTTGAGTAGTTTCTTTTCTCCCTTTTATTATTTAGTTGTTGATTTTGATATGATTATTATTGGCTAGAACATTGTGGTTCCAAGGTTGATAGAGATTTGTTTATGCCTTGGATTATGATGGATTAGATTGCGCTTAGAATTGGCTTTGAATTGCTTGAAATCCTAATGGTTGACTTGGACTTAAATCTAGATTAAAACCTTCTAAACTAGCAACCTAAGTTGGAATTGAGACTTACCCGGTGATATTCCTCTTAGATACATTAGTGATTAACCATAGGTAATAAAGGTGAAACCTTTATTGGTTTGAATGTGCCTGATTCCTCTCTAAGTTGGGTAATTCCTGAGACTTACCCGGTAAAGGGTTACTTGATCCTTAGTTAGATAATCTGGTTTGTAGTGAATTTCCTTGCTCTTTACCTTGAGACTTACCCGGTAATAGGTAGTTAGGATTGGAACTAGATGATCTTGAGACTTACCCGGTAATAGACCATCAACCTAGAAACGTTCATCCCTGTTGCTTTTCTACCATATATCCCTATGAGTCGTTCTGGGTCCATATGCCATAAACAATGACCTAGAACCCTTGAAATCCATTTTCTTCCCTTTAATTTGATTATCTTTTATTTGTTTTGCTTTTATAAAATTATTTTCAATTGAATTTGACATTCGATTGCGAACGCCAAAAACCTTTTCCAAAAACATTTTATTTCTCTTTCCTTATCTTTTCCAACCTCCTTCTTTATTCGATATCTATTTTATTCTTAATCATTGTTGCAGATTAATCCTCTCAGTCCTTGTGTTCGACCCTGAAATACTTGTCCTACTTCGTACGATCCATACACTGTGGGTTCGTTGCTATTTAGGGGAATTATTACAGGTTATAAATATAAAACTATCCCTTCCTAGTTTTGCTATCTTGTGGTTTCTATCATTATTGATAGGGATTTATAGGGGTGTAAAACCAGCGAACACACTCAAATCTCTATATATTGTAATGTTATGTTGTACGTATATATGTAACATAAGACTGTGTATTCGATCCAAGTAAGAGTTAGGCTTCCGCACATTTAAAGTGAGGTTATATTTGAGAGTGTGAGTGAGCAACAAATAACCTACTTATACATACTCAATGAGTCGAAAAGTGCGATTTCCAACAAATGGTATCAGAGCCGAGGTTACGGCGGTGTTGATCGGGAAAACTTTATTGCTTAGAGAATCTCGTGATTGGCGTTATGGTGGATGAGGCGATGAAGACGTTCGAGATTTCACTATTCGATGAGAAGATCAACTTCACTTTTATGGCAGAGTATGATTCAAGACCTATCGGTGCAACAAGGACTTGACCAAGCTCTGAAGAAGGAAAAGCTTGGATCAATGAGCGAGGAGAAGTGGAGAAGCGTCAAGAGGAAGGCGGTAAGTACAATTCAGTTGGTGTTTGCTCCCGAGATTACGTACAAGGTGTTGAAGGAGACCCCACCTAAGTCGTTGTAGAATAAGTCTCTCTTTCTCTCTCTCTATATATATATAATGTTGTGTTGTATGTATATATGTAACGTAAGATTGTGTATTCAATCCAAGTAAGAGTTAAACTTTCACACATTTTAAGAGAGGTTGTATTCGAGAGTGTGAGCGAGCAACAAATTACTCGCTTATACATACTCGGTAGACCTGGGTAAACCCGAATTTCGGTCGGATACGGGCCAAACTTTTCACTAAAAAAAAGAAAAAGTTATTTGTTGTGGACACTTGAACCTTACCTTGAGGTATCTGATTTTTTATTTTTTATTTTTTTAAAAAGGAGAGAAAATATCACTCCTAAATATATATTAAAAAAAATCAAAGTATTGCACAAAAAACAAAGTAGCCCATTTGTTGTGGACACTTGAACCTCACCTTGAGGTATCTGAATCTTGCTATTTATCCTCATATTTTAAATTTAAATTTTAAAAAATTAATTAAAAAACGTGATTTCGGGCTGAACTATATGCCCAAACGGGCTTGGACCCTTGTCCGTACCTGCCCATATTGGGCATTCGGGTTGGGTTTTGCAGCCCGAACTATAGGGTTGTATTATGAGACAAACTAGTCGGCTCGCGTTATGCTAGTCAAAAGCTCAGCTCGAGCTCGTTCATATTCTAAACAAGCCGAATATGTATACATTTTAAAGCTCGTACAAAATTTAGGCTTGGCTCGTTTGTAAAACAAGTTAAGCTTGAACATGTCAATGTTCATCTCGTTCGGGTAAAGCTTGGCTCGTTCGGGTAAAATAACATTGTATGAGCATTATTTAGTCAAGTTAATCGGGCTTGGCTCGAGATCATCTCGTCAAAAGCTCGGCTCAAGGCCGATCACTTTCCAAACGATTTGAATATGAACACATTTTAAAGCTCATATAAACTTTATGCTCGGCTCGTTTATAAATGAGCCGAACTTGAGCATGTCAATGTTCGGCTCGTATTACACCTTACCGAATGGGCTTGTAAACGAGCCGAACTTGAGTATGCTAATGTTCAACTCGTGTTACACCCCTACTGAATGGGCTTGAACCCTTGCCTATACACGCACTTTTATCCGGCTGGACAGACGGGACAACTGACTTTTTTTAGGTTTAATACTCGGTGATTCGGGAAGCGTGATTCCCAACACTAATAGTAGCGGTTGATTGTGCTATCTTGATCTCGTACGTTTCCACTTCTTTGATTTGAATAATGGCTTCGAAGGCATCGATGTCCTCTGAAAACCCCCTTCAAAAGTCGACTGTAATACTACCGGCGGTTTGCGAACAGTAGGAGCGGTTTGCGCCGATCTTAACATTTGCAACCCCGTTTTCCAAGGAGAGACGAATTCAGATTGGTAAGTGAAGAGCGGTTTACACTAACAGAAAGTAGGTTGAAGGTTTGAAGGTGTTAAAGGTTATTCGGGATGTAGAAAAGTATGTCCTCCAAGTGTTTGTTAATGGCCAAATGAATAATTTCATTATTGAATTTGAAAAACAACATGGTTATGGTTCAAGAAGCAATTTGTTGTTTATATTCCAAATGCTCGATGAATTACCATTGTGGAATGTATGAGATTTGATCCGAAGGTGAGGTGAGGTTTCAAATATCGATGGAGGGCAATGCCTTCCTTCATTGTCGCTTAGATCATTTCATGGGTGTGGTGGTTGTAGGGAAGTAGATGTTTCTCTTGTTTGATAAGCCATTTGAAAAGACAACACCTCTTTGCGGTTGAATGCAAAAATGAGGTTTGCGGCATCCTTGAGTTTGACTTGGATGTTTTTGTGGCATTTGTGGAGGTGTTGAATGTTCTCAAGATGTGGTTGTGTGGCCGATGTATGAGCCTTCATGCTCTGAGTCGTGAATGTCGTCACCTTGATTTGTTTTTGATGAGGATGGTGGATACATTATATTATGGGTATTTCGAGGTCGGTTATGGGTATCTTAGGGCCGATTGTTGGAGATCAGGATGTGGTTGATGGTGGGGTATGGTGTGTTGATGTAGATCTGTTGGAGAGGGTTATGTGTGTTCCTATTACTACGGTGAAAAACATCCTCATAGTTGTCGTCTTAGCTTCTCTCGAGCGTTGTTGGGTGCTCTCTTGAAGGTGGTTGCTGAGCAATGATGCGTAGCTGCTTGAGTTATGTTGTTTTTGCTTCCTTGGTGCACATTGCAGGTGTTCAGGCATATATACAGGCGAGATAGAAGATTGGGAAGGAGAAAGTCGATACAACATCAACGACTTTTTCAGGCCTTGTCTACATGAGGAGAGGTTGAGGGTGTTTCGAGTCTTGTGCGGACATTGTTAGACGCTTATGAGCATAAGCCTTTTTGTGATGGTTGATGGTGACTCGGGCGATGAAGTTGGTCTAGAGAGGAACCCTAGTGTCAAGCAATGTCAAACCTCCTCCTTCTAAGGATTTGTGTTCTTATGGAGTAGCTCCTTATAACGAAGAAACATTGAGGGTGTTAGAGGCTAAGCACCTCTACAAGCCTCCTCCTTCTAAGTATTGCTTTACCTTTCATGAACCACCCCTCGTTGTTGATGTCAATTTGATTTTTTAAAAGCATTAAGCGCTTTCCCATACGTACTTCTTATTTTTAACAAAGTTTTACAAAATAAATACGACAATATTAAATAATTTTGTTAGGAAATTTTTATATTTTACATGTAGATAAATATTATGTTACCGTACATTTTAATCTTCCATGACATGAGGGTTTAGTTAACCAAATAAACATGACACTATTAAAAATAAGAGTATTTATTAAAGAATATAGTATTTTACATGTAGATAATTTTTAAACCTATAATAAATTTTTTTTATAAAATTTACCAAATAAATATGATATTAATAAAAATAAAAACATGAATTATACAACATATTTATTTTACATTAGATAATTTTTAAAATCTATAATCAAATTTAACTAAATAATGATTATATATTTATATTGAATGGTAATATTTAGTTTTCTAAAATCTTATTTTAGAGCGGTAGATAATTTTGTAAAATCTATGATCAAATTTTACTTATTTTACGTGTAGTTAGAGATTAGAGATATTCTTATGTTTTCTTTCAATAATTTTTTAATTGACCATCGTTGACCACGTAAAATTAACGCGCATATATCCTTCTCGTCACCGCCTTCTCCCTCATCCCAATCCATTATCTATCGAGCTTCTTTTCCTCTCGCCGCAAACCCTAATCTCTCTCCTTCGTCTCCTTCAATTTTCTCTCAAATCCTTCGTCCTCCTTGTCCGCCTCCAGGCTCCATCTAGTCGGACACCCACTGTATTCGTTTTCAACCCGGTCCACTATCTCAATTTGTCAGGTAATGGAAGTGCTTGTATCCTTATCGGATTTTGTATCACGTCCGGGATCTCTTGTTTGCACGGCTGTTGTTTTTGGGTTTGAATCTATATCCGATTTTGATTCTTTTTCTTGCTTCTGATCTATATCATAGGTTGACTTTTGGCCTTCGTTGCTATGCGGATTTGTATTCTCTTTTTTGAAACACGATTTGTATAATCTATGAGGATTGTGTGGATCAGCGACGGAATTTTTGTTCTTATTTTGAAGGGCAATTAGTTAAAATCAATCTTCGGCTTTGATTTGGCCTTGTTACTTCAGTTTTTCTTATGTTTTTTCTGAGTCTAAAGCTTCTAATCTGATGCATGGTCTGTGAGGAGAGATCTGATAGAGTAACCTTTTAGCGAGTTTACACTTTTCTTTTGACTTTTACGAATCGTAGGATATTTTCAGATCTTTCACCACATTTCAATCTGACTTGAATTCGTTGGCTCTATTGCTCAAATCCACATTTCAATCTGACTTGATATCGTTCGCTCTATTGCTTAAATTGATGTGAATCTGGAAGTTGCAACTACTGGCAAGCTGATGTTACCTTATGTGTGGATAAATTAATTTTCGTTTCCTTCTTTCTTAGTTGGAAGGACATGTTTACTTCCTTTAAAATTTAGATGTATTTCCTTCTCTTATTCTAATGTTTTGTTACATCGTTTCCCCCCTAATGTTCTATATGCTTGTCTGGCAGGGTTATATTCTGTGTTAAAGCAGTTTCCTGCAATGGATAAGACTCTTGATATGACCTTAGATGATCTTATTAAAAGTCGGAAACATACTTCAAGAGGTAGAGGACGAGGTGCTCCACGCGGAGGTCGTGGGGGAAGAGGCTCTTTTGGTGGCAGAAAGATGGTTGGCTCTGGACCAGGGCGGTTTCCTCAAGGTCCTTTAAGAGTGAATGCTCGGCCTACAGCTTTCACAATCGCCAAGGCAAGCCCCAAACTCTGGATGTTTCATGCATAGAATATGAGAATCTGACATGCTTTATGCGTTTCTGCAAATGGTGATACGGGTCACACAGTTAAGAGTTGAGCAGGAGTGGCTAATTGGCTTTAAGTAGTATGTGTATCTGGAGAAGCTCACTACGGATCACTTCTTGAAGTATTAATTGCTGCCTGTGCCTTTACAATATGACAAATTATAGAAATCAAATTTGCTCGCCGCTTTTGATGAAGCATACACCTGTCACACGAATTTTGGTGGGAAATATTAATGATACTAACTGGCGTATACTATATTGTTGGATGACTGAACCAGGAGGGGATGAGGCATTGTTTTCCAGTGAGAAGGGTTTCTTTCATGCTGATCATCTTATCATGGTCTATCACTTTGTGTTTGAGTAACTGTATGAGCCTAACTTCAGCTATGAGCTATAAGGTTCTCTTAGCACTGGATGCATGCAGCTCTGAAACCTACAGATTCCTTCAAATCTTTGTCACAATTCTTACTTCACCTTCCTCTCTGGTTGATGACTTTTTGGGCTTCCAAACATGTCTTTGGAGCATGATCTTTTCATAATTTCATTTAGATTTTATGGCATATGCATTGATCTCTCATTGAGCCTCGAAATCGCGAGTTATCCTCTTTTTTCTAGTCATGCTGATGCCTGGTTTTCCCCTAAATGGGTTCTCTTTGCCTATGGTCGCCAGTCTTTCCGCAGAACCAACATCCCAAGGCAGCATGATTTGATTGAAGACAGTCTAGCAGCTGTAGGATTACCTGGACTTGAAGATGGTACAAAGTTGCATGTGTCAAACTTGGATAATGGAGTTAGCAATGATGATATAAGGGTACAGCTTGATCCATTAATCATTTTTAGAAGACATTTAGCATCGTGTTGTTTCTGATGGGATCTGAAAATTTGCTTTGGAACTCAGGAGCTTTTCTCTGAAATTGGTGAACTGAAACGCTATGCTATTCATTACGACAAACATGGTCAGCCAAGTGTAAGTTCGCTTAGCTACTCCTGAAATCTCCTATATTTTCTAAAGCTTGAATCTGTGTTTTTCTTTGTAGACATGTGAATTTTCCTTTCCTTTTTACTACTATGAAACCTCGAGATATGAGATGTTTGCTCAACTTAGTTTCCTAAAAGTCATTCTAATTTGTGTGATATATGATAGTTTGAACACTTATGTAATGTCATGTCCATGCATGATATATGCATCAGTTTCATCCATTTTTCACCTCGACTGTTTCACTTTCATATAAAGTGGTTTGTGCGTTCACATTTATGAACCAACATCTAGTTGTTTATGATAATATATGTTTGTCAACGGTTCGAAGTGTATGCTGATATTTCATCAAAGAGCCGCAAAATAGAATTTACGATTCAGATGCTTTATCATCTAAATTTAGTAAAATAGAGCCATGTCATTGAATATTTATGACTTCATACAAATTTGATCATATATCATCTAGTTTGAGTGGATATTGGTTTGCTTATATAGTTATATGTAAACCTATCCAACTTTCATGGCCTGTCATCCAATTTGTAAAATCCAGAATGGATTCAATATTTGCCACCAGTTCAAAATCAAAGAGGACCTGATCCACTAAATGGTTTGGACCAAACCATTTAGTGGACCAAACCATTTAGTCAATATGAACCAACAATCCAATACCAAACCGTTTGGTATTGGATTGTTGGTTCATATTGACATAGATTGCCTTTTGATGTTAAATATTTATTCATCTTTTGATTAGGTTAAGCATATTTGTTCTTGAAAATCAAACAAAACTAGCCAATGTCCTTGTGAATTATGAGGCCGTCTTTTTGATTTTTTTTGGTGCAAAGCTGATCTTTTTATTTTGGTCAGTTCACTTGTTGATGTATCCTTTCATTGTTGGTTTATGTTGTCATTCTTGATTGGTCACAGGGCTCCGCTGAAGTAGTATACACAAGAAGAAGTGATGCTTTTGCTGCAATCAAGCGCTATAACAATGTTCGGTTGGATGGTAGGCCCATGAAGGTAGAAATTGTGAGTGTAAAATCAGACATACCGATTTCTGCTCGTGTGAGTGTGATTGGAGGAGTCAACGGAACTTCAACGAGAAGAGTTGTTACAACGTATGTTGCCTATTTCTGACTTTGTTATTCTGTTTTTACTTGTCTTGGTATCTGATCTGTGATTCTTCTATCTGAACATGTGACAACTAAATGCTCTACCCGATTCTAAATCCTATTTAATACCCAAGGATGCAAAAGACACATGGGAAGCAAACAACAGTTAATTAATACCTAAGTGTATTATGACACAGGTTGTGTTTGCTAGATTATGGGGGATGAAATGAAATGAAATTTGGTGACAAGATTTCATCCTTTCCTTCATGTATAGATTATTTTAGATTGTCATCTCGAAAACAATTTCCTCAATTGTAGGACTGGACATGTTCGGTAAGACGCAATTTTTGGGTAGTTTAAGCTTTTTGTATAGCTTAGTTTTTTAGGTAGAGTTTTTGATTGGTTTGTAAAGTATGAAATTCTAATAAAAAATCTAAAGTGTTTGGTAAAAGTAGGTTTCAGGGTAGATTTTTATGGTACATTTACCAAAAAGGAGAAGATAAAAATATAAGAGTGTAATAAAGAATAGGAGTAGACGTGAAATAATATTTCTATAAGCTATTAAACCTCTCCAAAAAGAATTGTCATTAGCTTTACAAAAATAATGAAAAGCTAGGGAAAAACTCCCAAAGAGCTAAAACTATATAATCTGATCTGCCAAATATATATAAGCTTAACTTTTAAATTTTGGTAATCTTTTAAAAAAACTAGCAAATAATCTCTATTGGATACACTGTTGGTTTGGATGTATATTTGAAGCAAAAGTTGCATTATTTATTCGTTATTTATTTTGAAGTGTTCCTCAAGTTTCAACAAATATTTAATCTGTAAAATTTTGAAAAGGCATTAACAAGAGTTGAATAGTTCCCTCTGCTGCCACATTACACCTTCCTCCCAATCTATATGGTGTGTTCGATTGTGTACATTTGGATGTTCTTATTAACTTGCATTAAGTTCCTTCACATGATCAATGGATTATCAGCTTGCTATTTAGTGCGGATAAGGTTCAATATAGTAATTCAAACCTGCAATTTGTAACCAATCCAGGGGTTAGAGTTACAATCTGGCATCTTTTTCAGATATGTAGCCATCTCATTTCATAAATTATGTTAAACTGTAACTTACGATTGCCCATTGCTCGGACATATTGCAGACAAGGACGTGGTCGTCCCATGCCTATGACTCTTCCTTCAAACCGTGGTGCTTTGTAAGTATATATATAGATTGGCACATCAGCTTTAAAACTGTAACAAAGAAAAAAGATTTTTGAGTCTGTATCTTTTTCTTTTTTCGTGGTTCTGTTATATGCTGAGCAAGTTTTTACATGTTTGTAGGAAATATGTTTTGGACATTATAGTTGATTATTGAGATTATATTATTTCTTACATTCTTGTTTGAAATTTAGCCAAAGATCTCGAGGAGGAATGAGGAATAATACTCGGGGACGGGGTCGTGGTGGTCGTGGACAAAGCCAGGGCCGTGGCCAAGGAGGCCAAGGAGGCCCAAGTCAGGGACGAGGTAGAGGACGTGGTCGTGGAAAGAAGCAACCGAAAGAGAAGTCTGCTGAGGAGCTCGACAAGGAGCTAGAGAAGTATCATGCTGAAGCCATGGAAACATCCTAGAAATGCACTCCAAAGATGTTTAGAGATGGAATGCCCATTGAAAAGGGTTTGTTGGATTTCAAACTCAATTTTAGCTTCCTCTGGCATGGTTGGTAACTTTGTAGTCAAACTAACCGCTTGTTTTATTTTCGGGTGAAGATTGCTTTTGTTCTGTTAAGTAGGTAGTTCTGTTATGATCGGTTTAGTTGGACGTTTGGTTACATTACATATGCCTGTTGTCTGGCTTAGAGAGTTGTCAATTTCTTCAGTTTTCTTGTGCTTTTCTTTGTCAGATTCCGTTGAATCTATTTGATTTGGATCAACTAGATATATTCCCCGTGTTCCTAAAATCAGCCTTTTTATCAGATTTCATTGAAGTTTCTCCCCTCTTGACATTAAAGGAAGTATCTTTATGAGTAAGATAAATTCTTGTTTTTGTCAGATTCTTGTCTTTGGAAACGAAAGAGGGAGAGAATGAGTCCATTGCTTTAACATGGAATTTATCGACTCCCATGCCCAACTCCCAAGGGAGACGAGAGATAAATTCATTGATCACTTTCTGGGTGATAATTTCTGATGTCGTTCAAATCATTTATGCTCTCAAATCTCATCCCTCTTCAATGTCGTTCAAATAATCGATGTCCTCAAATCTCATCCACAAGACAAATCCGTGAAATTGTAAAAGGACACAATAGATCCTATTATTGTTAAGGTTCAACACATTTATCGTGTCCAAGAACCTCAAATTCATCATGTTAAACGTGAAATCATTCTACGACAAGTCAACAATTGACGCAATCCCTTCGTTAGTGAATAACAACAGGTCGCCATGGACGCATCAAGGCTGTAAAGCTTCACTTTCGAAAGGGATGAAGGAATATCATGAGAGAGCAAGTTATTCGCCAAGGTAGAGTGTAGTGGTAGAATGTAGTGAGTTGGAGAAGTTGATGAGTTGGTTAAAGTTTAGTTCCAAGGCGATGAGTCGTTTGAATTTTATATGTTTTCCATTTTATGACAAAACTTCACCAGGACATTGTCCTTCCTTTCACACCACAACATAACTTTTGACATTGTCCATGATTCTTCGATGGGGTTCCGGATGCCTTCTTTTGCGGTTGAAAACAACATAATTTTTCCATTTTCAAACGACTTCTACAAAAACATAATCTTAGCTTCGTCCTTGGAGGATAATAGAAGTTTTGACAACGTGAGAATGGGATAAAGTTATATATCGAATCAGTATTAATAAAACAAATTAATAGCATTCAAAACCGATAATCCTTGACTAATGTGGTTTAGGAAAAAATGCAAGAGATCTTAATTGTTATAAAATCAAATCTAAAATGTGACGATAGATTTTACTTATTTTTAAAAAATGAAATATAAGTTTATGATAAGAGATCATGATTTAATATATCATAAATATATTATTCGATAGAACAAATCAAATCTATCTTATAAGTATTTCTTTATCGGATATTGAAAAATAATCTATATACATATACACGCTATTTGGATAACTTCCCTGCAGAGTTATTCCACATCAGACACACAACGACATAGAAGATGAAAAGTCAAAACATGGAGAACGAAGGCCATTGGCCAAAAGATGCGATCGTGGAGATCCTGGTAAGGCTCCCGATTAAGTCGATTATCCGTAACAAATCGACCTGCAAAAGTTGGTATTCTCTGATTAGATCCCGTTACTTCATCGAATTTCACCGTCGATTTCAACTCCTCGGCTATGATGACAGTTTCATCTCATGCATAGGACCAGTCTTAGCTGCGTATATGCAAGAATCGGAATTCATCACACAGCTACCGGAATACCTGACCCGTAGAGATATTTGTCTTCCCCGGAACTTAAAGCTGTCGAGCAGTAAAGTCTATGGAGCCATGTCTAATCCTCTGAACAATGGTATCTGTTGTCTTGTCGTTGAAGAGTTTGTATTAAGTAGGGAACGATTTAATCCAATCTACAGAGATTTCAAGTTCGCGCTTTGCAACTTTGCGACAAGGGATTTCAATGTCCTTAGCCGTTTCCCATTAATTAGGGTTTCTCGTCCTAACGATTCAGACTCTGTATACTACGGTATTAGTAGTATCCATAAAAAGATTTGCGAAAGTCATCAAGTTGCAGTTGATTATAAGATAATCGTCATAGATCAGCCGAGATCGAATTCTGTTATCGCTCATACGTACAGCCTAAAACGCGGTAGCTGGAAGCAAATTTGTGATTCTAGCATCGGCAGAAACTATTCAAAAGCATTAGATAAACTGGTGAATGAGCATGGCGAGTTACAATTTCCTGATATTATTAGAAAGCCATATTTGTCACATGATTTCTTGAATTGATGTTGTCATTGGATGGCTCGGCTTCTGAATTCCGACACTGAGTATTGCGTATTGCGATTTGATATGGATAATGAGGTTTTTGATAAGTTAGCAGGGCCACCTGCAGACGATGACACATCTGACTTTTCGAGAGTTATCGTGATCAATAATCGCCTTGCTGCAATTAGCTACTTTATCAACCCTAATATGGAACACAAAGTCGATGTATGGGTGATGATGGAATATGGATTCGAGAAATCTTGTGCAAAGATTCATTCGTGTGAGATTCTTGGGAAACAAAGAATTCCCAGTAGATTTTTAGGATTGTCCCTCTCCAAAGCTACTACAGATTGTCACGGTTTTAGTAATATTGAAATGATGTATTATTCAGATTATCATGTCGGGGGACGTTACGGGGAGCTTATTTCTTGTGGTCGGACTGGTTTCAATTGCATTGGGTCCATTTGAAATTTTTTAGGCAGGACGATATCGGAAGTCGGGATAGTATCGACACCCTCGAGCGTGTTGATCTTGATCTCGACGACATAGATGATGAAGAAAAAGACACCAGATAATATGCTTATTTTCTTCTTTATTTAATTTTTGTAAGTATGATGATAAACTTTTCACGCTTAATGTTTCTAAACCAAAGATTTTGGACTTAACGCATATGTACGCGTCTAATGTTTCTAAACCAAAGATTTCGGACTTAACGCATATATGCGCTTGTACACGTTCATCAAATTAAAAAAAGAAAGAAGATAGTAACACATCTTATCAGGAGCCACTGAACATTTTATCACTGTATCACACAAGCTTACTGAAAAATTGACAAGGCTTTATGGATAATATACTGTTGTGGGCAATGCTCATACTTGATAACTATGCTTGGGACATTTGACTATTTGACACATTATCTACACAAAATGAATATTTATGAACTCATAGATACAATGTTTAAGGATAGAGAGATGGGCAAGAAATCATCTGGGAGTTTCTTCTTTCTCATTCGTGATCTCTTCGCTCTCGTTTTTCTTGAAGAGTCTCTCAACTAACTCATCCCAGTTGGCTTTAGACTCGGGTTTCTGTCCAGAGGTTTCTTCAGTTGAGGCTGGAGATGGTTCGTTTTCTGTGTCGCTCATGGATTCTTCACCGGGAGGTACAGCGTGTGGTACATTGAGAGAAAGAGCTCTTTCAAGTGCATCTTTGTGTTCTTTTTCAAAGGTTTGCTTTCTCTCCATTTTTTGTACACTTGGGGCAGCAGTTGCAGGAGCAGCGGCACTCTTCTCTTTCATGACCTGCAACCCGTGTCCAATGAAATTGGTTTAGTGACACAAACGAAAACGAAACTTTACCTATTCTTTTGAAGTGAAGAAAATTGTACATACTTGCAAAGCTTTCTCTGCTTCTCTTTGTATCCAAAGAATTGCATGATCAGATGTAGCATTGCAAGATAGGACAATGTGTTCAAACCGTCCGTCAACTGGAATAGCAGTTCTGACCTCGGGAGGAAATCTTCCACATCTGAGCATATCAACAAACATGAAGCTTCTCTTAAAATAGTTCTCTTGTATACCAAACAATTATAAACATTTTGCATCATTTCAGTAACAAATTTTATTTTATGATAGCATCAGAGAACATAACAAATCAATCATCAGCAACGAAATCAAGCGCAGACAAGAGTATCTTACTTGCAAAATTTTCTTTCTACAATATGATACATTCGGCCAGGTGCATACAGTCGTCTAGGATCTCTAAGCTTCCTCTCTTCTGGGATGAATGTATCCCTCAAGCAGATCATAAATATTAAACAGGGCAAGCTGTCCAAACCAGTTCATGCCTAGTTTAAGAGTATTTCTTCAAGAAGCGGAATCTTGCTGCAAATTGAAATTGTATGAATAAAAATAACTAACCAGAATACGGATTTAAAGATGTCTTCTAATGGAGTGGCCGTTCTGGGTAAGAAGTCGTCCTGTATTAAACAGTCAGCTATGCTTAATGCAATGAATCAATTAATAGTTAAACTAGAAAAGGCTTTGAATCAAGATAGCATATCAGATGGCGGAAAAAGATAGAAGACAATGCATATGTGCAATATATAACATATTCACAGTTCTACACGTCTCCTCTCCTAATGTTACGAGCAACCTTTGACATCAGTTCAATGAATAAGCGGAACAGCCCGTATTCAGTAATAAATCAGTGATAATGATGTAGTGATATCTAGTAGCAGATGAATGAACAAGGTCTTTCTGTTCCTTGCTTTTGTATTGCCATGTTTTTAGATCATAAGTTGCTTATTCGCTGTACCGTCAAAGGAGGGAGACAGGAAAGAAGGAGAAAGTGGTATCTTCGTTAGTCCTTTACTTCAAAGAGTAGGCCAGGAGATGAAAACGATCAATTTTGTTAATTGAACGATTATGATGTGACTGATGATGTTTCAAAATCATGGGAATGGCGTCTGCCATACAAGAGCTGAACTTTCAACACTCTTTTGTTGGTCTAGGATCTCAGTTTAAGGATCAAGAAGGATCAAGAGACATTCAATGAGAAGTTGTGACCAGCTTGAATAACATTTAATCCATGAACAACGAAGAGTGGTTCTCTTTCAATCATTTAAGACTACATAAGCCTTAACCCACAAATTTCTCATCCAAAACTCCAAACAATTTCAAATTCCTTATTTGTGGACCTTTCAAGTTATGTTTATTTGACTCCATGGAAAATCTGTTGACAATAACCAAAATATATTCCTAAAAACATGGGGGAAACTCACATACCTGCAAGATGACAGAATGTATAACATCGGCATATTTAACCGCCATATTCAACGACATACACCTTGCTGGCGCCAAAGCATAACACTGTATCAAGCTCCTTGGAATCCCTCCCAACCGGTGCCGATGGTTCACAACAACCACAGTCAACAGAGACGCAACTCCAGATCCCAAAGAATGTCCCGCAAATATCATCTTGTAGCTTTTTCCGTTGTCAATCCACAGCTTTTTTAGCGTCTCGGACTCCTGATTAAGCAACCAGATCGCCGATTTCAACAGCCCGTGGTGGACATATCCTCCATCATACATCTGCTTCCCAAGCCGATTATCCATAAGGGTCTTGTAATCGCTTTCTTTATACAAATTCAGACCTCGAATAGCAAGCACAATCTCCCGGTGTTTATGATCGCAATAGATGAGATAGGGCGGAGCATGACCTAGGGTTTGCTCGTAGGAAACGCGTTTGATCACCCAATCGGGGTTGACAGCCGCTGGATTGGGGATGATAGTTGGATTCCGGAGGTCGTGCTCGTAAACGGCAAGGATCAAGGTGCAGATTCGAGGAATTGGCTCGAACTCGTCGGAGGTGGCGGGAGGCCAAGTGGCGCTGTCGTCTGAGCCAACATGCGTGCAACGTTTCCATACCCAGCGGGTGCAGCCGATGAGGAAGACGCACTCTGCTCCGCAGGCAAAGGACATCTCCGTTTCCGGAAATGTTCGTCGCCGATCAGAAGAGTTGAAAGCAAAATAAGCTTCTGGAATGTAGTGGAGAAGGAGATAGTGAATCCGAAAGTGGAGGGAGAAGATTGGAGAAGCTCAGTGGAGAGGATGAGAAGATGTGTGGAAAGAAGAATAAAGGAGGAGCTGGAAGCTCACATGGACGGCCTGGTGGCCATTGTTGGTCTTCTCTTCTTGTTCCAGAGCGTCCACGCTGTTTTTTTTGATTCGGGTACGTACGGATTCGGATTCGGATTCGGATTCGCATAATACGTTTCTATTTGTGATTCTATAGAATATTAATTATTTCCTGATAAATTGAAAATTTTGGGCAGTTGAAATATTAATAATAATTTTATAATTACATTTTTTATTGTTCCATAGACTACTAATATTTTGTTGTTAGAAGATTTCTAAAAGAAGTAGAATTGATCAAGTTTCTCTTATTGAAATAGGCTATATAAAATTATAATATCTTTATTATTAAATAAAAATATATGTTTGTGATTCTAAAGTTATGACTATAGGTTGAAACATATACATTCATTAAACTACTCTTATAAAAATTGTTATAAGTGTGATTTGGGTAAATAGCATATTGTAATGAGATGATTTTAGCAATTATCTATCTTAGATAAAATTATAATAAAATATTCTCTTTATATAATTTTAGTACTAAATTTTATAAGAGAGGTAAAATTAAAACAATATGCAAGATACATTAAAAAAAACACGTAAAATTCTTACATAAAGTTCTTGTATAAAATTTAGGAATCTACAAGTAAATTTGTATACGAAAATGTAAGATTAAAAAGTTAATTAGATTAAAGAAACGATATTACTATTTGTGCTGCCATTTTTTACCATTTGCACGACAATGCGGAGTCTGCTAGAGCACTAGAGCCAGAAGGCCGCATGAGCTTTTTTTTTTCGGGAAAAGAAGAAAAAAAATCTCGGGCGCATGCAGAGTAAAATTTAGGAATCTACAAGTAAATTTGTATACGAAAATGTAAGATTAAAAAGTTAATTAGCTTAAAGAAACGAGATTACTATTCGCGCGGCCATTTTTTTCCATTTGCACGACAATGCGGACTCCGCATGTGCTCCAAGGCTGGAGCACATGCGGAGTCTGCTAGAGCACTAGAGCCAGAAGGCCGCATGCGCCTTTTTTTTCCACGAAAAAGAAGAAAAAAAATCTCGGGCGCATGCGGACTCTGCATGCGCCTGAGACCAGACACGACATGTGAAGAAAAAAAAGGGCGTATGCGCCTCATGAAGCGCATGACCTGAATAGGCAAGACACATGCACATTCCGCATGCGCCCCAACTTGGCTTTGCGCATTCGGGTTGCACATGTGTCCCATGTGCCTGGATGGGACGCATGCGCAGCCCGATTCGATCGCGCCCTTTGCGATTTTAGGCCGCCCGAATAACATTACTCTTACAGAAAATAGAGTAAAACAAAAGCTACGCAAAATTATAATAGACGACAACAACTTAAATTTTTCTCTTTTCTACGTTTTTTTATGTATCATAAATCTGGAGAGGTCATACCAATATGTCAAGGGGCGTGTTATATACACAACACTCAATTTATTGTTTGACAATAACAATTGCAAGGCGCCTAGGTTGAGTGCTAGCGGATGGTGTCAGTGCCAAACTTTTTCCCCCATCCAGGCGCCCTATATTTTTTCACGATTTTTTTTTTACAAAAGGAAGAAGTCGGCTAGTGGCTCCGAGAGTTGATTTGCTATTTTTTAAGGCCACGAAAAATCCACTTAATTAATTGAATCATTCAATTTATATATTTTTCTTTTTTCCCGTATAAAATAATATAAGTTACTTCGGATCCATTTAGTAGAAGGAGATTATGGGGTTATAGAGTATGATTAGGGATGATATTTTTTTTTAAAAAATCAACCGTATAGAGATAGATTTTGGTCAAAAAAACTCGCTATAAAAATTTAATATATAAGCATTTTTAATTGTTTAAATAAATCGATTTATAAATATACAAAATGAAAAAAAACAAATTCAATCTATACACCGGCGTTCAATTATTTTATTTATTTTTTTAATTTTAAGGGAAAATAATTGGGACAGGCATCCCCTGAACGCTGTCGAATTGCACTTCATTTTTATGTAAGTAGAACGAAGCTGGTGCGTATAGCATAGATTGACATATTCATAAGAATTTCTTATTTGCTTTTCCTCTTTTTCAGTTATTTATACAGTAAATAATTCACTATAAGGTTTAGATTATTTTTACATAATGCTTTAAGTTAATGTCTATCGATTTCTTTATATTATTTTCATTAATCAAACCGTAAATAGTAAGATAAAAAGTTGTGATAAAAATAATATTAAAAAAAGTACATAAATAAACATACCTTCTTTTTTTTTTGAAAAGATTGAAATATTTGCAGTATTAAAAAAAACCTTCTTTTTTTTTTATGAAAAGAGTGAAATATTTGCAGTATAAAAATATACCTTTTTTTTATCAGATAAACTACTCATTTAAATCACATTTAAAAAATAGCCAAAGTCACCTTGTTTAAGGTATTTTGTGGTGCTTTTTTGGTATAATCTGATGATATATTAAAATTGGATTCTAATCCTATTATTGAAGTTTCCTTTTTCTTAAACAATACGATTTATGACTAAGATGGATGAACGTAAATTCATAATTGCAATAAATTAATGAAGTTCACCAACCTACAAGTAACTTCATTTCTGGATTTGTACAATGATTCTATGCTTAGCAACTAATTAAGCTCACAATTTATGGTGTTGAATTTTAGTCTCTTATACATGCAAGGAATTAAGAAAAAAAACGCGTTTCTTAGCCTCCGCTAATAGTAAATTACTAAATTTAGTTATTTTGGTACCAAGTGTTTTGGTTTATTTTTTGATATATATTTTGCATTTTTGGATATTTGGGTTAATAAAGTTGACGCGCAACCGATTTCATGTTTAGTAGTAAAAAATGCATCGGAATTAGATTTCACCACTGGGCGTTGTATACGAAGCGATTTCAAAGAATGAGTGATTACAATATTTTTCATTTCTTGATTCTTGGATTTTTTTCCCCCATAGGTCTAAGTATATGTGTCAAACAGGACCGACAAGTCATGTCACAACAAGCGCGGGTTGGAATCAAGTGAGGAGCAAAATAGGCTTGGATTTTAAGCGGTATGTTTCGGGTTGGGCCGGGTAACAATTACTCAGGTTGAAGCAGGTTATCGGGTAGTCTCGGTTCTTGGTAATGGTGTCAAACGGGCCGACGGGTTGAGCCACAACATGCTCAAGTTGGAATCAGGCGGGTAAAGAAAAGACTTGGTTTTCAAGCGGTTTGTTCGGGTCGGGTCTGTTTTGGTCGGGTACCAACTGTTTGGGTTGGAACGGTTCTTTGACCATAATGGATCGGTTTAGTTGGTTATCGGGTCATTTTGGGCCGGGTAACATCTTAATTCGGGTCGGTTTGGATCGGGTAATTTGTCGGGTTGATTAAAAAAAATATTTTAAAAACATATATATATATATATATATATATATATATAAATTTTGAATTAAATTAAAATATAGAAAATAAAATTCAAAATTAAATAAAAATTTACTATAGTTTTTCTATTTCTATACTCTTAAAATTTTTAAATATAGGTTCTTTGAATTATTATCTATATCTTATTTTAAATCGAAAATTAAAAAAAAGTAATTTTTTTTCATTTAATTCAAAAAATAAAAATTAGCTTTAAACTTACTTTTCTATATTTTAATTAAAAATATATCAAAAAAATATATTAGTTTTAAATTTAAAGAGGTCATAATTTATAACATTTATTTTATAATTTAAAAAAATCACATCGAGATAGAAGGTATGCCGGCAACAAATTGTGCCGCCAATCCTTTCTTAATAGCAAACTCAATGATATTAAACATTACATCTGAAAACCTAGGCGACACAATATTATCATGCAAGACCCGTGAGATCCTCTTGAAAATCTCGACGGCATCAAGCAAAAGAAAATCAAACATATCAAAAACGAACGGAAGAAACACATGATTTTTTTATGCAAGCCCTTATATGCTTAGACACCTTCGTAGAGACTGCGTTGAGAGTCTCCTTACTAACCACAAAAGGTCCATCATCCAAACAAACCAGACAAAAGGCTCCTGTCAAATCAATACAAGAATGTTTTTGAGCCACCCATCCAAACACTAACACATTTGTCGGCCTCAACATAGACATTCCTTCACGTGGATCAGTTAAGGACACATGCGTCTCCTTCTTGGCCAAAATCCCTACTTTCTTAAACAAGTCACTTAAAACATCACGAACCAAATATGCCTATATTTGAAGCCGGGTAATTATTTACAATGAATCGCATGCTCCCCAAAAGTATCCAAACCCCTCCGATAATTAGGCATAGGACAAATCGCATCAGACGGGAACAAAAAAAATCATAAGACGATACTTGAGGATCGTGCGATACTCAATAAAAGACATATAGTGCCCAAGTCCATCAATAGGTATGACAAGAAGGTAATATTGGTTATGCGCTGACTACAAAACTTAAAAACCGCTTTTTCACTAGTACAAATTTTAAGTTTCTCAGGACAATTATCTCGGGCATTAGAAAAAATACCGTGAAAAATGAGAACTCTCGGAACTCAATGAAAAATGTCCCGTAAAAAGAGTATTAATTTATCCATCAAAAAAATAAATTAAGCTCTCGGGAGTTATTTATTTAACTCACTAGAAAGTTCTAAATGCTCTAGGGATTTTTTTAAAAGTCCCGAAAAAATGAATGACACTCTAGGGAGTTTTTGTAAAAACTCCCGAGAGTAATATGTTAGAAATCCTTAGAAACAAAACCCTAACCTAACTTCGTTCAATCGATCAGATGATACTCTACTCCTTTTTTGTCTTTGCCTTACTTGCCGCCGTCATCGCCACCATATGTTAATCTCCTCTCGGTCACAATCGAGTTTTTGGTTGCTCAGGGTTGGGGCCTCCTCCGTATTATTTTCCCCCTGCTAGTTACAATCAGGATCTGTTCTCTTTCTCGAATTTCAGCTTTCCATCGGTCCATCAATCCTGATCTGCTCCAAGGCTCATCTCTTGTTCGTCTTACTCCTCTCTTCATATATTCTTCAGATGCAATGCCATTTTTCATTCAATTGTTTCCAAGTATTTTTTCTATGTTTAAGCAATCACGTATACTTGAGTAATTTCTCTTTGTCTACTTGTTGAGTTATAGGGTTTGATTTACCTTTTTGAATTGGAACTATTATGTTACCGATCCTTCCAGGCTCATTAAATTTTATGTGAGAAAATTAATAGTCCAATCGGATCATTTGAGGTTAGTCATAAATATTCATATTTTTTTCGTCGATCTCCTTGCCTTTTGAAAATTGAACAATGGAAGCTTGAACTCTTATGATGTGTGTTAATCCCAATGGTTTTAGGAAGTTCTTTCTTGCGTTATTTTTCAATCTTTAATCTTCAACTAACTAGCTTTTGTGATCAAAAGAGACATTCTTCTCTAAAGTCTCATCCAAGTTTCATATCAATGCTATGCATTAATTTGTTCAATTAAATTGTAACTTGGATATTTCATGAAGAGCCATATAGGAGCTGGTAGTCAGAGTATTTTGTAATGGATATGAAAAGGGGTATTTCAATTAGATAACGTTTTTAGTTAAATAGGAGTGGTCGACGGAGGATAAGGTGCCCTAAAAGTGTAGACTATAGACAAATCATCCTAAAACACAAAAACAATTAGCAAATCTTAGTAACTGAAATATGTGTTTAAAATTTAATTCATGGTCCAATATTCTCAACTAAAAAGCTCTATCATACCCTGCTGAGTAGATAGTAAACACAATAGTAAATTTACACAAATTTCTATGCTCTTACCTCACCTAAGTGTCCCCATCCTAGAAGGAAAAAAGAAAAAGAAAAGAAAACCATGTATACACAATATATCGATAGTATTGAATAATAAAAACTTTGACAATTTGTGTTACTTTACATGGGAGTATAAATGGTTATAACCTTGTATTCCATCTTACTTGTTCATATCATTAGAAATGATACTTTATAAACACCATTAATCACACAGAGACCCCAACTTCTAAAAGATGTTACCCTTTATTAAATAATGCTCCCAAAAAAAAAACTGTGTTTAGGGATAAATAAGGAAATACTTTTTAAGAATTAGTTGAAAAATAGATTTTCTCAGAAATATAGAAGTTGATTTACTTCTTGCCGATCATATTATATTCCTAGTCTCATGTAACAATTCTCTTACATATTAATTGTAGAAAGTAAATTATATTTTGGGAGTAATTCTGCTAGATCTTTTAGTTCTAGGTTGATTTTCAAATGCAGTCTTGTACTTTGAAGTGAACTTTTGTATTTCTCCACGTGAATTTTTTTTTATATGAATGCGCAATGATGCTAATATCCGACTAAGGGAAAACAATATTGAGAGTAATTCGAGAGGAGTGATGGAAATGCTTAGCTTCAAGGTATTGAAAAATTATTCTGTAATGTATTTAGGATGTAGATAATAAGGTAAATCGGATGTTGTTTGCAGAAGATTAGACAAAATGTTTAGCTTCAGGTTTCGAATATATGACTATCACTTATAAATTTCAGGACAGGAGTTTATATTATGGCATATATTTCCTGGAGCTGCTAAGAGCGGCGCAAGCTCGAGTCGCCACTTGAAGCCTTGTTACCACGGGACAAACATGTATGCTTTTCTTAATTTTTTTTTTTACATATAGATATGAAATTTTCAATGTTTTCTTTGTACTATTTGTATATTAACATGAAATTCACCTAATATTGTAGTACTTTCAAGGATCACTCGAGACCTACAACGAAGAACTTAATGATGAGTCATGAGAGGAGTGACTACATTATTTGGACACACAGCGATAACATTTCCCTCAACCAACAAGCTAGACGGTTGATAAAAATGATTCTTTTGTTGCTAAATGTTAGGTATTTTGTATGTTTTAACTATATACAATGATACAATTTATGATTATGTATGTGTTGTTGAATCTTAAAACAATTGAAATAGTGCATTTTATTTGGACACCTTTTGTTGTGTTTGGTTTGTTGTTGGAAATTTGAGGGTTTTAAATTTTAAATTTATTTTGTATGGCTTTTGATGATTTTTTTTAAAAAAAACCTTACAACTCTCGGGAGTTTATCTAAAACACCTGACAAACATCTCTAGGGACTTTTTTACAAATCTCCCAAGAAACGTCTCTAGGGACTTTTTTTTAGAAACTCCTGAGAGACGTTTCTCGGGACTTTTTAAAAAAAGTCCCTAAAGTTTTTTTTGTTTCTCATGACTTCAATATAAAGTCCCGAGAAAAAGATCTCGGTCAAAGGTATTAGGGGACTTAGAAAACTCCCGAGAGTAATGCAAATAAAATCCCTAGAAACTTAAGAATTGTACTAGTGTTTGTCAAGGGGTCAAAATAAAAGTCGCTTATATCGCATGCATTGTCTTATTGAAAAAAGCACTCGCCAAAGCATGTTGGACTTTTGGGGGGACGATGTTCTTCAGGGTAAAACTAGAAATAGAAGCTTGAAGATTGTTCAACGCTTTAAAAAACTCGAAGTTCATATCAACAACTCCATTGTCCCGCAAAATGTGGTCTTGAAGGGTCCAAGACTGGACCTTGGAAGCCACAAAAGCAAAAGAAGAAGTCTACAAAGCTGAATATAAACCAAGGCTCCTAAACCAAATATGTAAAGAAGCAAGTCACCACTAAAGATCGCCAAAAAAGGACCCCTATAAACCACAATATCATTGACTAATCTATAGAGAACAATATCAAAAACAATAGCTACACACTTCCCATGCTCCGGTAGACAAGTCATCGGGCTAAAAAATATCTTAGCAACCCCCATACAAGAACGAAGCAAAAGAAGCTCACTCTACGGCTCCCTCAACTGTGGAAGAAGGTGCATCAACTCAACCGCCTTAACAACTCTTTTCATGACTAGCTCTCAGATAAACCCGTCAGCCTCGCAATGCCATGAAGGAATAATCCTTCTCTAAGCTTCGATTCATCACACGAACACCAAAAGATCTCAATCTTGCATATATTCAGCTCGAGGCCAAAACTCGGGCCAACCTCTCGAATGATATCAAGCGCACAATCCACTTTCATTGACTGGCCAATAATAGTACCATCATCAAGATACCAAGCATGTAGAGGAAGCTTGCAATTTTCTTTGATCCTATAAAGAAGTGGATGCAGGACAAGGAAAAAATAAGCGGCTCTAAAGGGTCTCCTTGTTAAACACCTGTGGCCGACCAAATAAGTTCATCACCAACATTCCGACGGGTAGTCTGACCATACAAGAAATCAACCCATATAGAGATAGAATGACATATTTTCCTTACTTTCCTAAGCAAAACAATCTTATCAACCAGGTTGAAGGCATTAGAAAAATCCACAGTCAATATAACTAGAGAACCATCAGAGTGACACTCGCTCAAAACCCTGTTAACAATATGTGGAATAGCCTCCGCACCACCTGAAATACAAATTCCGAACTGATAATCTCCAAGATATTTTCTCATATCGTTACTCACACCCTTCATGGTTACTTTGGACACTAACCACCTCGATACAATACCAACTGCAATGGGTCGAACCCATTGTCCGCTTTGTAGCTGCGTAAGAAGCACCGAAGCAACAAACTCAGTGGACAGTGGACAGTGGACAGTGGACACTTACCTCCATACAATACCATAATTAGCTTAAAATTTATTTTTATGATTTTATAACTATATTTTTAATGTAATATATTAAGAATGAGTATAAAAAAATAATAGATTTAACAACGTGAATACCAAAATAAATTTTAAAATTAAGTAGATATCAAAAGAAAAAAAATCTAAGTTTTAAACATAATATGAGTAAAAATTCAAAAAATTCTATAATTTTTGGAGTGATGTTCCCCGACTCCCCAGTCCCCAGTCCCTCCCCTTCATTTGATCCAACATTCACTGCCGGCTACCGCTGCCCTCTGTTTACGCTTGCTCTGCACACGCTCGAAGCTCACGAATCAAATGATAAGCTTTTTACTACCACTAATAATGCCGAGTGATTCAATTTGTGAATGCAAAATAATTCATAATGGGCAAAGTCACCTAAAAATGTGTTGTGTCAAATCTCTTGTAAATTTTGCTCATAATACCCATATGGATACCCTCTAAAATAATTGTTTTCTAAATAATTCAAAAATATATAATAAGATAGAAACTTTATTATTTTTATACAAATCTCAATTAAAATGAACCTTAGAACTTGCTAATTCTAAGCTAATCCAATTCAAATCCACAATCTTGAATCTAACCAAATGACAATTTTAAAACCTCGCCTGTACAATTTTTTAATTCCTTGCTTTAATATAATATATCTTTTACACGGCGAATCAATTTTTTTTTTGAATGAGTTGTGAATGTGTCAACGGTTATGATCGAATTCACCATTTTCCTTTGCTCCGACTATATTCATTTTCTTTTACGCTTCTATCAATCGATTATGTGTTTTTTTTGTTCTTTTTTTTATTTTATTTTTTTATAATGTTTTGGTCTATTGTTATAATTCTTACACAACTTCTTGATGAAATGTTATAAAAAAATATAATTCATGAATTCCGTAAATAGTATTTACAGCTCACTCTTATAAAAAAGACAAGCCAAGTGAACGGTGAGTGAAACCCCCATCGTCCCATTATAACGGCTACTACCCACAGGAACACACACCTCACCATCCTCCTCTATTTTCACTTCTTACTTCACACAATAGTCTAACCGTCCGATTTCCTGTCAGTACCATTCAATTCTTTGAGATTCGCGTCCATGGATACCCTCTTCTCCTTTCTCAAACCATATTAAAACCAAATCCCCACATTTTACTTCACTCCCCTTTGCAAAATCTCCCCAAATCCCTTCTGGGCTCTATCCATGGCTGCTCTTCTTCTTCTCGCCCTCTTCTCTGTACTTCCTCTGGTTTTCGCCCAAGGTAACCAATTCTTTAAGTCTTTGGTTAAATTGATTAATTTTATCATATGGGTAATCTTTCTTACTGTCCATAGATGTTGAAATTCAATGTTAACTGGCTTTGAGGTTTGATCCTAGTGCTAATACGATGCGTTTTAGTTGGTTTCAGTAGCTTCAGGTAGTTGAGAGAGCCATTATTATGAGTTATTTGCTTTTTAGTACTGTGGATGAGTTGGTAGTAAACTTAAATTTTGGGTTTTTCCTTTTTCACATGGTAGGGGAAATGCGTGTGTTGATTGTGTATTTGGAGATGATAGAAAAGGTAGGCAAGCTGGTCCCTTTACCAGCTGTTTTTTGTTCTTATGCTTGGAAAACATAGCACCTGCAAATTGAATCAAGTTTTTGTTGATTATAAAAAAGCACCAAAATCTATTCTTTTCTTCACCTTCTAATCTTGGTCTTTTGTTCTTGTTTTTTAGCATCATGCATTCATGCTTACTTGTTTTTTTTTACTAGAATACCCTTTGCATTGGTGATATATGTTCTTGAATTGCATCATACAGTCACTCTTCTTCCAATGAATCAAAGCTTGCTCCTTCCTATTTGAAATATGAGATAGTTTGTGTATTTTTAGGGTTTCTAGACAATCAATTAAGAAATTTGGATGAAAAGGGTTGTGAACATTTAATAAGTCTAATTTATACCTTGCTTCAAGATTGAAATCATGTTCGAAAACAATTCTACCATGAATAATGAAAATAATATTAGGAAAATTGAAGTCTGGAACTTTAAGTTGTGACTGTGGAGAATATTACTTTCAATCAGACAAAGAAACTCCAAAATTCTCATGAAACTGCTTTCTGTATACCTACTTTATAGAGAACAACTGAAGTACCACAACAATCTTTTCGGCATAAAAGTCAAATTCAGCTGAGTATGATAGCTCAAAGAATCAAAACACCTTTATCATACTCACTGTGACACTCAGTATCATTTGTTACATTCTTTTGCAGATGCATTTGTGGGTGTCAACATCGGAACATCCCTCTCCGACATGCCACATCCAACTCAAGTAGTAGCTCTCCTAAAAGCCCAACGTATCCGCCATGTCAGACTATATGACTCCGACAGAGGACTACTTCTCGCCCTTGCAAACACCGGCATCCAAGTATCCATTTCCGTCCCAAACGAGCAACTTCTCGGCATTGGTCAATCTAATTCCACAGCTGCCAACTGGGTCTCTCAGAATGTAGTAGCTCACTACCCAGCCACAAACATAACCACCATATGTGTCGGATCAGAGGTCTTAACCACCCTACCTAACGCCGCCCCTATCCTAGTCAGCGCGCTTAGATTCATCAACTCCGCTCTCCTAGCAGCAAATCTCAACACCAAGATCAAAGTGTCAACCCCATTTGCATCCTCTTTAATACTCGATTCCTTCCCGCCTTCTCAAGCCTTCTTTAATCACTCATGGAAACCGGTTCTTGGTCCAATGTTCCAATTCTTGCAGTCAACTCAATCACCTTTCATGCTTAATATCTACCCTTACTATGATTACATGAACTCGAACGGAATAATCCCTTTAGACTATGCTCTATTTGAACCCTTACCACCAAACAAAGAAGCAGTTGACTCCAACACACTACTGCACTACACTAACGTCTTCGATGCTATGGTTGATGCTGCTTATTTTGCTATGGCTGATCTTAATTTCACCAACATTCCGGTTCTCGTAACAGAATCCGGATGGCCTTCGAAAGGAGACGCCAACGAACCCGACGCTACCTTAGAGAATGCTAATACTTACAACAGTAATCTGATAAAGCGTGTCTTGAACAAAACCGGAACACCCAAGCATCCGAATATAGCTATAAGCACGTATATTTACGAGCTGTACAACGAGGATCAGAAACCCGGGCCTGTGTCTGAGAAGAACTGGGGATTGTTTGATGAGAATGGGAAGCCTGTATACATATTACATCTTACTGATGCAGGGTCTACATTGTCTAATGACACAACTAATAATACTTATTGTGTTGCAAAAGCGGATGCGGATAAGAAGCTCTTGCAAGCGGCTCTTGATTGGGCTTGTGGACCGGGGAAAGTGGATTGCTCGCCTTTGCGGCAGGATCAGCCTTGCTATGAACCGGATAATGTGGCAGCTCACGCTACTTATGCGTTTGATAATTATTACCATAAGATGGCCAAGGCACCTGGAACATGTGATTTTAATGGTGTTGCTGAAGTTACCACCACAAACCCGAGTAAGAGATTTATTAGTAACTCGAGTTTTGGTTGTTGTTCGTACTAGTTATAACCCGTTGTTTTGTTTAATATTGCAGGTCATGGTTCTTGTCTCTATCAAGGAAGGTAATAATATTGTTAAATACTAAGAACTGCATTTTAAGGTTACTAAATATTTCTTCTGTAGTATGTAGTTAAACTTAGTTGTTGTGCAGTTCCGCGGCTAATGGAACGGTTGCAAATGCGACAGCACCATCGATGGATTCGAAGAGCTCAGATTCAGCTGTAGCTCATGATGTCTTCAATGGTTATTCTTGTATATTCATAATTTGGATTCTCTTTAGTATTGGCATCTTCTTGTAGGTAAAAGAACTATTGATATCCAGATTTTAGGATATGTAAATCGGGATTCTCTTTTGGTTGATCGTGATGTGAATGGAGAAAAGAAATGATTTGAGGTCATACTTGAATCGATTTTGGGTTGGTTTTACATAGATCTCCAATTTAGCTGTGTTCAAAATAAATAAAAATATGCATAATCTGGTGTTGTTTTTCTTCATTTGGAAAAATACCCGCAAAAAAGGCAAGTGCAAAAGAATCACATTAATGAGATATAGATCAAAAGTTGATTGAAGCTTCCCTGAGTAAGATCACACGAGTTAAAGGTTGAGTTTCTGTCGATATAGACTGAGAATGACACCTTGGCAATTAAGAGAATCCCGGTTGTCTTGGTTTTAAAGATGTATGTATTGAAGATGTATGTATCAGAATCAACCGCGTGATGTGAGTCTCGTTTGTTTTTTAACCCGAAAAATCGTCGATAATAATGTGTCTTTACCTCGTACGGGTGAAAATTTTTTCCACATGATCTTTGACCGGGATGAATTTTTCAAGTCTCGAGTAGGAGAGTGGGCACAAACATTGTGGTGGACCGGAAGGAGATTTTTGTAGGCCGGAAAGACCAACGCAATGTTGGGTCAAAGGGAATTCATACGGGGCAGTTAATCATAATTATAAAAAAGAAAAAAAAGAAGAGAAAATTAGAGGTGCTATTACCCATTCTTAGCAGGAAATCAAAATAATTTGATCACGTTCACGTGTTAAAAGACATCTAAACAAATATCACTTTTGTTCATTTCATTATCGGGAATAATTCCCAGAGCTTCCAAACGAGTCCTTAATCTTGTGTAGTGTTTGTCCCCCTCTAATATTTTTTTTTAACTAATTGTTCTCTTTAGTGTTACATTCTTGAATACGAAATTGATTGTAATTAATTGTAAATCCTTGTAAAAGAATTTTACGTATTTTTTGATCGTATCTTGTAAACTCTTGTAAATTTTGTAAAAAGCGGACATTTTGTTAAAATATTATTGAAGGATGACAAACATCAAAAACATTTCAACTCAAGAGGCTACTTACCCAAATCACCCTAAAAAAGGGACGACACAGGGAAGTGGAACTTAAAGATAAGTTCAAAACTTGTAGTGCTCATGTATCGTACGGACCAACCTCTTCACATCTTCTCACTACCAGACTAGCCAACTGTCAAAGCTTCTTTCGTATGGATCAGGTCATCTGTTTTTAACATGTTTATAGTGAAGTGAAGAAGAAAAAAAATGCTGCGAGTTATATTTCTTTTTTTGTTGTCTCTTTACCAACTGCGGAACATGTGTTAGTTGCTTCTTTTACAAAACAATGTTAGGGTCGGGTCATCCCTCTATCGGGTAAAGAAATACAACAAACTAATGTTATGAATTGAAATTATGCTAGCTAGGTAGTACGCGGTTCTATTCGTTTGACGAAACACGTGGCGAAATTGGATACTCGTGTATCTTTTAGGGCCTGTTTGGTATTCATATCTAGATATCAAGATATGGGTATGAGATTGATATCTGATATCCTATGAGTGAAAAAATAGAAGAGGGGGAGCATATTTGATACCACTATTTTTTAGAGTATATCAAAACAAGAGAAACTGTGTATTAGAAGTATATCACGATATCAATTTGATTTTCATATACTCTTATACCAAACAAAAGTATGAGTTTTTTTATGTCGATACCCATATCTGATATCTAGATGTGGGTACCAAACATGCCCTTAAAGAAATCTTGATATTGACATATTATACTTACGAGTGGACTTTTCCAAAATGTTATTACAAGGCGCACTTATTTGTAGTTCAGTCGCATCCATCTATCTATCTATCTATCTATCTATAAAATATATAAAGTAAGGTTTTTGCCTTATAAATACTAACATTAATTGTGGTCACAACTATACTTATATAATATATGTTAATTAAACTAATTACAAAGCATTACATATAGGCTATATAGCTTAACTAGTGCATAGCTCGTGTCTTGCACGAGTAATTGTTAAAAATTCTTTTTTATTTTTCTCAGATGTCATATGGAAAAATATAGTTGAAGGAGAGCCGGTGGTCTCCGGCGCATCTGAATGCGCTTCTTCTATTACGAAAAATTTGGGCTAAGTACGTAGTCATCAATAGCCCAGCCAATTACAAAGAAAAACAAAAAAAAAAATCCACTATACTCTCGAAGGTCAAGCAATACATTTAGTATATAAGAAATATAAAAAAATATAATTTCAAAAGACAAAATATAGATCTATTAATGATTGATTGTCTTTAGCCTTCCACCGCAAAGATTGACCAGATCCGGAAAGAAAAGAAATATATATATATATATATATATATATATATATATATATATATATATATATATATATATATATATATATATGATTAGGTTTAAGTGAGAACCTTTTTTACGGTAAGGAGTAAAAACCTCTAATAACCAATAATTGGATGAACGTTCAAGATTTACACCTGACGTAAGAGTTCTTGAGTGAGTTTCACTGGATACAACCAAAATAATAAATATAATTTATAGTATAATTACTTATCAACGAGATTGTCACATTATCAATATGGTATTTATGGATAAAGTTGAGTAATCAAGTACTTCCAATAGCATCACCTATAAAATAATAATTATAAAAACAATAACGATCAACATTTTATAGTATGAAATAAAGAAATTATTGAAAAATAGTAAAACATAGTTACCTCATACTACATTATAAAAAACCTCATCATATACTACATTAGTCGTAGTATATTGCGGCTTGCCCGTAGGATCACAAATCATAATCCTTAATTCATCCCTAATTCATCCCTATTTGTTACCCTTGACACCGCAACATAAAACTGGTCATGCGTGAATACCGGTCTAGGAAAATAGTTCATATGTGATAGCGATTGCCCTTGACTTTTGTTATGGTCATAGCAAAACAAACCAATATTGAAAACTGTGTTCTTTTTAAATCTAACGGGAAACTTTGCATCCTTAGGTGAAAGAACGGTACGCGGAATAAATACCTTGTGACCTATATTGTTGTCGGATATTATATTTGCTTCGATGATATGCCTCCCGAGCTACTTTACCATCAATTTGGTACCATTGCACAAGCATATTGACTAATCGATGTTTCTTATCAACATGATAGGAATCCCAACCTTCAATTTCCACACATGATTTGAAAAACCGGAACATTTTATACTATTCAAGAACTCGTCCAAGATGAATCCATCATCAGCGAAACCCTCGGTTGGGCTTATGGTATCAAAACTTAGGTAAACTTTCTCCTCCCCGGGTATCAATGATAAAATATGGTCATTGACCTTATCAACTATTTCATTGGTAGGGGAAAGAATAGTTCTCTCTTGAAAGTAAGTAGCCGGATCTCAAATATCAAATGTCCAAAGGATAAGTGGATTGAACAATAGTATTGATAGGGTCCACCTTTGGACGTAAGTAAATGCTTCACCATTAATGCTTTCACCTTCTTTACCATCTCCAATGCGTAATATCCAATTTGAAAATTCATTGGCCTTCCGCGCATCATCTTCGTTATCTCCACGTAAAACCCTCATATTTTGTGTCAAATTCAACACCTTATAATCATGTCACGGATACATAGAATTTATTGCAACAAATACAATATCATTCTTACTCCCCTTTGTAACAGCTGACAATATATGTCTAAAGTCACCGCCAAAGACAATCACCTTACCCCAAAAGGCTTATCCGAGATACCACGATTATATGACCGCATAACATCCCTCAGGCTTCTATCAAGAGCTTCAAACAAAACTTGTTGACCATTCGCGCTTCATCCCACATAATAAGTGTTGTCTTTGATATTAATTCAACCACGTTGAAGCCTACAAAAGCAGAAATAATTAAAATTAATATTATACAAAAGGGGTTTTAACATTGATGTGTTGATATCAACTTATAGGAATATTTACTTGCAGTTATGCCACACGTCGAAGAATCGTCAACATTCGTAGGATGTGAAACCGGGAATGAGTTGTCCTACCACCAAGAAGTAATAAATATGCATTGCCACTGAACCCAACCCTAAGAACAATCTCGCCTTTTGATCTTACATCTATTGCAAAAGATCTCCATATAAAAGTATTTTTGTCCCACCGTATCCATACAAGAAGAAAACATCGCCATTATCAACCGAAACAAAAGTCATAATCTTGTTATAAACTCCCCTATGATCATTAGTAAAACTGGAAACCAATCTTTCATGTTCTATGGATAACTGAACTCGGTAATAGCATAGTTCATCTTTAATCAACCTGTTTTCATGTCGCGCGATCAATGTGCCGTTGGGATATGACATAAAAACGTCATTCTTTAATGAACCACCATTAATTTGCAACAATTTCTCTATCTCAACCAATGCGTAGTTTTACAACGTGGAGTCATCAAGTTGCAATTACACGTAACATTTAAAAAATGTATAATTTTTTTAACTTAGAAATGAAATTTAGATATTACAAATAAAAACATTAATTTGTTAATATATATTAACAAATGATTTTAAAAATTTTGAAGCTCATGAAAAATTTATTTTTTTAAAATTATGGGATTTTAAAAAAAAATGTGTTGAACAACTCAGGGAAAAAGTCAATTTGAAAAAACGTTTTTGATTTTTTCTTGAATAACTTAAGAGGAAATATTAGTTTTTTTTAAAGAATTCAAAAAAATGCATTTTTGAATAACTCATTATTTTTATTAAATGAATGAATAGACGGTAGGATGGATTGAATAGAGGTGTAGACGGTATTTTGAGAACATGATACATGAGTGTTTTTATGCAATAAGCCATTTAAGTTTTAGATAATCTTTTGGCTGAGTTTCTTCCCATTTCATCTAATGATACAAGACTAAATGAACGTCGGATTTATTAACGCGTAAATGGTGCGCACAAAATTGCATGTCATGTACGAAGTCTTATGCGTGCAATGCGCGTCAATGTTGGATTTTCCATTTTTAAATTTCATATTTTTTTCATTTTATATTTGTGATGTTGAGTCGTTGACATGTAGTCTCACTACACGTCATTGTCAAGTTTATTTGTAAATCCACGTTTTTTTTGCGCTAGGAAGCGGGGAATCCGTTTTTACTTATAGGGTTGTTCATCCAGATCGGACTGTTGGACTGGAATTTTCAAAACCTTGGACCAGAAACCGGAATTTATAAAATATATATAAAAAATATATTTTTGTGAATTTTTTTTATTTGTGAAAAAGATGTATATATTTTATAAATGTATAAAATTAAATCTAAATATTTTCCGGCCCGGTCCGCTGGTCTTTTCCGGTCTGGACCGGGACCGAAATTCCCAAAAATAATGGACCGTAGACCAGACCGTGTTTTCTAGTCCGGGTCAAATTTGCACAGGCCCAGCTAACGCGCCAACGTCAGTTTTTTTTTAATAATTTTGTTTTAAGTTTGAGTGCACATCAGCGAACATAACTGACGCACAGTCTCAATGCGCGTCAGTTATACACTAGTAATTCAACGCCATATATTTAACAATCCCTAGTGATACTAGGAAAGAACAACCTCAAAAAAATTACAATACAATTCTTTTTCTATTAATTAATCTGTAGGATGTTTTTCCTAATTTTTTTTTTTTTGCAAAATAAAAATTACATATATAAAATGAGTCTAGCTGATCGAACCAGACGAGCTTAAAACAAGGTTTGATCTGAGTTTGTAATCACATCACCCTGAGTTGATGAGCTTTCATGGAAGTGCATGTATACCAACTTGAGTCACTGTGATGGAATACGTGGAAATACATTGCTATATATACATCATTTTGCTATATTTCAACGTTTGATAAGCAAAATCAATAACGATGTTAAAGTTTACCCAATCCTTGCGTGAAGATACATCTATAGAGCATCAAACTTCTCAATCGGTCATCGATCTCATGCCTTGTCATACTCAAATTGTTTGTTGGACCAAACAACATAGTAAGTTCCAAAAAAATCTTGAGTAATAGTGAAAGGGAACAACAAACATGAGAGGTGCATTACAACTATCGTGACTTCATTACCTATGCTACAGTTGTGTATGAGTTGAATTAAGTTCAGTAAAAACTCATTCAATTACTAAACACTCTGAGTGCGAGCGAATTTTAAACTCGATTTCTTTCTAAATGAATTGAACATGAATATATCAAAGCTAAACTATGCATTCGACTTGAATAAAATTTCTTTTCGATTTACATGGTCATGACAAACACAAATTTCAAAAAGATTGACTCATTGCATTTTCAATAAACAATGCAGTTTTTATGGATCATAACATATAATTAGACTACATTTATTTTATTTTTTTAAATGGGTTCGGATTTCGGTTTGAGCTTGGGTTCTGAGTTCGATTTAGCGGTGACAATATCGTTGTTTACGACGAAACTAGAATGGTATGTGTCCTTTTCTTTTCAAGGGGTGGTGAAACTGATGAACAATACAACCATGTTCATCTTTAGGGTAAGATAAGAAATAGGAGGAAGGACAAATGGACAAGTAATTTTATTCTCAAGTGTAGAATAGAAGATAAAGAAAGGGCCAAAGGCAGGTTCACATGGTAGCATAATGACATTTGTTATTTTATTGGCGCTTCTATCAAAAACCATAATCCAGCCTTTTACAACCTTCTTCCCAACTGTAAAGAATCGAATCATGCATAACTTGCTCAAGCTTCCTACTTCTCCAACCTATCTTCCATCTACATCTAATAGCATATACGCTCAGTACAATCCATCATTGGGTTTACTTAATAATCTCATATAGAAAACAATACTGTTATATTTTAAGCCAAGTTTAGAACGCGTTCGGAATGACTTATAACTTTGTAATTTTTAGAAAGCTTGTTGGCATATGTAACTCGTACCATAAATTTTTCTAAAAATTATATTTTGAGACATAAAAGTCGAAACACTTAAAAAACGAAAGTCGTAGTATAAATTTTACTATAATTACAAAAAAGATATTTGAATCTTCAAATTAGATTTTAAGGTTTAAATCTTGTTCAAAACCAACGTTTGAGGGTTCAAAATATATCATGCACGTTTTTTAACTACATTTTTTTTAACAAAAACGATAAAAATGCAACTTAATATAGATGTGTATGAATGTGCACGAATGTGCTTTTGAGCGTTACAGTTCAAAAGTGACAAAGAAAAATTGGTCGAGGTCGCGCATATGACTAAAAAATACGATAACACTGAGATTTATCTAATATCAATGTAATATGTAGTGAATTTGTAATTTACATTAAATTTGTGCTACGACTTTGTTTCCCGTATACTTTTTTTAAAATATCTTTTCTTTACGCTTTATAAATCATAATCCATCGAATTTCTCTCTGTTATAGAGAAAATATTTTGAGTTCAAATTGCGACCAAAACCCTAAGTTTAATATATGGTGAGAATTTATGTTGAATGAATGTTACTTTGTTAGTTGGAGTCACGTCTAAATCCAGCCTATCACATTGGTGTGCTTAGCTGTAAAGAAATACAAAATGAATCATCTTAAATCCTTAATCCTACTACATGTAGTTTCTCCATCCTTAAAAATAGGTATTCATCAAACATCGTCCTATAACAACTACCATTACATAGATTACAGTAACATCAACCACCAACTTCCTCTATTCCACTGATCACACATGTTTAATCTTCAAGCAATCCAACTCAATACATGTCATCAAATCAAAGATTTTGCTTAACCAAATCATAATCCTCCATTTCTACCAGAAGAAAATTACACATTGGCAAACAAGAGAAGCAAAGAAGAAACCAAAAATGGAAAAATACAATTGGCAAGTATTAAAGAAGAATTACCATAATCATGTAAATATTTGTTCTTTCATCTGGACAAGTAACTTACCATTTACAAAGACTCTTCTTAATCTTGTTCCTGCAATTTACTCGAACGGCAAATCTGCTCAACACGGGCTGTTACATCCGCCATGGCTGGTCGGTTATCCGGGTACTGAGCTGTACAGTCAACTGCTAGCTGCAAGAGCTTAACCATCTCTTCCTCTGCGTGATTATACTTAAGAAGCTCGACGTCGAAAACTTGAGAAGACCACTCCTCTCTCACCACTGACTGGACCCATCTTGGGAGGTCAACACCTTCCTCGTTGACTATTGGAGCTTTTCCTGTGAGCAATTCCAGGAGGAAGACACCAAAGCTGTAGACATCGGCCTTCTGTGAGATCTTGCGAGGATCTGTCACTTCTGGTGCACGGTAGCCTGCTACTCGGTTTGGAGCCACTGATGGACTCACCACTTGCGGAAGACCAAAGTCACAGACACGAGCTTCAAAGTTGCTGGATAAGAGAATGTTTGATGACTTGATGTTGCCATGGGAGATTGTTGGTCCCTGTGAATGAATGTATGTCACGCCGCGAGCTGCTCCAAGGGCAATTACTGTTCTTGTTTCCCAGTTCAGAGGTGTTCTGCTACTTCCTCTGTTACCTGTACATGAAGAATAATATTGTTGTTAGATTAAGGACTTGTTTGGTACAATTCCTGAAAGGATGAATTGGCACTACATTTGTTAGTTCAAATCTTTTGTATTTGAATATTGTTATCACAGATGCACTCTGACCCTGATTAGATAGTTTGGTAGACATGAACAGATGGCAAGAAACCATAAATATGACTTATGGTTATCATACACCAATTTTGCATCACATGGCGCTTCGGCAGATAGCACAATATTCATAGTTCATAAATGACACGACCTAAAGGACAATTTCAAGGCGTGTACCATTATGGCAAAATAACAGGAAAAGGTAATCTCCCATAAATTTATATCAACTATCAACTGCCCGCTATTTAACCAATATTTATAGTTCATAATTCCAAAGCACAGTATTCATAGTTCATGGTTTTGAATTTGAATCATGCTAATAGCTCGATGAAGAACAGGAAAAGCATTAGCAACAATCCCAGTAAGATGCAACATATACACTAAAAAAAACCTAAAATCTTACAATTAATTATGTGAAAATTTCATAACAATTCAGCAATGAAGCAGGATTACCCAAAATGTTAACAGAAGATTCAAGAACCAAAACGAGAAGCAGAAAACATACCATGTAAAAGTGCAGATAGGCTTCCCAGAGGCAAGTAATCATAGACAAGAAGCCTTTCAGGTCCACTAGCATGGTAAGCTCGAAGGGCAACTAAGTTCTCATGATCCAGCTTCCCAATCTCCTCCATTTTAGCCCTAAACTCAGCCTCGGAAACCACCACTTCCTTCAACCGTTTCACCGCCACTGCCACCCCGGAATCAAACGCCGCCTTGTACGTCGTACCATACGTCCCCTTACCCAAAACCTCTGCTGACGCTTTCAAGAGGTCGTCCAAATCAAAGACCTTAGGCGAGCTTCCAAAGAATACCAGGCTCTTAGTAGCCCCGCCTGCCCTCGCCGCTGCTGGTGCCGGAGGAGGTGGCTTCGGCACCGCTGCAATTTCCTCGGTGCCGTTCCTATCCTTCTCCTCCATCGCAGCAGCAGCCGTAGCCATTTCCATTTCCGATTCCTTGGCGGGAACGACATTGACTTCCTTGGACCTATTGCGTTCGTCATCTCGCTTTTTCCTACAGCAGACGAAGAACAAACACAACAGAATTGCAACCGCAACCACCACGGCAGCAACAATGATTCCGGCGATAGCACCGCCAGAAAGCTTCTTCTTCTTACCACCAGATCCCGGTACATCGGATCCCGGGGGTAAAGCGCCATTATTTCCGGAGCAAGAGAGCAAAGGCTGTCCACAGAGCGAATTCCCTGCAAAAGAGCTGGAAGGGAACACAGCGAGCTTCTCCGGAATCGTTCCGTTGAGCAGATTGTTAGACACATTAAACTGCTTCAAATTAGGTAGGTTCAAGTCTGGAATCTCTCCGGTCAAACGATTATTCTCAAGCAGAAGCGTGGCGAGCAGAGTCAAATTGTTGAAACCCATCGGGATCTGGCCGGAGATGTTATTACCAGCGAGATTGACACGGATAAGACCAGGGAGAGAAAATAGAACAGCCGGAATGTCACCGGAAAGACGATTCCCCTGGAGGTAGAGGTACTTGAGCTGAGTCAAAGATGAGAAATCAGGAGGAAGAGTACCGGAAATAGTGTTGAACCGGAGACTGAGGAATGTGAGAGCGGAGAGACTTCCGATGACGCCATTAGGGATAGTGCCGGAGAGAGAACGACCGGGCATGTGGATTTCCACGACGCGACGGTTGCTGCAGACGATGCCTTGCCATAAGCAGACATCAGTGGTATCATTCCATAGGAGAGTTTTGCCGCCGAGGGCAGTGCGGAGGGCTTGGAGTGGGGCTTTGTCTATGCTGTCGGCGGCGGCTATTCCCGCGAGGAGGACGAGAAAGATGAGAATGTGGTGGCGCATTGTTGTGAGATTGGAGGTTTGTGGCTTAGGTTTTGGGTGAGGAATGGAGAGAAGGTTGTTGGAAGGGAGTTACAGTGAGGCGGCCATTTCCATGGTGAGAGAGAGAGAGGGAAAGAGTGTGGAGGAGCAATTAGTGTTGTGAGGACTTGGTTTGTATGTTGTTTGAGGGTAGGAGGCCGGCAAAAGGAGGAAGAAAGGAGGGTTTTTAATTAATATTGTCAAGCCTGGAAAGGTGGGGGTGAGGTGTCAGATCAAGAAAAAGAGATTAGTGTGGTCCCCACCTCTGTTTCATTTCCTCGGGCTCAGCTTCAACCTTCAGTTATTTATTATCACTATTTGCGAGTCAGGACCAAGGTTTATCATATTTACGTTTGTCATTTATAGGAAATTACCTGTAATACCCATATAAATCAAACATTAGGAATTTACGGCGATAACTTATTTAAAGATATATTACAAATATAATATTAAATAAAAATTGATGTCCTTCTGGTTAACTTTAAAGTTTATACATATATCGATTACAAATTCGTTATTTTTTGTCAAACATTTATCAAATTTATAAAATAAAAAAAAATCTCGAGTATAAATTCGACTATCCAGTAATTTTTAATTTTTATCTTTAACTATCAAAAAATTTCTGTTCATATCGAAACTTAAATTATTCTGATTTTTCTTATTTTAAAATTTAAACTTAATTTGTTTTTTTATTTATTGTGTTTCGAGCTATGATAGTGGTTCACAATGATGACGGGCTTTTAACGGGTATTTGGACAAGAGTGGTCCTTCATTGATGATAGCAAAATAGTTCATGGTTTAATGTAATTTTAAAATGATTGATGGTTTTGATAATATGGATAAATATATCGGATGTTTTCATAAATTTTGCCGCACAAAATTTACCCAAAATTTAGATACTTTCATAGAAAGAAAATAGGGAAGATTAAAGGGTGGAGACCGGTTAGAAATTGTTAAATATATATACTCAAAAGTTTTTTTGTGCATCTAGTGGTAATATGTGTAGTTTGTGTGGGTTTAAGCATAAAAATAGCACAAAACCATCCATTAAAATCACACTTTAGAGAGAACCCATCCTTGAAATTTTACTTTGAATAAAACCACCCCTTAAGATGGATATTTGTATAAAAATGCCCATTAAAACTAGTTTTATAAAAACTTCCCCTTTTAAGCAATTGGCAATAACAAAAGTACATCACCCATCCAAGGGAGTTATTCAAATTCAAGTAAACTATTTATCTAATGAATGAGTCAACAAAATTAGTTTGAAGCAATTTATGAAGATGAAGATAACTATTAGGGAGGTTGGGCCATAACACTAAAAAACAGCTAATCATGTAAACTTGTACGTATATGATGGGGAAGTTTTGGATGGTATACTGAATACGATAAATTTGGAAGAATGATAACATGATTTATCGACCTGTTTTACTCATTCATTTAGTTAGATTTTTTCTTTCCGCATTCATGTTTTAGCCTTAGTTTGTGTCATTTATGCTTGTTTAGTTCTACTTTGCAAGAACAGATGTCTACACACACTATTTGTGGCTTTGTAGGTGATTTAACACATTTTGGAGCTAAAACGACGTATTTGAGGATCAAGCCTCGAAGTGGATGCATTGGAACGAGCATACGTGCACGGGAAAGGGCTAGGAATCAAGCTAAAGGCATGGAGGGAACGACTAAAGAGCATCTTGGTCGAGATCCAGCCCGAGATTTTTTCATTTAGCATTATATTTTATTTGCGGGCTTTTTCCCTTATAATTATATTTTATTTGCGGGCTTTTTCCTTTTAGGCCCAATATCTTTTTAGCTAGATTTTTATTATAAAAGGAAGCCTTGAATTTATTTCAAGGTGTGTTGGGAGTCGCCCAAAGTTAACCCTAGAGGGGGGAGCCGTCTCCCTTCCCTTCTTCTTCTCCATTGTTCTTCATTAGTTTATATTAAAGTTTCAGACTTTTATATTGAGTTTTGTTGGAAATACATTGTTGATTCGATATTTGAGAAGATTGAAGGTTTTCAGGCATTGAAGTTGAGTAGTTTTTTCTCTCCCTTTTTGTTATTTATTTATTTGTCTTTCTTTGATATGATTGTTATTGGCTAGTACCTTGTAGTTCCAAGGTTGATAGGGATTTGTTTATGCCTTGGATTATGATGGAATGTTGTTCTTGAACCTAGTTAGAATCCTTCTAGCTAGTAACCTAAGTTGGAATTGAGACTTACCCGGTGATATTCCTTCATAGATACATGAGAGACTGATCATAGGTAATAAAGGTTTATCCTTTATTGGTTGAATGTGCTTAGATTTCTTGCTAAGTAGGGTAATACTTGAGACTTACCCGGTAATGGTTTACCTTTCCCTTAATTTGGAATCTGGTTTGTTTAGAATTTTCTACCTCTCTACCTTGAGACTTACCCGGTAATAGGTAGTTGGTTTGGAAGTAGATAGTCTTGAGACTTACCCGGTAATAGACTGTCAGCCTAGAAACGTTCATCCCTGTGGCTTTTCTACCATTTATCTTTATGAGTCTTCCTGAATCTATATGTATAAACAATGATCTTGAACCATTGGAATCCATTTTCTTCCCTTTAACTTGATTATCTTTGTTTTCCTTTTTATTTGTTTGTTTTGACTTTCAATCAATAGCGACAATTGATTGCGAGTCCTTTAAAACCTCTCCAAAACCCTTTTTGACTTCTTTCCCTTATCTTTTCCAACCTCCTGCCTTTAATTGAGATCTATTTTATATTTAATCATTGCTGCAAATTAATCATCCCAGTCCCTGAGATCGACCCTGGATTACTTACCTTTACTGTGATTGACCCATACACTGTGGGTTCGTTGCTATTTAGGGAATTATTACAGGTTATAAATATAAAACTATCCCTTCCTTGTTTTACTAACTTATAGGTCTTTATCATTATTGATAAAGGTTTATAGGGGTGCAAAAACTTGTTCACTGATTTTACACCCCTAGACAAGGCAATTTTCATAAATCACATAAAATTCTAGCAAAGTATTCAAATCCCAAATATTCTATAAATCAAATTGAGCTCAAAAGTAATAATCAAAAGCTAATTCACAAGCACAATACCATCATAGGGGTCATGTCATTCCTAGAAGCACATATTTTTTTATTTTTTTTATATGCATGCTGAAAGGAAACGTGTGACAAGAAAAGAAACATGCTAAAAGACTGCGGGTATCCCACCCCATACTTAAAACTCACATTGTCCCCAATGTGAAGAATAAATAGAAGTGAAAAAGAATACTCACAATGTAAAAATCAGTGATATGATACATGTAAATGGAAGTGGTAGTGAAAACAAGCGGCTGTGCAATCTCCTTCAAGCAACTATTCTTCATTTATTACCTAAAACCTGAAAAGACAAAAGAAACAAAACGCGCAGAAATGCAAAAGCAAAAGGCAAAAATAAAAACAAGAGTACAAAAGACTCTTACCTCGGGTTGCCTCCCGAGAAGCGCTTGTTTTAAGGTCCCTAGCCAGACCCAATTTTGTGGTTGTGTTAGCTCGCATCAAAAACCTTGGACTGCTCATCCAGTCCTTGCAACCACTTCTCACAGGACCCATAGAATTTCTTCTTGAAGACTCTCTTCATGTCCTGTTGAAAGATAGAAGCTCTCCCCGACACTTGTGGATGGAATGGAATAGTAACCTTGTGGGTTACCCCATACTTAAATGATAGCTTCTTTAGATGAGGGAGAAGCTTCAATCTAATCTTGGGAGGTTCCCGTGGAACTTCCCTCCAGCTTTCAGGTGCATCCCGAGCAAGATTGGAGACTCCGAGACAGCTTTCTGAGGATCTCGGGCAGCTGTGGATGAAATCTCGGCCAAGATTGGTACATGGGAGGCCAAGATTTTTCTTCTGTAATGGAATCTCGGCCGAGATGGATGTGATCTCGGGCCGAGATTCAACTTTTTGCTTTGGGATCTCGGTCGAGATAGGTGTGATCTCGGCCGAGATGGGTACGGAGGAGGTCGAGATTTCAACTTTTGTCTGGTCTTCGTCCTCGACTTCGGCTTCGACGGGAATGACACTCAATTCTTCAATTTCCTTATTGCACACGTCTTCCGGTCGAGCCTCTTTCCAGGGAGCTAACACTTCATCAAGCTTGTCAAATGACTCAATCATTCTGTTGAACATTGATTCAATTCGTTCATCACGGGATTGCTGCTGGTGTTTTAATTGAGGTTGTGGGGACATGAGATTTTCTCCAAAAGGATTGCAAATGTAATCCCCACGATACCTCCAAGAGCAAAACTCGTTATTCCAAGCCATCTTGTACCTGGAGAATACAAAGACAGAAAGAAAACGAGGTCAAAAGTAACAAGAAAGACCTAAACTATAAATAATGAAAAACAACAAATTAAACTTTCTCAGTCCCCGGCAACGGCGCCAAAAACTTGTTCGCTGATTTTACACCCCTATAAACCTTTATCAATAATGATAAAGACCTATAAGTTAGTAAAACAAGGAAGGGATAATTTTATATTTATAACCTGTAATAATTCCCTAAATAGCAACGAACCCACAGTGTATGCGTCAATCACAGTAAAGGTAAGTATTTCAGGGTCGATCTCAGGGACTGAGGGGATTAAAATGCAATAATGATTATAAATAGAATAAATCTCAATTAAAGACAGGAGGTTATAAAAGATAAGGGAAAGAAGTCAAAAAGGGTTTTGGAAAGGTTTTAAAGGACTCGCAATCAATTGTCGCTATTGATTGAAACTCAAAACAAACAAATAAAAAGGAAAACAAAGATAATCAAGTTAAAGGGAAGAAAATGGATTCCAATGGTTCAAGATCATTGTTTATACATATAGATTCAGGAAGACTCATAAAGATAAATGGTAGAAAAGCCACAGGGATGAACGTTTCTAGGCTGACAGTCTATTACCGGATAAGTCTCAAGACTATCTACTTCCAAACCAACTACCTATTACCGGGTAAGTCTCAAGGTAGAGAGGTAGGAAATTCTGAACAAACCAGACTACAAACTAAGGGAAAGGTAAACCATTACCGGGTAAGTCTCAGGTATTACCCTACTTAGAAAAGAATCTAAGCACATTCAACCAATAAAGGATAAACCTTTATTACCTATGATCAGTCTCTCATGTATCTATGAAGGAATATCACCGGGTAAATCTCAATTCCAACTTAGGTTGTTAGTTTAGTAGGATTCTAACTAGATTCAAGTCCAAGCCAACCATTAGGATTTCTAGCAATTCAAAGCCAAAACAAAGCACAATCTAAACCATCATAATCAAAGGCATAAACAAATCTCTGTCAACCTTGGAACCACAAGGTTCTAGCCAATAACAATCATATCAAAGAAAGACAAATAAATAGATAACAAAAGAAAATAAAAGGAACTTAACTTCAATAAATGAAAACCTTCAATCTTGACAAACTCGAATCAACAATCTCTCAACAACGTATTCCCAACAAAACTGAATGTAAAATTCTTGAACTTTAATGTAAACTATGAAGAATCAATGGAGAAGAAGAAGGGAAAGGAAGAGAGGCGGCTCCCCCCTATGGGGTAACCTAACCCTAAAAGAAATGGACTAAATCGGACACTTAGAAATAACCTAGAGCTTCTCTTTTATAACCAACAACCTTCCAAAGGACGGGCTGGGCCAAAACTGATCCAAAAATAAAATAAAATCGCCGAACAAAAAATCTCGGGCAAAAATCTCGGTCAAAATAATCTCGGTCAAAAATCTCGGCCGAGATCGTGACCGAGATTTCACAACAGAAAGTTTCCAGATCGACCGAAATTATGGATCTCGGCCCGAGATCAATGGATCTCGGGCGAGATCAGGCCATCTCGGTCTGGTCAGACCGAGATCAAGGCCGAGATGCCATCCCTTCGTTCCTTCGTGTCTTTAGCTCGATTCCTAGCCCTTTTCCGTGCAAGTACGCTCGCTCCAATGTGTCCACTTTGAGGCTTGATCCTCAAATACGTCATTTTAGCTCCAAAATGTGTCAAATCACCTACAAAGCCACAAATAGTGTGTGTAGACATCTATTCTTGCAAAGTAAAACTAAACAAGCATAAATGGCACAAACTAAGGCCAAAACATTAATGCGGAAAGGGGAAATATAACTAAATGCATGAGTGTAACAGGTCGATAAATCATGTTATCAGAGAACATAGTGAGTCCCAACGATATGTAAGTGGTGGGTGCCTCGAATCATCATGCACGACAACGCGACCCTATATTTGAATATCGATTATTGGTTTTGTTATACTTTTAGGGCTCGTTTGGTATTGCTAGGAATCATTCCCGATAACGGAATGATTCCGAATCAATAAAAAAATTATGTTTGTTTAGAAGTTTTTTTATTCATTTCCCCTTAACCGATTTCATTCTGTTTCCATTCCACCACCCAACCAAACGGGCATTTAGTATGCATGTTTAAGATTCGCTAGAATCCTAGATTTTTGCAGTTTATCTATACAAGTAGATTATTGAGTAGCTTATTGAAAAGGTGTAGAATTCTGAAATTAGGGTTGTGTTCCTGAGCTTAGAGTGATAATTCATGGAGGGAGGATATTATTAGGGACACGTTTGCGCTCTACGACCAAGTGCTATCATGGAGATCCATCTCTTGTTTCACACTACTAACGGTCTTTTACTATTCATCATCAAAGATTCTTAGAGCAAGTTTACCCTTTACGGTAAATTTGTTGGAGTCGTGTTTATTGAAAGATGTTGAAATTGATAATTCATCGAAGATTACTATAGCAAGTTTACTCGTTGGGTCAAAATGTTAAATGTCATTAGGTTAAAGTCTTACAAGAATACTAACGAAGCGGAGTAAAAGTATAATCACGCCTTGTTTGTCCAAGTGATGTTACAACTAAGGTTGAAGTCTCACGAGACAATTCTAAGAGATAAATATTGCAATGAAATCATTAAGGTTAAGATGAGATATGGGGTTGATCCAAATATGAAGAATTAAAGAGACTCGGAGTTGAAGTTCCTTGATGGGATAGAGGTGAATTCTTGATTTCATAAATGTGGATACGGATAGACTTATTCAAGGACACAAGATTAGCATAAAGAAACACGATGCAAATATCCACAATGGTGAATTCTCTTAAATTGGTCAACGTATTTTTATAAAAGCGACATTGTTAAGCAACATCAATGAGAAGGAAGTGTTTGTGGAAATGGACCACACAAGGGAACCGCGAGTGGACGAGAATCAATGTTATAGTAATTGAGAGGATGTATGTTCAAGTCATCATGAAGTACTTGTTAAGCATGATAGTGTCGGTTGGACGGCACTAGTTGAGCTTGATAAGTTTAAATAATCCCACGTTAGAAAGGGAATTGTGTATAGTAGAGTGAACTAGAGGAGCCGGTTGAAATGGATAAGTTCATATAAGTAGTTATTTAAGAGGATTATCAACATTTGAAGGTACGGAAGAAGAGTAAGTCTATGATTTGGTGGAATGATGATCATAAGTCAAGCCGGTTGACAATCAAAGACATACCTTTAGTTACCTATTGACGGGTTGTTCGATCGGATATAAAGAGTTATCGTAACTACGGATTTATAAATGAATTTTATTGACTCGTTGGATGACTTCCTCATGATTGTTCAATGATGAAATTTGGGTTAGGTTATATTAGAATAAGCACGTATATCCTTTGATAATAACATTGAGTGGGTTCAATGTATGCAACTCTAAGCAATCATCCAAGTGAGAATTTTGACGATCGGAGGCGACCTTCTTAGGTCATTTAATTGGTATAAAAGGGGTTAAGAATTGTTAGAAGTCAATTACTTACTAGTTGGTGAGTAACACTAATTATAATGATATGGATTGATTCGTGTAAGAGAACTGAAGGAGTAAAAGAGGATGTTGACTTCAAATCTATTATTATGGACGAAAGTTAGGAGTGTGCATAGTGATTCGCCAAAGTATAAGGGCGGTGTGTTTTCACAAAGGGAAGTAGGAATCTTCATGTCTCGTCAGGGAGACATAGTAGGAGAATATCATGACATCCGATACAAGGATTGGATACGACAGTATTTGCATTGAATTCTAGGATTCATAACCTTTACAAAAGGAATTGCTAGATTTCCAGATGACCTAAGTTGGAGTATACCCTCGACAACAACAAACACGAGATTGACAAGATGATTGATTGATTTGGGATGGTAATCAGGATCCACTACCACAATGACAAAACTAGTATAGTAATGAATGCACTTAATCAAAAGACTCACGGACAAAAGAGGATTACCCAATTGACAATCCAACGCAAGTTGCTTAATGACCTAGCTGGTCAATGTAAAGTCCGGAAAATTTTAAAAATAAAAATATAAGCATGATCGAGAATTTTAGAAATAAATTAACTTTTTATTCTCTTTCCGTAAATTATTTTACGGAAAGGTTCGGAAATTTTTCCGACCGTAACGTCCGTTACGGAATTAATTTACGGGTTCGTTTCCGATCATTTAATTCCTTTTTCTTCCCCCTCTCTTTTCCACCCCAGCCGGGCCCCACCTCCAGGCTGGCGCTCCCGGGCCCACGTCTCCAAGCTGGCAAAGCCAGCCGGCCGCCTCCTCGTTCTTTCTTCTTTCCCACTCCTTCACGCCTTCTATGTACTCTTGCCGCCCAACCTTGCAGGAGCAAGCTCCCCCTAGCCTGCCTAGCCCTGCAGCAGCGGCCGACCCCTCGACTCTCACTCACCTCCCTCCATCTCCCTCGCTTTCACCCTCAGCAGCCCCGCTCCCTACTCCCTCGCCCTCCATCTCTTTCTTTCCCTCTGCCACACAGCACGAGCATCCGCCCCCTGCACCCTCTTCTCTGGGTCAAGCCTCCGTGTCCGTGACCAGGAGACGCCGCCTCGAAGTCGCCGAGATTCGCCTGCACGAGCCCCACCGATGCTGGCCTTCTCCCTCGCCACCACAGGAGCCCACTGCAGCCTCCTCCTCCCCCTAGCACCCGCCGAGATCTTGCCCCTGCCGTCGCCATCGCCTGCCGGAGCTGAGGTCGCCGCCGCCTGACTGCAGCCGCCCGGGGAAGCCCACGGAGCCACCTCCCTCTCCGGCCGGAGCCCCGCACCTGCGTCCCCCTCCCTGCCGCCCCGCGGGCTGTTCAACAGCCTTTTAGGCTTAATTACAGTCGGCCCCCTCACTTTAGGTATAATTGCTTTTTGGCCCCACTGTTTTGTAGTAATTACAGAAAGTACCCATAATTTTGGAATTGTTGCAATTATACCCTCTGTTGGGTTTTTGTCGGAAAATGCCCCAAGGTTTTAATTACGGTTTTGACTCATATGACTTAGGAAATGTATATTTGCCCCGGATAATACGTTACCGAGTTTTAACCTCGGAATTTAGGGACGAATCTATTTTAGGTCGATATATAATAATTGATGATCAATTTAGCGTATGGGCTAAATTGCGTAGTATCATGATAGGTCGGAATTTGCATAACTTAGCGGAAATGCCAAGTAACGGCTTTTGTGACCTTAAGAGAACGTGGGAGCGGGATTAGACCTAGTTGGCTTTTACGTCATTATTGACGGTATTTATGTTGGACTCTAGGATACGGTCCTATAATGCGAGTCAAATGATCCTGCGTAGGTCCTTTGTGTAGAAGTCTTAGGCTTCTCGAGTTGAGCGGGTTTTTATGATACCTTGTTGTAAACAGGTTGAGTACTTCTTCCCAAGGGAAGCGTGAGCGTTTTGTGAGATAGCATTTGGGACGAGGTAAGTCTCCGGACTTACTTAGCGCGTATTCTATGTATTAGCATGATGCGTGTTTGGTGGTGTGTGTTTACGTATTTGTCATAATCACTAAACCGGTAAAATAGGACCACCGACTTTTATAAGTAATGTTGGCCCAAGTGTATGATAACGGGCGGTGACATCATCTGCCCAACTCTTGCGAGAGTGGGAGGTTCTCGGTGACTAGCCGTGCGGGTGAGACGGAAGGATACATCCTTACCGTGCCTTGCCGGAAATAGGGACCGGGGCGAGACCATTGGGGTCTCGTGTCACAACCGAAGTTGAATTAGAACGGGATACGAGTTAAGGAAATTAAAGATAATAAACCGGACTTGCGTGATTTATGTTTTGTGATTCTTATGTGTGTTTGTGCCTTTCCCATTATTTTAATGCTTAGAATACTAGCTAACGGTTTTAAACCGGTTATGTAGTTGACTTGCAGGTTAGGGACGCCGCCGAGTAAGGCGGAGGAGTGGACAGTCGGGTTCTCCGTACATCTTAGAACGGGGATGGTTTTTAGTCATGGCTTTTATGTTATCTTTATGGATTGTGTCATATGTTAGATTTTTGCACCGTATTATGTTGTTTTGAGGATTCGGCTGAGTTTCCCAGTTGTACTTTACCTTTCGTCCCGCATACATTAAAAACGTATTTAAGTTTTCCGCCTTTATTCTGTGCTATTGTTGAAAGGTCCAGCGAAATTGTTGTCAGGCTAAGGGTCGGGACCCATTGTGCGGTCTCGCCCGTAGCGCTCCGAGTCCCGCGGATTTGGGGTGTTACAGTCAAGCTAGAGATTGTGGTTTGAATAAAGAGCATGGGAGGTTAGTTGGATACATAGGGTCACTGTTTGACTTGTGGGACAAAATCTGACAAAAAAAAAAAGTGGTAATAAGACGTCTATAATTTGTATGTGTGCCAACTAATGTTGAGATGAGAGATCGGATGCTAGTTGAGGCCGTGATATACCTTACTTCATATATCTTGCCGCTAGTTAAATGTTGAAGGACACGAGATATTTCTTTGGGTTGTGAATAGAGTCCGAATGGAGCTAAGTGTGCAACTCGATGTGATTGATAATTATAACTTGAATAGGATGACGTTACTTTATTGCGAGACCAAGTGTATGTATAACGGGTCGTGGCATCACTTCCAACTCTGACGTGAGATTGAGAGGTTGTCCGCAACTAGTCAATATATTTAGGTATACGACCAGATGCATTAGTACCACTCTTGTTGGTATAAGAGAACGGAGGCGAGGGTCGGAAGACCCTCGTACCATACAATAAGTTAAAACTAGAGTGAATCACCTAACAAAAGATAATAACGAGGTTTTGTTTCCATGCATGTTGTTGTGTTTATCTTCCGCATTGATGTGTGATTGTGTTATTATAGTACTTAGTCGATACCTTAGGATTGTTAGCGAACGGTTTTACCGTTATGTTGTTAGATTTCTTGTAAGATAAGAAAGTTTCAAGGTGATCCGGAGTGGATGGTCAGCCGGGTTCACATATTCATATAGATTGGGTGGCCTTTCAAATATTACATTCATATAGAATGACTCTTTTGTTTCAGGATGTTTGTAGCTATCTTTTACAAGATTGTCTCATTTTAAGCATTCATGACATTGTTATTTTAATACGTTTTTCATTTGTTTTATTTACATTTGTGTCTTGTTGTAAGATCTAGTGAGATTGTTGTCTATAATCGGAACTTATTGTGAGGTAATAGCCCCCGTAACACCTCATGAGTATGAAATTTAGAGTGTTACAATATTTGAAGGAGCAAGAGAGATACAAATAATATGGGCATTGCAAGTCGCGCATAATCATGAGTAGAGGGTTATATGGGAAACACTGTGCTGGTTTGGTGGCCAAACTTAATAGTGCGATTAATCAACACTGTGACTCGAGTGTTGGTGTTGTGTGAATGCTTTGGAAGCTTGTTGGCGGCTTCGCGGAATGCAGGTGGTCATTTGTAGGTCGTGTTGGGAATGTGGCTGCACACTGGATTGCGCATGTTCATACTTTTGATTGTGCGTTTTTCTACAAATATGTTTTTACCTTCAGCCCTTTGTAAGGATATTATAGATGATGATATGGGTCAATGAAATGTTTGTTTTATAAAATTTTTTTTAAAAAACAAATATCTACTTCATAGTTTATTCAATTTTTCATAAGCTTTATAATCTTGATAAATTTCATAAACGACAAAAATATAATATTTCAAACGAACCCTGACTACGTCATGCAATAAACAAACCTAATCTTAGGTTATAAAACAGAAGGAGAAAAAAAATCAGATCGTGTAACGTACACTATACCACCTTATTTTTTATTTTTTTTCATAATTGATAACATAACATAATATATATATATATATATATATATATATATATATATATATATATATATATATATATATATATATATATATATACCTCCTAAACGGACGTTTAAACTATCAAAACTTCGTTATCATCTCTCAAAGAAATCATCAGATTGAACAGCCGTAATGTCCGCCATCAAAAATGTCGTTAATTCTTAGATGTCGCAAAACACCAAATACACTTTGTGCATTGATTTTCAATATAAAAAAATCATCAAAGAATGCAGATCAATGTCATTTTTATGTTCATGCTAAGTGCTAACAATGAGTAAAATTCCAATATAAGTATATATTTCTCGAGTGATAAATTGTTAATTTTATGAACAATTATTTAATAAAATATCAGTGACTCGTAAAGTATAAAACAATATATATTTGATTAATTTTTAAATTCAAACTATTAATCATAAACAATATTATTTTATAAATTGTTGTATTATAAAGTATGGATAACATCTTATGAACACAAATTAATGTATTTCAAATATAGATGAAATTAAATTTGTAGGATTAATGTTACTCATCAAATTAAAAAGATAGGTTGAAATTCATTTTTTTTTAAGCATATCTTTTTCGAGAAAATAAAACCCAAGTTATTAAATTATTTAATTTTCAAATTTAAAGTTTACATATTTAACAAAGATTATCCTTTTTAGAAGAAAACAAGCGCTTGATGACCAATTAATAAGTTCAAAGACAGGCAGATTGTGGAACAGCATGCCATGGCAATAATAGATTAAAAATTAATTACATAATTTGAAAATATATAATCCAGCTACTAGCTTCTCTGTGAGTTATATCCTAAATATTGCCTCCCTCATATAATATTATTAATGGCATAAATAACCAATTAATCAAAATATAATAAAGACCGGTCAAATTTGAGTTCAAGTCTTAAGGTTCATGTATTCGTATGAAATTTTGTGTTACAAACATATATATATCTTTGTTGGTATATATTTATTTATATTAAAAACTGAATATTTTATCATATTTATTTGTAATGAAAAAATATTATTTACAATAATAATATATACATGAATTTTGATGAGAACTGAATATATGAATTTGTAATACTATTATATTATGTTATACCAAATAGTTTTTTTAGTTATTCTATGTGCAAATTAAACAATGTCAAGAAAAATGTTAACAAAAAGGTGTATTTCTTTTTATACTATATCAATCCTATCTTAAACTTATATAACATCATTATTTAATATCGATTTTTTATATATTAATTTAACTTAAAAGTTAGTTTTTTTAAATAATATTGTATTACTAATCACAAAAATTAATGACCGTTATTAGGTTCACTCACAATTTTTAAAAGTAATCAAACTTTTTTTTTTATTTTATCGATTTTAATGATATATTCAAAGTGATAAGTTAAATTGAAGTTAGATGTAAGTTGGACTTACCGCTTATGAGTACGTTTAGCGAATACGTTTCTACAACTTTTATCATATATCATTAAAATTTATTTTTGTTAAACTAATTTAAATTATATAAATAATAGTTAAGATTGGATAATCATAGAAATTTAATATAAAAAATATGGTGATAAAATGTACACAATCATAAAGTATAAACTATTATTAATATGAAATTTTACTTTTTTTATGAACCAGCAATTAGAAAAATCCAAACCATTTAAATTAGATATTATAATGTTACAAATTTTGAAGATATTTTTGTCGGAGACTTAAAAATATAGAAATGGGTAAAAATATTAAATATTGATGAGTCCGAAGTATAAGAGTGGAGTGTGAAGTGGGAAAGACCGGAAATCAAGGACGAGGTGAAGAAACATAATAGAGTTGTTGTTTAAGATTAATTGTAAGATGGTTTGCATGATTGAAAATGATTCTAATATCTTCATATTGGTTGGATCTTTAGCGGTGCCAACAATACAAGAGAGTAAAGGGAATATTAAAAAATAAGCCCACCAAACCATTTTATTGCATTTTTCCGCCTTCTTTTGCCTTTCCCTTATATTCATCCAATCCAATCATATGTGGTTTGTGCATGCATCATATTGAGGATGAAAGCGAGATGAGCCTTTTTTATACCAAGATGTTGAGAATGTAGGGCCAACTTTTGAGTTGTTTGCATGCATTGTGTTGTTAGGATTAGAATGTAATTGAAAGAAAATACGAGAATTGGTGATTCGGTTCGTTATGAATCTTGGACGTAGTTCCAAGTAGTGGGTGAGACACTGTTTAGACTGTACTAATTTTGCGATAATAATTATAAATTTACAATGATAAACGTGAGTATAAATAGCCTAAAATATATCAGTTGAATACAACACTTTTGGATATTGTACATCAGACTCTCCAACCCAACAATTGTTACAGTTGCGTCCCACGTGAAATTTTAGGTTGTTTCGAGTATACTATATAAATACATGAGATCGATATTAATTTTATTGTCCGTTATTTTTAAGATTGTATCGGCTTCATGAACTCGTATGTTGAGCTTTAAAAGTAGAGCTGAAAAGTGAATTTCGACCCAATAAAAATGTCATATACGAAAATTATTAACAACGGGAATTATAAGAAGCTATGGATCGCATGCGATGACAGCGAGAATGATAAATTCAACATATTGTTTTTGAACTTTTCAATAAAATAAAAATAATAGCTAAATTTAGAGTAATTTATTCGGCTATTGATAAGTTATTGCAATCGATCGAATAACACACCCTATTATACAGGTATGGTCAAAACTATACTTTACACCTAAATAATAATTGAACTAGGTACTAATATCTTTCACACCTAATTTATGCCATCATTTTTTTAATATTATTATTTTTAGTTGTTGAAGAATAATATGAGCTTTATTGATGTTGAAGTATAACAACTATAAAATCAAATATCATGGTAATTGACAAGAAGGATGCACAATCATAAGTATGTAAATTGAACAATTTAGGGGAGGTAACGTTACGTAACATTTCAGTATTTGTTCTTCCGGTTGTATGAGTAATAGGCAAAATTTAAATTAAGTCTCAATATTTTCAAAAATACTTTCTTTTTTAACAGAAATTTTAGTGTATGAAAAGGAAATATATATCAAATAATATTACTTTCCTCTGGTCAAAGTTATGTTATTTAACTATTAACATTAATGGTAAGAAAATTATTAAATAGCTCTAATTTTGTAAATTTGGTCTAAATTTTATTTTTAATATATTAGTCATAGCTTTTAACCATGAAGAATGAAATGCACACATTGATAATGAATGATAACCAGTTTAATATAGATGTTTGGTGGACTTATCCTCCCATGTTAATTGGTTTTTATTAAATCTTATTGATTATTGTGTGTTGAATTGTCGAATTGTTCATTCGAAGCTTAAAAACTCGCTGGAAAATGTAAGTAGTTAAGATTTATGTTATTTAAAGAGATCATTACCCAAAAAAAATTTCTGTTATGCACAAAAGATTAAAAACATTTATACGTTTAATCAGTCATTTTTTATAAATTTCAGTCGATAATTATTAGGTTTATTAATGTTTAAATTTTAATATTGAGATTTAAAATAAAATTAAATAACAATAACAAGAAAAACCAATTCAAAATTTTATAATAAATTATTATTTCATAATTTTGTCACACCACATACACATTACATTAATAACATTTTAGCCCGACCATATTCATAAGCTCGTAACTCATGAAGCCCAATAATACCCTCTTACGGTATCCTGCATTAAACCAACAACAAACAAACAATCATTAATACGTGATCAAATCTCAGTAACAATAAAAATAATTAATTAATTAATTAAAAAACCTACTTGTTGCAGTCAATATCGCGGACAATAGGGAAAGGCAAATGAACATTGCAGAGATCAGGCAAATTCTTAGCCCTGTCGGGGGCAACTCTAAGCTTTGGAGCTGCATCTTTAAGACACTGACAAACGGCAACCCGGTATGGCCTGTCCGCACACTTATGGTTCAGGCTTTGAACCCCTGAGCAGCAGGGTACACTCGGAGTCATTGAACCTTGTTCCTTGAGGAAGTCCATGCATGGCGCCAATGTGGTTACTGCATCTTGACACGTCACTTGTTGGGCCATAACATCAATTGCATGTGCCATTAGAACCATGAGAACGATTGCGAAAAGGGTTTTCGCCATTGGATCTATTGAGAGAGATTGTGTTGGTTGTTTTTGAGTTTGGTGGTTATGGAGAGACAAGAGAGGCGGTTTATATAGTGGAGATATTTGGGTGTTGGTGGTTTTATGTGAAAGAAGTTTGTGGGATGGTTTCCGGATTTGACGTAAGGGTGGTTTTGGGCAGTGGAGGAAGAAATTAAACTAAGGGGGAGTTACAAGTTAGAGTATGGGTTTAAGTTCATTGAGTTCCATACAAGTTATAGTTCAAGCGTTTCTTGTTTGTTCCATAATGCAAGATTTTTCTAAGGTTAATTAAAAAATATATATTTGCCCATCCATTTTCAATATTTTATTAGGTACCATGTAAGTTACAATTCAAGGTGCTTGACTCGGTTCTAGTTTGGACTAACCTCGTTCACTTGACTCAACAAGCTGAGTATGAAAACGTTTTACGTTCGATCAGCTAGATCTTAAGTAAGTCAAATATATATAATATCTCATTCGACTCAAATAGGAACCCCAAATATAATTTGAGTCAATAGTTGGTAATGTTATATGAGTCGAACAATTCGGTTCAAGCTCAACTCAAAAGAGTTCAGTTATATCTCATTCACTTATTTAAACAATTTGAGTATAAACACGTTTTTAATATTTGATTCAAAATAATAGAACACAATTTAGAAGAGGAAAATTTACATTTATCTTATCATTTATCAGGATATCTTTATAAAAATTTATCTTTCATACGTATTGTGCGTCTATACCATAAATGAGCAAGGTTTGTGGGTATAAACACGTGTTTTTTAATATGTTGAATGAGTGGAGTTGTTTTTCTTTGTTTTTGAGGGATGCAAGGAAGCGGTTGATCTTTGTGGTTTGTAGTTGTTCTTCAATGTGTGTGTTTTCAGTTTTTTTTTATGAGAAAGAAATATATTAATTAGGCATTTGGCTTATCAGCCTCGGTAAATCTATATATCTTTATATATACTAAAATAATATAAAGGGGTGTATTAAATTAAGATTTTATAGAAATTTTTTAGAGTTTAAAAATCTATGGGTATTCAATATAGATTTTTAAAAGTCCATACAAATTTTTTAATATTCAATTAGAATTTTAAATTTTCCATAAAATTCCTATGGTATTTAAAAAAAATTTGATTTCAAAAGAATTTATTATTTCATTGATTTTGTAGGATTTGTTATTACTTATAAACCCTATAGAAGTCTTCTCCCAACACATAAGATTTTCACACCAAATTACAGTTAGGGTTGTGCATCCGGTCCAAACCGGACCGGACCGGAATTTCCGTTACTGGTCCAGACCGGACCGGAATTTTCAAAAACTTGGACCGGGGACTGGACCGTAACGTTCCGGTCCATTCCGGTCCGGACCGGATTCGGACCTGTTCGGACCGGAATAAAATAAAATAAATTAAAATATATATATTTTTGCAAATAACAAAAAAAAAATCAAAAAGTATATATTTTAATTAAATATATACAAAATATATATAATTTTTTAATATATATAAATTTAAATTAATAAATAAATAATTATATATATATATATATATAAATAAATTTTGGTCCGACCCGGTTTTCCGGTCCGGACCGGAATTGGACCGGGACCAGAATTTCCTAAAATCCTGGACCGGGGACCGGACCGGATTTGTTCCGGGACCGGATCGGACCGAAAAAAACCGGTCCGGGTCAATTTTGCACAGCCCTAACTACAACACTGAAGAACCCTAACGGCCAAATCAACATTTTTGAGCGTTTTCGAGTGCTTGGACTCGGTGCATCGTCGGAGGTTAGTTATTTCTCTTGTTTTCCGTCATGTTGATTGTATGGACTTCAAGTGCTTGGGTTCGTCTTACTGATTTGTCATAAGAAACGTGTGAGCATTCCTCTCAGTTTTCTCTTTTCATTTTGCGACTTCTGCGGTTTCGGAAAAAGCATTGTACCGTATGTACTCTTTTTTTGTTTATGTAGTCTCGGTATATATATAATTAGATGATTAAAATATCTTCTGTGTTCTGCAGTGCAATTGTACTTTATCATATGCTTTAATATATTATATATATTGTTATATAATTAATCATAAAATCAGTAGGCAATCGATCGAAAATCAATAGAAATTATTTGATAAGTAGGTACTTAAGCTTACTTACAATAGAAATTAAAATGCTGATGTTGGTTGTGAATTTTAATAGATTAATAATTGTATGTTATTTTTCTAGATGATTTCTTTTGATCATGGATAAGTTATTAGTATATCAACTAATTAAAAATTTGAGTCATACTAGATGGATGATTTCTTTTAGTCATGTATTAATCTGATAGAATCTGACAAAATCTGTATTAACTCTATATATAATTAAAATATTCCACAGAATCAGCAAATTCCATAAATTATTAAAATTCAGTCAAAATCTTTAAAAATTGATTGAATACACCCTCCTAAGTTCGATGACGTGAAACTCTAAGATTTCAGTTTTTAAACCCAAATAACGATATTACTAAACTTCATACTTATTTTTGGGTGAAAACTTGCTTCACATATACCCATGATAATGTTAAATACATTCATATTACAACACGAACTTAAGTTTTAAAATTCTTTAGAGCTGTCACACTTTTTTTTAGTACAAAAAAAGGCTATGAGGCCCGTGACAGCTTTGTACAATAGAAAAAAATATGAATGACAACAATTAACTTAGAATGTTGGAGTTTACGTAAGTCTTTAATTATTTTATAAATTAAACTTCATCATATATAATATGTTTTATTTGATGTGGACTTCGCTTGTATTGTTTATTGTGTAATTTTAAAATATGCGATAACACTTTTGTGACTTTGTCGGGACAAAATTTTGTTTAAAATAATACTCTTTTCGTTTTATAATAATACATGTCATTTTAGACTTTTAAACTCTTTTTAAATTGGATGTTGTTTTATACATTTACTAAATAAATTCTGAATATCAATTAAATTTGTTCATAAATTATATTAAAACAAGTTTGTACATTTTCTAAAATTCCAACATTAAAAATATAAGGGGTAGAGTTTCGTCGAATGCCTGAACACCTCAACACATGATTTCATTGAGGTTCATATAAAAGTCAAACGATAATTAGATATAGACCACCAACGTTACATATTATGCTCATTTTCATTTATTCTTTCCACGATTTTAGATAAAGGAAAAGTTTTATGCTCGGATTTTCTAAACTAATATATAAAACGAGTTTATTTTATAAATGGATTAATACAAAGAACATGCATGTGTAACAAAAGCAAAGATTGAGATCTTAAACTTGTGATAAATTTTGCCTTTCAAACCTTTTTTTATTCCCAATGGCAGCATGCTTTTACCCTCGGAATCCGAAGTAGTGATAACTATGATGAACTGCAGTTGCTATATAACTGTACTGAACCCTTTGCATGTTATCTTTGAATACTTAAATTGGGAAACAGAAAAGCATCGAAGTTCCCCCAATGCAACTACTTTGACTTTTCCAATCCATAACTAGGTTTCTCGTTAGTGTAACACACTGGGCCTAGCCCACATGTCCATAAGGCCCAATAAAACTTTTTCCAGCCCACTAAGCACCACATCCCGGCCCACTGAACTCCTTGCCCTCCAGGTTAATCCCAGCAAATTACTTGTCCTCCGGGAATAGTGATGGTAATGATGCAACGAAGTTGGTGAACCGTGGGTTTGTTTTTTCTTTCTTTTTTTTTTCATTTTTTTTCCCAGGACTTTGAATCATCCGGTTCAACACCAGGTGTTTATAGTACATGAGGACCAAGACCCCACCGGTAGGGTAGGGGTGTGCAACCGGTCCAACTTGGATAGGAGGACCAGAATTTTTAGAAATTTGAACCGAGCCAGGTTATTTGGCTCCGGTCTGGCGGTCTGTATTTTTAGAAAACTTGGACTAGGGACCGAACCAAAATTTTGGACCGACTAGCCTTTTTTTCTTAGTTGCTTTTTTAGTTATTATTATTTTTAAATCAAATTCCAATCCGATCCGGATCACCAGTTTTCTCCAATCTTGAACCGGGACCAAAAATCACTATACACTCGGACCGTAGACTGGACCTTAAAAAACCAATTTGGTCCAATTTGGGTCAAAACTGCACAGAAAATCACTATACACCCGGACCGTGGACTATACCTTAAAAAACTAATCTGATCCACTTTGGGTCAAAACTTCACAACCCTACAAATCGGACCGAAAACACGCACTTTGTGCGGACATGTTGTTCAGCTCCGATCTTGGGCCGAATGGTCGAGTCATGGTCATATTCTTCCGGTTCAGTCCAAAACCCGATTCGAACAGGAAAACGAAAGGCCTTACCCGTCTTGCTACCACGAGGATCTGAACTTTAATCTGAACAACGTCTGCATCCATTGACCGCATTGACCGATATGTTTGTCTTTAACTCATCTAGTTCAATCCACGTACAATGTCATGAAATCGAGTCTAATAAACCAACAAATTTAAGACCACTTTATCATTACACAAACTAAGTTGTGTTAAGTGATGCAATTGAATGTTATAATTGATTATTGTGTGTTGAATTGTCGAATTGATCATTTGAACCTTAAAAACTAAATACTAAGTAACAAGAAAGACCGAACCGAAGTTTTCTTGATAAATTGTTATTTCATAATTTTGTCACTTCACGTACGCATTACATTAAATAACATTTCATCCCATAATCATAAGCTCATAACTCATGAAGCCTAACAATGTCCTCTTACGGTATCCTGCATTAAACCAAAAACAAACAAGCATTAAAACACGATCAAATCTCAATAAAACTAAAAAAAATTATATAAAAGACCCTACTTGCTACAATCAATACTATGGACAATAGGGAAAGGCAAATGAACATTGCAGATATCAAGAAAACTATTAGCCCTGTCACGGACAACACCAAACTTAGGAGCTGCATCTTTAAGACAATGACAAACGACAACCCGGTCTGGCCGGTCCGCACACTTCTGGCTTAGGCTTTGAAACCCCGAGCAGCAGGGTACACTCAGAGTCGTTGAACCATGTGCCTTGAGGAAGTCCATGCATGGCGCCAATGTTGTCACCGCATCTTGACACGTCACTTGTTGGGCCATAACATCAATTGCATGAGCCATTAGAACCATGAGAACGATTGCTTAAAAGGTTTTTGTCATTAGATCGATTGATAGAGTTGAGTTGGTTATTTTTTAGTTTGGTGGTTTTGGAGAGACAAGAGAGGCGGTATGTATAGGGGAGATATTTGGATGTTGGTGGTTTTGTGTGGATGAAATATGTGGGATGGTTTTTGGGTTTGACGTAAGGGTGGTTTTTGGGTAGTGGAGGAAGAAATTAAACTAAGGGGGAGTTACAACTTAGAGGATGGGTTTCAGTTCATTGGGTTGCATGCAAGTTATAATTCAAGCGTTTCTTGTTTTTTCCATATTGCATAGTTTTTCAAAGGTAAATTAAAAAAAAATACTTGCCCACCCATTTTCAATATTTTATTGGGTATATGTAAGTTACAATTCAAGATGCTTGACTCGGGTTCGGGTTTGGACTGACCTCATTCACTTGACTCAACAAGTTGAGTATGTAACGTTTTTAAATGATTAATTAGTCATTTTTGATAAATTTCAGTCGATAATTATTAGGTTTCTTAATGTTTACATTTAAATATCGAGATTTTAAAAATAGAATTAAACAACAATAACAAGAAAGACACATCCAATTTTTTCATAATAAATTGTTATTTCATAATTTTTTCACTCCACATACACATTACATTAATAACATTTTAGTCCATATTCATATGCTCGTAACTCATGAAGCCCAACAATGCCCTCTTATGGTATCCTGCATTAAACCAACAACAAACAAACAATCATTAATACATGATCAAATCTCAATAACAATAAAAATAATTAATTAATAAAAACCTACTTGCTACAATCAATATCGCGGACAATAGGGAAAGGCAAATGAACATTGCAGAGATCAGGCAAATTCTTAGCTCTGTCAGGGACAACTCCAAGCTTTGGAGCTGCATCTTTAAGACACTGACAAACGGCAACCCGGTCTGGCCGGTCCGCACACTTATGGTTCAGGCTTTGAACCCCTGAGCAGCAGGGTACACTCGGTGTCGTTGAACCTTGTCCCTTGAGGAAGTCCATGCATGACGCCAATGTGGTTACTGCATCTTGACACGTCACTTGTTGGGCCATAACATCAATTGCATGTGCCATTAGAACCATGAGAACGATTACGAAAAGGGTTTTTGCCATTGGATCGATTAAGAGAGTTTGAGTTGGTTGTTTTTGAGTTTGGTGGTTTTGGAGAGACAAGAGAGGTGATTTATATAGGGAAGATATTTGGGTGTAGTGGTTTTATGTGGATGAAATATGTGGGATGGTTTCTGGGTTGATGTAAGGTGGTTTTGGGGTAGTGGAGGAAAAAATTAAACTAAGGGGGAGTTACAACTTAGAGTATGGGTTTCAATTCATTGGGTTGCATGCAAGTTATAGTTCAAGCGTTTCTTGTTTGTTCCATACTGCATGTTTTTTCTAAGGTAAACTAAAAACAAATATTTTCCCACCCATTTTCAATATTTTATTGGTTATCATGTAAGTTACAATTCAAATTGCTTAACTCGGGTTCGGGTTTGAACTGGCCTCGTTCACTTGACTCAACAAGCTGAGTATGATACATTTATATGATTAATCAGTCATTTTTGATAAATTTCAGTCGATTATTATTAGGTTTCTTAATGTTTACATATTGAGATTCAAAAATAGAACTAAACATCAATAACAAGAAAGACCGATCCAAAATTTTCATAATAAATTCTTATTTCATAATTTCTTCACTCCACATACACATTACATTAATAACATTTTAGTTCATATTCATAAGCTCATAACTCACGAAGCCCATCAAAATAAATAATAAAAAAATCTACTTGCTACAGTCAATATCGTGGACAATAGGTAAATGCAAATGAACATTGTAGAGATCACGCAAATTCTTAGCCCTGTCACGGACAACTCCAAACTTAAGAGTTGCATCTTTAAGATATTGACAAACGACAACCCGGTATGGTCAGTCCGCACACTTCTAGTTCAGGCTTTGAACCCCCGAGCAGTAGGGTGCTCTCGGAGTCGCTGAACTCTGTCCCTTGAGGAAGTCCATCCATGGCGCCAATGTGGTTATTTCATCTTGACACGTTACTTGTTGGGCCATAACATCAATTGCATGCGCCATTAGAACCATGAGAACGATTGCGAAAAGGGTTTTTGCCATTTGATCGATTGAGAGAGTTGAGTTGGTTGTTTTTGAGTTTGGTGGTTTTGGAGAGACAAGAGAGGCGGTTTATATAGGGGAGATATTTTGGTGTTGGTGGTTTTGTGTGGATGAAATATGTGGGGTGGTTTCCGGGTTTGATGTAAGGGTGGTTTTGGGGTAGTGGAGGAATAAATTAAACTAAGGGGGAGTTACAACTTAGAGTATGGGTTTCAGTTCATTGGGTTGCATGTAAGTTATAGTTCAAGCGGTTCTTGTTTGTTCCATATTAAGGTAAATTAAAAAAATACTTGCCAATCCATTTTCAATATTTTATTGGGTATATGTAAGTTAAAATTCAAGTTGCTTGACTCGGGTTCGGGTTTGGACCGACCTCGTTCACTTGACTCAACAAGCTGAGTATGAAACGTATAAATGATTAATCAGTCATTTTTTATAAATTTCAGTCAATGATTATTAGGTTTCTTAATGTTTACATTTAAATATCGAGATTTTAAAAATAGAATTAAACAACAATAACAAGAAAGGCCGATCCAAAATTTTCATAATAAATTGTTATTTCATAATTTTTTCACTCCACATACACATTACATTAATAACATTTTAGTCCATATTCATAAGCTCGTAACTCATGAAGCCCAACAATGCCCTCTTATGGTATCCTGCATTAAACCAACGACAAACAAACGATCATTAATACATGATTAAATCTCAGTAACAATAAAAATAAATAATTAATTAAAAACCTACTTGCTACAGTCAATATCGCGGACAATATGGAAAGGCAAATGAACGTTGCAGAGATCGGGCAAATTCTTAGCCCTGTCAGGGGCAACTCCAAGCTTTGGAGCTGCATCTTTAAGACACTGACAAACGGCAACCTTGTCTGGCCGGTCCGCACACTTATGGTTCAGGCTTTGAACCCCTGAGCAGCAGGGTACACTCGGAGTCGCTGAACCCTGTCCCTTGAGGAAGTCCATGCATGGCGCCAATGTGGTTACTGCATCTTGACACGTCACTTGTTGGGCCATAACATCAATTGCATGCGCCATTAGAACCATGAGAACGATTGCGAAAAGGGTTTTCGCCATTGGATCGATTAAGAGAGTTTAAGTTGGTTGTTTTTGAGTTTGGTGGTTTTGGAGAGACAAGAGAGGTGATTTATATAGGGGAGATATTTAGGTGTTTGTGGTTTTATGTGGATGAAATATGTGGGATGGTTTCTGGGTTGATGTAAGGTGGTTTTGGGGTAGTGGAGGAAGAAATTAAACTAAGGGGGAGTTACAACTTAGAGTATGGGTTTCAATTCATTGGGTTGCATGCAAGTTATAGTTCAAGCGTTTCTTGTTTGTTTCATATTGCATGTTTTTTCTAAGGTAAACTAAAAAAAATATTTTCCCACCCATTTTCAATATTTTATTGGTTATCATGTAAGTGACAATTCAAGTTGCTTGACTCGGGTTCGGATTTGAACTGACCTCGTTCACTTGACTCAACAAGGTGAGTATGATACATTTATATGGTCATTTTTGATAAATTCAGTCGATGATTATTAGGTTTCTTAATGTTTACATTTAAATATTGAGATTCAAAAATAGAACTAAATAACAATAACAAGAAAGACCGATCCAAAATTTTCATTATAAATTGTTATTTCATAATTTTTTCACTCCACATACACATTACATTAATAATATTTTATTAAGTTTCTTATATATATTAAAGTACCCGAACAAGACTCGGACACTAAACTAATTAAACCCTAAATTCCTGATATGTAATGTTCCTTCATTTCAAACTTATATCCGAGCCTTTGAAGGTAATCAATTCTTATATGTGTAAATAAATTTCAAAGTAATAAGCAACAAATAAATATCTTGTTGTTTGTAACTTTATTCCATTGCATGCTTTTTTTTTCTTAAGATCACATGTTTGAACATTTTTTCAAGTGATGGAGACCGAAAGCCAATCAAGTTGAAGATCCATATAAAACAATACTAATATAGATTTACAAACTTAAATTTGAAATTTATATTGTTTTGGATTTAATAAGACATGTAATTTTGAATTATCAGTTTGTCACTTGGGTAATCATGTTATCGAATTATTATATTATGTTATATTTGGATTTTTTTCTTTTGAAAATCACTTAGTTTGTTGAACCCGAAAAAAATCTCAAACCACTCATGGTTATGGTTTAGGGTGAGGGGAACCTCAGATGGAAGATGATTTAGTTGAACGGTTTCTTAGTTAGGTCGGATGAAATTAGTGATATACGCACTCATCACCCGACTCACTGTTATCCCTAGTTATAACTATCCCTATTTAAATTATCTAAACTAAATTATTCAAATACGAGAGAGGGTTCTCCTGAATAGTGTACACGGAATAATCGAAAGAGTATCTTTGTTGGTAGATTAATAAAAAATTTAATTTTAAAACCAAAACATAAATAAAAATGTTAATTTTAAAACCAGAACATAAATAAAAATGATAATTTGTTGGTAACACCGAAATATATTTTAATGATTATACCAGAGATTTAAAAGCAACAACTAACCATTCAGTTGTATTAATATAAATATTTAGTTGTATAATATCGATACGTTTTCCAACTAATATGAAGATATTTGTTTCAGTAAATCAAATTAGAGTAAGTATTTGGAACGTAAATATCGCTACAACAAAAGGAACTAAGGTAAATACACATTTTCACAGCTCGCTCCAAACAAAAGCAACGAGCCTTTGCTTCTTACTTACTAATAAATACATTACAGAAACACTTTACCTCCTCCCTAAACAAACTACAGCAGAAGACGTACCAAATCTATAAATGACAGCTTTGGATTATAATTTATAACTAAACTTCCTGAACATCAAATTCCTCTTCAGACGTAACATCTGAGTTCTCTTCTTCTTCTTCGGATGACAATTCCAACTCTTCTTCCTCTTCGATGACAACTCTGGGGGCGGTTTTCTGAGCTGTCATCTTGGTTAACGCTGCAGTCTTGCTTGCTCTCTGTGACCGTACACTAGATGCTGGTGCAGCTGCAGGAACAACGGATGTAGGTGAGCTTTCTTCGTCGGATGAGCTCTCCTCGCGTCTCACACGTCTCCTTGATTGAGTAGGGCGAGTTGAACGTGGAGCTGGTGTAGGTGGAAGCGGAATGTCTTCAAATTTGTCTATGCCTGGGTTATCTAGCTCTAACCTCACTACATGAATGCAAATGATGATTAATTATGTATGCATGTATGTATAATGACAATAAGCATCATAACATTCAGAAGTCCCAAGAAAATGTGTAACGTTAAGGGACCGGTCGGTTGCAACTCACTACATGAATGCAAATGATGATTAACTAATGACAATAAGCATCATAACATTCAGGAGTTCCAAGAAAATGTGTAATGTCAAAGGACAGTTTGTTTGCAAATCCAAACACGAAAACATAATGGAAACGAATCTGTTCTACTTGCATGTTATTCTTCATTTTATAAAACTAATCCTTAGGGTGAATACTCTCATTCTCAATGCAAAATGTGTTTCCTTTCTCTCATTTAGGTTCTCTTTAGATATCAAAATTAATTAATGTTAAAAAGAAATCCTAGTATTAAGCAGCAAAGAAAGCATACCAAAGATATGATTAGCGAGTTCCGGTGACAGTTCTTGATCTGGATGCATGTCCAGTGATTTCAGATGTTTAGCCATTTGTTGCAACTCCTTGACAACCTCTTTGTCATGAGAAGCAGAGTTAACCAAACGGCTCAAAAGAAGTCTCATCAGCTTCACAGCTCCTTGTTCTGATGGTCGGAAATGGAGCAAGGCCAGAGCTTTGCACAATGCAGAAATATATGCCTTTTCTGCTGCTGTTTTCTTCGAATTAAAGGTTATTATCTGAACCACAAAAGTAAACTAGTTGGCATCTGGCAATATAATGATACTTTGAAGAAACAACATCCTAAACCAACATGAAGGCCTAAACTAAGTTTGTCACTTTCTCCATCATTTATGCTTGGTTTATGATCCTTAATAGAAAAGGAAATATGACGAATCGCCTTGAAGGTCTACCTCTACTGCTATGCGTATAGCTAGCCCCTCTTCCCCACTCTCAAAGTCATCTGAAGTCTCTATGGAACCATTATCATCACTCTCTGCCTTGTTTTGGGAGCTACTTTGAGTTTCATTTGCATATAAAGGCGCCTGGATCATCTGCACCATAAAGCGCGACACTTGGACTGCACGTTTACGCATATTGGAAACCATGGTAGAAGATCCACCAGGATTTCCATTGATTCCTGGCCACATGCCACGTAGAACCGGTACAAATGACTTGCTTACATGTTTCTGCATTGCCGAGAGAGGAGAGGAAGTATGTTTTCCATTGTTAGCTATAGAGATGTACAAAACCTAGGACAGGATAACATTAAGAAAAGCTGCTACTTACCTTGTGATTTGCTGATAGAGAAGGATAATGTTCAAAGAAGACCGACAAACATTGCTTTAATCTGATAAGAGTTGGAAGACGATTTTAAATGGATTTGACCAAAGGTATAAGGACCTCCTCGTATATGCATAGTACAGACAGAAATGATTAAAACCCGAAAGGTGACAAAGTCAGGATATACCTTTGAAGTTCACTGTTTTCATTGATGAAATACAAATGAATGAGCTTGGATAAGGATAAGGAATGTAGTGCAGCAGGCATGCTTGGATAATTCTCACTAAGAAGAAGCATCTTAGCAAAACCCTCCGATAACACAACTTTCAAAGATTCACCCTCATATATGTCCTCTGATTCATCCTCTTCCTCTCTCTTAAATCCATCATATAAAAGATGAAGCACCCCAATATTTTTGTCAGCATTGGCATCAGACATATCTCCTGGAGAAGAACGGCTTTCACATTGTTGCTCTTCCAAAGAAAGATCCAGTCCAATAGCTCTATCGATTTCTTCTGGGCCATGCCACATCACATTATCAATCAAAGCCTTTCCAGCAAGGGCACTGATAGGAGATGGACTATTAACAAAGGAAAGTCTCAGCTGCTTCACTAACTCCTCGTTTGGCTTTCTCTCCAGTAATCCATACAGGCCAAGACATCGGAGAGCAATCCTCTGTACATGCATGTTAACATGCTTCACCTGCTTTCATGTTAATTTTACTATATTAGAAATCTCTCTTGAAGGCAAGGGCATAAATATATAATAAATAAATAAAAGAAGCAACAAATATACAAGAAAAGGGATCATAATAAGAGGAACAAGATTAAGTGATGTACCCCTGGAGGCAACAAAGAGCACAGTAACTCAACAGGTTCAATTGCCTTTCCTTGCAATTGATGAAAAGATTTTGCATTTTCCAAGAGGAGACCAGTCACAGCAAGACAGTGCATCCACTGCATAAAATCAGCGGTCCTCTCCCGACAAGGCTTTGCAAGTTCTTCTATGACACCAAGAATAATTTCCTCAAATTCTCCAGCAGCAGAATGAACGGTTTTTGTCAAACTAGATACTGCATTGGCCCAGTCTTTGTCACCACCAAGATTAATGCCGTCTCCAATAACGATATTGCTCCCGGCATCATCCACTTCAAAATCCAGGGGCCTATGCAGCAATTCGTGCACAAATGTGCTGGCAACCCTCCTATTTGAAGAATCGGAGTAGTCAAGCATCCGACCTAGCAATAGTAACTGCCGTGCAACAAACCGATAATTTGGCCCTGAAAGATACGAGGGTTTCTTAGTAGATAATAATACAGCACAAACCTTACGTAGACTAAGTTCACTTACCTGCTGCCAGATGTGCTTTGACCAATTCAGCATAATCAGCAACAGTTGCAGGCAGCACCTTGTCTAAGAGGTCATGATTATCAGAAGCTTCTGCAGCATATACTGCAGCTTCAGCTCCCATTGTGGCAGCAGCATCGGAACCTTTGGCCTGTTTGACATCAGCAAAAATACCATTTTAGTGTTTGGTCAACCATGAAACTTTAGTTCATCGCAAAAATGAAAAACTCGTCCAGTTCATAACCAGACAATTCCAAGATGCATAAGATCAATTTGCTTTTGCCAAGAATAACAGTACCCAACAGGCTAATATTTTCCGCACAGTTTTATCTCTCTATTGTGAGTGAGAGGAAAGGATTGGTTTGCATTCCCATACTGGAACTATCATAGAAAAATGCAAAAGTATGACTGAAACATTTTAACTCATCAAACAATTATTAGAAAGAAGAATCAAATGGAAGAAACCATCATAATTTTGTTAACAGCTTGTACAACCTATCCGAAAATAGAGACAAATAAAGGCAGTTTATGAATAGAAGAAGACCCTACCAAGCAGACAGCTTGTACAACCTATCAGAAAATATCTTGCAAATACTTCACGCAGAAAACAAGGAACTGAGGGAGAAACAGGAAAAAAAATGGTGTGTGTGGTGGTGGTGGTGGTGGTGGGGGGCGGGGCGGGGGGAACCTGAGTATCAACTAAAATATTAGATTAAAAAAAAAAACATTACAGAAGATGCAGTTATAAAGATTTGGAGTAGTTAATGATACAAGAGAGATCAGCGGTTGCTGCTTTGAAAAGAAAGGATGTAAATTTGCAAAGAGGGCATTCATAAAATATAATACCATAACTTCAATACAATAGTAGCATTTTATGTAGCGGTACAAACTTCTACTCCACAAGAAAATAGAGATTTCACTATTTCATTGCAGTGAACAATGTATAGATTAAGTTAGCTTCTTACATGTGCTTCAGTTTGCAGGTACCAGCATATAGCCCTCCAGTATAGAGCAACTTCTGGTTCTAACAGCAGGGTGCAGGGATTTCTCTTTTCTGTGGTTAATAAACACAAGAAACCTTGATTTGAAGGGGGGGAAATTTGACATGCAAGTATGCAACCACAAGCACATACAAGGTTGTCAAGAATAAAAAGTTGTTGTAAGATAACAAACCTATGGATTCATCAGAAGCAAACCCTTTAAGTTCTTGTATCCTCCTATCATCATTGATGTTTATCATTCTGCCCCTCAAAAGGGCTTCAAGGACAGAATTTCCAACGGCCTCATAGGTTTCCACATCAAGAAACTTGAGAAGCTCCACTGGATCGTTGTTGCAACACTTGATAAGCCATTCATCTTTCAGCAACTTCAAACATTCATTCACAACTGCTGTGGAACGATCAGATAGGCCTCTCTGAAGGATAATTGTTCTATGCTTGATGCTAAAAAAGAAATGGAAAACATGAATGCAGAATGATTTAGTTTTGCCAGCTTTGCACATCACTAAGGAAAATAGTAACTCAGCCAAGTATCACTCGCATTTTTTACATTTCCACTTATATCAACTCAGAAACCATCAACAATTCACAGAGAAATGACATTGTTATAACTCCCAACCATCATTTCTTAATTTAGCATTATAGCAATAAAAGTAGTACATATTAAATCAGGGAAGTACTCATTGATGCAAATATGCAATCAAGACTTAAGGGATAGTGCATTCTTTGCTTTTCAAGTTTTGTAGTCCTAGGTGTATATATAGCACAACTGTAGTTTATCATGTGAATCCTTCAAAGGCTCATCTACAAGCTCATTGGACTACACAAAAACAACCATATTAATCAGAAGATTGATGTATGAGAAATGTTCATGATAATTAGAAGCACCTGAGGCTTTGGATGGGAAATTTGTTAGCAAGGACAAAGTAAGCTGATTTACGCACTGATTCGCTAACATCAAGTGTGCAGTCAATGATCACTGCTGATGTTGCATTCAAGGGAGGCAGGGAGAGAACAAGGGTCTTGCGAACTTCCTGCATTATGAAGGCTATTTGTCATTGTCAAATCAGAAAATTCAATGTCACTTGTAATTTAAGAATGGCAAGACATATTTTTACACAAAACAAAGCCAAGGAAAATATATGAGATACATACAGCACTTTGCTCTGAAGTTAATGCTTCAAGAAACACCTCCAGGATGTCAATGTTATCAGAATCATTAACAAACCGGGAAAGAGCCCTAACAGCAAAATTCCTGATGATAGGAACCTTGTCTTCTATTCGTGTCTTCATAACCTCAATTACCTCATCCCAAAACTCATCACTGACTTCTACATCATCAGGCAAACGCAATATAATCTACACAAACAGGAAATGTAAGCCACAATTTAGAACTGGAAGGATGAAAGAAAACGAGAAAGAGGATTCACACAAAGATATTATAAAAATTGAAGTTTCCTGGATAAACATCCACAATGAATAGTGGTGACTAGTGATACCTATGTTAATTTTCTGCCAAACAAACAAGTTTCTCTTTGAACGTGTAAAAGGAACCCTGTAAGTTCAGCAAATTTTGAACGTGTAAAAGGAACCCTGTAAAGAGTTCAGCAAATTTGAAGCAACGGTACTGTACATCCAGAAGGTTTTGCTTGGATAGAAGAATGTGAACACTGTAAGGTTTTGACATGAGAAATCTTGCCAAATAACACCTATGCGACCATGAAGGCCTGCCTTCATGTATAGGTAGACTTTAATCGATGAAGTAGCAGAGAAAATCTTCAAGAAAGAAAGTCCTGACCATAAATATGCTGATGAAAAACGTCATTTTAAGCATAGATATTTTTTGATCCAAGTTATAATTGGGACAACTATATCAACATCCAAGAACTTCCTAGTGGAAGGAATTCAAACTTTCAGTAGATTTTCCCTGACAAACGAAGCGTAAATCCCAAAAGGCTTAAGCAGTATGAGATGTTCACAGACATAAAAGGCATACGGGTAGGCAACATAAATTGAATTCATGGTAACAGAACTTCTTTACATCTGAATATTTGGAAGATGTGTAATATCATTCACAACTGCTGACTGCTGACAATCCAAAAACATACATAAACTCTGGTCCATCACTCGTAATTGGTTGATTAACATAGCTACACGACGAATACCAAATTCAAGTGTATCTGCAAGCAGATTTGAAGAAATTGACACCTCAATATCTTAATACACATCTCTTCGCAATGATACTGGTTGATTACTTACCACACTTTGCATATAATTACTGGAATTAACCAACTACCGACAACAAAACGGAAGAATTCTACATATAACCATGTCGACAAGACTAAAACCTAGTTGAACGAAACCATAAATTCTACACAAAACCAGAAATATCACCTCCGAAATAATCTGGCACGCTCGAGATCTGGCAGTTTTGTTGGAAGCGGAGGCACCAGAGAGGAGAAACGTAAGCAACTCTTCCAAAAAGTCATCTGAAATCTGAGAAGTCTTAGGGTCTCGGAAGCCAGCGAAGGAAGCAACAAACCGAACAACACGCTCGGCGGTGGGCGTACGGCGCTGGAAGCCAAATATGGGGGCTAAGGCTTTGCAAAACGAAGTGAAGAATCCGTTGCTGGAGGAAGATCTGAGATTCGAGAGCTCCTTGAGCTTTCTATTGTGTGTGGCGTATGAGCCTTTGGCTTCGTCAAAAATGGTAGCGATTTTGGAGGTTAATTGCTTCTCTTCATCGATTTCCGCCATGGCAGCTCCGCCTTCTCACTCTCTACTCCCTCAAAAATTATCCGGTGGATATGGAGACGCAGAAGAAGATTACTGAATTCCCTTAAATTTTTCTAGAAGTATTTTGAATTTGAGCGCCACGCTCCCTTTGTAACTTTATATGACCGTCTTTCCCTTTCTCCCTGTTTTTTTAACAAAAATAATAGAATAAATTACATAACACTAAAAACTAACCACTAAGTGCGAGTATTTGATTAAAATATCCTTCATTAATATTTGCTGAATAGCCTAAAACGCCCCTTGTACTAATAACTTGTTAATCTTCTTTCATTAAATGGTAAGGTATTGGGTGTGATACCGCGTGATCAAGCTCGGCTTGTTTATAAACGAGCCGAGTACGAATCGAACCTAAATTTTATACGAGTTTGAAATTGTGTTCATATCCGGGCTATTTAGAAAGTAAACAAGTTCAAGCCAAGCTTTTGACGAAGTCCGAGTAACTCGGCTAATATAATATTTTTATAGTGTTATTATAGCCGAACGAATCGAGCTTTACTGAACCAGCCGAGCATAGACATGTTTAAGCTCGTCTTGTGTATAAACGAGTCAAGGCCAAACCGAGCCTAACTTTTATGTATAGATATAATGAAAATTGTATGCGAATTGTTTTAATTAAAATAGTGCATTTAAAACCAAATGTTGTTGATAATTTCTTCACAGTTAATCTATGTTATTATATGATTTTATATTTACATACAATTTTAAAATATAATGTTATCAGGACATGTTTTTACTTTTTATTATAATAGCATGTACCACATTTGATCGTAACATAAACAATATATTAAAAATAGATGGCCTATCATTAGAAAATCGTTTATGATATTATCGAGACAAAATATATATATATATATAATTTGAATAATTTTTTTTTAATTTTATCATCGAGATTTCTATTTTTATAGTATAGACTTTTTTTAACCAAGCTAGATTTATTACGCCATATCCAAAGCAATGAGAGTAACAATGTTTGGAGGACATAAAACTCGGTCGAAAGTTGAACTTCTTATACAAGATCTAGATAACACATGACCAACCTTATTACAATTTCTAGGGAAAAAATAAAAATAAAATAAGCATGAGCTTAATCTAGCAGTTATATCTATAATATCTTATAAGATGAGTAGACCTGATCATATCCGGACAGTCCGTTCAGCTCGGCCCGCTGGTCAGAAAAAACGGGTGAGTATGAACATAGAAGAAAGCCCGACCGGATCGAAAAGCCCGGCCCGTCAAGCCCGTTGGGCCGGATACGAACACCGTTTTAGGCCCGGCCGGACCGAAAAAGCCCGGCCCATATAAAAAATTAAAATATATAAAGAAAAATAAATACTATATTATATATACTTAAAATATTAAGTATAAATTACAGAATATTTAGCATAATTATCATAAATTTAATGTATATTATATATAATATCTTAAATATATTTTATTTTTAAATAAAATTTATATTTAAAATAGTTTTTAAATTATTTTTAAAAAAGAAAAAAATAAAACGAGTACCCGGAGGCCTGTCCGGCAGCCCGGCCGGACCGATACGGCAGGTATTATAGGCCTGTCATCCGGACTTTAACCCGACCCAGTTCCAGCTAAACAAGCTTAAAATTTCAAAAAGTCCGGCTCGAATTCGACCCGAACCCAGATATAAACAGCTCTAAAGATGAGGCCACAAGAAGAAAGATGTACAAAAGTTAGAGTTCAAAGGAATAACAAGACTCTATTGGGCCCAAGTACTAGAGTAAGGACAGGCCCAAATTCATGCTATATAAAGATCCAACCCAAAACAAAGGTTAGAGTTTACAAAGCAACGGTAAACACGTTGTTCGGTTAACCCGGAAACTCAAGAGTAGCGGTTTCGGAAATTTAAAATTTTTCGGGTATTACGGGTGGTTTACCTAATTTTTATGTGTGGGTCATTGATCTACTATTATGTTGGTCGTTAACTTACTTTTACGTGGATTAATGATTTTAAGTTTAATATTTCACTAAGTTATAATTTTTATAAAATGAGTTTTCTTCTTTTCTAGAACGATTATCAACCCACCTCGTTTATGTTTAATATTTCGCTAAGTTATAATTTTTAATTCGGTCATATTTTCATGAATTTTTCATAGTCTCACGTCAATTATCCTGTAAGGCTAACAATTATTGTTACTTTATTCATATCATATTAATATTACAAGATACTATAAATATAGTAGCATTCAATGAAGTTGATCGTAACATACTTTAAAGTAATCTTAGATGTAGTCATAAGTTCATGACGAATCGAATAATCAATTATGGTGTTTGTTTTTTTTTGACAAAAATCGCAAACTTTTAATATAAATATAAATTTACCTTCAACAAATTTTAACTAATAATATACTCATATAACAATTAATTCACATGTAAAATCTCTTTATATATATAATTATTTTTATAAATACCCGTGCAAGATACGAGTGCCAAACTAGTTTAATAAAAAAAAAAAAAAGTAGGCTTTGATCACTATTCGGGCCGAACCATTATTTGATTTTGATGTGGGCCGAAATATGTTGGGCCGTAAGACAAAGAAGAATATTGTATCACCAACCCTAGTCAATAATATATACATCCATACACGCCATATTACAAATATCATAGGGAAGTACTTTGTGCTCGTTCGGTATGAGTAGGAAACGGATTAAAATTTAAAAAAATTGGATTAATGAGGATTGAACTAATCCAGTTCATGTGTCTAATTAAGAATATAAATTAAAGTTTTAGATTAAAAATATATTGATTTGATAAAATAAGGTTGTTGGGCTAATTTATAACAGATCAATGTTAAATATTACGGAGTATATTTGGAAAAAATAAGTAAAACGACTTAAATCCGTACAAAAATTCAGGAATTGGCTAATGAAAAATATTGAAGGTACTTATTCCCTGAAATCACTCCTTCCACATTTATAAACACAATAATCGATTTGAGTGATACTAAAATCGTTTTTTGATTTCTTGAAAATGAAAAGGTAAAGAAAAAAAACAACTTTTACTTTTTTTTTACAATTTTACATCAAAGTATCCAACTAAATGTAATCAATATTCAACCGAAAGTTTGAGGAGCGGTAAATACTAGTTACTAGAAAATCATGTCCGTGTACGCACGAGACTAAAATATATTTTGTCATTTATCTTATTTTAATGATCTATTTGTATACTGATATTGTATACTAATATTTTTGTTATACAAATAGAAAACTTTTAGTAACACAAACCATCACATCTGAAAATAAACAATAGGGGACTTTTAGTAAGTTTGATGCTTGTTTTGTACTTTCCAAAAAGTATAACTTGTCAATGAAGAATTTGTTGTCAGATAACGTAAATTTTTCAAAGGAAAAGAATAGCGCAGAAAACCATCAAGTTGGCCGTCAATTTTATTTACAATAGTATTTCCCTCCAATTGTCATATGATTGTTATCCTTACGGACCTTGAGAAAAATCAGTATTTGGTACAACACTGAAAATCTTGAGGGTATGTATACTTCCTTCTTCTAACTTAGGGTGTGTTTGACACCATAAAAAAAACCCGTAGTGTGTGTATTATAGTGTTTTGTGGGAGTGTAAAGTGTTTTTGTATAGTATGGGTTTGTAGAAACATTGGCACTTGTTTGGTACGCAATAGTGTATTTTGAGAGTGTGTTTTTGTTATGAAAATACCACTTTACCCCTAGTTTTTACATAATTTACAAATGTGCCTCACTTATACATTCCTGAGAGAAGCGACACATCAAACGTTAACCCTTGGAGAAGAGAAGCCGTTGTTCAGCGGACGGATCTGAGTGGCGCCGATCTCACCCTGCCGCCGCCCTTCTTCGCTCCGCCCAACGCCACCGGCCGTCGTCTCCATTGCAGAGGAACCACATCTCCACCGGCCTCTGAACGCCACCGATCGCCGCTCTTCTGCAGCCAGGTAAGTGATACCTATTGTTTGAATCGTCACTGTGTTTGCTACGTATTGCTTGAGTGCATGAACTATCAAGTAATTGGACAGTACTATAAAATGACAGTAAATACTTGCAGCTTCTGGTTTTAATTACCTAAACATGAGTTCATTTTTTACTACTTCCATATTTATGAAGGAATGACCTGTGCAGTGATACACAGTACTATAAACAACCCTAGGGCCACTTTCGGCCACAATGCAAGGTTCAAGTACATAATCTCAATTTCACATCAGCCATTAATTATCAATCAGATTGAAGGCCAAATGACAGTAAATACTTCAAGCTTGTATATTTTACATAATTTATAAATGCATAAAACCAGGAAGGAAAACACATGAACAAGCTTGTATACTTTAGGTCACAAATCAGTTATACACAGTACTATAAACTGCCCAGACCACATTGGAGAAAATACTTTCAGCATATCTAGCCACTTTTGTGAATAAATTTCATAATGGAAGGTTCAAGTACATCAAATCTCAATTTCACATCAACCATTAATTATCAATCATGTTGAAGGTAAAATGACAGTAAATACTTCAAGCTTGTATACCTTCCATTTATAAATGCATAAAACCAGGAAGGAAAGCACATGAGCAAGCGTGTATACTTTAGGCCACAATGAAGTGATACACAGTACTATAAACTGCCTAGGCCACAATGGACAAAATACTTTCAGCTAGTTATAGGTTCTTATCCTCATCAGCTATCTAGAAGACATGAGATTTTCATAATTTCACAGGATGTTAACGGGTGTGTTGTCTACCAATGATAGAGCATTTCCAGTTAGTTACAGCTATCTAGAAGACAAGAGATCTAAAGGCTAATTCAATTAGTTACAAGTTCTTATCCTCATCAGCTATCTAGAAAACATGAGATTTTCATAATTTCAGAGGATGTCAAATTCAATGACAGAGCATTTTCAATTCAACATAACATGCCCAAAATTTGTAATAATCAGCCAATGAGATTTTCATAATTTCACAAGCAATGCAAGTTTAAACTGTTCGACAAAGCCACATACTGCAAAATCTATAACAACACACAAGTTCTGAGCTTTCCCCCAACGAAGATTCTAGACGAGTTCCAACCACTGTAAAACCCTAAACGTGGAAGCACTATCAAGGAAGCCATCAAGGAAAGAACTATCAAGGAAACAAGAAGACGTACCTGAACACAGCAGAAGATTTCGAACCACCGAGTAGAAGAGAAGACGGTCGAAGCACCGGCGAGAAGAGACCGAAGAATGAAGAAGACGGTCGAAGATAATCGTCACTGTGTTCACTGGCCTTGGCGTGGGATTAAAGGAGATATATATATGTGGTATAGATGGTAAAAAACGTTAACAATTGGGGCAGTGGGTCATTTTCTTTTAAAATACCGTAGATCAAAAACGGAAACCGTTCTCCATATCACGGTTTAAAAAATATAGATCATTTACACAAAACACTCATTTACACTCCCATGCCAAACAACCCTAAAACACAAAACACACCTTTACACTCATTTACACTAGTGTATTTGATGTGCCAAACACACCCTTAGTAGCGAAATAATGCGATACATTGTTCTTTATTTAACAATAGATAAGATATTCCTGTAAATATGATGATTTAAATCATTTAGTGTCTTACAATCACTTTAACATGTCTTTGAAAAATATTACACATTATATTTTGATAAAAAGGAACTAAATTATTTAGTATTTTTGGTAGTCTTAATGCAATTTTAAAAGAGAGTTGAAATTATTTTATTCGCTTAAATCACTTAGTTTTTTAAAATCCTGGTTTTACATGACTTTTGAAAGAGATTACGCATAATAATTTCAAGATTTAATGCTTTAAATTCCTATTTTACATGTAGATATAGAAGAGACATATTGGTTATTTAAATCATTTAATTTTCTATAAAACCTTATCTTTACTCTTTAGATACATATGATACTGAAAATAAGGAAACTTTAGACAAAAAAACATCGAATAAATGGGGAACCATTACACGTCATTTATTCCTCCGTACTATTTAAAATTTATTCTTGTACTCCTCATTTGGTTGAGATTTTGATTGTTGGGTTGAAAATTTGGAATAAAATTTTTGTTTTAGACTGTGGGATTAAAACTTCTTTACAATGACGTTTTCTAGGCGAGATAGTGGGTATGGAATCTATTTCTTGAAACCATGAATATATCTTGAATAAAAAAGGATAAATTGTATTGGGGTCATTAACCTATTAAATAAAGTTTAATTAGGATTTAATTTTTTGTATGATTTATTAAAGTCTTTAATTTTTTATATAATTTATTAAAGTTCTTAATTTTTAGGATAAAATTTATTAAAAGTCTTTAATTTTTTTATTTTGTTTAAATAAGTCCTTAACTTTTTTCTTGCTCTATTAAAGTTCTTAAACTTTCTTCCTTTGTTCATATATAATCCCTTCCTTATAGAATCAGTTAAATATATATTAATTATTTATTTATTTTTTAAGTCACTAAACACCCTTTATTTTTATTTTTTTTATTTAACCACCCTTATAATAAATTTTTTAAGTCACTAACCACCCTTTATTTTAAAAAAAATTTTCTTGAAGATTTGATTTAGGGACTGTTTTTTTAATTTGAGGATTTAGTTTATTTTTAATTTAAGAAAAATAATTTCAACTTAAAAATATTAGTGTGGGTTTTAATTTATTACTTTCTTTCATATATAATATATTTCTTACTGAAAGGGCCCACTAAACTAACGGAAATGTAATGAAATTTTAATGTGGTGTTGATTTGTTATCAATTTTATTATAAGGGTGGTTAAATAAAAATTAAATAAGGTAGTTTGTAATTTATTTAAAAAAATTAATAATATAATAAAATTAAGAATTTAATAGTATAAACATAAACATTAACATCATAAATCACTAACAGTTTTGTGAATAAATTTATTTATACGACCCATAAAATAGATAAATTTAAATTTTGACTAAAAGTCATTCAACACATGCAATACATTACTTTTATATTTATTTTTTATATATAGTATTACATCATAAATCACTAAAAGTATTTTCCTTCAAATTTATCATTTAAAAATATATAAATAGCTGATGTATTTAATGCCTGATGTTTTTATTGTATTATTTAGATATCTTTTTACATTATACTTAAAATGTTTTAAGCATTTTAAAATTCTACTCAAATTTTACTAGTGGTGGTTGAAAAATTATTAGGCTCTATGCAGGGCTGAGTTGACTTTAAATTAATACATCATTCTTCACAATACCATAATAATATAATTTTTTTTAAAAGTCTCTCAGGTTTTGCTCTAGTTTTATTTGAGTCGCAGACGTTTAAATTATCCCTAAACTTTTCTTGTTTGTTTTATTAAAATAAAATACTATAAATTAGAACAAGATGAAGAATATGGGCATTATGTTATGAACAAAATGACATGATATGTATTTAAAAAATATACAAGTAGCACACTTTAAAATGATTATAACCACATGATGACAATTAGTAGAAGGGACAAAATGAAATGAATAAGTTATATTTCAAACTTTTTTTTAAAAATAAATTAAAAAGTAAGATTAAAACAAAATATGAATAAACTTAAAAACACCCTTAAAATCACAAAAAAAATATTATGACAAGATTTGATTTAGGGACTGTTTTTTTAATTTGAGGATTTAGTTTATTTTTAATTTAAGAAAAATAATTTCAACTTAAAAATATTAGTGTGGGTTTTAATTTATTACTTTCTTTCATATATAATATATTTCTTACTGAAAGGGCCCACTAAACTAACGGAAATGTAATGAAATTTTAATGTGGTGTTGATTTGTTATCAATTTTATTATAAGGGTGGTTAAATAAAAATTAAAAAGGGGTAGTTATGTGAAAAACATATAATATAAGTGGTAGTTTTGTGTAATTTACTCTTAAAAAGAGTATATTTAATAATATGAATAAAAATTAAGAACTTTAATAGTATTAACATCATAAATCATTAACATCATAAATCACTAACAGTTTTGTGAATAAATTTATTTATACGACCCATAAAATAGATAAATTTTAAATTTTGACTAAAAGTCATTCAACCCATGCCAATACATTACTTTTATATTTATTTTTTATATATAGTATTAACATCATAAATCACTAAAAAGTATTTTCCTTCAAATTTAATCATTTAAAAATATATAAATAGCCTGATGTATTTAATGCCTGATGTTTTTATTGTATTATTTAGATATCTTTTTACATTATACTTAAAATGTTTTAAGCATTTTTAAAATTCTACTCAAATTTTACTAGTGGTGGTTGAAAAATTATTAGGCTCTATGCAGGGCTGAGTTGACTTTAAATTAATACATCATTCTTCACAATACCATAAATAATATAATTTTTTTTAAAAGTCTCTCAGGTTTTGCTCTAGTTTTATTTGAGTCGCAGACGTTTAAATTATCCCTAAACTTTTCTTGTTTGTTTTATTAAAATAAAATACTATAAATTAGAACAAGATGAAGAATATGGGCATTATGTTATGAACAAAATGACATGATATGTATTTAAAAAATATACAAGTAGCACACTTTAAAATGATTATAACCACATGATGACAATTAGTAGAAGGGACAAAATGAAATGAATAAGTTATATTTCAAACTTTTTTTTAAAAATAAATTAAAAAGTAAGATTAAAACAAAATATGAATAAACTTAAAAACACCCTTAAAATCACAAAAAAAATATTATGACAATATAAATAGTTATTGTTGCCGCGGGAATCGTTTATATTATTGCGTAGCATATATTGTTCCCATAAAAATAAAATAAAAACTCATTTATTGGAGTGTTTTAAAATATAAAATAGAAATTAAGGTGTATATGGTATATAGTGTTTGGGTTAGGCAGCATATCAACGTCACCAAAGACTCAATGAGCCCCTTGCCTTGTTGGATGACAATGACACCCTCCTCTCTCATTAGTCTTCATATTGAGCCAATAATTGCAATGCCCAATTTGCATCTCATGCGGCCACATACCATTATTTGTGAGGATCTTTATCCGTTACGATTCGACGACATTCTCGAGACACGTCGATAACATATCGGTGCATGAGATTAGTATATATAAATTTTATGGGTTATTATTTATCGGTTTTATGATAAAATCTTGTGAATTAGATCTTGAAAAACATACTCTAACTTATTAGGGTTGACGGTGGGAGTACAATTAATTTGACCCTTTATTATATAGGAGTGTTGCATACTCGGTGGTCTTTAGGCAAATTGATTATTCAATTTTCTAAATTAGCTTAATTATAGATTATTTAAAAAAAAATTATCCAACTAACTGATTAATTGTTACCCGAATTAATTGAATATATTCAATTTGACCTTGATGGACGGATATCCAACTACAATTCTATTACATTGTATTTCCGTTCCGAAAAATCTTCCGGATCAAATAAGAATCATCTATAAACAGTACGAGATTTATCTCAGTTTGTATCATCATACTATTTGATCGGATAGAATACTTTTGCAGTTGTTTTGCTCACAAGATCTTAACCCGTTTGAGCACATCCAAACTTTTTTCACCAAATAATTTTGTATTGGGCCGACAAAATCAATTTTGTAAACATATAACAAAATAATTATAATTTGGGATTGGGGTCTAAGCTACTATATCATGGGATTAGTTGAAATATTTGGGAGTATTATTGGAATATTATTACGTCATAAATAGGTTAAATTCGGTTGGCTGTGTAGGGTATATGTGACATGTTATCCAATATTAGATGCCAAACTATGTTTTGGATTCTTTAATTGGTTGGAATCTCATCCTTGATAGTGATAATGTGCTTATTCTCCATTTAATCTCTACATAATCGGGTGAAAAGTACCAAAAAAAACTTAAAATGCAAATGATATGACCAATTAAGACAGATAGATGCGGACCATGCGGTTAGAAGCAATGGAAAAGCGGCTGCTAGAAGACTCGTTAGGAATGAAAAAGGTGAGTGGTAATGAGAGTTTGCTAACAATATTGGGATGCACACAATCCTTGTGACTGAGCTACGAGGATCTTACATGGTCTTAAAATTGAATTGAATGGGATAATAGTGTTACATGATTACTCAATCTTTAAACGGGGCACAACTAGCATCATCCACCCTGGACAAAAAATATACATCGGTGCTACTCACTCGATCGCTAGCCCGGTACATAAATATATACCGTTGCTTTCTTTAAAACGATTTGGAGTATACAAACTCGTCATTCTTATCGCGAAGCAACAATTCAAGACTTTTTAGCTATGTATTTTAATTAATCTATAAAATTTCATGTACAGTTTGATCATCGAAAAGATATAATGAATATTATATTTATTGATGTTAAGGGTCAGACTATCCCCTATCCCCTTTGAGAATTACCGTACCCATCTTTTTTAACTGTTTATATGCGTAATTATATACGCGGGACGGACCTATATCTTATTCAATCCAATGAAAAGAAGAAGATACGTAATGAACAAACATAATTTTATTAAATATCAAATAAAATTGATACAAAATCGTGATTATTAGGTCTGCATACCAACCTTTGATGATAATGACATGGCCACATGGGGTTAAATCAGCCCAAGATAATTTATCGAATACAAGTCAAGGATAAACTAATTATATATGTTAAATTTTGAAACTATATGCATCCGGACATCTGGTGCTGTGTGATGGTAACACTAAAGAACATCAAGTGTTGCATACCCACATCATCTAATTTTAAGAACACAATACTAGAAGACGTCAACAAACTTAAAAAGTATAGTATGAATTCACGCATATCAACCACTATATGCTATCATGGCTGATGCCTATATGGCTATATTCACACACTTCGACTACTCGGGACCTCGACCAAAATATTAACAAAATACTGCTTATATCATCTTAGTATTAAATAATTTCACTCTCGATTGGGATACTTATTTATGCATATTATTTTTGTTCTTTCAAAACTTATTTTTTTTTACTAATTTTATAAAAATCAAGATATTTCAAGTACGAGAGATGAAATGCTCTTAGAAAATTCTAAAATCCATGCACGTGGAGATATATTTAAGATGATGTTCAAAATTTTAACTTGTAAGCAACTTCCTAATTCCTAAACCGGTAAACCATTAGTAAATAAACCCGACTTTGTTTTACAAATATAAATCGGTCCATGTCGGTTTAAACCGATTTAATCACTTATTAACCTATGCTAAACTGAAATTCTGAAATATGTAGACCGAAAATCGAACATAAAATATTGTGCACTTAAACGTGTAACATAACCCTAGCCTCTATGTGATGTTTGATCCGCCGGAATTTCACATGTTATTAGAGCAATTCAATATTATTATGTTGATAAGGGGTTGTAAGATACTCTTCCTATTTGTCAAATACTTTAGGATGAAACCTTATCAGAGTTATGTGTTGGGCTTGGACTCAACGCGCATGTATACGACGAAACAAACCATGTGATCATTGACCCGTTGGAGTTTCACATGGTATCAAAGTAGTTCGATCTCTTGGGTACTGACTTATTGAGCTTGTCGACCTTAAACCAATTGTTTAGGTGTGCCAACCTTTAACATGTCATCAAGTGTCAACCGGAACAGACGATTGTACTTGAGGAAACATGTGAAATATTAAATATTTTCGCATTGATACTAAATAAACAACGAGTTTAGGACATACGGTTGGTAGATTACTGCTCCCATTGTCCATTGGTTCATTTAATGGAACAAAACTAGTTTATTTACTTAATCCATGTGAATTTATTGATAGCTATAAAATTAAAAATATAATCGGTGAAAAACTCCAACGATATCATAAACAGAAAATTAGGGTGTACTCCTTATCAAGAAAAATTAGGGGGTAGTCATTCTATTAATCTATTATCCATTGGTTCGACCTTTCTCGATTTGAATCTTTAGGTGGATTACTCCTTCTATTAATGTATTGGATCTTCACTGGCCAAATAAATAGTGCATATAACACATTATTAAATTTGTATTTTTATGAGCGAATAACGAGCCTGTATATTAAAAAATTATGAAAAGATTTACACGTAAAACAATAAATGGGGAGTATAGTTTATAATGCACCTGCAACCTAAAAAGTTGCAATGACAGTGGAAAAACGTGATTGAATATAAATACACACCGAAAATCATGACAACGAATATAGTTTATGACTTTATGGGTCACAATAAATCATATTTTACTAACTTATAAAACTTACGAGAAAAGATAAGTTTCGAAATAAGCACTTTGAATCACTGGTTTACAAAGATAATGACGGGTTATTGAATGATATAGCAAGTATTATATATATATTTATAAATTTAATAATTATTTTTAAAAAATTATTTGTTTATTTTACACATTAAGCGATGATAAAAGTTTTGTTTATACAAAATTAATAAAAAAATTTCTATGAATTTACCTTCACCTAGAAAAAAAAATACATGTTAAGAATTCCAAAAAAAAAAAAAATGCTTCTATTAATACATATAAAGAAAAACTAAACAACTCAATCTATTAATTCCCCGTTTGGTTGTAACTCCGGAAACGAAAACGGAATGAAAATGAATCTAGTCCACATTGATACCTTGTTTATGGAATCGTTTCATGTGGTTTCATGCAAAATGCACTTGTTTTCCCCATTTTGTTACCCTATAGGGTATCAAAATTAATAAATTTATACTACAATTACTTCAAACCACAAGAAATGATTTCCAAAAACTTCATGAACATAGATATATATATGGACTAGATACGTTTTCATCCCATTTTCGTTTTCGAAGTTCAAACCAAACGACCCTAAAATCTTTCTAAAAGGAATTCTGAACCTACATCATATATATATATATATATATATATTCTTATGTTATAAAAATTGGTTAAACAAATACAATATACCATCTGAGATTCATGAAAATAGATGAAAATGTAGTGTGAAGGTGCGAAACACTAATCTGACAATGATACCACATCATAAAGGAAGTGAGAGATAGTGTGGATCCAAATCATGCTCAACCACATACAGAATCACCAATCAAACGTTGTTTTACTCTTCCTCTTAGATTCTCCTTTGCCTCCATACTTCAATGATCAATTCAACATCACCATATTAGATCCTACTTGCTTTCACCCAGACCCGTTTAAGATTGGGTCGGTCCATTTAGAAGGAAAAAAACATACAAGATCAAACAATAGAAGACCTATTTTGTTTTCGGGTTTTTATATTGTATTTTTTGTAATTTTTTTTTCTTTTGTTGTGGCTTTTTATGACGGTTAGTCCGTCTGCCGATCTTTTTCGGCCTTTCGATCCACTAGACGGCGTATCGCCTAGTGTTTTCGAACCGCATTCCTTTATAAAAAAAAAACATAAGATTTCGGTCGGATCAAAAAGTTCGATTTAACTACCCGGCCTGATTTAAAAGAATTATGTATACATATAGAAATATATTATATATATTGTTTAACACACGAAAAAATATTATATTTTCAAACATATATATTAAAATTATTTTTTTAATATAATTTTATAATTAACAATAAAAATAGACTAACTTGAAACGAAAAACATTAATTTTCTTTTCCCTACTATTCTACTACCAAAACATTAATTTTCAATTGCCCCTTATAAATTTTCTTTTCAAGTAGGATGACAATTCACTAGAGGAGCGTTGATTCATAGGTATATTACATGTTAGCCCTAATTTTATATTATGTAAATAATACCGACTTGGACTAGGCTATCCTCGTCATTCACAAAAAATAAAAATAAAAAGAAAAGAAATTTGGACTAGGTATACACTTTTAATAAGAGTGGTGTTATTCGGAGGACGAAAATTACAAATGATACAGCCGAGTCGGAATGCGCAAAGGCGAAACTGGGGCTCATGCAGAATGCGCATGCGTCCCAACTTGGGCTCTAGCTCATGTGCCTCAAGCCCTATATTACGGCAAGTGTATGCGCAATCCGTCTTTATCTCCTTCCTCATTTTGCCGCTACCGCTGTCGACGATTCCGCCACGTCGCCGCCGTTCAATTTTTCATCAAATTTCCTTCAAATCTCAACCCTAATCATGGCTTGGAATTCGGATGCTGTAGATTCACAACAATCTCAAGGTGGAAGAAGCCTAAAATATTGGCTTAAGGTTAGTTTTGAACTTTTTTATCGATTTTGTGATTTCGATGATTTTAGACTTGAAATTTGTTAATTTAGGAAGATTCGGTTAGTTTAGGAATATTTGGAATTGGATCGTATACGAACTTTAGTGTTTTTTTCACCTTTTTTTGAATTTTTTTGGAGCTTAGAATAATCCTTTGATGATGGATTGCGCGAGATTCCCGCGAGATTATTTTTTTTATAAATATATAATTAAATAATATGTAAATTTAAAAATGCCAAATTTTATTTGAAAACAAAATTCAAATTGCGATGCAAAACATTAGAGATAAGTAGAAGCAACGAGCTAGAGTTGTCACAACATCTACCCGTTGAGCTGCCAAAGCTCGACGGGATAGACTTGTCACCTCATCTCTTGAGGCACCCGTTGAGCAGGAGCCCGTTGATGACGCATTCATTGAGGCACCAATTGGGGCACCATCATCACTTGTCCCAGATTATGGTACGGAGAACTCCGCAGGTGGTGATCCACACCTAGACGACATTCTCGGTGGTGAGCAGGAGCAGATACCTGTTCAGTAGGAATAAATACCTGTTGAGCATGAGGAGACACCTGTTGAGCAGGAGTAGGCACCTGTTGTGAGGAGCAGGCACCACGGGAGCAAGATCAAGCACCAAACGTGTTATTGAGATGTTAGACCACATAACTAACGTCATATGGGCTCAAAGGGTATAATTTTATTTTCAACCAATTTTTTTTTTTTGTTTCTTACTCGATCTAAAATAATGTTAATTTTTCTAAATTATTGTAGGAAGATTCAGGGATGGTTAGGGTTGTTAGGAGACTTGATGAAATTGTTAGATTACGCGGATGGCGTCAAGATTTGGATGAGCCATATTCATGGTTCGGTTTGGCTAGACGCATCGGACTTACTGAGTTGGAGGACCTTCACTTTGATGGGGTCGATCACTGTTTGCGTTTGTTGAGAGGTGGCACCCCGAGACGAACACTTTCCATATGTCGTGGGGGAGATGGGTATAGTGTTGCACGATGTGCAGGTTATTATGAGTCTTGCAGTTGATGGAGATGCATTATTGACTCCCGTTGATGATATTGTTGGGCATCAATGGCTTGTTCATTCTTTGGGACTATCTGTTTCCGCTGCCAATGACAGCTGCACTAATCTATTTTGTGAGACTATTAGGACTAGAGCCACAACCATGCTTGACCTTCTAGAGCCTCCTCATGACATTATTGCATCTGTACTTGCTATCATCACGTCGACCTTGGTAGTCGACAAATCTATCAACAAGATACGACCATGACTTATCGACCTAATATGAGACCACTTGAGGAGAGATGCATGTGCCTGGGTAAAACTCTCGCGTATTTACATATATATATATATATATCTTTGGGGACGCTAGTAGGAAGAAGGTGAAGACGGTGGGAGGTTGTAGTACACTCTTACATGTACAGTTTCATATCGATTTTTTAAAGTAGAACATGATTATATGAGTGGGCTTAAGTTATTTTTCTTCATTTAGTTTTGGATTTATGCACATTTTTCATCATTGGGATGTGGAGTTGTAGAGGATCATGAGTTGCATGGGCATCCACGTTGGTCTTCGAGACTTTCTGTCCCGAAGATACCGCCGGTTAGTGGGTCCATGCATTACGAGTATAGTTAGACCAGATGAGGGCGGAGGATGTGCGTTTCATCATTACCAGGTGATTGACTTTGGAGGGGAGTATGCTATATCTCGTTATCGAGGTATATGATGGATAACTAACATCGAGGGGGAGTATATGTCGAATAGATTCCTACAACAGTTTGGGTACATGAAGACCGTGTCCTTGCTTTGAATCCCGCTCTACCAGGAGGTACGTCCACCAAAGGACGTAGTACTAGAGTTTCATATGCTCTCATACATGATTGTTGGGTATCCCGTCACCTAGAGGAGACAAGAGTGCCATTGGATGGGTTTGTCCGAGCATCCTCTCCGTGGTTTGTCGATGATGCATACATGCCTTGGTACACCGCCCATTGTCATCCATATATCCTTCCGACGTCCATTGCGGTACAAATTCCGGTAGATCGTCCACCACCTGTTCCCGTATCAGATTCCTGAGTACGTTTGTTTCTTTTTTTTTAACTTACCTTGTATTTTATTTTACAATTTTATAACTTGTTGTATTTTTATTGCAGCGTCTTCACATACTTTTGGGTTGTCTACTAGATATGCAGGATCGGGGTCTACCGTATTCAGCGAGGGAGGTAACATTCATGATAGATGAGGCAATTAGTCTATTTCCACCGGTGGCTCCTTCTCAGGTTCGGGCCTCACAACAGTAGTGATCCTTTGGCCTTTGTTTATTATCATGTTTTTTTGACATTTATTATCATGTTTTTTTGACATTAGTATGAATATATTAAATCATCTTCCTTTGCCTTTGTTTGATTATATCATGTTTTTTGGATAATTGTCTACATTGAGTGATATTAATGTATTATGGATAATCATCATCGGTTTTAACCCTACACTCAATTCACACTCCCCTTTTTGGCATATGTGAGAGTCAAATGTTCTGCATATGCATGACTTCTTAGCACCGACGGAATTACGTGGTTGTGGACTCAACATATAACCCTCAATGACCATTTGTCTTCTTCAAGTTGTGCCCCTCAAGTTGAAACTTGCACATACACTTCTTCGAATTCTTCTTCCGACTAGAACTTGGAACATGATCGGGATCAACATCTTTCACCTTTGTAACCTCTTCGTGTCTATCACATGTCAATTGTAAGATACGAAGCCGCCGTCTATCCAACTAAAATTTTTACGACCAACACAAAATTCATTAAGTTGGTCACATACCGAGCCCAACCTAATAAGTTTTCTCTGTCCGAAAAATAACCATGAAGCTCAAACTTGGAAGAAAAATCGGTACCAATTACACGAGAATATCCCATAAGATCCTAATTAAAATGAAATAAAGTGCAAATTCGACAATTTGGTTCTATATTCTAACATGTCTTAATTCGACAATTTCGGTTATCTATTCTAACATGTCTAAGACTAATTCGACAATTTCGGTTATCTACTCTAACATGTCTAAACTAATTCGACAATTTCGGTTCTCTACTCCAAAACATGTATAAAAGTAATTACATTAAAGTGATAATAGTACACTTACTTCGATACGTGTGAGAAGTTCTTCCAAATCACTATATTTGTCAACATCAAACGGCATAGTTATGCTTTCACCATCGGATTCTACATCTTTTTCAGAATATGTCGATATTTTTACCGATTTGTTAAACGACGTATTGTCGGGGTGAATAATGATATGATTTGACACATATATATACACGTGTGTATTCAACGACTACATTGTCCAACAACTAATTCTACAATGACTATATTACAACGGACATTTTTTAAAACTGACACACCATCTTGGTGTAGATGCGGAGTCTGAATGCGCGCCAGACCGAGACTTAAAAAGTGTTCTCCACCAGACTGAGACTTAAATTAACTCGTGTGTTTTCAACCCAAATTTTGTTGATGTGGAGAATCCAAAGCTCACAGTGGGATATAAGGAATCTGTAGAATTGATAGAGAATTAAAAAAGTGTTCTCCACCTCTCTTCCCACATGCACCTACCTACCGCCTTGGCTTTTACCCTTCACCGCCCAACAACCTACCCTTCAATTTTATCTTATAGACAGTAACTTTCTTTTGGGTAGTACGTGTTGTACATTGAAATTGAAGTGTTAAGATTTTGGTACAACTTTTGGGTATTATAACTATAATATGATTATTATTTAAGAAAGAAAAAAAAGAAGAAGAGAAGATTGACCTAATAAAAATCAATGATAGAGCGGTAAAACGAGATAACGAACTATCAATCTAAGTTCAAAATTTACAAGCTACCATTTAAATTAGAAATGTTTTTTTTTTAAATTAAAAAATAAAATTAGAATTTATTTTTCTCGCATTGATAAAAAAAAAACATTTATACCAACTCTCTCTTAGATATGCATTAAACCAGCTAATAAAATTTTAATACTAAAATTGTCTATAAAAACAATTTGAGAACTTTCATAAACTTTTAGTTAATGAAAACGAAACATAAGACACTAACTATATTGGATTAAAATCTAAATGTTAAAAGACATTTATTTACAAGTTGAAGGTTGTAATATATTTGTGTTTCAAATAATAAATAATTCATGTTTATTATGTTCCTATCCTTTTAACCAAAAAATATGAAGCGGCTTATCTAACCAATCGAAAAATTATGAAACTATCTATGTAAACTGTTGGAGATAATTAGTTCCCACATCAAAAGTTGTGGGCTTTCTAGCCTAGTATATAAGGTCGGTGGTTTACTCCTCTTATTATCAACTGGTTTTATGATTGAACCTCATCGGGTTTATATGTTGGATTTGGACCTAACATGCATGTGCGCTTGTATGTACACTATTTCCGCTCTACCTGTCCGTCTTTATCGGACTTTGACATAAATGTATTACTAATGTGGGGCGCATACGTAATGAGAACATGGACCCACTCCCATTCCGAGCACGGCCATGCTCTGCCCTAGTTGAATGTAAGCTTTCTCTGTCACTACCCCCATTCACAAATCTTACATTCGTACGTGCTTTTGAAACGGAAAATCCTAGGGGAACCGCGATTCAATTCGAAATCTATTTTGAGAATGGATCGATCGGGACATTCACTACGTAGATCAACCTCAAACCGAAGAGCAAAACATTGATTGAGCCCGGTCGAGGTGAGTTTTTAACGTTCTTTGTTTTTATTTCTATATTTATATTAACGGTTGAAATTAGTCTGATTAGGTATGCGTTGTATACTTGTACAAAGCGGTTAGTTGAGGAAGAATTGAAATTTAAATTTCACGAGATTTGGCGTTTTATATAGTTTTTTGGAGCTTCAAATCGGGCCTTCGATGGTGGAAAAGTTGGTTGTAGAAGACGCTTTGGCTCACAGTCGTGCACCCAACAACTCGTATAATGCACGCGTACGGTTGCGTGTGATATTGACGCGCCACCGTGAATCACATTATGCCACAAATTATCATATGGAGGAATCGAAGGGTCATCCACATCCGATCCGGATGACATATGAAATAGTGAGCATGAGCATGTACTTGTCGAGTAGGAACATGATTAGATATCTGTTGAGTAGGTGCAAGAGCCTCATCATGACGAGGCATATATTCCGAGGCAGGTGATCCCAAACCTCATCAAGATCTTCCCCACGTCCACCTATCCTCGACACGGGTGCTAAGGATATTCCGGAGTTGTTGATATGTTATGTTGAGCACAAAACTAGCGTGATATGAGTCAATAAAGTATCATTTTCTTGTTTTTTTTCAAAAATTTGATATAAGATTTTTTTTCTGGTTTCTGTAAGATAATGTCAATACTTGGTATATATTATCGTTAGGTCAATCTCCAAATGATCAAGGTCATGAATAGACTTGATGGGATCAAGAGAATGCGTAAGTGAGCTCGAGATTTGGACGACTTGTATTCATGGTTTGGTTTGGCCAAATGCAACGACCTTACCGACTTAGAAGACCTTAATTTCTTTATGATCAATCACCCTTTTGATCGACGCATTTGTGATATGCGAGCATCTTGCATATGTCGAGTTTCGACCTGGGGCACACTCGTCTTCTTTCTTCCGGTCACCCACATTGCGCGACATGGGCGCACCCACCATCCGCTCATGCTTTGCCCTCCCGCATGCATTGGTTATTTTGCAAAAATTCCCGAGGTAAATATATAATATCACTTCGTAAAATAAATAAAAATTAAATAAATTATTACAACTTCTATATGATTTTTCTTCCATTTTGGTTAAAAGATATTTGAAATTAAATTAAACGTATTGTATTTTAATTTGACTTTCATTATAGTTATAATTTAATCTAGATTTAATTCAATAGTTAACATTCATTATTGATTATTTTAATTTTAAACCATTATATTTTTATATAAGTTGTTTATATTAGATCAACTCATATGATACAAAAATTAAAAATATTATACTAAAGTAATCATATAATACTTACATATCGTTTTTACCATCGTATTATAATGCAAATATTCAATGTCAACAATTCTTTTTTAATAGTGTAAAATCAAATTTATTTTAAAGTATATCATACCTTTATTGTAATTACTCATTTTATTTAAACTTATATTTATAATTTCATTTTGATGACTACTTATAACAATATTTTTTTTACTTCGTTGTAACCATAAGATTAATAAATTAATACTGATTTTATTTATACTTAGTACCAGACATTTGTGGATCAAAATCACAACATTAATTTTGAAACGAATTAAAATACTTATTAGAAATTCACATGTTAAAATTTCATAAAAATAAACTAATGGTAAATAGTCATTTACTTTATCCGTACGAATCGTCTATTGTTTTATTTTATTTGGGTAATATGTAAATCATAAAACCAAATCGTTTATTGATTTTCCTTGATTGTTATTTCAAAGTTAAATTAGAATAATTTGTATTTAGACTAGGATTTATTAATTTATTATCGGGTTTATAAACTAAATGAGTTTGTATGGATTTATAGTTTATTTTCGGGTTTATTTTTCTACGGTTTATATAAATAAATCAGATAAGGTTGTTTATTTTGAGTTTATTTTTTGGATTTATTTTACTTCAAAAGACACTTGTACCCCTAAAAAATAGAAAAATAATGTTGAATACCCAGTGATGAACACAAAATATCGGGATGGAAAAGCAAAAGGTCAAAATTGAGTTTTAAACAAAAATAAACTCATCCAATCAAAACTAATCTTGATCTGAGAAATTTATTTTTGAGTGGTTTATAAACCCATATAAAAATAAGCCAAATTTCCAAATAAACACGCATAAAATTTATGCTCAAAATTGAAAGTTATGTATTGAAATGAAATTCCAAAAAAAAATAAAATAATTCAACATACACATTTCCTTTTCTTATAAATGACAATATTTGGTAATGATACTTCATTGTTTAAATAAACCATATTCTTTTTTTTTTTTTATCTAATGTTTTATATAATATAATATTCAAATTCGGTGGTTATCATTGATTACTTAATCTTCAAATATAACAATTTAAATTTATATATAAATATATCATTTATATTTAATTAACTCATATGTAATTAAACTATTTAAAATAAAATAGAAAAAATAACAATAAAAAGAAAAAATGATATCCATCTACCGTGGTGAAAAACATATCTATAAAAATATAGATATAAATATTAATTTTACTGAAAAAAACTTTCACTTCACAAGTTCACCAAAAAATTAAATTCCATAAAAAATATAAACATTTAATAAATTTCAACAACTAACAAAACAAATATCTTTCCTAAGCAAATATTTATTAATATATTATATAATATTATATAAAATATAAAAATATTACCATATAAACCGGGATAATAAGGAGAAAAAAAAAAATCATATTCTGCTGAAAAAATCTTTCAGTCCACCAGTTCACCAAAAAATTGAATCCCATAAAAAATCTAGACGTTTAATAAATTTCAACAATCAACAAAATAAATATCTTCCCTAAGCAAATATTTATTAATATATTATATAATATTATATAAAAGATAAAAATATTAACATATAAATCATATAATAAGGGAAGAAGAAAAAAAATATTATGAGTTATTATATATAATTCAGTACAAGACACGGTTAATATACAATTTGATTATCTAATTACGTGACCAAAATGTAAGGTTTCTTTGTTAAACCAAAGAATTGTTCGATGATTCTCTTTCCATTTGTAAAGTAATTATATCATAGAATTTTTTTTTTCTTTTTGGGAAGTAAGTATTTAGTACTGTACAATGTAATGTACAAAATTACAAGAATCTAACCGTTTTAAATAGGTGGAATTAGATTCAACAATGGTAAAAAAAAAAAAATTGAGGACCAATTACAGTTAATTGTAGAATCTTAAGCAAATCCTGATCATCAAGGAATAATAATCTCCCAATTTCGGAATTATCAAAAATTAGGATTCTATTTCCCGAATCCTAACCATAATTAAAGATCCCATCTGCACACAAAAACTTTTTTCTCCCAATTTCTAGAATTAATGTTTTTTAAAATAATCAAACTTTACCATTTCTTTGGATTTTCTTTCTTTTTAAATAAAATAATATAATAAACCCCGTTGGAATCTCCTACCAAGTACACACCCGTCCTCTCCTTCTATATAAACCACCTAAACCCTCATCAGCCATTCATCTTTGCATTCCTAAAGCTTCATTTTATAGTGGAAGAAGAGTAAAAGCAGTAGGAATCAAATAAATCCTTGTGATCAATTCTCTTGATTCTTCAAGATGTCGCTTCTTACCGATCTTCTTAACCTGAATTTATCTGACGTTACTGATAAGGTGATCGCCGAGTACATATGGTGAGTTTTTTTTACTTGATTCTGTTCTTCTGCTTGATTCTGTCCATATTTCGGTTTTATGTTCGGTTTGTGTTTGATATAATGTCTAGCTTATATTTTCTGTGTGATTCCTTAGTTCTTTTGCTCTGTTCATGTATGGACTTTGATCTCTAATTGTTTGGCTTTTCTTTGATTTAAGTAGCCAACTACCTCCGATCATTTTGCGGTTTATACGAGATCTGAGAGGATTTTTAGTCTTTGCCATGTTTATTTGTTTTTGATAGCTTGATACGAGACAGGTTTGAGGCTTGAGATCATCTTTATGGAGGATCGTTCTTTAGTGTTCTGATCTGTGTACTGGTTTATCAATTATATTTTATCTTTCACTGTACAGTTGTTGGATTAGGTTGTGAGAAAAGGAAAGACAAATAGGTGGTTGTGGTTTGTTTTTTTGTCTACGTCAACGCTTGCTTCATTTTTTAGTTCACTACCAAACTTTGAATCTTCATCGAAGTTGACTTCGATTCCCCCTTCACTTATCTTTCTTAATTAAGGTTATATGTTTCATGGTCTATTTTTTCATGGTGTTTGGTGGTGATTTTTGTATGATACAGGATTGGTGGATCTGGCTTGGACTTGAGAAGCAAAGCAAGGGTAACGTGTTTTCCCAATTTTTAGTGTTATGATGCGTGTCGTTTTGAAATTGTGTTGATTGTGTAAGAGTGTTTGCTTTATGTGTATCCAGACATTGAATGGACCTATAACGAGTCCTAAAGATCTCCCCAAGTGGAACTATGATGGATCGAGCACCGGTCAAGCCCCTGGTGAAGACAGTGAAGTCATCCTTTAGTATGTCTTGCCGATCTTAATTTATACTCATAGTTATATGAATAATTCTACTTCAAGCATGATTAGAGTTGCTGATATAGTTTAGATCCACTAATTTGATGCTTTACAAGTTACAACTTGCTGCTTGTGATCTTGCCACTACTATTGTTAACCTGAGTTTTATGTTGTTTGTATCTGAATATTTTTTTTACTTTTTTACTGATTGTTGTTTTATTTGATGTTTGTCTAAAGCCCCCAGGCTATCTTTAGGGACCCATTCAGGAGGGGCAACAACATCCTTGTGAGTGCTTTGAAACGTCATGGCTATCTGATTTCTACTGAATTAGTTTATGATCAGTATCATAAGTGCTACAGATTGTTTATGACTTTGTGGTTTAATTTTCGATTTATATTTTGCAGGTTATGTGTGATGCTTACACTCCTCAAGGAAAACCCATCCCAACAAACCATAGGGCGAAAGCCGCAGAGATCTTTAGCAATCCTGATGTTGCCAAGGAGGAAACCTGGTAAATTGAAAAACAAATATCCTCTTAAACTTTGTCTCTAATTTTCCTGCATCTAATAGTCTGTTTTGTATCTTGGTAATTCTTATGCAACAGGTTTGGCATTGAGCAAGAGTACACTTTGCTTCAGAGGGATGTTAAGTGGCCAGTTGGATGGCCAGTAGGAGGTTTCCCCGGTCCTCAGGTGATCACCTTGAAAATTCAAGTTTGATCTGTTTGTATCTTTGGATATATATCAACGAGTATATTGATGTGTTTATCAAATATCAGATTGTAAACTTTTGCCTAAATTGATAATCTGAAATGTTCAACAGGGTCCATACTACTGTGGAACTGGTGCTGACAAAGCTTTTGGAAGGGACATTGTCGACTCTCACTACAAAGCATGTCTATATGCTGGAATCAACATCAGTGGAATCAATGGAGAAGTCATGCCTGGCCAGGTAAACATTTCAAGCATATTTAGTTACTTCAGCAATGTGCTAATTTAATTCCTGATATATCTCTTAACATTTTTCAATTCTTTTATAGTGGGAATTCCAAGTTGGACCTGCTGTTGGAATCTCTGCTGGAGATGAGATCTGGGTTGCTCGTTACATCTTGGAGGTACTATTACGCGTCCTCATTGTCAATTTTATTTCATAAATGGTTTTAATTTGACAGTGTTCATAACCTGTTATATTTGCTTTTGAAAAATGCAGAGGATCACTGAGATTGCTGGAGTTGTTCTCTCATTTGACCCGAAACCCATCCCGGTATTCTACATGACACTCCAATTTTCCGAGGCTTAAATTTGATTTCAAGATCATAATCATTTTGAACTTATCATAATATGTTTTTTGATGACAGGGTGACTGGAATGGAGCTGGTGCTCACACAAATTACAGTACAAAGTCCATGAGGGAAGATGGAGGATACGACATCATCTTGAAAGCAATTGAAAAGCTTGGTCTAAGGCACAAGGAACACATTGCTGCTTATGGTGAAGGTAACGAACGTCGTTTGACAGGGCGACACGAGACCGCAAACATTGACACCTTCAAATGGGTAAGCACTAGTTGCATTTGATTGGAAACATGAGTACCACATTTTACCAAAAGTGACTCATCTCATTCTATTTTGATACGTATCAGGGAGTTGCAAACCGCGGTGCATCAATCCGTGTTGGACGTGAAACCGAGCAGAACAAGAAAGGATACTTTGAGGACAGAAGGCCAGCTTCAAACATGGACCCGTACATTGTCACCTCCATGGTTGCCGAAACCACCATCCTGTGGAAGCCATGAACACAAGAAAAGCCTCAAATTGAACAAAAAAAAAGTCATTGATTCAAGTCCTTGTTACTGTGTAATATGCTTCTGTTTTTGTTTTTTAGTTTGGGATGTTACCAATGAATTTGCCCTTGAGAAGTGTTGTTGGGTTTGGGGCATTGGTTGTGTTTAGTGACTTGCAACATTGGTTTGAATAATCATTTAGTTTGAAGGGTAGCTACTTTGCTGCCCCTCATGTGTATCTCAGTATCTGTGGTTAATATCATCTCACTTCCTCAATTTGCCTTCGTTGGAAAATGACATTTTGTTTGTTTTTCTGCTGCCTTTAATGGTGGCATTTATTGACCCAAACACTTTTGTTTGGTAAAATCCTTTACGATCCTACAAGAGATCATGATGAAGCGTAGTGTTGGGTATCAATTTCGATATTGTTTGGTATCTATATGTCTATATCAGCTTATAGGTATCAATATCCATATCGATATGAAACACTTTTAACATGTTTGGGCGTGAAAAATAAAGTAATTGTTTTTTAGGTTTTGATCCACATTTTTTCATATATCTCCCTTCTATCTCTTGCTTTTTCTATTTTTCGGCATTCTCGAATGTTTATTATCTTCATATTCGGTTTGGTTGATGGAGTGTTATAAACTTCCTTTTTTTTAAAACCTTTTCTGGTTGTTTTCCATTTTTGTTTTGATGTGTACATGACAATTTGTCTGGTTTACATCTCTATTTTATCGAAAAAAAGCTCTTGAGTAAGCTTTGTTGACTTAAAAACAAAATTCGAAAATGTTTGAGTCTTACAACATATTCGACTCGTTTACAAAGAGAAATAGCTCAAAGTGATTTTATTTTTATTTTTGTTGTGCGAATCCCGACTCAAAAATCTATCCCCGCCACAAAGTTACTCTTGTTGTTGAATAAACTTAACATGTTAATATAAATGTTTCAATAATTTAGGTACCAAATTAAAACAACTACAAATATAAGGACAAACAAAGAAAATTTTATAACATTTGTAAATACCTAAAAATAATTCAAATTTTAGCGTAGGAAAAAAGGTACAACCTAATCACAAATAATTGGAGAACAAAACAAAAATCTGAAATGTTATTGAAGCAATCATATAATTGCCTAAATATTATTACAAGATTCTTAACATAAGACTCCATGTTAAATTTATATAAAAAAAATAATAGAAGGATCTTACAATGACCCTAGCCCCTGGAAGATTTCAAAAGCCAATCTTCAGTGGTGACTACTTACTCCCTCATGTAGTCATAAATCATGTGATACATACTGGTTATCTGATATATAACGAAAATTTTAAATTTCGATTTATACCAAAGTTTGAAGTGTTACATCAACTTAATGCAAATAGCCTCTTATTTAAATCGTAACAAATCCAAAGAGATGAACACATATCATGATAATGTGGACTTGCAAAGTCATACTAAAAATATGTCAAATGAGTTAAAATTTATGCAAAAAATCATAAGACTACTTAATTTCAGAATTATTTTTTTTCGCTCAAATACCAAAAAAAACAAGAACTTTTATTGACATGTATAACAACTCAATTTCATATATAAATACATACTATACAAGAATTCGAATTTGAATCCTCAACATATTATAAAGTCTAAAACACTTTATACTAATACATTAACCCCAGTTTGGTTGTAACTCTAGAAACGGAGTTTCTTGTAAAATACACTTGTGTTTTTCCATTTTGTTACCCTATAGGGCATCAAAACTAATCAAATTCTACTACAAATACGTCAAACCACAAAAATTTCATGAACATAGGTATAAGTATGGACTATATTCATTTTTATTCCGTTTCCGTTTTCGAAGTTAAAATCAAACGGGACCTATTGATAATATGATTATTATTTTAGAAAATAATATTTGTTTTGAAATACGGCAAAGATTGTTTTTATATGGTCAAAGATATATATAGATTAAATGAGGGTGGAATCTTTGGTGAGAATGGATGGTGTATAATTATGTTTTGGACATTAAATTATATTTTGTGGCTACAAAAAGTCAAGTTGAAGCTAACACATGAAGAATGGTTGATAACTTTAATGACCAACTTTTATTTCATTTGACTGGCTGCTCGTGAACTTCTATATGTAAGCACTACTATACTATGCCCTTGCTTTTCCCTAAAGTTCTCAACTTTTTTATTCTTACCTTTAAGGCTAAAGTGTAGTGGTGCATATTCTCAAGGATTCTCAAAATGTATATTCTTATTGAATTTATTTTTGCATATTAGTTTGTAACTTATAGTTTCAAAATATTGTTATGAAAAACATGCACTTTCCATTTGTTGTAACTTTTGTAACACTTTTATCAAAATAAACTTTTGTAACACCCAAAAAGTATTTATTTTATATATATATGCATATAAGTTTATAACTTATAGTTTTAAAATAAAGTTATGAAAATCATGCACTTTCATATGTTATAACTTTCAAGATCGAGTTTGTTGATTAACTTTGTGTTTCTCTTTTGCCTATTTTTTTTATACAAATTAATTATATATTATCTATTTATTTTTATACTCAAGTAGATGTAAGTATGTAACCATATTTCTTGTATTTATTATTGTACATATTAATTATATTTTGTTTATTTTATTTTATTTATTTATTTTTTTCATTTTTTTTTCTTTGTAGGGTCTTCTGTAGAGTTATTTGGTTCGTTTTGTTTTTGTAAATTCTTGTATGAGACATATTTCAATAAATAATACTAAGTTTTTATTTATTTATTATAGGTATATATGAATTAAAGAATTGAGTCTTACATAAAGCTATGAGTTAGACTGACAACAAGCAGTGCCGCCGACTCTTTCTGAATAGCAAATCCGATTCTCCTAAACACTACATCAGAAGAACTAAGTGACACAATATTACTATGCAAGACCCGTTACACCCTCTTGATAATCTCGACGGCATCAGGCGCAAGAAAACCAAAAGTATCGAAAGCGAACGGAAGAAACACATGCTGATTTTCAATACAAGCCTTTCATGTTTAGCTACCTTCAAAGAGGCCGCGTCGAGGGCCGCCTTACTCACCACAAAAGGTCCGTTATCCAAACCAATCAAAAGAGAGACTTCTGTCAAATCAATACAAGCATGTTTTCCACCTATCCATCCAAAAACTAACCCATCTGCGAGCCTCAACATATTTGAAGTTTAAATTGGAGCAAATATAATTTAAGGAAAGAGAGAAGGGACTTTAAAAAAGTGGGATAATAGAATAAATGAATCAACAAATTTGAAGTATTGGAGCTTTTTTGACCGATAAACAACCTTAATAAACCATTTTAATATATATAAACTTTTCACTCACTTAGAACGTGTTTGATACATCAAGTGATAATGATATATATAGAGATAACGATTAAATTAGGCTAAATTGAATACTGATACAATGTTCAAATACAAAACCTCGCTCTAAAACGCTAAATTCTATTTTTGCCCCTATTATTTATATTGCGGAACAAGACACCTATCCTCCGTTTGGTTGTAACTCCGGAAACGAAAACGGAATGGAAACGAATCTAGTCCATATATGTACTTTGTTCATAAAATCATTCCGGTTGGCTTCATGCAAAATGCACTTGCTTCCTCCTACCTTGTTACCCTATATATATTAGAACTAATCAAATTATACTACAATTAGTTCAAATCACAAGAAATGATTACCAACAACTTCATGAACAAGGGTGTACGTATGTATTAGATTCGTTTCCATTTTATTTCTGTTTGTGGAGTTTAAACCAAATGGGTCCTTATAGTGATTCCAAAAATATCATTAATGTTTATTTAAGTGATTATATAGCTAATTGATTAGAATCTTGTGGGTACAAAAGCTAAGTGTGTTCTGACTCATAATTTGAGTGATTATCAACTTTATTACATTTGAATGGCTGCTGAAGCTGAAGGTGTATTATATTTGTACCACTATTGCCTTTTCCTAAACTTTAGGACTTTTTTAATTAATTAAATAACATTGCAGGACTCAGAGTAAAAATATACACAGTGTTATATTTTTTTTTATAAATAGAAAAAATAACTCAAAATAAAATAACTACTAATTTTGATTTTTATTGGGAATGATACAATCTAATAACTATCGATGTATTTACTAATTATAATATAATTTACTGTATCGGCAGAAACTTTAATTCCGGCGATAAAGTGGACATTATATGTTATTAAAAATTTGATACGTGAGGTGAATTTTTATTAAAAAACTTTTTTTAAAAAACTATTTAGTATATTAAAAATCATAAATTAATTAAGATATTCTAATTTTTATAAAAAAATAATTGGATTTTTTTTACTGAATTTTTTTTAGAAAAAAGATTGTTTAAATGACAATTTTTTTTATTAAAAAAATCAAATTATAGATATTTGGGAAAGTTTTTTGGAAATTTGTTAGAAACATTTTTTTAGAGAAAATTTTATTAGTTTTTATAATAAAAAATATCTGAAATTAAAATTAATTAAAATTCTAATTTTGTTATAAAAAATTATATTGTATTTTAAAAAATATTTTGTTTCTTCTAATTAGAGATTAAAAAATAAATAAATAAATATTGTTTAATATGTTAAAAATCCTAAATTACAAAAAATATTTTTAATATTTCATTAAAAACTATTTTTTTAATCCCTAATTAGAATAAAGATATGTTTTTTTTTAAAATCACTTTTTTAATAACAAAATATATTTTTTCCTGTTATTTTAATCCTACATAAAATAACTGATTTTTAATCCCTAATTAGAATTTTAAAAAATTAAATCACTTTTTTAATAACAAAATAGAATTTTGTTTCAGAAAAATTTGGATGAACCACTATAAACGGTGTAAATTTTGTTTCAGAAAAAAAAGTTTTCGGTCGTCAGTAAAAAAAATTTTTTAAAAATCTAAAAAAAAAATTGGATTATTTTTTCTAAAATTAAAGATATCTTACTTTGCTTTAACAAAAAAAATATCACACACATATTCCCTTTTTTAGATAACATATAATGCCACATCACCTGATAATTTTTCACGAATTTGTGGGAAAAAAATTATCGTGTTAAATCTAACATAGTTCAAATAAGCGGTGTAAATTATTTGATAGCCAACCTTGAATTTGTAATTTTAAAGAGCAAGGACAAAGGGTGGGTGTACCACCCACAAAAGCTAGAGCAGGTATCGAACACAAACAAACAAAAAGTAGACAGAACTAATGGTTGTCAATATTAATAATCACAACTCATTATAATCTTACAACTTTCTTATAACTAGTCGGGGGGCATGCAGTACATCCTGACTAATCCATCAGTTCTAGCATTCCAAGAAACATAACTTGACTCATACATTTGATCAAACACGTTTTAGGCACAATCCAACAGCCTATAAGAAGAGTATAAGTGAATCAAACTATTGTTAATGTAAACATCCAATCCAAATCCAAGCTTCAAAACCTGCACATGAACCTGTTTCCCAAACATTTCACCAAACAAGTTGCTTTTAAAACGCGAACGCAGTAAGGTACGCAACTTCGTGAGCATTTAAATCAATTGAACACAATTTTTCTAGATTTGCGTAATATTGATGTTAAGATTGAGGATGATGATGTTGTTTTGATTTTGTTGGTATATTTACCGTCATTATATGAAAACTTTGTTCAATCATTTGTTGTTGGAAAATATACAATTACTCTGGAAGGTGTCAAGTATGCCCTTCATACAAGAGAACTACGTCATAAGGTGAATGAAAATGGTGTAGGTAGGGATAGTTAGACATATTGTCTATATACAAGTGGAGGCAGTGGACAAGAAAAATCAAGGAAAAAGGACAATAAGTCATCTTCTTTAAAAGGTCCTAAGCTTGATGACGTTTGTAACTACTGTAAGGAGAAAGGACATTGGAAGAACAAATGTCCTAAGAAGAAAAAACCGCAAGATTTTGGTTCTGCAACTGTTGCAGAAGATGATTTTAAATCAGATGAGGATATAACTTTAGTTGTTGGTGGACACACGTATCAGGCTGATATGTGGGTTCTTGATTCCGGAGCTTCCTATCACATATGTCCTAATAGAGAGTGGTTCGAAACTTACAAGAACGTATCAGGCTGATATGTGGGTTTTTTTCTTTTGCATCTTCATATGTTCACAATGACTAAGTTATGGCATATGAGACTTGATCATATGGGTGAAAGATTTTTGCAAACTCTAGCAAAAGAAGATCAATCATCAAGAGTTATTCACCAAAACTTAGATGAGAGACACTCAAGAAGAGTTGGAGTAAGACCTCAACAAGGGTATGACTTTGAGGATATGGTTGTTTATGCTCTACAAGTTGCTGAAGTGGTGGATACTCATGAACCATCCACCTATAGAGAAGTTGTATTTGAGTATGATGTTGCACAGTGGTTTGCAGCAACGGGAGATGAGATGCAGGATCTGGGAGCAAGTCGAAAAATTCTAGGAATGGAGATTATTAGAGACGGAGATCATTACATAAAGGTTACATTGAAAAGGTGTTGTCAATGATCGGAATGTCATTGGTCAAGCCTATTGATACACCTAGTGTTGCTAACATCCATCTTACCACTCTGCTTTCACCTTTGTCGGATGACGAGGAGTATATGTCACAAGACCCTTATGTTGGTGCAATAGGGAGTTTGATGTATGATATGATCTGCACAAGACCATATCCGACACAAGTTGTTAGTGTCGTTAGTAGGTTCATGGGGCAACTAGAAAAACAACACTGGCAAATTGTGAAGAGTATCCGGGTAAAGAAAGTAGGAACTGTTGATAATCCTGCTGATATGTTCATCAAGCGGGTACCTCGCAGCAAGTTCCAACATTGTTTAGACTTGCTAAACCTCAGAAGTTGTTGAGTGCCCAAAGGGCACATCTAGATAGATAGAGGAGTTAGTTTAGACATTGATTAATGCATCTAGTATGAGCATTGATTAATGCATCTGGTATGTCTGTGAGGATTCGGGCATTGACTAATGCAATCTGATATATCTGTGAGGATTCAAGTCAATGTGTTGTTTTGTTGAATATGCCTTGAATTAGGCTTATTTCTGTTCGACTCAATCTTATGACTTCCAAGTATAAACCTATCACGTTTGAACCTGTCAAGTATAAACATGTCCAAGTATAAACCTAGGATTATTCCTATATATATTGTAGGGTTCCCTTAGTTTCCTATATCCGATCATCTGATTATTTGATCATTTGTTCATCTGTTCATCTATAATTTGGGATAACCTAGTTATTATCTGTAATATGAGATAATCTAGTGATCATCTGTTTATCCTCTCATGTGTACTGTGAAACTCCTCAACAAAATCTCTTTAAAAGGGAGAGATAGTTTTTATTGGAAGAACTACTATAAACGTATGTGTTATCTTTTTTGTTTGTTGAATTATGTTCTTTCTTAGTAATTCCGCACAACATATACAACCAGGTAAGATATCGTACATTTTCTAATCGAACTCAACTCGTTCTTATTACGATGAGCAAAACCGAGCCATTGTAAAATGTTGACAAAGTGTTGAGACAAAAACCTAATTTAGTGATTTATTCGACACAATCTTTTTGAACCATTCAATAATTTAAGTCTGATATTGGTGAAACATATACTTTTGCTTTACCGACGAAATTGGGATATTAAATATAATTAAAATGGCCTTTTTCTCACATGCAGAACACTAGTAATTAACCCAATTTCCCAAAAGCGAGGAGGCATAATATGTACGGTGGATGTCCACTCTAATATGCTTCTATTCTGTGGAATCCTATTAAAATATGTTTTAAGAAATTGAATATACTTATAGGTTGGTTACCCGTCCGGCGTTATAGACCGGATTCAACTTGAGCCGATCTGAACTAAACATGAACCGGAAACAATTTGACGTATTGAGTAATTACGTGATAAAAACTACTTTGGTCAAAACCTTAAGGGCTCATTTGGAGTTGGAATCAAAATTCAGATTGGATTAAAGAATTATAATTAATAAGTATGATATTTTATGTTGGTAAAACAATGGAATGAATGCTGCATGAAAAAAATATATTTGATTTTAAATGAATTATAAAATGGATACTCATATCATATTAATTAGTATTTGTCAAAGATATTTTTTTCCCTGGAAATAGTCAGCTTTTATAATATGTTTATTTATGAATAAAGCTTGTCGAAAGTATGTTGTCATTTACTAAATAATTTAATTTTTTTTTTGTAAAATATACGTACATGGTTAAACATACATACATTAATTAATAATTAATTACGAGCGGCCGAAAAAAAAACAACGAAACAGTAGATTCGAATTGCGCATGTGTCCGGATGCGCACGACTCATTCAAAGCATGTGCTTCATGAGGCGTACTCCCTTTCAGATATTTAAGTTTTTTATAATATAGTCTTTTCAAATATATAATATTTTAATATTTTAAATTTGAACATAGTACATATTAATATTTTTTATTTATGCATAATTTTTTTTATAAATCAATTTAGAAATAAAAATAATAAGGTGACATAGCCTCAAGACAACACGTGAAAAAAATATGAGATGATTTGATATAAGAATAATATGTTATATTGTGACGATGACATTTGACGGTAATTATTTTTTTTGTTTTAGATTATATATACGGCATATTGTAGTTCATAATTTCGTTTGTTGACTCTTCATTTGTTTTTTGTTTTTACCACGGTTAACACATCGCTCAATTCTCTTAATTTGCATCGAATCGTATTCTCTTTAATAGAATACTTTCTTTAATATATGGATCGTATAATAATCTATTATATGTTGGCTGTTGAGTACATATCTGGCTTTGAAATATAAAATAATGGAGCACAATTTATTTAATTTTCTATCAGATTGATCAACATTTTCATTGATTTATACAAACTATATAAAGATTGAGCTGACAAAATACATTAAACTATAATACAATATTATTTCTTACCTAACGAAGCCAACTTTCCAAGAAAAATGAACGGATTACAATAAAAGCTGTTGACTATAGTCTATACACAGTACTACTTTTTATTTCTTCAAAGGAAGGATATATTATTATATTAGGCACGTAATTTTTTCAAAATTAATATATATTACTTTATTAGACACGTAATTTGCGAGGGTATATTTTTGTTTATAGGGAACCAAAAGTAGATTAGCAATAATTTACGTCACATGGACTAAACACGAAACAACCAAAACCTTAAACCGTAGTTGTTCCTCATCGATCATCTCATAGAGTCGAAACAATTCTCTCGAATAGATTAAAAACCTTGATTTGAAGAGTTTTATTAATGATAAATGAAGAAACTAATAAAAATAAATAAAATAATAATAATATTAAATATAGAAGAATATTTTAAATGAAACTTAATAATCAGAAAATTTCCCCTTTACTGGCTTAAGGCCGAGAAGCCCATCCCAGCGTCTGGGTAGTCTATTTTGGGCTTTGGTTCCACCATTTGGGCCGAAAACATCGCGCCCAGCGCGTTGAAAGGCCCAATAATGGCCCATGCTTTTGTCCACCTGGCTGCGAAATCCAAATTTCGTCTTGCATTTGGACAGTCGGGTTCCGATTCACGAGTGACGCCCGTTCGCTAGCTTTGGGGCTCTGGCTAACACATTTGGATCAACATCGTACCGTGATACTCCACATGCAAATGTACATGTCATGGACCGAGTTATTCTCCAACTCGGACCGCACGGTTTAAGATAAGCCTTACTCATTGACCCTATTCTCCAACTCGGACCTTTGATGGCGTTTTTAAACGCCGTCTTGTAACGCCCTCGTAACGGACGTCATAAAAGGGCTAGACTTTCAACGGCGTTTTGAAACGCCATGGAAAGATTATTACACGGCGTTTTAAAAACGTCATGAAAAATGATTTTCACGGCGTTTTTAAAACGCTATGGAAATAGTCAACATCGTTAGAAGAATATACCCCGGACATGTGATATCCGGGGTATAAAGCCTTCTTTTTACCAAAAAAAAATAGCAGGATTCATCTATAGGGCACTGTCCCAAAACTCATCATAATTAGACAATCGGAATACCTTAATCTAAGGTATAGAACTTGTATTTTTATAGAATTCTCATTTCAATATAGATAGAATAAGTAAAAATGAAAAAGATAAAGCATTTTATTTTATTGTATACATCCTATCTTCAACCTAGTCAATGTTCTCAGGCCGTTATATCCATTTGCTGCCTCTCTCATTATCCTTATTCCATTTAATCCTTCTCTATTGCATCTCGAATAGCCTTGAAGCAAGTTGGAGATTCGTCAAGTACTGTTAAACAAAAATTAATAGTTTAAGATACCTAATAAAAGAGGAAATTGATATGCATGAGTCTAACAAATTAAAGAACTCACATTGCCTATGCAAAACTCAACCAAGAGGCACCCAAATGACTAGATATAAATATAATACGACTTCTGGAACATGATAGGATCTTCACTGAAGGTATGACCAAAACTAATCAGTTTCAAAGCTACTTCCCAGATCAATGACCTTCGCCTCAAACATACTTGTAGCTATTGACTATGGCGTATCTATCATGGTATTAATGAGAAATCATATACCCTTAATTGGAATTGGCAAGATGACATTTACTGTTTTACACTATAAAATACTCTATAATGATATGCTTAGAATGTCTGTTGACTAACTTTATCCAAGATAATAGCATAGTTTGGAACAATTTTTACTATAATTCCTCAATTGATACTAAATTACAGGTAAATGAGAAATTTTAATGGGTTGACATATTAATTTCTTTCAAGCACTACTTGCACAGTTGCACCCTGGAAAAACAACTTGAATGCTTTATAGCCGCACTTACTCGATCATCCCCAATGATGTGTTTGCATATGCATAGAACAATTGATCAATTTTCTCCGATGCTCTACTTGAAGCTGTCAAAATGAGGACATGATGAAGTCATAAACATGGAGGAAACATAAAATTCTCACAGAATAAGAACGACATAGAACTGCAGTTGGATCATATAAACTTATCTTGGAAAGATTTTATCCAAAAGATGTCACATGTGCATTATATAGCGATTGTTATAGCATGTCCAATCCATAACAATTCCCCCAATGTGAAGCTCATCCTTTTGGACAACCCAGATCTATCTTTCCACTCATTCAGTAGAAAAAAGAACTAATAATCATAGAAATGAAAAGAAAGACAAAATGATAGTTCCCGTCTTCATGACCAAGATGATAAATATAAATAAATAAAACCAACATACTAATTGTAATGCCTACAAAAGAGGTTGTTAGCTATATCCATAAATTTTAAGCCTTAAAGCCTTAAAACAGTAAACTACAGATTGGTTTCAAGCTTCAAATAGTTCAGCCTTAGATTTTTCTGATTCCTATAACTAGTCTATATACTCTCTATCGGATTCTAAACTATTGCAATAGATTATCCTTCCAATAGATTTTTTACAATTTGTATGAGAATCTAATTTCTTTAAGCAATAAAATTCTAGACAGTCATCAAAATGTCTTCTTAGTTAAAAGGACAAAAATTATCGATATAATAAAAATTCAAGCAAAGAAAATAAGCTTTTGTTCAAGCAAAACTCAAAATTCCAAAACTAAAGTGTAACACGACCAATTGAGGTGTAATTTAATCATGTGAAGACTAGAAAGCAATAACAATCCTCTATCTAGTAATCTCAATTTCCAATCAATCAACTAGAACTCAAAAGCATAAACAAAGAACTTACCAAATGAATAACACGATAAGATGAGCCTAAAGTAAAATCAATAGCCTAAAATGCTAATTTCACAAGTTAAAAGGGAGCTTGCCTGCATCTAGAGATCCTCGTCTCGTGAAGCATGACCAGATAAGGTAGTGTGGTTGCATTCAATGTTCAGTAAAACCAATTGTTAAATTCCAAAGGCCAATTGTTAAATTAGATGATGAGCAACATACCAATCATCCCTGTAACATTAGCATTTGTCAAATGCTAATAGTATTTGATGTCAAAGACAAATAAATATTGTAAGAAGTTTTAAACATACTGATGAATGGTAGGTTCTCAAGGCTTAACTTTGAAAAGCAGAGTTCCTGGAGGAATTTAGCCTGCCAACAGAAAATCAAACTTCATGCACAAAAATATCTCCATGTGTACACCAATTGTTAAATTCTTTTGAAAAGAGAGGTTGCCTGCATCAAGAGAGCTTGAAGGTGTATAGTTTATGCTTCAATTTTTGACATGTATAAAACTAATTGTTCAAAAACTCTATGTGTATACTGATTGGAAAGAAAGGATGAGTATGATTACTCTAGATGATTTTAAGTAAACTCTTCAGTATACTCGATTATCTTCATCTCAAAGGCCTCCTTCACCACTCCAAGTCACTGTTGTCACTAATTGGCTGTCGAAATATTGTTATGAACGAAGGTGCCCCTACGAAGAATCTCCAATAATCGTGATGAAGTGGTGAGTTCTAGGAGGCTGGAAACCGAGCCTTCTCCACTGAGATTACAATTGAAGACTTCAAATCGTCGGAATCTGAATGTAAATGTCACTGGAATGGACTGGTTCTCGTCGCCAAGGAGAAATCCAAACCGCCAGAAAGAGAGAGAATGGAACGAGTACCTGGACGAACTCGTTCATGTCACCTGGAGTCATTCTCGTCACTTGGACCCGTTCTCGTCACCATGACTCGTTCTCCCCGAGAAGAAATCCAAACCCGCCATGGAGAGAGAGAGCAAGGACTCGTTCTTGTCACCAAGATGGAATGAATCGTACGCCAACAACGGACGAGAAGGTTGCGCTGAACAACGATGGGAACATGAGAGAGGACGATTTTGGTTTTCTTTTGCTAGGTTAGAAGAGCAAACGATTGAGTCTAGGGTTTGGGAACAAAAGAGAGGACGGAAAAAAAGAGCGCTTATTAAGCGCAATATTTTTTTAAGGCGTTTATTAAATGCTATAAAAAGATGGCACTTTTTAAACGCCAGGTGGCGTTTTTAAAACTCCGTAGATTTATGGTGTTTAACCAACGTCATGCAATTGTGGTGAAAAAATTGCAAAAATTTCAAGACGTTTGTAAAACGTCATAAAAACTATGGCGTTTAATAAACGCCGTGGAATTTTCTAATGAAAAAATTCGCGATTTTTCATGGCGTTTTATAAACGCGGTAGATTTTATGGCGTTTCAAAAACGCCATTAATATTTTTTCGTTCAATCAAAGATGGCGTTTAATCTCATTAACATCATTAAAGCTACTTTTAACGACATTTTTTATTTAAATGCCATGGTCTAAATGCCGTCTATAATGGTATTTGTAGTAGTGTCCACACGGTCCTAGATCTCTAGAGTAGCCCACATTGTTCCGAAGTTTCCACTTTAGCCTAGAGACTTCCACTTTATTTTGGAAGGTTCAGCCTCCTTTCGGAATGTTCTGCCTTCTTTCGGATGATTCCACCATCTTCGGATATATTCCGCCACCTTCCGGGGTATTCCGTTGTATTCTGGATTCCTCTTAAGCATTTTGGATCCTTCGTGATCGTCCTGGATCTTTCCGGAATACTCCTTGTATTCTTTGTGCCATATTGACAAGCCTAGAATGTGTGTCTTATTATGTGCCATAAATTCTCATTCTTGTCAAATGGTGTATTGATCTTGTCTTGTGGCAAGTCAACTCGTCTTGCTAGTTTTGGTGTCGTCACAAATGAGTGATCCGTGACATGCATATGTAATTCTTTGCGAAAACCTATAACTTGTCAAATGAAAGTCGTTTGAAGCTCGAGGCCCGAGCTCTTGGCGGTTATTGCCTTTTTCATGATTCAAGAATATAGCTATCAACAACGGATCGAGACGGATTCAGGTAGTCAAGCACTCAAGCCTGGTTACCTGGCCTATACTTGTAAAAGCCCGAGTCAAACAACTTGCTATTTACAAAAATTTATGATGATAATTACTTCTAAAGTTCAAATTATGTAAATACATTTTAAAGGTAATATATATATATATATATATATATATATATATATATTATGCAGTATTATGTAAAACATTTTATAGCTATACATGATATTATTTATAAATTTTTAAAAATATTTTGATCCGGGCCAGGCTAGGTACCCAAATTTATCTATAACCGGGATTACACAGTTATGTAAGGGGATTTTTATTTTTAAAAATTCAAATGATAAAGTTATGATTATTTAACTGATAAATGTTGAAATAATATAAAAATATACGGTATATACTTATTTATCAAACTATTTCCGTACAGATTTAATAAATGCATTAAAAAAAGATAAAGGTAAAATGTGTAAAATATGACAAAATTAATTAGAAAAAGTAACTAAAATAATAATAGAAGGTTTCCCAAAAATGTATAGAGAAACAACATTTGATAGAGTAAACAATAAATAATTTACATATTTTGTTACTGGGAATGAATAAAAATGATATATGTTAAAATAATAGTTTTCCTTTAATATATGTACTGGTTTAAGTCGACCGTATATAATTTTTTTATTATTTTGCATGAGTAATTTGATAGAAACAAATAATAATGAAAGTAGGCTAAACCAGAAGGGACGGCTAAAAATGAAATCAAGAATTTGGGTAAAAGAACGCGCCCAACTCACGCGCCTCTTCTTCCAAAACTCTTAAACAATGAGAACCCTAAGAAAGCTGCTCTCAGATCTGAAGTTCCGCTGCAATTTCTAGTGAATCCATCAACTGATTCAACGAAATCAGAAAAAGAAACCTTCGACAATATTTAAATGGAGCTTTGTAGTGTTTTCTCCTTGAGCTTTGGAAGAAGAAAGTTAAGTCTGCCATAGTAAGTGATGCTTAAAGGGGTTTCCTTCCTTTCCTCTTAAATGTAACGAAAAACACGTTCAATCGATTGTTCCTTCCATTCGACGGACCAGAATAGGCTTTCAGATTGCAGATCTCGTTTGGCGTTTTTGGTGGAGAAGGTTTGTCTTCACTAAATATGCCTTTCTAATAGGCGTTTCTCAAAACTCTCAGCTGAATCAAGGTCCTGCGGAACTCCTCTTGAACAATACACAAGCTTGTGCTAACCAATTGAACGTTGCGAAAGGAATGAAATTCGAAATCAAAACCAACAGCCGAAAATTAGCGGTATCATGTGTTTGTGCACAGTATAACATAAGAACTCTATATGCAACCTCTTCTTACAAGTCTAGTTTCAAACTAAATGTTTGGATCTGACTTTGTAAATTAGCTTAATCTTAATCTACTAATACCATGACTTAACATCTCTTTGTCTCTTGGTTTTTCAATACCGTGTAGTTTGTCTTGTGTAATTTGTGGACTAATCCTTCAAAAGATTTCACTTTTTGAACCCTTTCCTACAACTAAGAATTTGTTAGGTAGCAATTTTATTGCATATCTATCAACAAAAGTCTCCTAATATGGAGTTAATGATAATAACAGTGAAAAAGACCAAAGCCATTTTGTTAAATTGGTTCAAACGTCATGTTTTCAATAAACACAAGACTCCCAAGGGTTAAGTGTAATCCGGGAGAGAATCAAGCAAAATAATCGCAGTGAGGAGAACAACGACCAATAACTCAGGTATGAATGTGAATATCAAGGTCTTTGGAAATCTGAGAAGATCCTCTTCTAAAACCCTCATGTTCATTATCTTTGCAATTTTTAGGATCTTCTATTTCTTTGTAGTAGATACTACTCAGTGTTTAATCATCTTGCATTGTGAATTTATGGGTTGCAACCTTTTTGAAAACTAAGCCTCCTGAACACCAATCTGGAGTGCTTTAACTCTTTGAACAATCTCTTACTCCTGAATTTTCTATCAAAAGCACAAGGATCAAATCGGACTTTGCTTGTTTTCCCTTTTGACTCTTTTCTTTCCTACTCAAATCAAGAGTATTTTTTCTAGCTATAACATCGGCTTTGGATTCTTGATAACGGTTGGCTTAAGTATGCTTAATTAGTTGGGATGAACTTCCATTTGAAGTCGTTCATCGAGTGTGACTCAAACGATTGTTCCGGAAGATGCCGTAGTCACATGCCCCTGTTGATCGTGTCTTGATCGTGGTGGTGTTCGAGGTCTCTGAAGATCCTCCATTTAGGTGGAGGGAACGTCGAGGGATCCACATTTCCGCAGGAGGTATGACTTCCCGTGTTTAGGGTTTCTACCATCCTACTTCCCGGCGGCGAGTCACCGCGTTAGCTCATCTATCCCGTGCCCTCTCCATGTTTCTGTCAAGCTCGTGTGTTCCTCGCCTTCTCGTGTGGTTTGTTTGTTCCGTCTTGTTTTGGCTCTTTTTAGCTGCTTTCGGACCTTTGTGGTGGTGTGTTGTCGTTTTCTTTTTTTCGCGTTGTGCTTGACGGTTAGTTCCGTTTGCCGGTTTTTGGCCTCTCGATACACCAAGTATGTTTGGTGTTTATCGAACTCCTTACCTTATGTCATCAAAAAAAAAATAAAAAAAATAATGAAAGTAGGCTAAAGCCTTTTTTTAATTAATAAAGACTTAGATATGTGTTATGGGCAATTAAGAAAACTAAAAATTAAATAGTTCGTTCTTGTTTGATACACCTTCTTCTTTAATAAAAGGCGAAAGTAGGGCTGAGCAGCGGGTTGCGGTTTGGTTTGAACCAAATTGCGGTTTCGGCCAACCAAATCGCAATCTGCTCAGTCCTAGCCAAAGAACAATTCACTTTTTGTTTACCGAGTGAATGCGTTGATAGGCCTCCATCTCATCCTATTGGATCTCATGATTCAATATCTTTTATTTTTAAAATTATAATTATATCTTAATTATAATGTCCAAAATATTATGCCCGAGTTTTAATATTTGAACTCCAATATCCGAAACGTAATACTCAATTTATTATACTTGAAATTCAGTACTAGAAAACCTAGTACTTATAAAAATGTATAAATACTAAATTAATTAAAATTAATTAATACTCTAACATAAAATAATAATGTGATCATTAATATACATATTGATTAAAAATATTTTTCAAATTTCATGCCACCCAAATAATTTTATAAACAATAAATAATAAATAATATCATATAGTTGTACACCAAATCCCGTGCAAAACACGTGTATTAAGCTAGTATACTCTAAATCTAATAATCGAATTCGATAACCAAATTTTAACACTAAAAACTTAATGCCCAAAACGCAAACCTAATTTTCACTAACAATTAATTGTTAATTTTATTAATTATAGGAGTCTACTTTATTAATTAGAATTAAAAGATCCATTATATCGCCTATATTTGTTGAATATCCAATTGCCTATTTAATCTAAAAATATTTGATCCTACATCCATACCAGAGAAATAGTCCAGATCTGAAACTAATAGTCATTATTATGGTGGGTTTGGTTAGAGACTATAATAGTTTATTTTAAATTATTAGGGAAAGGGTTATTTCATTCGAAGTGTTCCGGTGTAGATAAAGGTTTTTGATAGGATTATGGGATAAGATCAAGTGGGTTTAAAATATCCAAATTGAAAAAACCTATTAGAACAAGATTATTAGGGATAAAATTAGTTTTTGAATTCATTAATACTCACATTTTTATTATTGTCATTCTAAGAAACACATTTAGCAAAAGACTTTCATTTTACGAGCAATTATAACTTCAACCACCGAAGATATACTTAACCCAATGATGATTTTCACGGTCAAGGTTTGCACATGTGGTCATCTCCTTTGGCGACTCCCAAGCACATTTGCGAGTGAAAGAATATGCCCGCGGTGGTCCCGGTAACCTCGTAAAGCCTCCCTCGGACGAATATCTATGTCAAATTATACGTGGATCTAGTCGGAAAGACCAACTGGGATAACGCTATGATGTATGCGGTGGTGAAGAGTAGAAATATTTGGTCAAGAAGTGGGATTAAGCCGAAGCTGAAAATATCGATTTTACCTATAAAATGGAAGACGGAGATATAACATTAAGTGCCCAAAACGTGATTTTAGTGAGGGTATTTTCATAATATGCAACAAAATAACACCATAAAAATTCCTAACCAAAGACGAGTACACAATTTTTTTTTAAAAATCTAAAATTTGAGACAATCTTTTACGAGCTATGATCCCTAATAAACTCAATCATGATTAAACCTCTACAAAACGTACATCTAAGATCGAACACACTCTAGTGAGGTGGTTCATTAGTTGTACTTGTATTACAGATAGGCCCGAAATTTATGGAAGTTTAGGATATAAGACGATAAAAATATTATGCCCCTATAACTAATGAACCCAAATTCCGAACCGAACCGAAAAGGGACCGGACCATCCTTACGTGTTCAAGGTTTTAAGGGTTTAACTTGAAAAAAACAACTGGAAGAAATTTGTATACAAATTTTCGTTCTGGTTGCTTTTCCGATCCTACTTTCAGCGATTCTGATGTATCTCCGGCAAGCAACGGCTAGTTTGTTGAGGCGAATTCGATTTCAATCCAAAGCCTTCACTTTTCCTCACACAAGACCCCACCGGGAAATCTCAGCTCCGATTTCCGGTGATTTTTTCTCCGTCTCTTAAATTTTCACAATCAACAAGCTTTCTTAACAATCATTGGAAATTCCGTACCTGGTTGATCAAGTGTATTATCGCCTCATTTTCTTACTTGGATGCTTATTAGTTAATTGCATAGCTCACTCGACATTTTCTGTTGGAGTTTTAATTGGTTTTGGAATTGCAGAGAAGAGTAGATCTCATCATCAGCACGGGAAGCTGAACTGGCTTTTCATTTCTGCTCAACCTGGTTAGGATTTTAATTTTTCTTGTATGTAATGCTTTTGAAATGTGAATTGGTGATAATATGATATTTATACAAAATATGTAAAGTTCTATTCAGTATTTATACTGTGTATATCATTATGGAATTTATGCTAGGGGAATCCTCTATAGGTTTAGGAGTTTAGGTAACTGTGATAGATATGGATGCAAGCCACCTCCAACTCTGGGAATTTAAAATTGAACTCATTGAGTAATTTTCTAAATGTGGCATATGGGCAAAGACTCCAAAGAGTGAACCAGTATGTTGAAGTAGAGGTTACACTGATGAATTGGGGGAAAGAAAAGGAATCCAAGAACACAATTGGGGCTTTAGAAGGGGCAATTAACGCCTTTGCAATTTTCATCTCAGAAAATTCTATTAGGGGCCATAAAATATTTTTTACTGCTATTTTACGTTTAACCTCAACTCATGATTTTCCAATGGTAAATTTATTTGTTGTAGTATTGAAATTTATATGTCATTTGTAAGTGCAGCACTCTTGCTTGGAATCAGTTCTGGTTTTGTCTTAGCTGATGGCAATTCCACTGGCTTGCTTCCTGAGAAGGATATTGAGTCACCTAACACAAACAGCTTGCAGAAAATCGAGGATGGTTCTGTGGTATCAAATGAACATACAGTGAAGTGGAGAGTTTTTACAGATCAGGGGAGAGAGTTTTTCATGCAGGCAAGCATTTTCTTCCTTTGGAATCCTGTTATGACTTATATGCCTTTCCCCAAGTATGTTCGGGTTTTTTTTTTCATTGCTTTTAATTGAGATCCATTTTTTTTTATACAGGGGAAAATAGATGAAGCTGAAAAATTATTCCGATCAGCAATTAGAGAAGCTAAACAAGGTTTTGGTGAGCGGGATCCGCATGTTGCATCTGCTTACAACAATCTGGTTGGTGACATTCTATTACACCCTTAGGTTTTAACTTCTGTGCCGTTTATTGCACATTGCCTGTAATTGTTATGTATTAAATGGCATAAGCCTAAGGTGTTAATTGCCCCTTCTAAAGCTCCAACTTTCATATAAAAATGTACTAAAGGTCATCCTGTTTTGAAGTGTTTGACGTTCAAAGGTAATTAGAAGTGAATAAACATAATTATCAATGAAACTATAGCTGTTTTTTTTGGAATAATGGTTACTTATATTATTAATCAGGGCAAGATTTATATGAACAAAATGCTCAACATTTACAAAAGATCCACGCTAGTAGCCATGGAAAGAAAACCTAGAGCTTAATATGATCTTGATTCCACATTGTCTGTCTTCCATCTCGTAATGATAGAGAGCTTGGTAACTTGAATGATGAGCTTTGCACCCTCAAGGGCCTATGTCTGCTCCTCTCTGAAAATTAGATTGTTTCTAGCACTCCATGTATGGTAGATTGCTGAAGTAAACGAGCTTGATGCAGCTTGAAAGGTGTGAATGACTTGGTTTGGTGCATGTGCTGAGCCAATTGAGCCAGTCGAGGACATCATAACTATGATTGATACTCAGCCACTGAAAGGTATGATGGGGTACTCTAAGGACGAAGGGACAATCCTTCCATAGGTAGCTTCCGTTTCAGGTGTTCCCTTGCAAAGTGCACATATATCATCCGAGACCATTCCACAAGCTTTTAAGGTGTGAGAGAGTTGGGACTTGGGAGTCGTTCTTGAGCAGCCAGCCAACATATAAAGCTGCATTGTGGGACGTTGAGCTTTCCCCATATTGGTTTGCACCATATGTGCTCATTTCTTGGCTGCCTAAAGATATTGTAGATCTCCCTGGTAGAGTAGTTATGGTTGACCCTTGCATTTTCCTCGTGGTGCTTGTGGCGAAATTGAGGGAAAAATAACTCTTCCTTGGCAGGAAGTTTGCTTTTCTAAACCCAGTTGTCGTTGGTTAAGGAATAGCATGCCAGATGTTTTCTCCCTTAGGATGTAGAAATTTGTCCATTTTTACCATAGGTTACTCTCATTGAAAAGGAGTTCATGGATCGCCTTTCCAGTACTTGCTTTGTTCCATTATAGAACTCCTTGAACCCAGTTTGCATTTTGTTGTGGGCTATCCATCTGATCTCCTTATATTATCAGGGAAGTGGATCATATATGTCTGAAGAGTCCAAACAGCCTACCTTTGTTTAGATTTTCCTTTCAAATTATGTATCTCCTTCCACCGTTGATCATATTTTCTTTCTTTGTGCTGATCGTATTATATTCATGTGTATAAACAAGTGATCGTATGTAATTTCAAACTGGACAATGGATAGTTCATACTTCATATTGTGACGAAGTAATTTTATAATTCTGATGCAGGCAGAGCTCTATAGAATCAGAAAGTTATATGATAAGGCAGAACCCATGTATCTACAGGCAATTGATATACTGAAGGAATCATTTGGTGATGAAGATGTTCGGTAGGTCTGAGCTTTGAAGTTGCTGTATACATAAATTCTAGTTGGCCAAGTTTCGCTGACCAAATTATGACAATGTTGCTATGTCAGTGTCTGGATTGGCATGAATGAGCCTAGTCATTGACATGTATTCCACATTTGTTCATAGAAGGAACAGAAAACTGTGTGTGGTTTATATATCATAGTTTCCATTCAATTTTGTTCTATTTCTACACTCTCACTTTTTTCACCAAGTTATACTGTAGTTTAGATTTGTATGGGCTTCTGACATTTAAGAACCAAACGTGTTTTTCTGTAGTGTTGGTGCTGCACTGCATAACTTGGGGCAGTTCTATCTGGTGCAGAGAAAGCTTGAAGAAGCTCAAGCCTGCTATGAGGTAACATGATCTTGATATTGCTAATACTGGTCTTATTATAATAATTTCTAGTTATTAATTATTTTGATTTATCTATTGCTAAAGTCACTAACAGTCAATCTCTTAATCTTGTTTGATGCTTGACAACCATGGTAGAGAGCTTTGAAGGTGAGAATTTATTATTCAGCAATTAGCATTACCTTATCTATTCTATTTTAAATGAAAAGCAGATATAGCCATCCATTAATCAATTTATTCAAACATCTGGTTTGCTCTTTCTGTTTCTTATGATGCAGTTGAAAGGACGTGTTCTCGGGCATTGTCATACTGACTATGCAGATACAATGTATCATCTTGGAACAGTGAGATCTCCTTATCTTATATTCAACTGATGCTTTACTTAGTCCATGCTGATTTCCTTATCTTTTATATCTGTTACATAACAGTTGAAGAGTATAGACCTGAATGGATGATGTCAATGGTCACTTCATGCATCGGTGATGCTTAAATCATCTCCCAAATCTGAGTTTTGGATTTTCTTAAGATAATGTTTGAAGTTCCATTTCCAGAGAAGATGGAGGAGAAAAAAGAAGATAAATTTACACTTGCCGCCTCTAAAACTTTGTGATAAACAACTTTTGATTGAATCACCTGATTGTGAAACTCATATTATCACATCAAGTGAGTGTTAAATGTGATTAGGAATGCCTATATTTAGTTTATCTTGCATATTACTTTGGAATTAGCCATGTGAACCTTTGATGGTTTGAAATGCCACATTTAGGTCCTGTATCTCCAAGGAAAGGAAAAGGATGCAGAAGCATTTATTCAGGATTCCATCCGGATACTAGAGGTTCAACAAACTACTCAAATAGATGTTAGGTGTGATGTGTAGTTTTATATTCTTTTTATTCATTCATAATATACTGCTTGTCTTGCAGGAAGGTGGTCAGGGAGATTCACACATATGCCTTAGAAGGCTGCGTTATTTGGCACAGGTTATAGTTATTTTCTCTTTACTGAAAGCATTTTTCAGATATTTGGAGTCTTTTTATTATTGTCATTATATTATTTATTATTATTATTAATAGGGTTAACCCTTATTTAAAATTCTGTAAGTAAAAGATTACAAAGCAAAATAACATTCCATCAAACTGAAACAGATTTATGTGAAGTCAAATCGACTAGAAGAGGCGGAGGTTATTCAAAGAAAGGTTCTGCACGTCATGGAACTAATAAAGGTACTCTGACAATCTTTTTGAAGATACTTTTCGTTTGAACTTATTATACCTATCCCTAATTATAAGTAGTTTGGTTGAGGTAGTTGTTGTGTTTTATACAGTTGTGTCCGTCATTATTCTTTTGTCCAATTACTAATCGACTATTGGTTGGATAAAACAGGGTGTGAATAATCTAGACACTGTTATATCTGCTGAAAGCTTAGCAATGACTTTACAAGCATCTGGAAGGCTGGATGAGGCTCAAGAATTATTGGAGAGGCAAGTACTATATTTTATCTTAATTGAATCAGTTTCAATGTTTCATAGTCGCTGACCCAAATTATGTTGATCTCATCAATCACAGGTGTCTTGATGTTCGAAAATCAGTACTTCCTAAAAATCATATTCAGGTTGTTCTAATGATTACTAACTTTTATTTTATAGCACTTCTTAATATGGTTGCATGGTATCTCTTTTTTTCGATATCTTCTCTGCTTGAGTTTCTTTTAGGAGAATGAAGTTCATTTTCATTGAATGATCATAGATTCATAGCAGTACACTTACAGAATACTAGAACACCCTCATACATTCTTCAGAACTTATTTGGTTTGTACTCTATTCTTAATAATAGTTATAGACCAATAGCTGTCAGCTGAGCAGTTGTGGAGTAAATAATTAAGATGTAAAAAAAACTTGACAGAGTGCATAGTAGTCTAGTCAAATAATATATATCAGGCTTGCGTGTCTGAATAACTAGTCCTATACTATAGCTGGTCATAGATGAGAGGCAATGATTTCGGAGGGTGTGCTTTATAATTTTTTAAACTAATTAGGCAAAAACCATTTGGCTATCTTATATCCTCAGGCTTAAATAATACTTAGTCTAACATGTAATTCAGCCTAAGCAGGAATTCATTACCTCCATCAGTATGACCCTACCTCATTCCTACCAAGCTTAAAAGGCCTTTGTGAGCGTTCTAATTAATGTGGGTAGTATGCTTTTAATCCTAGTAGATTGCAATCCTATCACAAAATAATTGAGGCAATTAGCAAACCCTGGGTGTTATAATATTACAGGTAAAGAGATAAGCTAGCTAATTTTTTTTAATTCTGGGAATCAGCAAGACAGCTAAAAAATTTCATATATTCATTCGTGCTGTGCATTGAATTATGAATAGATTCAATATGCACTTCATAATTGTAGGTCAGGAAACCTTCTGACCTCAACTCCTACTATTTCATCAGTGTATTTCTAATATTTTCCAAACTGTCCTTCTAAAAGTTGTTTTCAATCTGAAGAATTTGCCGAAAGATTTTCTTCACACTGAAACGTGTCTTGTATCATTCCCATGCCAGATTGCTGCTAATATGCTTAGTCTTGCTCGATTAGGAATTCTAAAAGCTCATGAACTTAGGAAGCTGGGAGCTTCTCAAGCAACTGCTGAGCTTGAAAAGGCAAGAAATCTTTTGCAAAATTCTAGCAGGTTTGCACTTTCTATCATCACCTTGCCAAATTTCTGTTTCTATGCTCTTATCTAGTAGGAATAGAAGCACTAAATATCTTAAATGCATAGAACTGAGTTAATTGTAGCACACTTCGTCAATTTCCTGATCTTGTATACATATGGCAGGGAGTTGTAAGGTTTCAATTTATTAAATTGTAAAAGAATTATGATGTTGGGCATCAGAAATAGCAGTTCAAAGATGTTAAGAACGATGATAAACTTGTATATGGACTAGACATTGCTAATATTCCCACACAGGGAAATGCTATGCCAATGTGACTATCTTTATTTGATACACTTTTCTTCCTCCCCACTGTTATAAGAAGCAATTTCTATGTTTAGGCTGATTATGGCTTCTTATTGATGTTTTTTTTTTTATATATTTATTCCTTCACGGCGATAGGATAGCACAATCTCTTTTGGATGGGTTGAGTAAGCCTAAGAGAAGCAGGCAAAATGAAGATTTTGGAAGGAATGCAAATGCTGCTTTGGTCATTCTGGTGAGTGCACATAATTCTTTTGTAGAATCTTGGGAAGCATGTTATGGTCCTAAATGAGCATTTTAATATTCCAGTCAAATCAAACGACATCAACATTCAAACATCTTTGATCAGTGACATATAAAATTTTCAGTGACATATAAAATTTAAAACTAAATGCTTGTGCTTTCACTTGCAGTTGCAATCACTAAATGCTCTGGGACGTTTGGAGATCAGTAAACTGGAATTTGAAGATTTAGGGGTTAGTGATCTAGTATAAGATCATTTTCTTTTTTCATTTTTTTTGATCCCTAGGACTCAATCAAGCATTGCTCTAAGTTTAGCAGGAAAGTTCAGCAACAGAAGCAGAGAAAGCATTTGATGGATGCATCACTGCTTTTAAAGAGGTAAGTTATCGTACTCATCACGAGTTAGAAGTGCTTAGTAATGTAGCTGACAATCTTGAAACTTCGGTGCATTTGCAGTATACAAAGGGGAAATCATTCATACTCACAGAAGCAAAAATGGAGTATCTGTCATGCTTAAAGCACCTTGTGAGTCTATTAAATGATCTTGAGACAAAGGACACAAGGAGATCCAAAGGACCCAATGTTGACGAGCTGAAAGACGAAATCAAGCGCGTTGAGGCTGCATTTCCACCTGTCAATATTCCTTGAATGGTGATCGTTAAACAATGAGTTTGTTGCTTACAAGATACATATCAAATTGTACAAGACACTCACTACAAGATAACCCTTTTATCTATTCACATGTTCTTGGAGAACTTTTGTAGGAGAACTCCAATGGAAGATTTTATAGGAATAAATGGCATTTGAGTTTTTACTGTTCTTGACTGATTGTATGTGTATGTCTTTGGATAGTAATAGGCAAAAGTCGGATATGGGTTGGATTTTTACAGCTTTGGGCATTTTTGCCCGAATGTTATGATAGATTGGATCGAGTTAATTTGGGACTACTTTTTCAAATTTGGACATTTTACTAGTGTTTTTTTACTTTTTTTTTTGTAACATTGTGAATTTGAATTATGAAAAATTTAAAATCGTAATCCTCTCAATAATCTATACATTAAAATAAAAGGACCAGAACCCGGCATTATAATATTGATTAATCAAATTTCAGTTAGTTTGATTGAGTTATGTAGAATGTCGATTCAATAGGTTTGGTTGATGGGTATGTAAAATAGTTTTTAAAACTTTGATAAACTATTATTTTTGTAATATTTATAGTTTATTAAAGGCATGTTTAGTATTCATATTTTGATATAACTTTAGTAAACTATTATTTTTGTAATATTTATAGTTTATTAAAGACATGTTTAGTATCCTAGATATCAAGATATGATACCAAACATGATCCAAACAGGACCTAAAGTAATTGAGGCGCCCATTGAGCGGAATAATAAAGCGAATTTCGAGGGGGTCTATCTCTGTATAAATAGCTCACGCCCTAAAACCCTTCTCTTCTACCGTTTTCTTCTCTCAATTCTCCTGCTTTTCTCTCCTACGGTCTCCTCTGCTCAACTTTCTTCCTTCCCATCGAAAATGTCGACCTCAGCAGATCCAGAACACAGAGATGCAGACCACAAAGAAGAGGAGGATAACGCTCCTGCCGAAGACGAAGACACCGGCGCTCAGGTCGCCCCAATTGTCAGGCTCGAGGAGGTCGCTGTAACCACCGGTGAAGAAGACGAGGACGCTATTCTTGACTTGTAAATTCTCTTCACTTTTAACAATTTACTACTTGATTTGGAGGATTCTTGAATTTTGTTAAAACTGGAACCTTTTTTAGGGTTTCCTGATTTGATTCTAGGTTTTGTGATGTGATTTTGTAGGAAATCGAAGCTTTACAGATTCGATAAAGATGGAAATCAGTGGAAGGAGAGAGGTGCTGGTACGGTGAAGCTTTTGAAGCACAAGGAGACAGGAAAGGTTCGACTTGTTATGCGCCAGTCTAAGACCTTGAAGATCTGCGCTAACCATCTCAGTTAATTCTGCTCCTTTGTTTCCGTTTATATACCTCTCTTATGTGCGCTTGTTTGATGTGATTTGTGGGTGAATTTGACTAATGTATACGATTGTGATCCGTTTTGCAGTTCTTTCGAGCATGACTGTCCAGGAACATGCAGGGAACGAGAAGTCCTGCTTGTGGCATGCTCCAGATTATGCTGACGGAGAGTTGAAAAATGAACTTTTTGCCATTAGATTTGCTTCTGTTGAGAGTAAGTATCGTTTTTTCTGCAATTGTGCATGTTGTCATTGGTTCAATTTATAATTGATCAAAATATAATCAGTGTCATACCAAGGCTATGGTAAAAGTGCGAAATTTTAAGTACCAGTATGTATATATGAGCATGACAAGGAAGGGCGTGATAGTATATAAGTAGGCATTACTGGGGTGAACTTTTTGTTATTAAAATGGTATAGCAAATGCTTGGTTGATTATAATCAAAACCTTTTCCAGGCTGATAGCTAGATTTGGGTGCTTGTATGTTTGAACTTCTCTAACGTTGCTCTCAAATTTACTGGTATGATATGCTTTAGTAGATTCCAGTATTAATTTTCAAGGCTAGATTTGGGAGTAATGAATAGTCTCGTAGGTTTTATCTATTGCGAGAAGGGGAAAATAGAAAATTGTGGTTCTTTGCTGCTGAACATTGTTACTTTACAAGTGGCTCAAGATGACTGGTAGTCTAAATGTTTGCTTTTGAATTCAATGCTATTTCGGGATTTTCAGGAGGGATAGGTATGCTTTTAGAAGAATTTAATTGTTTGCTAGTAATAATGGTCTCATGGGTATCATCTAGTGAGACGAGGGAAAAGTAGGAAATTCTGGTTATTTGCCGCTTGACATTGTCACGTTTTAAATGGGTCTAAGTCAGTGGTAGTCTTCTTATGTCATGTTGCTTAGGTGCTTTCTTTACAGACTTGGCTTTCTTATAACTCAAGACATTGCTATATAGTTTCAGAAGGCTATGTTTGAATGAGTACACGTGTAGGATAGGAAACAAAATTTTGTTTCTTGTTAAACGATCTTAGTAATAATCAGGGAATAGCATTTTTCTTATAATCATGTTATGCTTGGCTGGGTATGTAATCTATGTTGTGTGACTGTTTTGTTCTCATGATAAGACTTGCTAAGACTGATTGATGAAATGTGGTCGTGTATTCGCCTTCTGTAATGTGTGTTTCTATATACACGGGACTATGAAAGATGAAGTAGGCAGTCCTCTTGATTAATGTTTGTAATAATTAAATGCTATTTCTCAGACTGCAAGTCTTTCATGGAAAAGTTTCAAGAGGTGGCCGAGTCACAAAAACAGGAAGACGAATCCCCAGAAGCAGCTGAAGCTGCCGAGGCTTTGGAGAAATTGAATGTTGAAGAGAATAAAGCAGAGGAAGCCCCCAAAGAAGCTGCTCCCGCTCAAGCTGATGCTCCTGCCAAGGAACCCGCTGCTTAAACTCTGATACGATTATTGTGGGTTTTATAAGGTACCACAATATACTTCTGCTCATAGGTCGAGGTCAATTTTTAGCCTCTTTTCTCCATCAACGCGTGTCATTTCCAGTATCTATTCTCATCAGTCATTTTATTCAGAGATTTGTGTGAGTTTGCCATCCTTTTGTTTTTTTCCTTGTGGAGTCGGTTACATTAAAGTCAATAGTTGTTCTCCCAAACTTACAAAAATTTATAGTTGGGTTTTGTCGAGAGTTTCTTATTTTTGTGTTGTCAAGGGTTTCTTATTTCTGTTTTTATTTTTTTTGAACCATGATGTGATCAACATTCAAGAGGACAAGAAGTAAAATGTTAAGGTTTATTTACACTCTAACGTTATTGTCTGTCTAAAGGAAAATATAAATGTTCTCTTTGATTATTCTCAATTTGTGACGTCATTAAGTTAAAACCTGAGCTTGAAGTAATACCAAAGTTTTTTCCATAGTGTAAAATGAAGATCATGCATTTTAGATAAGTATGTAAAAACTTATGTAAAAATCAGATTATTCTGGAAAATATGCGTGACAACTTGCTGATACTCCAGTATATCAGTATATGACCAATTATTTGGGTGTTTTGCACTTTGTAAATCGTTACTGATATTTAATAATGGAAAATTTCGGATGGTATCCCTGTGGTTTGGTGTATTCTGGATTTTGCCCAAAAGTTTTTTTTGAGTCCGAACGGTACCCTTAAGTTATATATTTTTCCGGATTTTGCCCAAATTCACTTAACAAGTCAAACAACCCTTATGTTTTATATAAAAAAAGATAAAATAAAATAAAATAAAACAGAAACAAAATAAAAATAAAGAGAGTAAAATTATTTAGATTCCAATCTCCTCTCTTCCGTTCGACCGTTCATCTACTCCTTCGTCATCTCGCTCCATCGTCCTCTAGGGTTCTTTCCTCTGTCTAACATCACACGGCTCGCTCTTCACTCCTCCATTGTCTCACTCCTCCGCCGCTTCTTCACACCTCCGTCTTCCATCGTTGTGCGCGTGATTTCTCTTCTCTTGTCTCTCCTTCACACCACCGCCGCTCAGGCCAAGGCTCTCCACCGTTTCTCCTCTTTCGCTCTATTCTCTATTGCAGGTTCGTTTCTCCTCCAAGAATTCTCCACGTATGAAAATTTTGGACCTATTCCTTTTCAAATCTATGTTTGTCAAAGATTTGGATCTTCTATGCTTCTAAGTCTGAAATTTGAATTGTAATTTGAACATTTATGAGATTTAAGATTTCTGATTTTTTTTTATGCTCTTTGATTTCGTGTTTCGGGGTATGAATTGGAATCGTAATTGGAATCTGATTTCATGTTTTTTGGTATGAATTGGAACCGTAATTGAAAGATTATGAAGAGAGTACTAGTTTTGTGCTCTCTGATTTTTGTGCTCTTTGATTTTGTGCTCTCTGATTTCTCTCTATTGCAGGCTCGTTTATGCGCGTGATTTTTTTTAATGAGATTTCAAGTATGAAATTTGAATTGTAAACATAGCTGAATTGGAATTTAAATGGAAGATGGAGGAAAGAGCTCTAGACGATGATGGAGCGAGATGATGGAGGAGTAGAAGAACGTCAAACAGAGGAGTAATATTGGAATCTGACTAATCTCTCTTTATTTTTATATTTTGTTTCTGTTTTATTTATTTATTTATATAAAATATAAGGACTGTTTGGCTTGTTGAGTGAATTTGGGCAAAATCCGGAAAAGTATATAACTTAAGGGTACCGTTCGGACTTAAAAAAAACTCTTGGGCAAAATCCAGAATACCCCAAACCACAAAGGTACCATCTGAAATTTTCCTTTAATAATTGATGGGAAAAGAGCTTTAGTAAAAAAAAAAGTGATTTTAGATATTTAATACTTTTATTAACGAAAATTGGCAAAGCAGTGAAATTTTGTGGACAATAGGTTAACCAGTTTCCCAGTTTGTACAATGCTGAATATAAGGGAACCACACTCATACAAATCATGAGCACAATGCCAATGTCGTTTAATAACCACACTCAATACAAATCAAGAGCAACTCTCCCAAAACAAATGTTTCAAACACCATCATTCTTGAAGAGGATTTAGAACATGGCCAATGAAGAGCACAACGCCAGTGACGTCTTCTCGGATGACAAATATGAAAGGGTGGTCCGCGACAAAATCTATTCGTGGTGGGGAGGGCATTACACAGGTAATCATTACCACTCCTGCTGAAACTGCAGCAGCTTCAGTTCCTTCTTCGTTCACCTCAATGCACGACTTATGGAATATTTCTGAAACATACAATTCTTTACCCTCCTCGAGCAAATCCACCATCTCAGTTAGTCCTCCGTTTGTGAAGGCATCCGATACACCTAGTTTCTTTAGGGTATGAGAAGTTTCAAATCCGAATGAGATTTTAAACTTCGGAAGTCTAAATTCCCTCACTCGAACTTTCTCATGAGGCAAGTGCTTGTCCAAGAATCCAACTTCGGAGCCTAGTTTCTCTACTAGGGAAGGAAGACCTTGTTTTGAATCTGGGAGGAAAATGTACATTGAAAACCGGCGATTGTCTTGTTCTTGCTTGTAAGGAAGGCGGAGAACTTTGAAGGTATCGAAGTTCCTGATATATTGTCTCGCCTCGCTTGTCATGAAAGGCGCCTTCACCGTATCCTCACCAAGAAGGTGAAAGTCATACTCTCTTGTTTGTGATGCATCAAACTTTTGATCCCATGTCCCCTTAAAATAGAGAGCATTGGCAAGGATGAGCCTACTAGCTGCATTAACCGAACCTCGGTCAAGAACTTTCTTAATAAGACCATTGGTTTCTTTTTCTGCCCATGAGTTCACTTGTGATACAATTTCCTCGGCCTTCATCAATCCATCCAAAAAAAAAAAAGTTTAAATAAATTTTGTTACAAAATGTTGAACACAAAAAAGAGAAGAAATGCAACAAAGAAGAATATAGGGCATCATAGAAGGAATCGTCCGTGGAACTACAATTGCTATAAGAGTCGATTATTTAAATGTTCAAGCCCATTTATAAACCAGCTAAATCCAAAATTTAAAAAGTGAATGAGATCGAGCCGAGTAGCTCGGGTAATATAAAGTTCCTGTAATATTATTTTAACAGAATGAGTCAAGCAATGATTGACATGTTTAAGCTCAATTTATTTATAAACGATTCGAATTTAAATTTTATACGAGGTTTAAAAATGTGTTTATATTGAACTAGTTTAGATAGTAAATAGATCATAATGAAGTTTTTAAGGGACTGGGACGAGATGTCTCATCCAGAATCGTCAAGGGATATAAACAATAAGAGGCTCTAAACAGGTTGAAGCCGACAATTGGCATATAGGTTTATGTGGCCAAGGCTTTGAGAAAGTGGCCCTCCAATTACCAAAAGTAGCAACATATAACCACGACAGATAATCATAAATCTACAATAGTCCTTATAAAATCATTCCAAAAAGACCCTAATGAATAAGATACAAAAAGAAGAGGCGGCTAACCTTGGTGAGAAAGTCAACTTGGTAAGAAGTTGCATTGTAGAAGCTTTTGAGAACGTGTTGGAAAGAAGGCTTTAGAGGGAGGTCCTCCTGGATCCAGACGGCGTTAGCGATCGAGAGATTTGGGCCTCCTGCGAGGCTGCCGTCGGCGAAGATGTCGGAGATGATCTCGGACGAAAGCCTGTTCGCATCATCGATGGAATCCAACTTGAGGTAGGAGAGCAACTGTTTGAGGGTGGGCCCACTTGCTCCGGCGGCGATCAGGCTCACCACCACGTTGATAGAAAGTGGCGATAGAATCAGGTTCGATTTCTTCTCCTGCTGCTCCAACGACATGTGTCGGGCAATGGCGAGGGAAACGTCGCTCTGCTTGTTCATCAATTGTTGGACGTCCATTGCCAAACAGTATGCAGATATCCTCTAAGGATCTAACGATAGAATATATATATACATACACATTTCCTTTAGTAATTTTTTTTGTTATTTTCTTGGTTTTGAAGTTCTAAAATAAAAATATGACCATTGAAAATGAAAACTCGTTTAGATTAACATGATTTGTTCTCGTTTCAACCCTACATGGACTGTGATGTGTCTGAATATTCGTAGTTCTGGCCGGACATTGCATTTTTTTATAGATTAAAATTTGGAAAATAATCGAACTTTTTTTAAAAATTATTAGACTAAAAGTAGTCCGAACTATATATATTAGCTGTAAATCGTATAAAAAACATCATAATACTAGTTCAATACTAGTTCGAAATGTTTAGTACGTTATTTTAGATATTTAGCATATGTTTTCACAATTTTAATAGTCTATGCTATTTTTGTCTATAACTAATAGTTGAGATTTTTTCCGGTTGTTTTTACCATTAAAATTTTATAATTACATTGTTTAATCTTTCAAACTTTAAATTCTAATTAAAATTCAATAATTATACTGATTGATCTTTCAAATTTTGATTTGTTACTAACAATTTTATATATAATTACATTGTTTAATCTTTTAATTTTGAGTCTTTATGAAGTGTTGATCGATTCCGCTAAAACATACGCATTGATCAGTCAAGGTTGGGGCCTGGGGGGCATAGACAAAAATTGGTTAATGAGTAATAATCTTTAAGAAGGTTGGATCAAGATTGAAATAATCAACGTTTTTATTTGAGCACGTGTCCCGTGTGTGGGTAATAGGAATGTGATTGTGCTCATTTAAATGCTCGATCGTGCGCCTTTTATTAGTTAGAAGGTCTTGCTAAGTAGGGTATCAATCGCGTGGATAACCTTGCTCACCAGGAGTATGATTGTGCATCTTGTTCGTGTTAGATATCTGTGTAAAAAAGTATAGTGCAACTCTGAAGTTTTAAACCTTTGTCAATAGGTCCTTCCTCCACTACTGTAAAGTGAAATAGTTGAATCTCTTTATTTTTATTCAACGCATAAAATATAATTGTTCAAAGCGCTTTGCTATATTGTTCATAGCTTATTCACTATGTATTTTTCACCGTACACAAATGAACAACGAGGGATGCAAATGAACATGGGTTGATCAAACTTTCATAAAGATTATTACTCCTCCTATTCCAACTTGAATAGGAGGAATAGCCCACCAAACTTATATACTGCACTTGTTATTCCAATATTATCGACGTGGGAACCATAATCTTCTATATTTTGAAATATGATGTGATCAACATTTAAGAGGACAAGAAGTAAAATTTTAAGGTTTATTTACACTCTTCTGTAATTTTGTCTATCCAATGGAACATAAAAATGTTCTCTTGGTTCTTCTCAATATGCAGTATCATTAAGTTAAAACATGAACCCGAGTAACACCAAAAGAAAATAAAATAATTTGAAAGTCTAAAATGAAGATCTTGGATTGTAGTCAAGTATGTTAAAACTTATGTAAAAATCAGATTATTCTGTAAAATATGCGTGATAACTTTGCTAATACTCCAGTATATGATCAATTATTTGGGTGTTTAGCATTTTGTGAATTGTTACCGATAATTAATAATTGTATGGAAAAAAGTTTTAGTAAAAAGTTGTTTATTAACGAAAAATTGGTAAATGTTAACTTAGAATGCGTATTATATAGTTGGTCGAAGCAGTGAAATTTTGTGGACAGTAAGTTAACTAGTTTGTATAATGATGAATATAACAGAACCAAACTCGTACAAGCCAAGAACACGTACAACGCCAATACAAATCAAGAGGAACTCTGTCAAAACAAATGTTGCAAACACCATCATTCCTGAAGAGGATTTAGAACATGGCCAATGAAGAGAACAACACCAGTGACGCCTTCTCGGATGACAAACATGAAAGGGTGGTCTGCGACGGAATCTATACGTGGTGGGGATGGCATATCACACAACAAATCAAATCCTTCTGAAACTGCAGCAGCTTCGGTTCCTTCTTCGTTCACCTCAATGCATGACTTATGGAATATTTTGGACACATAAAAATTTTACCCTCCTCGAGTGAATCCACCATCTCAGTTAGCTCTCCGTTTGTGAAGGCATCCGATACACCTAGTTTCTTTAGGGTCTGAGAAGTTTCAAATCCGAGTGATATCTTAAACTTGGGAAGTATAAATTTCCTCACTTGAACCTCCTTGCGAGGCAAGTGCTTGTCCAAAAATCCAGATTCGGAGCCCATTTTCTCTACCAGTGAAGGAAGCCTTGTTTTGAATTGGGGAGAAAATGTACATTGAAAATTGGCGATTGTCTTGTCCTTGTTTGTAAGGAAGGCGCAAAACTTTGAAGCTATCGAAATTCCTGATAAACTGTGTCGCTTTGCTTGTCATGAAAGGCGCCTTCACTAAATCCTGTCCAAGAAGGTGAAAGTCATACTTTCTGGTTCGTGATGCATTAAACTTTTGATCCCATGTTCCCTTAAAATAGAGTGCATTGGCAAGGATGAGCCTACTAGCTGCATTAACCGAACCGCGGTCAAGAACTTGCGTAATAAGGCCATTGGTTTCCTTCTCCACCCATGAGTTCGCTTGGGATATAATTTCATCGTCCTTCATTAATTACCATCAACAAAGAAATAATTTATATCTCAATATGGAGCAATAACGAGAATGATAATGTGTTCGATGGAATCCCTCCGGAAGAGTCGACTCAGTCTACTCAACGTTTAAACTTTTGAAATGAATTTAGTTACAAAATGCTGAACACAAAAAAGAGAAGAAAGGCCACAAAGAAGGAGAAGAAGAAAAGAGAATACAAGCTTAGAAAACAAGAACAAAGAAAAAGAGTAAGTCGACCACTCTCTCTTTTATTCATGTTTCTCTCTTCCTCTTTGTAGACGATTCAATCTAAAATTTAGGCATCATGGAAGGAATCGTCTCCGGAACTAGGATAGGATTATTATATGACATGCTCAAGCTCATTTATAAACTAGCCGACTTAACATTGTTTAAACGAACGTCAAATGTGTTCGTATTCAATTCGTCTAAAAAGTGAATGAGATCGAGCCGAGTAGCTCGGCTAATATAAAGTTGCTATAGTATTATTCTAGCCAAATCAGTCGATCAATGATCGACATAGTAAAGTCTGACTCGTTTATAAGCCGAACCTTAATTTTATACGAGATTTATACTGTTTTCATATACAAGTTATTTAGAAAGTGAACTAGCTCATGAATTTTATACGAGCCGAATCTGATTAACTTCTCATGTAACTACGTGGAGGGTTATAAACAATGAAAAGATCTAAAGCGGAGTTCAAGAAGAAAGCAAGCTTATAAGTCATGGCTAAACTTTGTGTTCCATCTTAGAAGACAAGGGGTTTATGTGGCCATGGCTTGACAAAGTGGCCCTCCAATTACCAAAAGTAGCAACAAATAACCACAACACATAAGGATAAGTTTACAATAGCCTTGTAAAATCATTCCAAAGAGACCCTAAAGAATAAAGACAGAGAAGAAGAGGTGGCTAACCTTGTTGAGAAAGTCAACTTGGTAAGAAGTTGCGTTGTAGAAGCTTTTGAGAACGTGTTGGAAAGAAGGCTTTAGAGGGAGGTCCTCCTGAATCCACACGGCGTTAGCGATTGAGACTTTAGGGCCTCCGGCAAGGCTGCCGTCGGCGAAGACTCTGGAGATGATCTCGGACGAAAGCCTGTTGGCATCATCGATGGAATCCAACTTGAGGTAGGAGAGCAACTGTTTGAGGGTGGGCCCACTAGCTCCGGCGGCGATCAGGCTAACTACCACGTTGATTGAAAGCGGCGATAGTATCAGATTCGATTTCTTCTCTTGCTGCTCCAACGACACGTGTCGGGCAATGGAGAGGGATACGTCGGTCTGCTTGTTTATCAATTGTCGGACGTCCATTGCCGAGCAGTATGCAGATATCCGCCAGCGATCAATATATATATTAGTATTTTTTTTTTTTGTTAATTATTTCATTGGTTTGAAGTTTTAAAAGAAAAATATGAACATTGAAAATGCGTTCAGATTAATTAATATGATTTGTTGGTTTCAGCCCTACATTGATTGTGACGTGTTTCTGTAATGTGCCTGTATTATCGTAGTTCTGGCTGGACGTTGCATTTTTTATAGATTAGAATTTGGAAAAAAAAAAATCTTAATCATTAGACTAGACGTAGTCCGACCCATATAAGTTGCAACTCGTATAAAAAATAGAGTCGTGTTACTTTATATCTTCTTTATAAAACCATCCAATTTAGTAATCAATTAGATCAATTTTTTGTAAAAATCAATTTTTTTTGTTTATGTTTCGGGCCCAATCACAATTAATGGAAAATAATGTGTTAGTAAAGGCTTTTGAGTTAAAAAAAAAAAAGTTTACTCTAATTATTTGATAAAATTTTAATTTAAAAATTAATTATTAAAATGTGTGAGAACGGAATTTGACAAGGAGACTAAAATAAAGGCTATAAATATGATTCATATTTATATATAAAAAAACTATCCCATTCCGAAAGTCTATCTGTCCATATACGCCAAACCCGACATCTTTTCCGCCCTGTTGCCGTTGAAACCGCCGAGAATCGGAGACTAGAGAACCGCCGGTAACTAGGAACTGCCAATAATCGCCACAAAACTAGGGCTTGCACTAGAGGGTTGCCGAACTACTCCCACTCAAAATTGCTCTCGCCGGATATTCGTCTTCTTCGACTCTCGTCCATCGTCATCGGTGAGTTCCTACAAGAGACGGGTGATTTATGCTTATACCCGCTTCATCCTTCACTAAACTTAGATCATTCCCCTAAATCTACACCTCCAATTGTCACTCCACATCCGGGTCATCACTAGAGTCCGGGAAGTATATATGCAGGTTTGGAGCCGACGCAGCCCAATGAGAAGCCGAGGTTGGTGGTTTTGGAAGCTGGTTGGGCTGAATCAAAACCCTAACTGAACCCTCTTTTCTCTTAGACTTGGGTTGGGGTGAACCAGATCGACTCCGAAAACCATTGCTGCCACCGATCACCTGCATCGAACAAAAAACCGTTGCATCAAACCAGATTGCCTGCATTGAACTCCAATGTGCCACCACTGAAAAAGATGGCGGAAACCCTAACTAGATCGTTGGTCCTCTTCTCTCTTCTTTGTTGCATGCCCTGCCTAAACTAGCACACAACCTGCATAGAACCCTCTCCGGAGTCTTCGTTGTCTGAAACCGCAAGCCACAAAGAATCTTGGCACGGATTGCCATCTTCAGCACAAAGAGTCTTGTTATTGTCATCATGTGACGAGTTGGTTGCAACGACATTGCTCATCAATCGAGTCGACCCCAAAGTGATTCAACTGACGTTGAAAAGTAAGTTGGTGACATTGTTGTCTTCCTTGATCGAGTGGCCTGCCAAACTCGATTGTCACTTGATCGAGCGGCCTTGACATGTCTTCCGTTCTGGCTCGTTCGGCGGTTGAGTCACTCATTGTTCTTCGGTTGAGTGGCTCTTCGGCGGTCGAGTGGCTTCTCGTCTTTGCTTGATTCTTTCTATGGGAGAGCCTAAGTCTTTTGGCCCGAGTTTAATCCTCCTTCTTTGTGCGAGTGAAGGGGAGCCTTTAGTAGAGTTGCACATACAACTCGGCCTTTTGGACTTGCATCTTCAAATGATCATTGTCATTCCTCATGAGTTGCTTAGCCTTCTTCCTTGTTTATGCTCCGGAGCTTTCCTTTGTTCCTTATTTCCTTGCTTCCAGCTTTGATGAAGAGGCGGTTGTTTTCTTGAGTCATTGATAGTCCATTTATGCTCCATTTTGACCTAAAACCACCTAAGCACAAGAGACAAACGGGAGTAGACATTTTTTTGATGCAAATAAGCTATAGCAAAGAACTAAATGCATAAACCCATGCATATCTACTAAAAACACATGAAACCAACACTATAAAAGATAACATAAGAACATTCTATCAAGCCTTTTCGGACTAGTATTTACACAAAGGAGATTTCCATAAAACTATAGTCAATAATTGTAATGCCTAATTTGGAGATGATACTCGATTTCCAGATTTGAAATACCCAAACCGGAGAACAACCAAACACGATCCTTGTAAACGAATACATAAGGAGATTTTTGCATATTTGATGTTCCGATCTTCAAGAAGTAGATGTTTTGATTTGAAGAAGATGAGGTTATGATTGGAAAAAGATGAAGTTTCAATCTGAAGAAGAAGAAGTTTCGACCTAATATAATTGACAACAAATATCGGATCTGTTAGATGTAAATGGAAGTTTAGGAGAGAGAGGATGTCCACACAATCTGTTAGATGAAAATGAAAGTTTATGAGAGAGAGGAATATCCATACAATCTGTTTTATGGAGGTGTTGACGGTTCTCATGATGTGGTTGTGTGACCGATGTATGTGTCTTCATGATCTGAGTCGTGAATGTCGTCACATGATGGTTCAATTCTTGCTTTTGGTGAAGATGGTGGATACATTGTGGGTATCTCGAGGCCGGTTATGGAAATCTCAGAGCCGATTGATGGAGATCAGGTTGTGGCTGATGGTGGGGGTATGGTGTTTGATGTAGATTTGTTGGAGAGGGTTATGTGTGTTCCTATTTCTATTGTGAAAAGCATTCCTCATAGTTTCTGTTTTAGTTTCTCTCAAGCGTTATTGGGCGCTCTCCTGAAGGTGGTTGTTGAGACAAGGTGTGTAGCTGCTTGGGTTATGCTGTTTTTGCTTCGTCGGTGTACGTGGCAGGTGTTCAGGCTTATGAATAGGCGAGATAAAAGATCGGGAAGTAGAAAGTCGATACAACATCAACGGATTTTACAGGCCTTGTCTACTTGGGGAGAGGTTGAGGGTGCTTCGAGTCTTGTGCGGACGTTGTTAGACGGTTCTGAGCATAGAACTTTTGTGAGGGTGGATTGTGACTCGGGTGATGGAGTTGATCTAGCCAAGAACCGTAATATCAAGCAATGTCTACATAAGGTTTCAAATGGACATTTTACAGCTGTAGTTGAGGTTTTGTGTTATTCTGGAGTTTCTCCTTATAACAATGAGACTTTGGGGGTGTTAGAGGCTAAGCACCCATACAAGTCTCCTCCTTCTAAGCCTTGCACTACCTTTCTTGAACCACCCTTCGTTGTTGATGTCGATTTAACTTTTAAATGCAATAAGTCCTTTCCCAAAGGTACTTCATGCGGTAGAGACGGCTTGAGGGCACAACACATCTTAGATACCATGTGTGGTGAGGGTTCTGCAATTTCCACGAGTCTTTTGAGAGCGATTATCTCAGTGGTTAATTTGTGGTTAGGAGGTAGGTGTCCGCTGAGTTTAGCAGATTTTATGGCCCCGGCTCCTCTTACACCATTGTTGAGGCCTGGCAAGGGGGTTCATCCCATTGCAGTGGGTATTGTATGTAGACGGTTGGTGTCTAAAGTAGCCATGAAGGGAATGTGTAAAGATATGAGATAATATCTTGGAGATTTTCAATTTGGAGTCGGTGTTTCAGGTGGTGCAGAGGCTATTTTGCACAGTGCTAATAGGCTTTTGAGCGAGCGTTATGACTATGGTTCCTTGGCTATGCTGACAATTGATTTTTGTAATGCCTTCAACCTAGTTGACAAGTATGTTTTGCTTAGGGAGGTTAGAGAGAGATGTCCATCTATTTCAATATGGTTTGAGTTCTTATATGGTCAGGCTGCTCGGTTATACCTTGGAGATGGACGCATATGGTCGGCTACTGGTGTGCAGTAAGGGGACCCTCTGGGGCCACTCCTTTTTTCTCTTGTCTTGCACCCGCGCCTGCATAGGATCAAGGAAAGTTGCAAGCCTCTCCTTCACGCTTGGTATCTTGTTGAGGGTATGATTATTGGTCGGTCTGTGGAGGTGGCTAGAGCTCTTGATATCATTCAACAGTTTGGTCCGGGTTTAGGGCTCGAGTTGAATGTTCGCAAAACTGAGCTCTTTTGACCTTCGTGTGATGGATCAAAACTTATAGGTGGACTATTCCCACAAGACATTACAAGGCCGGCGTTGGGAGTTAAGTTGTTGGGCGGGGCAATGAGTAGAGACGCGGGGTTTATCAGAGAGCTTGTCATGAAGAGAGCGGTTAAGGCAGTTGAGTTAATGCATCTTCTTCCATAGTTGAGGGACCCGCAGAGTGAGCTTCTCATACTTCGTTCTTGTATGGGTGTTTCTACGATGTATTTTGGCTTGAGGACTTGTCATCCGGAGCATTGGGAAAGTGCAACAGCTTATTTTGATGATGGACTCTGTGGATCGGTTGAGGATATTGTGGTGTGTTGGGGCCCTTTCTTTGGGGTTCTTCAGTGGCAGCTTGCTTCTTTGCCCCTTCAGTTTGGGGGTCTTGGGATTTACTCGGCTATGAAGGCTTCCTCTTTTGCTTTTGTGGCCTCCAGGGCCTAATCTTGGGACCTTCAGGACCACATTTTGCGGGACAGTGGAGTTGTGGATATAGGCTTTGAGTTTTGTGGAGCTTTGGGCAGTATTCAGGCTTCTATTCCTAAATTCGATCTTTTTGTTTTTGCTGTCAAGAACACCGCCCCCCGTAAAGCCCAACAGGTTTTGACGAGTGCTCTTTTCGGTAAGATTGTACAGGAGATGGAAGTTGCCTTCAATTTGACCCCGAGACAGAAAGCGCTTCTTAAGTGTCTTCAATCAGCGCATATCCAAGATTTCCTTCTTGTCATACCCATTGATGGGCTTGGGTAGTGTATGTCCTTGATTGAGTATCACTCGCTCCTTAAGTATCGCATGATGATTCAACTTTATCCGGTTAATGGGGCTTGTCCTATGCCCAACTGTAGTAAGCATTTAGATGTTTTTGGGGAGCATGCTGTTCATTGTAAAGAGCTTCATGGCTTCGAATATAGACGTGATCATATCCATGATGCATGTTTTATGCGACGTGTTTAGGAGAGCGGGAGTTTCGGTTAAGGAGGAGGAGCATGTGACCTTCTTGAATGATCCGCGTGAGGGAAGATCTACGTTGAGGCCGGCGGACGTCTTAGTGTTTGGATGGATGAGTGGAGAGCATGCTTGTATTGATGTGACATAGGTTTCTCCACTACTTAGTTTAGGCAATGGGTCTTTTGTGGTGGGTAAGACGGCACTTAATGCAGCTTCTGCTAAAGTGGCTAAACATGAGAGAGCTTGTGTCGAAAACCAACTCGTGTTTCTTCCGTTCCCTTTTGACACTTTTGGTTTTCTTGCGCCCGATGCTGTTGAGGTTCATAAGAGGGTGCAACGGGTCTTACATGGTAACGTTATGTCTCCTAGGTCATCAAATGTTGTTTTTAGAACAATTGGTTTTGCAATTCAGAAAGGGTTGACGACACAACTTATTGTTCGTCTCCCCTCTAGCTCGATGTAATTAATTTTTTAAAGTTATAAATAAATCCGAAATTAACCAAAAAATAAATAAAAAAATAAAAAATAAAAATTTCGCCTCTTACCTTACCTTATTCCCTGACCCTATTCCCATATGTATGTGACTGTGTTAGGGCATTATAAGTTACGTTGCACTGATGTCAAGGGGACAACTTATGTGATGTAATGGTTCTTGAAACATAGTCCAATTAGCAATATAGCATCCACTAACTTTACAAGTTTCACGTGTTATAATGTATGCTAAATAACTAGTTAATTTCCGAAAAGAGAATAACATGGGTTATACAAATACCAAATTACAAAATAAATAAATAAATAAATAAATAAATAAATAAATATATATATATATATATATATATATATATATATATATATTACGAGCATAACAAAGTCTCAGTACATAACCACACTCAATACAAATCAAGAGCAACTCTAGTTCTTGTGTTCAAACTTATAAATGTTGCATACACCATCATCCTTGAAGAGGGTTTAGAACATGACCGATAAAGAGCACAGTGTCAGTGGAGTCTTCTTGAATCACAAACATGAAAGGGTGGTCCGCGACAAAATCCATATGTGAAACAGCAACAACTTCGGTTCCTACTTCGTTCACCTCAATGCACGACTTATGGAATATCTCGGACACATACAATCTTTCACCCTCCTCTAGCGAATCCACCATCTCAGTTAGTCCTGTGTATGTGAAGACATCCGATACATCTAGGTTCTTTAGGGTATGTGAAGCTTCAAATCCGAATGAGAACTTAAACTTCGGAAATCTAAATTCCCCCACTCGAACTTTCTCATGAGGCAAGTGCTTGTCCAAGAATCCAATTTCGGAGTCCAGTTTCTCTACCAGAGAAGGTAGGCCATCTTTTGTATGTGGGAGGAAAATGCACATTGAAAACTGAGGTTTGTCATCTCCTTGCCTGTACGGAAGACGGAGAACTTTGAAACTATCGAAATTCTTGATAAATTGTCTCGCCTTGCTTGTCATAAAAGGCGCCTTCACTGAATCCTCACCAAAAAGGTGAAAGTCATACTCTCTTGTTTGTGATAAATCAAACTTTTGATCCCATACTCCCTTAAAATAGAGAGCATTGGCAAAGATGAGCCTAGTAGTGTCATCAATTGAATCACGATCAAGAACTTCCTTAATAAGGCCATTGGTTTTCTTCTATCCCCATGAGTTCGCTTGGGATACGATTTCCTTGGCCTTCGTTATTCACCATCCAAAAAAGTAAAATTCTGGATTAATAACGAAAATTGATATTGTCTTCAATGGAATCTCAGGGGGAGAGTCACTCAACATTTAATCTTTTGAAATGAATTTACAAAATGTTGAACAAAAGATAGAGAAGATTTAAAGACAACAAAAAGAAAAAAGCCCACAAGCATAGAAAACAAGAACAAAGGAGAAGAGTAACTAACCACTCTTTCTTTCGTTCTTGTGTCAGTCTATCCTGTAGACGATTCAATCTAAGATATAGGTATCACGGAAGTAATGTCTCCGGAATGAATTGTTACATTAGCGGATCATTGACATACTCAAACTCGTTCATAAACTAGTCGGCTTAACATTTTTGAACGAGCTTTAAATTGTGTCCGTATTCGATTCGTTTGAAAAGCGAATGAGATCGAGCCGAGTATCTCGGCTAATATAAAGTTCCTATAATATTAAATTAACCGAATGAGTCGAGCAATGATTGACATGATCAAGCTTGATTTATTTATAAATGAGTCGAATTTAAATTTTTAAAGTTTTACACGAGCTTTAAAATTACTTATATTTAGCTCGTTTAGATAGCAAATTTAGCTCGTTTAGATAGCAAATGAGATCAAGCTCGTTTAGATAGCAAATGAGATCAAACTGAAGTTTTCACGAGACGAGTTGCTCGTCTAATCTGGAATTGTCAAGAGATATGAACAATGAGAAGCTCTAAAACGGAGTCAAACGAGCTTATATAAGGCATGGCTAAACCTTGTGTTCCACTAGGAGCTTAGAAGGCAAGGGTTGGATCTAAAGGGTTCAAAGCGACGATCGGCTTATAGGCTTGTGTTGCCATGGATTGACAAAGTGGCCCAAAAGTAGCAGCAAATAACCAGAACACATAAAAAAATAAAGACACACAAAGAAGAGGCGGCTAACCTTGGTAAGAAAGTCAACTTGGTAAGATGTTGCATTGTAGAAGCTTTTGAGAACGTGTTGGAAAGAAGGCTTTAGAGGGAGGTCCTCCTGAATCCACACGGCGTTAGCGATTGAGAGTTTAGGGCCTCCGGCGAGGCTTCCGTCGGCGAAGATGCCGGAGATGATCTCGGACGAAAGCCTGTTGGCATCATCGATGGAATCCAACTTGAGGCAGGAGAGCAACTGTTTGAGGGTGGGCCCACTAGCTCCGGCGGCGATCAGGCTCACCACCACGTTGATCGAAAGCGGCGATAGAATCAGGTTTGATTTCTTCTCCTGCTGCTCCAACGACACGTGTCGGGCAATAGAGAGGGATACGTCGGTCTGCTTGTTTATCAATTGTTGGACGTCCATTGCCGAGCAGTATGCAGATATCCACCAACGATATAGAATTATATATATACTTCCTTAGTAATTTTTTTTTGTTAATCATTTCATTGGTTTCGAAGTTTTAACATAAAAAATATGATCATTGAAAACACGTTCAGATTAATTAATATGATTTGTTGGTTTCAACCCTACATTGATTGTGACGTGTTTCGGTGACGATCGGCGATGAAAATTAATTAAACCAAACCTGTGGGTATCCCAATGAATTTTATAAAATATTAATTATTATAATAATATTATAATTTTTCGTGGACACCATGAGGAATTTCCCTAAAAATTATAATACTAGTACAATATTAGTTTGAAATGTTTAGTTATTATAAGTATTTATTATTTATGATATTTAGTATAGGTTTTTACAATTTAATAGTCCGTGCTATTTTGTTCTATAACTAATAGTTGAGATTTTTTTCAGTTGTTTTACCATTAAAATTTTATTATTACATTGTTTAATCTTAAATTTTATTATTACATTGTTTAATCTTTCAAATTGTTATCTGTAACTTAAATTCTATAATTACATCGTTTAATCTTTCAAACTTTGAATTCTAATTAAAATTCAATAATTACACTGATTGATCTTTCAAATTTTGATTTGATATTAACATTTTAGATATAATTGCATTGTTTAATCTTTCAAATTTTTGAGTCATTATCAAGTGTTGATCGATTCTACTAAAACATAAGCATTGATCAGTCAAATTATTAATTGAGTGGAATGTGTGGTGTACATCTAAGTAATTTTGTACAACAGTTGACAAGGGAGTATATCCAGGTGGGGACTAGGATGCATGGTGAAGGCGGTGTAATTAGGACTATATTAGATTGCTTTAGAGCCTCCTCCATCAGCAGTAAAGATTAACACGGATGACTTGGCGATGGTTTCTTTACTATTGCGGGTTTAGTTTGTAGTCACGAGGGAGAATGGATTGTGGGATTTGGAGTTAACTTGGATCATGTAGCGTACTTATGGTTGAGCTATGGTGTGTCCTACATGGCCTTGTGCTTGCTTGGAAGCGTGGTTATCGCAAGGTAATCTTGGAATCTGATTCTCAATTGGTAATCACGCTCTTGACGCGGTCTTCTCCACATCATCATCCTCCCTCTAGTCTGGCACATCGGTGTCATGACTTTTTGCAAAGCAACTGGTGTATCCAATTCCGTCATTCTTACCGCGAGACGAATAAATGTGCGGATTTTCTAGCTAGCTTTGCTTATAACTTGTCTATTGACTTAAGTGTATTGTGTGACCCTCTTGGAGTATTATGAACCTTTTATCTGACGATGTAAGGGATGAGGCTATCCCCGAGTGATGATCACTTAACCTCTTTCCATATATGAAATGCGCGACTAGATGCGCAGAGGATACCGGACCTCTGATCCTTTAAACCAAAAAAAAAATATCTGAATAATTTTATAGAGAAAAATTGATCAAGCTTGTACATAAATACGACGAACTTACGTAATGTGATAATCTTTAAGAAAGGTTTGATCAAAATTTAAACAATCAACGTTCTTTATTTGGGAATGTGTCCCGTATGTAGGTAATAGCCAGGTGTATGATCCTGCTCATAAAATATGCGATCATGTGCCTTTTATTAGTTAGAAGGTCTTGCTAAGTAGGTTGACATTCATGTGGATAATCGTGCTAATCAGGAGCATGATTGTGCACCTTATATATGCCCATACAAATTTATTTATACTACCTTTAATTTGCTCCACGGACTACGGTATAGTATTGATCACCTCTTAACACATATATTACGGTTTTTAGGTTACGCTGGTTTAGAATATGATGTTCCCTAGAAGCCAGTAATGAAGTTACTATTCCGATGGCAAGTTTTGTGCAAACTAAAGAGAGTCATGGATTGCAACTTCATATCATATTGTGCTTTCTTTTTTAAAATGATTTAAGTGTTTTTTTTTTGGTTTACTTGTTAACAATACAATTTGATGTATGAATCTCATTAATTCATTGATTGTACTTGTCTACCAGTAAAGTTAAATAGTTGAATTATCAACACTCTTTCTGTTCATATAATTAGTATCTAAAACCGAATCAAAAGAAGTGAATATTTTCATTGTGCAAGTCCGGTGGTATCAACACTCTTTATGTCTAAAGACTAAAACGGGGTCGTTGATGGATTTTCGATAACCAATTCTCTTGTTATATACCAAAAGTTGAAATTGTGAAGGATTTAAACACGTCAAATGAATCTAGAAGGACTGTCCAGTCCAGCTAGTGCCCAATCCTAATCTCAACAAAACACTAGAGTCTTGGTTAAGAAACCATGTACAGAGGTTGTTCAAGTTCATTAAATACACAGAGCCTATTAAGCTAAACAAAAAAAATATAAGATGAGCCAATTTTCCTATGATTGAATTATTACATTCTAAATTCATTTTACTACCTAATGGCTGCAGTTATTTGCAGAGAGAATCAGACAAAATATGCTCTTGTATATTGATTCACAATACGGTTACAATTTTATATAGAGTATTGTAGAAGTATGGGCTATGTATGGGCCTAGTATTATTTTGGGCTTCTATTGCTAGTATCCCCCCTCGATCCCAATGATGTGAGCTTCAATTGGGAGCGCAGAAGACTAAAACGATGAGAGGTCACAACCTTGGTCAGCAGGTCTGCAATCTGGTCCTTGGAAGAGATGAATGCAACGTTGAGTGTCTTGGTTTGAACCTTTTGACGAACAAAGTGATAATCAAGAGACAAATGCTTGATTTTGTGATGAAGAATGGGGTTGACAACAAGATAAGTGACCCCAATATTATCGCACCATAATGTGGGAGCAGTAGACATTGGTATGCCAAGATCAGCCAAAACAGATTGAAGCCAAAGTAGCTCAGAGGTGGCATGGGCAAGGGCTCTATATTCTGCTTCTGTTGACGACCGAGCAACTGTGTCCTGTTTCTTCGAGCTCCACGAAATTAGATTTTGTCCAAGATAGATGCAGTAGGCACTCGTTGAGCGTCGATCAACCAAATCACTTCCCCAATCAGCATCAGAGAAGGCTGAGAGAAGTTGACTGGAGCATGAGGTCAAGTGTAGGTGAAGAGATGCAGTAGCATTAAGATACCGAAGCACACGTTTGGTGGCTTGCCAATGAGCAAGAAGAGGATGATGCATAAACTGGGCAAGTTTATTGACAGCAAAAGAGATATCAGGTCTGGTGAAAGCCAAATATTGGAGACTTCCAATGATGCTACGGTATAAGGAAGGATCATCAAAATATGGAGATGTGAGAAAGGTTTCTTGGAAGTTTGTAGCTAGTGGAGTGGAGACAGGTTTGGCATTCTCCATTTTAGCCTTACGGACAAGATCTAGGATGTAGCGTTTTTGAGAGAGAAAGAAGCCATCATTGTTTCGAAAGTTTTCAATTCCAAGGAAATATGAAGCAGGGCCCAAGTCCTTTACAGGGAACTGGGATGAAAGAGAACTGGTGAATTTAGTTGCAAGGTGATCAGAGAAAGCTATGACAAGAAGGGCATCAACATAGACCAAAATGCATACAAAATCAGAGCCATGTCGATGAATAAACATGGAAGTGTCAGATTGTGATGGAGAGAAACCCATTGTGTTTAATGCATCACTCAGCTTTGAGAACCATGCCCGTGGAGCCTGCTTCAATCCATATAGTGATTTGGATAATTTACACACAAAGTTAGGGAAGGAAGGGTGTGTAAAACCTGGAGGTTGGTTAATGTAAACCTCTTCATCCAAGGTCCCGTGCAAGAAGGCGTTTTGTATATCGAGTTGACGCACTGACCAATGTTTCATCGCAGCAAGGGACAAAAGGAGGCGTATGGTTGAGGGCTTTGCAACTGGGCTGAATGTGTCATGGTAATCCAATCCATACAGTTGATGGAAACCCTTTGCAACGAGACGGGCTTTACGTCTCTCAGTTGAGCCATTTGAGTGGCGCTTGGTTTTAAAAACCCACTTGACCCCAAGGACATTTTGAGAAGGGGAAGAGGGAACTAGAGTCCAGGTATTTGTTTTGAGAAGGGCTCCAATTTCTTGTTCCATTGCAAGACGTCATTCCTGGAACTTGGAAGCTTGGGAAAAAGAGTTAGGCTCTTCGGGTACCAGATTTGTTGATGAATTGGAGGGAGGAGGCCAGGGAATAGTACCGTCACTCCGGATTAGAGGTTTGAAGATTTGATGAGAGGATTGAGTTTGAATATGAGGTGAGGGAGGTGTTTGGTTGAGAGGAGGAGGCGGAGGTATAATATGGTTTTGAGACTCCGAAGACTCTGATGTGGCAGTTTGTGAAGTCTCAGATGAAGAAATGAAGGTGTCTGAGTGAGACAACGGGCTGGAGGCTATAGAATGTGGAGATGGGCCTGAGGATTCATCATGGGCCGAAGAATGGACTGGTATATTGGTGAAAGGATTAAGAAACGGAATAGAGGCATATGAGCTGGAAGTAGATGACACTTTTGAGATTTGAGAATGTGGAAATGTAGTTTCATGAAAAATTACATCATGGAGATGTAAAATTTATCATTAATCCAGTCAAAACAAATATACCCTTGATGATTTGAAGAGTAACCCAAGAAAATTGTTGGATGAGATCAAAAATTTAGCTTATGAGCTAAATATGGCCGAAGATTTGGAAATGCTAGGCAACCAAACACCTTGAGAAATTTGTAGTTAGGTTGGTGATGGAAAACGAGCTCAAAGGGAGACTTGTTTTGAAGGATTGGAGTGGGAAGACGGTTAAGAAGGTATGTGGCGGTTTGGAAGGCGTAATCCAAAAATTTGAGAGGTAAGGAAGAGTGTTTAAGAAGTGTGAGGCCCATATCAACTATCCGGCGATGACGAGATTCAACGGACCCATTTTGTTGATGGGAATACGGGCAAGTGAGACGATGAGTGATGCCCAATGATTGAAAAAGAGGAATCAAGGGTTTAAACTCGGTACCTCCATCCGTTTGAATAGAGATAATTTTTGTGGATAATAGATTTGTAACAAGTGTAATAAAATTTGTGATAATGGATGAAACAAATGATTTTGCGGGAATGGGGAAAAGCCAAATAAATTTCGAGAAATCATCAACAACTGAAATATAATACTTATGTCCATTAAAAGAGTGAATGTGGGCTGGACCCCAAACATCCATAAACAAAAGGGCTAACACATGTTTACTTCTAGAAGGGCTAGGAGGATGGGGAAGGGCATGGGTCTTAGCCCAAGAACAAACAGTGCATGGATCCGGTTTTGTGAGAGAAGATGGGCCTGCAAACAGTTGTGTCACCAAGCGGGTAGTGGGCCATGAAACATGCCCTAAGCGAGAATGCCAAAGTTCAGATTGTTGAATGGCGGTGAGATGAAGGTGAGGTGGGTTTTACGTTAATGAAACAGTGGCAGACGGCAGCACGTACAAGCCTCCTTCAACGGTTCCTCGGAGAAGAGATTGATGGCTCTTGGTATCCTTCACAACAAAAAATTGAGAGTGAAACTGAAAATAAACATCATTATCCAGGCAAAATTGATTGACAGAGAGAAGATTTTTCGAGAGTGAAGGTGTGTGAAGAAGGCGTGAGAGAGTAAAAATACGGTTTGGAGTCTGAAGGTAGCCAGTTCCTTGGTGGTGAATAGGTATGGTGGAGCCATCTGCCTAGAGCAACTTGATCTGTACCTCGGTAGGAAAAGTTATCCAATCTGAGATTGGATAAATCAGGGGTAAAGTGGTGTGTTGCTGCTGTGTCAGGGTACCATGTTGCAGTAGTAGCATTTGCTTGGAATCGTGCCGGAGGAGGAGCTTGGTAGGAGTGGTCAAAACCGATGCCAACATTGGAGAGCAGTATGTCCTAGCTTTAGACAAACTTGGCAGTTAGGGCGAGGGTCTGGGTTTCCAGAGAAGGACGACCCAGAGGAGCCACAACCTCCATTTTGTCGTCCACTATTGTGAGAGTCTGCGTTTCCACCATTGCGACCTCCATTTCTACCACCACGACCTCTGTAGGAGCCACGACCTCCTTTACGACCAGCCCCAGATTGTGTGAGGTTGGCTTCAGGGACAGTAGAGGGAGTTGGAAGCAGTCCAGAGGAAGATTGATGGGAAAGACGAGCTTCATGGACAAGGAGGTGGGACAAAATCTGAGTAGGGATAGGAAGAGTGAGTTGGGTTGAAAGGCTTGTGACGATGGAATCATACTCAGGACCCAAACCAGCAAGAAGAAAACTAGTGAACTCAGTGTTTGAAACTGCTTCTCCGGCAGTGGTAATAGCAGAGACAAGATTTTTTGCCTTGCTGTAATACTCAATATCACTGGATGAGCCTTTTTTAAGAGAGGCAAGTTGAAGGCGAGTGTGAACATTGAGCACTCGATCTGGCTGCAAATAAAGTGTCTAGATGAGACCAAAGCTCAGCAGAGGTGGTGCAGTGAAGGACTTGCACAAGCACAACCTCAGTGAGAGAACAAGTAAGAATGACTAAAACAAATTGGCCATGAGAAACCCAATCTGTATACTCTTTTGAATGAGGAGGAGTATGGGATTTTTCTGGGCATGGTCTGGAACCATCCACAAACTCAAATAAATTTTGGGCACGAAGAATAGGGGTTATTTGTGCCTTCCATAGGAGAAAATTGTCTGCGGATAGTTTGGCAGTGAGGAAGGAAGAGATAGAAGACAAAGAGAAGTTGGGGAGGGGACGAGGATCTGCCATTGTTGGCAGTATTGAAGGGTAGGGTTTTTTTTAGAGACTTTGAATTGTGGCGTTTGTCATGAGCTCTGATACCATAATGGCTGTAGTTATTTGCAGAGAGAATCAGACAAAATATGCTCTTGTATATTGATTCACAATACGGTTACAATCTTATATAGATTATTGTAGAAGTATGGGCCTAGTATTATTTTGGGCTTCTATTGCTAGTACTACCAGATAAAATGCTTCTGACGCCCATATCGATCGATATGAGTCATACGACAACAATTAAGCTCATAAAGATCTTTAAGTACTTAGGTCACAAGTGAGTTGTTAGATAGGTCATGTGAGAATGGCGAATCCCATGTTAACGGCCCAAGTAACTCACAAGTATACACAATGCGTACAGGTATATATACTTAAACATGTATATCACATATACGTGTGATTGTGTTAGGGTATGATATCTTATGTTGTTACATAAGTCAAGGGATCTACTTATGATGTGAAACTCTCTAGTTTCACATATTGGTTAAATCTGAAAAGAGAACAATATGGGTTATACAAATACCAAATTACCATATATAATACAAGCATAACAAAGTCTCATACATAACCACACTCGATACAATATAAATCAAGACCAACTCTCTAAGTCTCTAGTTCTTGGGTTCAAACTTATAAAATGTTGTATACACCATCATCATAGAAGAGGATTTAGAACCATGACCCACGAAGAGCACAACACCAGTGACATCTTCTCGAATCACAAACAGGAAAGGGTGGTCCGCCGACAAAATCCATACGTGACGGGGAGTAATTTGCACACTTAGCCATTTTCACTCCTGTTGAAACTGCAGCAGCTTCGGTTCCCTCTTCGTTCACCTCAATGCACGAATTATGGAATATTTCGGACACAAACAATTTTCACCCTCCCCAAGCGAATCCACCATCTCAGTTAGTCCTCCGTTTGTGAAGGCATCCGATACACCTAGCTTCTTTAGGGCTTGGGAAGTTTTAAACCCGAATGAGATCTTGAACTTTGGAAGTCTAAATTCATTTACTTCAACCTTGAAATGAGGCAAATGCTTGTCCAAGAATCCAATTTCGGAGTCCAATTTGTCTACCAAGGAAGATAGTCCATCTTTTGTATGTGGGAGAAAAAATGTACATTGAAAACTGCGGTTTGTCTTGTCCTTGCTTGTAACGAAGGCGTAGAACTTTAAAGCTATCAAAGTCTTGATAAATTGACTCTTCCTATTTGTCATAAAAGGTGTCTTCACTGAATCCTCACAAAAAAGGTAAAAGTCATACACTCTTGTCCGTGATGCATCAAACTGTTGATCCCATGTTCCCTTGAAATAGAGTGCATTGGCAAGGATGAGCCTAGTGTTTGCATTAATCGAACTGCGATCAAGAACTTTCTTTATAAGGCCATTGGTTTCCTTCTCTGCCCATGAGTTCACTTGGATACAGTTTCCTTGGCCTTCAATCACAATATAAAAAAAAGGTTTTAGAATCAAGTTCTGAAGCAATAGCAAAAATGATAGTGTATTCAATGAAATTAGGGTTGAACACAAGAAAGAGAAGAAGGCAACAAAAAGAAGAAGAATAAAAGCCCACAAGCTAGCATAGAAAACAAGAACAAAGACAAAGAGCATGTAGGCCACTCTCTTTCATTCTTGTTTCTCTCTTCCTCTTTGCAGACGATTCAATCTAGAATATAGCATCATGGAAGGAGTCGGTCTTTAGAACTAGGGTTGTTAAATGAGCCGAGCATTGGCATGCTCAAACGAGCTGTGTTCGTATTCGATTTGTTTAAATGGTGAATGTACTAGAACTGAGTAGATGACTAATATAAAGCTCATATAGTATTACTCTATCCAAACGAGCCAAGCTTCGACATGCTCAAACTCGACTACGATGAGCCTAAAAACTTATACAACCATTAAAATATTTTATATTTGGTTCGTTTACAAAGTGAACAAGCTTGAAATGAACTTGGTACGAGCCGGCGCCAGGAACCGCAGAAAACGGCACCAGGAACCGCAGGGGTGGCGCCAAGAGGCCGCCAAGAACCGCAGGGGCGGCACTAGGAGCGCCCAAGCGGCACCAGGAGGTGCCAGGAACCGTAGAGGAGGCGCCATGAGCCGCAGGGGCGGCGCTAGGAGGCGCCAGGCGGCACCAGGAGGCGCCAGGCGGCACCAGGAGGCGCCAGGCGGCACCAGGAGCCGCAGGGGGTCATGAGAAAGCCCCTTGTCAAGAGAAACAAGGAGGATCTGACAACAAGATTCTGGAGTTGTATATGTGTTTTCAAATTTTGTATTAGATTATGTTGTCTAGATGGAGATTGTTATAATAAGACAAATAAATCTAGGTATACTGATACAATGGGCCAGGGGAAACATATTTTGGACCCATGGATTAATGGGCCCGGGGGCGAAAGGGGTGCGGGGGCAGAGCTCCCCGCGGAGGATTCTATCTATTTATAGAATCCTATCTATTTATTAAGGAATTCTATCTATTTGTAGGATTCTATCTATTTATAGAGGATTCTATCTTTTTATAGAGGATTCTATCTATTTATGGTTATAAATAGATAGGTTTAGGGTTGTATTCATTATCCACCAAAGTATATTGAAAACCCTAGCTGCAAGGTTTGTGCAGCAAAACCACAAAACGTCTTGTCTTCTTCTCTCTATTTCTGAAGTAACTCGTTGAAAGATCACAACAATTGGTATCATGAGCAAGGTTGTCGATGAGTTCCGTTGCAAAATTTGAGATTCCGCGATTCAACGGAACTGACAACTTCGGTCTTTGCAACGATTAGTTAAGGATCTACTAACGCAGCAGGGGATGTTGAAGACGAAGAAGACAGCTTCTGCAGGTGTGCGGATACAGGAAACCGCAGGGCGGCTCAGGCCACCGTAGGGACGACGCCAAGCGGCACCAGGAGGCGCAGAAGCCGCAGGGGCGGCGCCAGGAACCGCATGAACGGCCACCAAGGTGGCGCCAGGAGGCGCCAGGAACCGCAGGGCGGCACCAGGAGGCGCCAGGCGGCACCATGAGAAAGCCCTTGTCAAGAGAAACAAGGAGGATCTGGCAACAAGATCCTGGAGTTGTATATGTGTTTTCCAAATTTTGTATTAGATTATGTTGTCTAGGTGGAGATTGTTATAAATAAGACAATAAATCTAGGTATACTGATACAATTGGCCAGGGGAAACGTATTTTGGCCATGGATTAATGGGCCCGGAGCGACAAGGGGTGCGGGGGGCGGAGCTCCCGCGGATGATTCTATCTATTTATAAGGAATTCTATCTATTTGTAGGATTCTATTATTTATAGGACTATATTATTGTATAGAGGATTCTATCTATTTATGGTTATAAATAGATAGGTGTAGGGTTGTATTCATTATCCACCAAAGTATATTGAAAACCCTAGCTTCAAGGTTTGTGCAGCAAAACCACAAAACGTTTTGTCTTCTCTTCTCTCTCTATTTCTGAAGTAACTCGTTGAAAGATCACAAACAATTCCATACATTTAAAAAAAGGTACGGTCCCTGAGTTTACGGTCCGATCCGAACCGTTTGAACAGCTCTAATAGTCTTGTGTGGCCAAGGCTTTACAAAGTGGCCCTCCAGTTACCAAGTAGCAACAAATACACATGAATCTACAATAGTCGTTTATTTCAGTCACGTATGCTATTGCTAACTCACCGAATGGAGTCGTGACTTTAATGGAATCAGTATGGTTGAACCATCATTAAGCTTCATAGCAATGTGCGCTCAAAAAAAAAAAAAAGAAAGCTTCATAGCAATGCTATTCCCAGAACAAGGTTGACTTTAGATTATAAAATTTAACAGATGATCAAACAAATATTTGTTTAACTAGAAATTATTTCAAATCAAAGGTTACGCCTATTTAACAATATATAAAATTGTCTCATTGTTCAACTAATCACAAATTGCTATTTATATGTGTAATTATTCAACTACTTAAAACCATTCGATAAATTGTTTAACTATAGACGAAATAATTCAATAATTAAACAAATATAAGCTATCTTAAATAATAATTATTTTTTCACATTATTTTTTTTATTATATTTTATTTAGACGGTTAAGACACGACATTAGATTTAAAAAAACACAATGTTCAAAGTAGATGGCTTGTTTCAACTTCAACTGCTTTAAAACGTTTGTTTCAACTTCAATGTACCCCCGATTGTTTTAAATTTAAAATATATGTGAGCGCGTGTGTTTACGCGTCCAGCTTCAACCGATGCCGATCGTCTTTGTTCAAACTATTTTTACCACAGTGCATATAAGATCCCAAATTTTATTCCTATCATAAAGATGCACACAAGAAAGAGGCGGCTAACCTTCGTGAGAAAGTCAACTTGATAAGAAGTTGCGTTATAGAAGCTTTTAAGAACATGTTGAAAAGAAGACTTTAAAGGGAGGTCCTTCTGAATCCAGACAGCGTTAGCGATAGAGAGGTTAGGTCCTCCGGCACGGGTACCGTCGGCGAAGACGCTGGAGATGATCTCCGACGAAAGCCCGTTGGCGTCATCGATGGAACCCAACTTGAGGTAGGATAGCAACTGTTTGAGGATGGGCCACTAGCTCCGGCGGCGATCAGGCTCACCACCACGTTGATCGAAAGCGGCGATAGAATCAGGTTTGATTTTTTCTCCTGCTGCTCCAACGACACGTGTCGGGCAAAGGCGAGGACACGTCGGTCTGCTTGTTCATCAATCGTTTGAGGTCCATTGCCAAACAGTATGCAGATATCCTCTAAGGCTCTTAACGATAGAATCCATATACATATATACACTTCCTTAGTAATTTTTGTTATTTCATTGGTTTTGAAGCTTTATAATAAAAAATATGATCATTGAAAATGAAAACTCGTTCAGATTAATATGATTTGTTCGTTTCAACCCTACATAGAATGTGATGTGTTTCGGTGATGTGTCTTATATTCGTATTTCTGGCCGGATATTTTATTTTTTATAGATGAAAATTCGGGAAAAAAGAGAGAGAGAGAGAGTTAATTATAATGCTAAAAGTAGTCCAGACTGTATAAGTTGCAGATCGTATCGAAAATACAGTTTTAACGCTAGTATTTGAGCATTGTGCGGAAAATGGTAAATTTGTTGGAAATGTTTAGTTATTTTAAATATTTACAATTTTGTGATATTTAGTATATGTTTTTACAATTTTAATAGTCTATGCTGTTTTTTTGTCTATAAATAGTGGTTGAGATTTTTTTCCCGTTATTTTCCATTATATTTTATAATTACATAATTTACATTGCTTAATCTTTCAATCTTTGATTTGTAATTCAAATTCTAAAATTACATTGTGGAATCTTTCAAATTTTGATTCTGTAATAAAATTCAATAACTACATTGTTTAATCTTTCAAATTTTGAATTGTAATCGTGTTGATAGATTCAATTTAAAAGAAGAACTGATAACAAAGTATTAATTGAGCAGAATATTTTGAAACGTGCGACTAGAGATCATCTAGCCTCTTTTCGTATATAAAATGTGCGACCAGATGCGCGGAGGATATCGGACCTATGATCCTTTAAAACCAAAAAAAATCTTGAGTTATTTTATAGAAAAAAATTGGTCAAAGCTTGTACATAAATGCGACGACCCTTACGATAATGTGATAATCTTTAAGAAAGGTTGGATCAAGATTTAAATAATCAACGTTCTTTATTTGGGAATATGTCCCGTGTGTGGGTATTATCTAGGTGTGTAATCGTCTCATGAAATGTGCGATCATGTGCCTTTTATTAGTTAGAAGGTGTTGGCGGATAGCATAATTTTCGCTAATGCTATGACATCATGTTAATTATCTTTTTATATCCGACGGTCAAAAGACGTGAAGGGTCACGCCAAAGTGAACCTACGTACACAAGTATTTGGGGTTACATCCTAAAACCAATTGACAATAGGAGAAGTAACCTAGTACTTGTATGATAAATTTACGGGTTCGTATTGTCGATGTTGGACACATTTCCACACTCAACATAGGTGACATTCGTGTGGATATTCGTGCTCATCAGGAGCATGATTGTGCACCTTATAATACGTGCCCATACATAAATTTATTTATACTACCTTTGCTTCACGGTATAGTATTGATCACCTCTTATGGAACCCACTGCTTGTTGTTCTATCGAATCTTACTAGAGTGAAGACACGGTTTTAGAAAGAGATTGGTTTTGAGAGCCTTCATTGATTTGAGGGATGACTGCATGAACTTTGAAGTATAATAGAATTGAATCATTGTATGAAGTGATATTGAGTGGATCACTTAGGTTAGGTTGGTGAGGTTAGGTTTAGGTTAGGTTAGGTGTCAGTGTTTCACTCAAACGCAAGGGACTGTAGAGGTTGTAAAAGTGTTTTGTAGGTTGATACACCAATGATGTGTAGACAAATGTTTGATCGATTCCGCTAAAACAAAGCATCGATCAGTCAAACTATCAATTGAGTGGAATATGTGGGGGTGGATCTTAGTAATTTTGTAGAGATAAATTGGTCAAGTTTATAAATATGACGAATATCAGACAAGAACCAGACTTATTATAGTGAGTGATAAATTGGATAAGAAATGTTGAATCAAATTTAAAATAATTCCGTTGTGGGTAACAAGTGTGTGATCGTGCTCATTAAGTCTGAGATCGTGCGCCTTTTATTAGTTAGAAAGGTCGTGCTAAGTAGGGTGATAACCATGTGGATGATCGTGCTCGTCAGGAGTATGATTGTGCACCTTGTTCATGTTAGATATATGTGTGAAAAATATAAGCAACTATGAAGTTTTGAACCTTTGTAAATAGGTCATCCTCCCATCCTATTATCGATTGAAATAGTTGAATCTCTTTATTTTTACTCAACACATAAAAATATAACGGTTTAATGTGCTTTTATATATTGTTTATAACTTGTTCACGCGTATATATTGTTCATCGTGCACGGATGAACAACGAGGTACGCAAATTGACATGGNATAAGTGACCCCAATATTATCGCACCATAATGTGGAGCAGTAGACATTGTATGCCAAGATCAGCCAAAACAGATTGAAGCCAAAGTAGCTCAGAGGTGGCATGGCAAGGGCTCTATATTCTGCTTCTGTGACGACCGAGCAACTGTGTCCTGTTTCTTCGAGCTCACGAAATTAGATTTTGTCCAAGATAGATGCAGTAGGCACTCGTTGAGCGTCGATCAATCCAAATCACTTCCCCAATCAGCATCAGAGAAGGCTGAGAGAAGTTGACTGGAGCATGAGGTCAAGTGTAGGTGAAGAGATGCAGTAGCATTAAGATACCGAAGCACACGTTTGGTGGCTTGCCAATGAGCAAGAAGAGGATGATGCATAAACTGGGCAAGTTTATTGACAGCAAAAGAGATATCAGGTCTGGTGAAAGCCAAATATTGGAGACTTCCAATGATGCTACGGTATAAGGAAGGATCATCAAAATATGGAGATGTGAGAAAGTTTCTTGGAAGTTTGTAGCTAGTGGAGTGGAGACAGGTTTTGCATTCTCCATTTTAGCCTTACGGACAAGATCTAGGATGTAGCGTTTTTGAGAGAGTAGCGTTGTTGTTTCGAAAGTTTTTCAATTCCAAGGAAATATGAAGCAGGGCCCAAGTCCTTTACAGGGAACTGGGATGAAAGAGAACTGGTGAATTTAGTTGCAAGGTGATCAGAGGAAGCTATGACAAGAAGGTCATCAACATAGACCAAAATGCATACAAAATCAGAGCCATGTCGATGAATAAACATGGAAGTGTCAGATTGTGATGGAGAGAAACCCATTGTGTTTAATGCATCACTCAGCTTTGAGAACCATGCCCGTGGAGCCTGCTTCAATCCATATAGTGATTTGGATAATTTACACACAAAGTTAGGGAAGGAAGGGTGTGTAAAACCTGGAGGTTGGTTAATGTAAACCTCTTCATCCAAGGTCCCGTGCAAGAAGGCGTTTTGTATATCGAGTTGACGCACTGACCAATGTTTCATCGCAGCAAGGGACAAAAGGAGGCGTATGGTTGAGGGCTTTGCAACTGGGCTGAATGTGTCATGGTAATCCAATCCATACAGTTGATGGAAACCCTTTGCAACGAGACGGGCTTTACGTCTCTCAGTTGAGCCATTTGAGTGGCGCTTGGTTTTAAAAACCCACTTGACCCCAAGGACATTTTGAGAAGGGGAAGGGGGAACTAGAGTCCAGGTATTTGTTTTGAGAAGGGCTCCAATTTCTTGTTCCATTGCAAGACGCCATTCCTGGAACTTGGAAGCTTGGGAAAAAGAGTTAGGCTCTTCGGGAACCAGATTTGTTGATGAATTGGAGGGAGGAGGCCAGGGAATAGTACCGTCACTCCGGATTAGAGGTTTGAAGATTTGATGAGAGGATCGAGTTTGAATATGAGGTGAGGGAGGTGTTTGGTTGAGAGGAGGAGGCGGAGGTATAATATGGTTTTGAGACTCAGAAGACTCTGATGTGGCAGTTTGTGAAGTCTCAGATGAAGAAATGAAGGTGTCTGAGTGAGACAACGGGCTGGAGGCTATAGAATGTGGAGATGGGCCTGAGGATTCATCATGGGCCGAAGAATGGACTGGTATATTGGTGAAAGGATTAAGAAACGGAATAGAGGCATATGAGCTGGAAGTAGATGACACTTTTGAGATTTGAGAATGTGGAAATGTAGTTTCATGAAAAATTACATCATGGAGATGTAAAATTTATCATTAATCCAGTCAAAACAAATATACCCTTGATGATTTGAAGAGTAACCCAAGAAAATTGTTGGATGAGATCAAAAATTTAGCTTATGAGCTAAATATGGCCGAAGATTTGGAAATGCTAGGCAACCAAACACCTTGAGAAATTTGTAGTTAGGTTGGTGATGGAAAACGAGCTCAAAGGGAGACTTGTTTTGAAGGATTGGAGTGGGAAGACGGTTAAGAAGGTATGTGGCGGTTTGGAAGGCGTAATCCAAAAATTTGAGAGGTAAGGAAGAGTGTTTAAGAAGTGTGAGGCCCATATCAACTATCCGGCGATGACGAGATTCAACGGACCCATTTTGTTGATGGGAATACGGGCAAGTGAGACGATGAGTGATGCCCAATGATTGAAAAAGAGGAATCAAGGGTTTAAACTCGGTACCTCCATCCGTTTGAATAGAGATAATTTTTGTGGATAATAGATTTGTAACAAGTGTAATAAAATTTGTGATAATGGATGAAACAAATGATTTTGCGGGAATGGGGAAAAGCCAAATAAATTTCGAGAAATCATCAACAACTGAAATATAATACTTATGTCCATTAAAAGAGTGAATGTGGGCTGGACCCCAAACATCCATAAACAAAAGGGCTAACACATGTTTACTTCTAGAAGGGCTAGGAGGATGGGGAAGGGCATGGGTCTTAGCCCAAGAACAAACAGTGCATGGATCCGGTTTTGTGAGAGAAGATGGGCCTGCAAACAGTTGTGTCACCAAGCGGGTAGTGGGCCATGAAACATGCCCTAAGCGAGAATGCCAAAGTTCAGATTGTTGAATGGCGGTGAGATGAAGGTGAGGTGGGTTTTACGTTAATGAAACAGTGGCAGACGGCAGCACGTACAAGCCTCCTTCAACGGTTCCTCGGAGAAGAGATTGATGGCTCTTGGTATCCTTCACAACAAAAAATTGAGAGTGAAACTGAAAATAAACATCATTATCCAGGCAAAATTGATTGACAGAGAGAAGATTTTTCGAGAGTGAAGGTGTGTGAAGAAGGCGTGAGAGAGTAAAAATACGGTTTGGAGTCTGAAGGTAGCCAGTTCCTTGGTGGTGAATAGGTATGGTGGAGCCATCTGCTAGAGCAACTTGATCTGTACCTCGGTAGGAAAAGTTATCCAATCTGAGATTGGATAAATCAGGGGTAAAGTGGTGTGTTGCTGCTGTGTCAGGGTACCATGTTGCAGTAGTAGCATTTGCTTGGAATCGTGCCGGAGGAGGAGCTTGGTAGGAGTGGTCAAAACGATGCCAACATTGGAGAGCAGTATGTCCTAGCTTTAGACAAACTTGGCAGTTAGGGCGAGGGTCTGGGTTTCCAGAGAAGGACGACCCAGAGGAGCCACAACCTCCATTTTGTCGTCCACTATTGTGAGAGTCTGCGTTTCCACCATTGCGACCTCCATTTCTACCACCACGACCTCTGTAGGAGCCACGACCTCCTTTACGACCAGCCCCAGATTGTGTGAGGTTGGCTTCAGGGACAGTAGAGGGAGTTGGAAGCAGTCCAGAGGAAGATTGATGGGAAAGACGAGCTTCATGGACAAGGAGGTGGGACAAAATCTGAGTAGGGATAGGAAGAGTGAGTTGGGTTGAAAGGCTTGTGACGATGGAATCATACTCAGGACCCAAACCAGCAAGAAGAAAACTAGTGAACTCAGTGTTTGAAACTGCTTCTCCGGCAGTGGTAATAGCAGAGACAAGATTTTTTGCCTTGCTGTAATACTCAATATCACTGGATGAGCCTTTTTTAAGAGAGGCAAGTTGAAGGCGAGTGTGAACATTGAGCACTCGATCTGGCTGCAAATAAAGTGTCTAGATGAGACCAAAGCTCAGCAGAGGTGGTGCAGTGAAGGACTTGCACAAGCACAACCTCAGTGAGAGAACAAGTAAGAATGACTAAAACAAATTGGCCATGAGAAACCCAATCTGTATACTCTTTTGAATGAGGAGGAGTATGGGATTTTTCTGGGCATGGTCTGGAACCATCCACAAACTCAAATAAATTTTGGGCACGAAGAATAGGGGTTATTTGTGCCTTCCATAGGAGAAAATTGTCTGCGGATAGTTTGGCAGTGAGGAAGGAAGAGATAGAAGACAAAGAGAAGTTGGGGAGGGGACGAGGATCTGCCATTGTTGGCAGTATTGAAGGGTAGGGTTTTTTTTAGAGACTTTGAATTGTGGCGTTTGTCATGAGCTCTGATACCATAATGGCTGTAGTTATTTGCAGAGAGAATCAGACAAAATATGCTCTTGTATATTGATTCACAATACGGTTACAATCTTATATAGATTATTGTAGAAGTATGGGCCTAGTATTATTTTGGGCTTCTATTGCTAGTACTACCAGATAAAATGCTTCTGACGCCCATATCGATCGATATGAGTCATACGACAACAATTAAGCTCATAAAGATCTTTAAGTACTTAGGTCACAAGTGAGTTGTTAGATAGGTCATGTGAGAATGGCGAATCCCATGTTAACGGCCAAGTAACTCACAAGTATACACAATGCGTACAGGTATATATACTTAAACATGTATATCACATATACGTGTGATTGTGTTAGGGTATGATATCTTATGTTGTTACATAAGTCAAGGGATCTACTTATGATGTGAAACTCTCTAGTTTCACATATTGGTTAAATCTGAAAAGAGAACAATATGGGTTATACAAATACCAAATTACCATATATAATACAAGCATAACAAAGTCTCATACATAACCACACTCGATACAATATAAATCAAGACCAACTCTCTAAGTCTCTAGTTCTTGGGTTCAAACTTATAAATGTTGTATACACCATCATCATAGAAGAGGATTTAGAACATGACCCACGAAGAGCACAACACCAGTGACATCTTCTCGAATCACAAACAGGAAAGGGTGGTCCGCGACAAAATCCATACGTGACGGGGAGTAATTTGCACACTTAGCCATTTTCACTCCTGTTGAAACTGCAGCAGCTTCGGTTCCCTCTTCGTTCACCTCAATGCACGAATTATGGAATATTTCGGACACAAACAATTTTTCACCCTCCCCAAGCGAATCCACCATCTCAGTTAGTCCTCCGTTTGTGAAGGCATCCGATACACCTAGCTTCTTTAGGGCTTGGGAAGTTTTAAACCCGAATGAGATCTTGAACTTTGGAAGTCTAAATTCATTTACTTCAACCTTGAAATGAGGCAAATGCTTGTCCAAGAATCCAATTTCGGAGTCCAATTTGTCTACCAAGGAAGATAGTCCATCTTTTGTATGTGGGAGAAAAATGTACATTGAAAACTGGCGTTTGTCTTGTCCTTGCTTGTAACGAAGGCGTAGAACTTTAAAGCTATCAAAGTTCTTGATAAATTGACTCTTCCTATTTGTCATAAAAGGTGTCTTCACTGAATCCTCACCAAAAAGGTAAAAGTCATACACTCTTGTCCGTGATGCATCAAACTGTTGATCCCATGTTCCCTTGAAATAGAGTGCATTGGCAAGGATGAGCCTAGTGTTTGCATTAATCGAACTGCGATCAAGAACTTTCTTTATAAGGCCATTGGTTTCCTTCTCTGCCCATGAGTTCACTTGGGATACAGTTTCCTTGGCCTTCAATCACAATATAAAAAAAAGGTTTTAGAATCAAGTTCTGAAGCAATAGCAAAAATGATAGTGTATTCAATGAAATTAGGGTTGAACACAAGAAAGAGAAGAAAGGCAACAAAAAAGAAGAAGAATAAAAGCCCACAAGCTAGCATAGAAAACAAGAACAAAGACAAAGAGCATGTAGGCCACTCTCTTTCATTCTTGTTTCTCTCTTCCTCTTTGCAGACGATTCAATCTAGAATATAGGCATCATGGAAGGAGTCGGTCTTTAGAACTAGGGTTGTTAAATGAGCCGAGCATTGGCATGCTCAAACGAGCTTGTGTTCGTATTCGATTTGTTTAAATGGTGAATGTACTAGAACTGAGTAGATGACTAATATAAAGCTCATATAGTATTACTCTATCCAAACGAGCCAAGCTTCGACATGCTCAAACTCGACTACGATGAGCCTAAAACTTATACAACCATTAAAATATGTTTATATTTGGTTCGTTTACAAAGTGAACAAGCTTGAAATGAACTTGGTACGAGCCGGCGCCAGGAACCGCAGAAACGGCACCAGGAACCGCAGGGGTGGCGCCAAGAGGCGCCAAGAACCGCAGGGGCGGCACTAGGAGGCGCCAAGCGGCACCAGGAGGTGCCAGGAACCGTAGAGGAGGCGCCATGAGCCGCAGGGGCGGCGCTAGGAGGCGCCAGGCGGCACCAGGAGGCGCCAGGCGGCACCAGGAGGCGCCAGGCGGCACCAGGAGCCGCAGGGGTCATGAGAAAGCCCCTTGTCAAGAGAAACAAGGAGGATCTGACAACAAGATTCTGGAGTTGTATATGTGTTTTCAAATTTTGTATTAGATTATGTTGTCTAGATGGAGATTGTTATAATAAGACAATAAATCTAGGTATACTGATACAATGGGCCAGGGGAAACATATTTTGGACCCATGGATTAATGGGCCCGGGGCGAAAAGGGGTGCGGGGGCAGAGCTCCCCGCGGAGGATTCTATCTATTTATAGAATCCTATCTATTTATAAGGAATTCTATCTATTTGTAGGATTCTATCTATTTATAGAGGATTCTATCTTTTTATAGAGGATTCTATCTATTTATGGTTATAAATAGATAGGTTTAGGGTTGTATTCATTATCCACCAAAGTATATTGAAAACCCTAGCTGCAAGGTTTGTGCAGCAAAACCACAAAACGTCTTGTCTTCTTCTCTCTATTTCTGAAGTAACTCGTTGAAAGATCACAACAATTGGTATCATGAGCAAGGTTGTCGATGAGTTCCGTTGCAAAATTTGAGATTCCGCGATTCAACGGAACTGACAACTTCGGTCTTTGGCAGCGATTAGTTAAGGATCTACTAACGCAGCAGGGGATGTTGAAGACGAAGAAGACAAGCTTCTGCAGCGTGTGCGGATACAGGAAACCGCAGGGGCGGCTCAGGCCACCGTAGGGACGACGCCAAGCGGCACCAGGAGGCGCCAGAAGCCGCAGGGGCGGCGCCAGGAACCGCATGAACGGCACCAGGTGGCGCCAGGAGGCGCCAGGAACCGCAGGGGCGGCACCAGGAGGCGCCAGGCGGCACCATGAGAAAGCCCCTTGTCAAGAGAAACAAGGAGGATCTGGCAACAAGATCCTGGAGTTGTATATGTGTTTCCAAATTTTGTATTAGATTATGTTGTCTAGGTGGAGATTGTTATAATAAGACAATAAATCTAGGTATACTGATACAATTGGCCAGGGGAAACGTATTTTGGGCCCATGGATTAATGGGCCCGGAGCGACAAGGGGTGCGGGGGGCGGAGCTCCCCGCGGATGATTCTATCTATTTATAAGGAATTCTATCTATTTGTAGGATTCTATTATTTATAGGACTATATTATTTATAGAGGATTCTATCTATTTATGGTTATAAATAGATAGGTGTAGGGTTGTATTCATTATCCACCAAAGTATATTGAAAACCCTAGCTTCAAGGTTTGTGCAGCAAAACCACAAAACGTTTTGTCTTCTCTTCTCTCTCTATTTCTGAAGTAACTCGTTGAAAGATCACAACAATTCCATACATTTAAAAAAAGGTACGGTCCCTGAGTTTACGGTCCGATCCGAACCGTTTGAACAGCTCTAATAGTCTTGTGTGGCCAAGGCTTTACAAAGTGGCCCTCCAGTTACCAAGGTAGCAACAAATACACATGAATCTACAATAGTCGTTTATTTCAGTCACGTATGCTATTGCTAACTCACCGAATGGAGTCGTGACTTTAATGGAATCAGTATGGTTGAACCATCATTAAGCTTCATAGCAATGTGCGCTCAAAAAAAAAAAAAAAAAAAGCTTCATAGCAATGCTATTCCAGAACAAGGTTGACTTTAGATTATAAAAATTTAACAGATGATCAAACAAATATTTGTTTAACTAGAAATTATTTCAAATCAAAGGTTACGCCTATTTAACAATATATAAAATTGTCTCATTGTTCAACTAATCACAAATTGCTATTTTATATGTGTAATTATTCAACTAGCTTAAAACCATTCGATAAATTGTTTAACTATAGACGAAATAATTCAATAATTAAACAAATATAAGCTATCTTAAATAATAATTATTTTTTCACATTATTTTTTTTATTATATTTTATTTAGACGGTTAAGACACGACATTAGATTTAAAAAACACAATGTTCAAAGTAGATGGCTTGTTTCAACTTCAACTGCTTTAAAACGTTTGTTTCAACTTCAATGTACCCCGATTGTTTTAAATTTAAAATATATGTGAGCGCGTGTGTTTACGCGTCAGCTTCAACCGATGCCGATCGTCTTTGTTCAAACTATTTTTACCACAGTGCATATAAGATCCCAAATTTTATTCCTATCATAAAGATGCACACAAGAAGAGGCGGCTAACCTTCGTGAGAAAGTCAACTTGATAAGAAGTTGCGTTATAGAAGCTTTTAAGAACATGTTGAAAAGAAGACTTTAAAGGGAGGTCCTTCTGAATCCAGACAGCGTTAGCGATAGAGAGGTTAGGTCCTCCGGCACGGGTACCGTCGGCGAAGACGCTGGAGATGATCTCCGACGAAAGCCCGTTGGCGTCATCGATGGAACCCAACTTGAGGTAGGATAGCAACTGTTTGAGGATGGGCCCACTAGCTCCGGCGGCGATCAGGCTCACCACCACGTTGATCGAAAGCGGCGATAGAATCAGGTTTGATTTTTTCTCCTGCTGCTCCAACGACACGTGTCGGGCAAAGGCGAGGGACACGTCGGTCTGCTTGTTCATCAATCGTTTGAGGTCCATTGCCAAACAGTATGCAGATATCCTCTAAGGCTCTTAACGATAGAATCCATATACATATATACACTTCCTTAGTAATTTTGCTGTTATTTCATTGGTTTTGAAGCTTTATAATAAAAAATATGATCATTGAAAATGAAAACTCGTTCAGATTAATATGATTTGTTCGTTTCAACCCTACATAGAATGTGATGTGTTTCGGTGATGTGTCTTATATTCGTATTTCTGGCCGGATATTTTATTTTTTATAGATGAAAATTCGGGAAAAAAGAGAGAGAGAGAGAGTTAATTATAATGCTAAAAGTAGTCCAGACTGTATAAGTTGCAGATCGTATCGAAAATACAGTTTTAACGCTAGTATTTGAGCATTGTGCGGAAAATGGTAAATTTGTTGGAAATGTTTAGTTATTTTAAATATTTACAATTTTGTGATATTTAGTATATGTTTTTACAATTTTAATAGTCTATGCTGTTTTTTTGTCTATAAATAGTGGTTGAGATTTTTTTCCCGGTTATTTTCCATTATATTTTATAATTACATAATTTACATTGCTTAATCTTTCAATCTTTGATTTGTAATTCAAATTCTAAAATTACATTGTGGAATCTTTCAAATTTTGATTCTGTAATAAAATTCAATAACTACATTGTTTAATCTTTCAAATTTTGAATTGTAATCGTGTTGATAGATTCAATTTAAAAGAAGAACTGATAACAAAGTATTAATTGAGCAGAATATTTTGAAACGTGCGACTAGAGATCATCTAGCCTCTTTTCGTATATAAAATGTGCGACCAGATGCGCGGAGGATATCGGACCTATGATCCTTTAAAACCAAAAAAAATCTTGAGTTATTTTATAGAAAAAAATTGGTCAAAGCTTGTACATAAATGCGACGACCCTTACGATAATGTGATAATCTTTAAGAAAGGTTGGATCAAGATTTAAATAATCAACGTTCTTTATTTGGGAATATGTCCCGTGTGTGGGTATTATCTAGGTGTGTAATCGTCTCATGAAATGTGCGATCATGTGCCTTTTATTAGTTAGAAGGTGTTGGCGGATAGCATAATTTTCGCTAATGCTATGACATCATGTTAATTATCTTTTTATATCCGACGGTCAAAGACGTGAAGGGTCACGCCAAAGTGAACCTACGTACACAAGTATTTGGGGTTACATCCTAAAACCAATTGACAATAGGAGAAGTAACCCTAGTACTTGTATGATAAATTTACGGGTTCGTATTGTCGATGTTGGACACATTTCCACACTCAACATAGGTGACATTCGTGTGGATATTCGTGCTCATCAGGAGCATGATTGTGCACCTTATAATACGTGCCCATACATAAATTTATTTATACTACCTTTGCTTCACGGTATAGTATTGATCACCTCTTATGGAACCCACTGCTTGTTGTTCTATCGAATCTTACTAGAGTGAAGACACGGTTTTAGAAAGAGATTGGTTTTGAGAGCCTTCATTGATTTGAGGGATGACTGCATGAACTTTGAAGTATAATAGAATTGAATCATTGTATGAAGTGATATTGAGTGGATCACTTAGGTTAGGTTAGGTGAGGTTAGGTTAGGTTAGGTTAGGTGGTCAGTGTTTCACTCAAACGCAAGGGGACTGTAGAGGTTGTAAAAGTGTTTGTAGGTTGATACACCAATGATGTGTAGACAAATGTTTGATCGATTCCGCTAAAACAAAGCATCGATCAGTCAAACTATCAATTGAGTGGAATATGTGGGGGTGGATCTTAGTAATTTTGTAGAGATAAATTGGTCAAGTTTATAAATATGACGAATATCAGACAAGAACCAGACTTATTATAGTGAGTGATAAATTGGATAAGAAATGTTGAATCAAAATTAAAATAATTCCGTTGTGGGTAACAAGTGTGTGATCGTGCTCATTAAGTCTGAGATCGTGCGCCTTTTATTAGTTAGAAGGTCGTGCTAAGTAGGGTGATAACCATGTGGATGATCGTGCTCGTCAGGAGTATGATTGTGCACCTTGTTCATGTTAGATATATGTGTGAAAAATATAAGCAACTATGAAGTTTTGAACCTTTGTAAATAGGTCATCCTCCCATCCTATTATCGATTGAAATAGTTGAATCTCTTTATTTTTACTCAACACATAAAATATAACGGTTTAATGTGCTTTTATATATTGTTTATAACTTGTTCACGGTATATTGTTCATCGTGCACGGATGAACAACGAGGTACGCAAATTGACATGGGTTAGGGTGCACGACGCATAGGCACGCAATCGTGTGAACAAGGCACGTGATCTTGCATCTTGTAGTAAATAAGGCACACGATTGTGCGTCTTGTATCTTTGTGCGTGGGGTTGAGGCGCATAATCATGCTTGTCATGTGCACGTTCGTGCACTTTGGTAATAAGAAGCTCGAGATTCTAGAAGTTGGTACCTATAGAATTAAAAATGCGTATGATCGTGCACCCAATGAATATGATTGTGCACCTCAACCCTACACAAAGACACATTGTGCAACTCGCTATCGAGAGCGCTGTATTTTTCAATTCAATGCTTCTTATAGTTTTTTTACTCCTTACCGTAAGAGATGATCTCACATGATCATATTGGTTCGGGTGAGGAAGACTCTTGTGGAGAGGTCAGGTGAGGATCTCATGTAACGTCCAAACATATCAAGTAGGCTAGAGTACTTAGGTCATGTGAGGAATCTCGGGTGAACAAGACAGAACCTCGGCCGAGATTTGAATAATAGATCCCACATGTTGGTTGTTGATCAATGATCAACTTGATCCAAACAATGAATTAAACAAGCACAAACAACAAGATGATACTAAATTATCGGAAAGAGAAATCCTAAGATTTTAAGATCGTTGTCTGTGACATTTGGACTCAAGCTATCTTGCAACTGCTTTGGTAAGATCGCTAAAAGGATGAATGTTACGTCATTGAAGATCTATCACGTGGGAGGTCTCAAGGTCCTCTAGTTCCAATCCAAATTACCGGGTAAGTCTTAAGGCAACACGGACGGAAATTCATCACACGTTGACTTCTCTGCCTAAGGATCAAGCAACTCTTTAACCGGTTAAGTCTTAAAAAATTGCCTAACTCAAGTAGTAAACCAACACATCACAATCCAATAGAGGGTTTTTCACCTCTACTACCTAAAGTTCATCCTCATCTATATCCAAGGAAGAACATTACCGGGTAAGTCTCTATTTCAACTTAGTTTTCTAGATTAGAAGGATCTAACCTAGATTCAACACAATCAACCTTAGAATTTAACACAAATTTGTACCAAAACAACATGTAAGCTAAAATATCATCATTCAAGCCATAAACAACTCTCCATTTACCCTAGAATCACAAAGCTTCTAGCTAATAATATTCATGATAAAATCTGGAAATAGAATGGAAGAAATCAAGCAACTCATAGTATTAATATACAAGAAAATAAGAAATACAAACTCAGTTGTTCAATCTTCAAACATCTAGGAAATCAAAACACTAAACAACTGCACTTTTCACTTGCTCACAGCTGGAAATATTCAATCTTTTACAAGGTGGAATAAGAGAGGAGAAAGAGAAGAAAGAAGGTCAAAAGGTTAAAAGGGAGGATCTTGGCAAAAGATTGGCAAGTTCATTTTTATTCTCAAACTATTAGGAAAGCAAGGGTCAGCCGAAAAGTTCTAAAAAAACAAATCTGACACATGTACAGAGCAAATCTCGGCCCCATCTGCTACCAATCTCGGGCGAGATTCAGGGTAAATCGGTGTCGAGATTTTAGGCTTGTCTCCGTTTTGTCTTGGAACTTTTGTAGATCTCGGCCTCTGTCAACCTTGGCCGAGATTGGGGCCGATATTACTCTCGACTTCTTACATCTCGTCCACAATTAACTCTATTATTCAAATCTCGTCCGAGGTTCTTCCTTGCTCACCCGAGATTCCTGAAAAACCTTTGTTTTCTCCTTAGCTTGATTCCTTGCCTTCATGTGGGTTCTTCTGGGCTTCCATAGCACACTCCACTCCGAGGCTTGATCCTCAAATGCGTCGTTTAAGTCCAATATTCACCGTTTTACATACAAAACCCACCAAGGTGTGTATAGACATCTATACTTGCAAAGTAAACTATAACAAGTGCAAATGATACAAACTAAGGCTTAACAGTAGATGACACAAAGACGACCGAGCAACCACGCCAATCCCGCACCCCTTAACTTTTGATACAGAAGCATCACTGTCCAGTTTAATGTTCTCATGACTTGGCCGACTCCATCCATCAACCTCACTCACAGTAGATGACCCGTTTTTGTAGGATAATCGATACGAAGCCATGAATTTGTCAATCAAACTTGAAGCCTCCTGTATGATTCGTCATGGTTCCGTACTTGTTTTGTCAAATATTATTATGTTACGAGCCTTCCAAAAACCCCAAATGGTAGCCATCCAGACTTGACGATCACATAACGACCCAACTTTGTACACCTCATCGAACCAAGCTACCACAAAGGAGACCCTCACCGCGCAAGATAAAAAGATCGGGAACTTCTTCTAATTAAACTAACTACTTTAGCAACATGACAGTGAAGAAGATCATGGAGCTATGTTTCATATCTTCAACAAGCCTCATACCATGGCTTTATAGGGACATGTTTGTTGATCAAATTCTCTTTGCATGGGAGTGCCCCTTTACATGCATGCCAGGCTATGTTTTTAACCGAGCGATTCATCTTGACTTTCCAAATTTTGGACCAAACCTTACCATCTTGGAAGGAAGAGCTCAATTATCCCTCCATCTCCGAATTCAAGTTTATCACTAGATGATAAGCCGATTGAATCGAGAACACTCCCACTTCGTGTAAAACCAGTACATCTCGCTTGTAGCCTCTTTGCTCACCAGAGGAATTTTTATAATTTCATTCATACCTTCTTCATTCATAATTGTCGAGAGAAACTCAACATCCCACATATCCCTACTCCGATCAATAATATCTGCAACTCTAAGGTCCAGCACCTCATGTGACAGAGCCGTAACCGGTTTAAAGTAATGGGTTTGGGGATCCATAGGTCCTTCCAGATCGAGATTGACTCGCCATTTCCAACACACCAGCACAAACCCATTTTTATCACTTCACGCCCCTTAAGTATATTGCGCCAGCCATAACTTTGCTTGTGTTCGATCTCAGTATTCAGAAAAGTTCCATTTGAATAGTACCTTCCTTGAGCAATCGAGAAATAAGTGAGGAAGGATCATTTAGGAGTTTCCACTCTTGTTTAGCAAGCATGGCGTGATTGAAAGCATGCATATCTCGGAAACCAGAACACCATAATCCTTTCATCTACATAGCCTTGTCCACCCACGCCAATGAATCTTTCTTTTCAACCCCTCACCCCCACCCAAACTAGCTCATTAAGCTCTCAATATCATGGAACACTCCTTGAGGCATCTCAAAATAGGAGATAGTGTAAGCGAGATAGCTTGTACAACTACTTTTAACAGTACCTCCTTCATTGCTCTGATAAGCATAGTCTCCTTCCAGCCTTTGAGCTTCTTCTAAACTCTATTTCTGACATTCGCAAAGATTACTTTCTTAGATCAACACACCATTTTCGGGAGGCCAAGATATTTTTCATGGCATGATACCTATTTGATGCCCAAAACACCCTGAATGTCCCCCCTGATTTCATGGGAAACATTGCGATCAGACGAAAGTTTTGACTTTGCAAAATTAACTTGTGGTCCCGAAGCATTTCCGTAGGACTGAAAGATGTTAACTAGTTCATTGCCCTGTTGACAAGACGCTTTTGCAAAGATCACACTATATCCGCAAAGAATAAGTGTGAAATTCGAGGATCCGTTTCGGCGATCCGTATTCCCTATAACCGTCCCTCCCTTTCTCTTTTCTGGATCAAATTAGAAAGTTCTTCCGCACAAAGGAAGGGGGAGAGGGTCTCCCTGTCTTAGACCTCTAGCCGGGGTAAAAGTAGGTGTCAGAGTGCCCTCCATAAGCACTGAGAAAGTCACCGAGGAAATACAATTCATGATTAACTTAGTCCACTTATCTTTAAAACCCATATCACGCATGCTTCTTTCAAGAAAACTCCACTCAACTCTGTTATAGGCATTTGCCATATCAAGTTTTAATGTCATATATCCTGTTTTCCTTCCCTAGTCTTCATATAGTGAAAATCTCAAAAGCCGCCAAAATATTATCTGTGATGAGCCGACCTGGCACAAAAACACTCCGATTCGGGGAAATAAGCTTGTTCAAACAGCTTTTCAAACGGTTAGCAAGAAGCTTGACAAAAATTTTGTAAATAACATTACATAAACTAATGGACCTAATGGGTTGTAAATCATGCATACAAGAAGGAATATTCGTTTTGAGAATAAGAGAAATAAATGTATGATTAAGAGCAAGAGAAAAATGTGCACTGTCGAAAAGATCCATTATGAACTTTGTAACAGCCAGTCCTAGAACATTCCAATGCCTCTGGAAGAATATTGTCGGAAAACCATCAAGACCCGGAGATTTTGTCGGATGTATATCAAATAATGCCTTTTGGATCTCCTCCTCCGTACATGGACTCAAAAGCTCGCGGTTTGACCAGGACATGTATTGTCGGGCTAGTTTTCCGAACAAATGGCAATTCTCGGACCACAAACCGGAAATTACTCATCTTGTTCGCCGGCCTCTGGCTGGGAAGTCAAATTTTAAAATTTTTAACATGTGGACTTCCCATGACTAGTTCCAGGAGATTGTGAAGGATAATTGGAGTTATCACGTCCGGGGGACCTATCAATTCCGTCTTTGCAGCCTCTTTAGGGGTATGAAAGGCCCACTCCGTGGGCTTAATAAAAGACATTTTGGACACATATCTGAAAAGGCTAAAATAGCTAATGAGGAATATGCGAATTGCCTTGAAAGCCTAAGACTTGACCCGACGTCCGATGTCTTACGGGCGCGGCTTCAAGGGTGTAGAACTAAGGCTAAAAGGCTTACTACTGATGAGAGGAGTTTTTATGAGCAGCAAGCTAAATCTAGACATGTGCTTAGAAGTGATAAAACTACCTCCTATTTTCATGGTCTCATGAAAGCAAATGGGCGAAGGAATTTTATTCCTGCACTTCATTTGGCAAATGGATCTGACACCACTTCTCTTGAGGGAGTGGTTGGAGAGTTTGTGAATTATTTTCAGGGGCTTTTTGGGGTTGAGAGACAGGTGGAGGCTGCTCCGAGGGAGTGGTTTGCGGTTGGACCGCGTGTCACAGATGAAGATCAAATGAAACTTATTGGTCAAGTTTCCAATGTTGAGATTAAACAGGCCCTTTGGTCGATTGGAGAGCTTAGGGCACCAGGTCCTGATGGTTTTTCTTCGAAGTTTTTTAAGGAAACTTGGGATGTGACTGGTAGCGAGGTGTGTGCTGCTGTCCGAGAGTTCTTTGCTAATGGGAAGTTACTTAGGCAATTAAACCATACTTCAATATCTTTAATTGCCAAAGTTGATTCACCTACTCGTGTGGATCAGTTTAGACCTATCTCATGTTGCAATGTTGTCTATAAAACCATCACCAAACTGATTGCAAACAGTTTGGGACCGTGTCTTGGTTATCTCATTGACCCGGCACAATCTGCTTTCATTCCAGGGAGATTGATGTCTGACAATATCTTCCTTGTCCAGGAGCTCCTTCGGAGGTACAATGTCCGGAGAGAACCAAATGTTGTTTCATGAAAATAGACTTAGCTAAAGCTTATGATACCATCTCCTGGCAGTTCCTTCGTTTTGCCAGGACAAAGTTATGTTTTCCGGCCAGGTTCATTGATTGGGTGATATAGTGCGTCACTACGACGTCTTACTCCATCCGGGTGAACAAAACTATGCATGGTTTGTTTAAGGGTCGGCGTGGGCTGAGACAAGGCTGCCCTATGTCTCCTCTGCTTTTTGTCATTTGTATGGAATTCCTTTCCAGAATGATACGCACTGAGACGGCCAAACCTGAGTTCCGTTTTCATCAGCATTGTGAGGAGCTTAGGATTTCACACCTCATGTTTGCGGATGATGTTGTCCTGTTTTGTAGGGGAGATGTTAATTCGGTTAGCATTCTCATGGACTATTTGCGTAGGTTTGAGAGGATTTCGGGTTTGGCAGTTAGCCTCCCAAAATCTTCTATTTTTCTTGCTTCTGTCTCTGAGACAGAAGCTAGTGAACTAACTTTGCTCTCGGGATTCTCGACGGGAACTTTTCCTTTCCGTTATCTGGGAATTCCGATTGCACCTCATATCCTACGTACAACTGATTATTCCCCTCTTCTTGATAAGATTGGGAAGCACATTTGTGCATGGAAAAAGAAACATCTTTCTTTTGCAGGTCGCCTTGAGTTGATCAGGACGGTGCTACAGGGAGCAGAAAGCTTCTGACTGTCACTCTTGCCGGTTCCAACGTTGGTGATGAACAGACTGATAGGATTGTGCAGACAGTTCTTGTGGAGTTGGCCTAGAGTAGCATGGTCGCGTGTGTGCATGCCCCGGAGAGAGGGTGGATTGGGTTTTCTTAACCTTAGGTGTTGGAACTCTGCATTTATGTGCAAGTATTACTGGCACATACATGCCAAGAGGGACAACCTTTGGGTAAGGTGGATCCACCATAGGTACTTGCAGGTGATTGAGCCAGAGAACTGGGTAGCCCATCGTCGAGACTCGCCTCGTGAAGGCGATAATTGGAGCCAAAGAAGAGGTAGCAACATTTGTGGATGAGGAGACGATGCTAGAGGAGGTCCTTGAGAGTTGTTGTCAGGGAGATAAGTTTAGAGTTGCCGAGGCCTATGATATGATCAGAGAGCACGGAGAGACAGTAGAGTGGTACATGATAGTTTGGGATGCGGGCAACACTCCCAAACATTGTTTCATACTTTGGATGGCGATACTCGGACGCCTTTCCACTAGAGACAGACTGCATTTCCTTAATATTGACTCTACTTGTCATGGTTGTGGTTAAGAGAATGAGTCCCATGACCACTTGATATTTGGTTGTACCTATGCGAGAGAGGTATGGACACAGGTATGCCAGGGATTTAGGATGCCCGTTGACATGTACACGAGAGCTGACGCCTTGACTTATCTTCTCAATACGACATCAGGAAGGAGTTGGACGAGCAGAGCACGTATTTACGCATTCTCTGCGACGGTATACTATTTATGGCATTCTAGGAATGCGCTGGTGTTTGACCGGAACAGGATCCCCATTGATAGTCTGGTCCGGATGATCAGAGGGCATGTTTATAGCCTTTTATGTGAGGCCTTTCCTTCCAGAATTGGTGATAGATTTGAGGTTTAGTCTGCTTATGTTTTTTATACCAGAGTTGTATTCTGCTCATGGTTTGCACTTTATTGATTGGGCGCTTTGTACCGGACTTGGGACTCATTTGTTGATGGCTTTGCCGAAGGTGAATGATACCTTGATCCGATGGTTAGGCACATCCCTGGTTCATGAGTGTTTCTTCTGCTGATGGTTTTGCCGAAGGTGGAAGGGCCTTATGAACAGTGACATGAGATACACACTTTTTATATTCAGTACGAAGTAGATGGTATGTTCAGGAGGCTTGCATGCTTGTCTGAAGTACTTAGGCACCTTGTTTTGGCCCTCCCTGTTTGTTTGTTGACATACTCCTTGTTACGTGGGTTTAATTGGGATTTTTCATCTTAGTTAAACTTTTTTTTCTTACCCCATTAATAAAATTACCATTTACCAAAAAGAAAAAAGCTCGCGGTTGTTAACTCCGACTCGATACCGTAACTTGCATTCGAAGAAAACAGTTCCTTGAAATACTCGACTACCACTCTAGCCTTTCCATCCCCGGAGCGCCACCTCATCCCGCTTTCATCAGTTAAGAACGGAATTTTATTGCGTTTTTTACACCCGGATAGCTTTCGGTGAAAAGGCGGTATTGTGGTCCCCTATTTGAATTCATTGGCTTTTTCCGTTGAAACTACATCATCTCTTCGTTTCACATTAAAATTTATAATTACATTGTTTAATCATTCAAATTTTGAATTGATCAGCCAAATTAAAATTGAGTAGAATATTTGGAAATGGATCTAAGAAATTTTGTAGGGACAAATCGGGCAGGTTATTTTTTAATATACGTACTGCCAATAAATATACTTCGGATAAATAGTCGCTAAAAGTTTAGTTACGGAATTGTTCTCTGGTAAGAAATGACTGAACTTTGTGAAAGATTATGGTTCCCACATCGACAATATTGTCGATGTGGCAAGTTATTTTTTAATATCCTATTGGGCTTGTGTGCTGGACTTGGGTCCAACTCGCATATGCGTTTGGACGTGTGATGGACCCCCACGTCCGCCGGTCTTAAGGCATTTCGTCAAGTGTCAACCGAGTCAGACGGCCCCACTTGAGGGGGCGTGTGGAGGATTATGGTTCCCACATTGACAATATTGGGATTACAAATCTAGTATATAAGGTTGGTGGGCTACTCCTCCTATTGCCAATTGGTTTTAGGATGGAATCCTATTGGGTTTCTGTGCTGGACTTGGGCCCAACTCACATATGCGCTTGGACGTGTGATGTACTCACGTCCATTCTGACCCAACGAAATCTATCAAACTTTATCAGACTTACACGTATAAAACGACGTTCACATAGATCATCAATATGCATATAGTGGTCGATCAAGAGATGATTAGTTTCTGAATTACCACTCTAGTCTCATCCTTCTTATATTTCCTCTTATTAGAAGGTTTATCCTCGGTTTTGTTCCCCTTCTAAGTTCACAAATTTCTATAAATAAAAAGAAAAAATCAAATTCAGAAAAAGGATCGTAAATAAAAAAGATTTAAAAAGAGAATAAATTTAACATAACATTTGTATTACAATTTATGTAAAAAAAATCATTAGACTCTATAGGTAAAGTTTTTATTTTTTTTTATAATTTCACCGTTACTAAATCCGTTTATCTTTATTATCTTTAGCATGTTTTTTTTTTCCTATACTTATTTTTATTTCCTAAAACATGTATATAACATACGTGTGATTGTTTTAGGGTATTATATGTTATGTTGTACATACATCAAAGATCTACTTATGAGTTGCAAATGGTCCTTAGATCATAGCCCAACAAGTCATATATCACTTACTAACCTAACAAGTTTCACGTATGTTAATGTAAGTTAGATAATTGGTTAATTCTTTAAAAGAGAATAATATGGGTTATACATATGCCAAATTACCATTTATATTACATGCATAACAAAGTCTCATACATAACCACACTCGATACAAATCAAGAGCAACGCTCTAGTTATTGGGTTCAAACTTACGAATGGTGCATACACCATCATTCTTGAAGAGGATTTAGAACATGGCCGATGAAGAGTACAACGCCGGTGATGTCTTCTCGGATGACAAACATGAAAGGGTGGTTTGCGACAAAATCTATACTTGGTGAGAAGGGTGAGCATGTCATCTTTACCGCTCCTTCTGAAACAGCAGCAGCTTTGGTTCCTTCTTCATTCACCTCAATGTACGACTTATGAAATATTTCGGACACATAAAACTTTTCACCCTCCTTGAGCGAATCCACCATCTCAGTTAGTCCTTCGTTTGTAAATGCATTCAGTACACCTAGTTTCTTTAGTGTTTGAGAAGTTTTAAATCCAAATGAGATCTTAAACTTTGGAAGTCTAAACTCCTTCAATTCAACCTTCGCATGAGGCAAATGCTTTTCTAAGAATCCAGTTTCAGAGCCCAATCTCTCTACTAGGGATGATAGTCCATCTTTTGTATGTGGGAGGAAAATGCACATTGAAAACCAGCGTTTTGTCTCTTCCTTGCTTGTAAGGAAGACGTAGAACTTTGAAGCTATCGAATATCATAAGAAATTGCTTCGCCATGCCAGTCATAAAAGATACCTTCACTAAATCCTCGCCAAGAAGGTGAAAGTCATATTCTCTTGTTTCTGATGCATAGAACTTTTGATCCCATGTTCCTTTGAAATAGAGTGCATTGGCAAGAATAAGTCTAGTAGTGTCATCAATTGAATAGCGATTAAGAACTGTCTTGATAAGACCGTTGGTTTTCTTTTCTGCCCATGAGTTCACTTGGGATACAATTTCTTCAGCCTTCATCATCAATTACCATCAATAAGAAGAATAGAAAGCAAAAATAAGAAGGGGAATATATGTAAATACCTCTCTCTCTTTTACTCTTGTTTCTCTCTATGGGCGAGTCGATTTAAAATGGAACTAAACCCTAAAGTATAGACAATGAAAGACAAGCCTCCCAGACTCCCAGCCCCATTACCAAAAGTAACAAGTAACTACAACACATAAGCACTAATCTACAAGAGTTCATTTGATTTCAGCCACGTATGCTAGTTATTAGAATCAATGCGGTTGAACCATTAGGCACCACAACAATGTTATTCGAGAATTAGGTTGATAAAGTCGATTAAGAAGCGATAAAATTAATGAAAAAATCAACATAACCTTGTGTTTTTTTAATAGAATTTTCTTTTGATGTCCTCTTGATACCCTCAAACTTGTAAATATTTCTCTTCTTACCCATTTTTTTTAGTTTATACATAGTCCATTAAATAAATAAATAAATAAATATCTAAAGGTTAAGTAGTTTTTATAAAGGGAAAAAAATTAACTTATTTTTCTTATAAAGTTAACAAATGAAAAATACGTTTGGTTTAAAAAAAATTTCTTTACTTTATAAAAATAAGTTAGAAAGTTTTTTTACTCTATATTTTTTTTTCATTTACTCCTCATTATATTCAATTAACTTTATAACAATTGAAAATTAATATTACAATTTGGGTTCTAATATATAGAAAGGAAAAAAAATTGTACAACAAAAATAAAATAAATTTTAACTTGACTAATTTTGTTTACATTATAAAAATTAAAAGCTGAATAAGGATACCAAGAAAAGCAATCATCGATATATCAAACGGATATTCTTTTTTTTTATTTATTTAATAGCTTTCTTCATAACTCATAAGGACCTTGTAAGGAAAAAACTGTCATAAAATCATGCCAATGGACCCTAAAGAATTAAGATACACAAAGAAGAGGGGGCTAACCTTGGTGAGAAAGTCAACTTGGTAAGAAGTTGCATTGTAGAAGCTTTTGAGAACGTGTTGGAAAGAAGGCTTTAGAGGGAGGTCCTCCTGAATCCAGACGGCGTTAGCAATTGAGACTTTAGGGCCTCCGGCAAGGCTGCCGTCGGCGAAGACTCTGGAGATGATCTCCGACGAAAGCCTGTTGGCATCATCGATGGAACCCAACATGAGGTAGGAAAGCAACTGTTTGAGGGTGGGCCCACTAGATCCGGCGGCGATCAGGCTCACCCCCACGTTGATCGAAAGCGGCGATAGAATCAGGTTCGATTTCTTCTCCTGCTGCTCCAGCGACACGTGTCGGGCAATGGCGAGGGACACGTTGGTCTGTTTGTTCATCAATTGTTGGACGTCCATTGCCAAACAGTCTGCAGATATCCTCTAAGGATCTAACAATAGAATATATATATATATATATATGTGTGTGTGACCATTGAAATGAAAACTCGTTCAGATTAATATGATTTGTTCGTTTCAACCCTCCATAGATTGTGATGTGTTTCTGTGATTTGTCTTATATTCATAGTTCTGGCCAGATATTTCATCTTATTAATTAAAATTTGGAAGGAAAAAAACTTAATTATTAGGGAAAAGTAGTCCAAATTATATAAGCTGCAGATCGTATCGAATGTACAATTATAATACTAGATCAGTATTTGAACGTGATCAGGAAATATGTTAATTTAGTTGGAAATGTTTAGTTATTTTAGAGATTTAATTACACTGTGTAGGTTTTCAAATTTATAATAGTCTATGCTCTTTTATCTATAACTAGTAGTTTGGATTTTTTCCGGTTGTTTTCCATTAAAATTTTATAATTACAATGCTTAATCTTTCAAATTTTGATTTGTAGTTTAAATTCTATGATTACATTGTTTTTTTATTTTGGTACGTAGGATTCTATAATTACATTGTGGAATCTTTCAAATTTTGATTTTTAAATGAAATTCTATAATTACATTGTTTAATCTTTCAAATATTGAATTGTTACGAAGTGTTTGATCGATTCCGTTACAAAACAAGCATTAATGATTAGACAATATATTAATTTAGTGGAATATTTGGAAATAGATCCGAGTAATTTTGTAGAGATAAATAGTTGAAGTTTACATTGACGTGCTATTTAAGCATTTTTAATTTACTTGTTATCGAAAATATTTGTATGACGGTTGGTGTCCGATTCTGTTGGGGAAAATCCGTGCTTCCCGACTCACCGAAGTTTGTATAAATGGGTAACTTATTGCACACTCACACTCTCAAATGCAACCTCACCTACAAACTCTCTTTAGAAGCCTTTATTACTCTCTTCTTTTATGGAGTTACACAAACAAGGGGTGACCTCCCCTATTTATAGTCATCTTCACCTCCTCTATAGGAAGGTTTCGGAACTCGATTCTCCTAGATCATTCCGGAACCTTCTCACTCAATCCTATACAAGTCTAGAACTCTCCCTAGATTTCTAGTCTAGTCTACAAAGTTCCGTCGAGTTCTAGATGTCTCCGGCATCTTCCGGGTAGATCCGCATCGTTCCGGAAGGAAGGTTCTGTCACCTTCCGTAATATTCTGCATCCTTCTAGAAGGTTCCACTACCTTCCGGAATCTTCTGCCTTCTTCCGGAATCTTCCGTATTCTTCAGGAATCTTCTTCTACCTTTTAGAGTGACCCATTATCATAATATTTATATTTGAAAATATGAATTAGTCTGACAATTCCTCCCTTAATTAATATTTCCAAATATCTCCACATCATCTGAAAATCTCACCTTCAACTTCTTCTTAGCTCCGGTGTCACCGCATCCCTTTTGCACCGCCCTTCCATCTAAGAAGCATATATTCTTCTCATCCTTGCGGCCTCGCATCACCAAGCGTCTCCCCTTGAACACCTTGCACCATCTCCTCGTCCCGACGAACCTATACCCCTTCACCGTCATCGCACCCAATGAGATGACATTCACGTTCGCCGATGGCACATACCTCACATTGTGTAGAGTGTGGCTTATACCGTTGTGAAGCCTCATCCTCACACTTCCGGTACCTTCAACCTTCAACTTCTCACCACTCACTGAGTTGAAGTGACCAAACTTTCCACCAACTTTCAAGGTGTCAAACAATGCTTGGTCTCTACACACATGCATCGAGGCGGCACTATCCATCACCCACTTGGACTTGACGGTCTCCTCTCCTCTCGCCAAGTAAACATCACCATAATCAACTTCACCAACAACGTCACTGACCACATTTGTGTGGGAGTCTCATCTCTTCTTTCCCGGTGACATCTCTCTCAGCTTCCTCAGGTCCTCCCTCATCTGAGGACACCGGGCTTGCATGTGACCCTTCTCCCTGTAGTAGAAGCATTCAACCTCACTCAAATCTCGTCACGAGCCTCTTTGTCTCGGGTCATCATGCCTCCTCCATTGACTCCTCCCTCGTTCTCGCTCCCCTACAACTAGTGCGCGATCTTCACCTTTGTCGGTAGCATCTTTCTTCATCATTCTCTCACTCTCCCGCAAAGCAGCGGTCACCTCATCTAGCGTGAAAGACTTCCTTCTTACAAGTAAAGTCTGCACCAAAACCTTGTAGGATTTTGGCAATGATGCTAGCAACAATAACGCCTGCTCCTCTTCTCCGATCTTATCATCTACATTTAATAACTGGCATACTAGTTGATTAAACGAGTTAATGTGGTCATGAAGATTACCACCTTCCTCCATTTTGAGTGAGTAAAGCTCCATCTTCAAGCACAACCGGTTGGTCAACGACATTGACGCGTAGATGCTCTCAAGTTTCTCCTACAACGTCTTCGGTGTGGTCTCTTTCAACACACCGTACTTAACCTCGGGAGCCAACGCCAACCGAATTGTACTTACCGTCTTCCTCTGGATGCTTCTCCACTTCTCCTCGCTCATCGATTTAGACTTCTCCTCCTCCAGAGCTAGGTCAAGACTCTGCTGCACCAAGAAGTCTTGAATCATACTCTGCCACAAAGTGAAGTTGATCTTCCCATCAAAGAGTGGAATCTCGAACGCCTTCATCACCTCGGCCGCCACCGTAACCTCAGCTCTGATACAAGTTGTTGGGGAAAATCCGTGCTTCCCGACTCACCGATGTTTGTATAAATGGATAATTTATTGCACACTCACACACTCAAATACAACCTCACCTACAAGCTCTCTTTAGAAGCCCCTTTATTACTCTCTTCTTTTATGGAGTTACACAAATAAGGGTGACCTCCCCTAATTATAGTCATCTTCACCTCCTCTACGGGAAGGTTCCGGAACTCGATTCTCCTAGATCATTATGGAGCATTCTCACTCAATCCTATACAAGTCTAGAACTCTCCCTAGATTTCTAGTCTAGTCTACAAAGTTCCGTCGAGTTCTAGATGTCTCCGGCATCTTCCGGGTAGATCCGCATCGTTCCAAAAGAAGGTTCCGTCACCTTCCGGAATATTCCGTATTCTTCCGGAATCTTACCTTCTAGAGTGACCCGTTATCATAATATTTATATTTGAAAATATGAATTAGTCTAACAGATTCGAACGTCATTGGATTGCGCTGACACACATTTTTTTACGAAAAAGCTAGATACACGAGGTTCGTTTTATCAACAACAAATTTAAACGCATTCCGATGGCGCTTAAAAATTAAAAAAGAGTCGTTGGCGCCAGGAGGAAGCGCTCAAAAATAAATAAATAAAAAATTATTTTAACTGGTGCCAATGCTCAAAAAAAAATCAGTTAGGGTTTTAAAACGCGAGGCAGGCGCTTCTCAATCCAAAATTGTCGCTACCCCTCTCTACTCCCGTGTTGCTCCCTCCTTGGCGACTCAAATTCCTCCCGTGTTGCTCCCTCCCCGGCGACTTGGATTCCGCCCCGTTGACGTTGCTCCCTCTCCGGCGACTTCGATTCCTCCCCGGCAACACTCCTTCCTTAATGTAAAACTTAGACGAATGTGTTGATTGTGAATCATCTTCAAAATCAAAAATTATTTTAACTGGTTGCTGCTAATTTTTTGTTGTCACAGAAGAGCCCAATCCAAAATAAAATAACCAAATTTGAATTTAAGTTTTCATATACATCATTGAGAACTTGCTTATTGATGCTGTGTTGATTGTGAATCATCTTCAAAATCAAAAATTCATCTATTTGCTGGCCAAAAAATATGTACCTAGCCCTCAAAAAAAAAAAATTGTGGGCGCCAGAAAACGGCAATACCGCCTTGAAACAGACGTTTGTACTTAAGCGCCGGCACCAAACGATTGTATTCTGCCCTAGGTAATTTTATCCCTGTGTAAATAACACGTCCCTTTTTAAAAATGGCACCACTTGCCAACACCTCTTTTTATTTAAAAAAAAACATGTATGGTTGTTTTGTAATAATTCAAAACGGGTTAAAAGAAATTGGCAGCGGTGTCCAACCTCATATTAAAAAAAAATGCTGGTGTCCAAACTCAATGATCGTCGGCGAGTTTTTAGTATTTTAGTAAATTTAAGATTGTGTGTATTTTTAAAGTTTATATATAAATGGAGAGGAGCTGGAACAGTGAGGAAGATAAATTTTGTTCATTTCTTGTACTATTTAACTCGCTTTTCATTCATCATCGTTTATTTTTCTCATTAAAAAAAAGTAAATGCTAATTTTGTTCATAATTAAAAGAAAAATATAATAAATTAAAATAAAATGAACGACTAACTAGTAACACCAGCAAAAAATAAATAAATAAATTTAAAAGTGTAAAACTTAGACGAATGATGCACATAATGATTTGAGTTAACTAACTGCTAACACCAAGCAAAAACCAAAATTTTGAAAGTGTAAAATTCAGAAGATCTTGCATTGTTGTGGACAAGAAAGCCCCAACATCACAAGTGGTTAAGTTTTAGGTAATGGTTGTTCAATGTCAGGGATGAATCCATCATTGAAATTTTGAATAGGCTAAATTTACTTTAGGTACGTTATAGCTTAACAAAATTAAATTTGTATTAATTAATAAATTAACAAAGCTATATTCAAAGATATATATATATATATATATATATATATATATATATATATATATATATATATATATATATATATATATATATGTAAAAAGGCTAAAAACCAAGGGAGAAGTACAATTAAATAGAATTGAGTGGTACTTATAATTATGTTAAGTGAAGTAATATTTAAGAATAAAAAAAGGAAGATTGTAATATTTGAGATTTGAACATTATATCACTTGTATCCTCCAGATAATTAACTACGTCAAAAACTATAGTGTCGGGTAAATATTTATTAATATTAGCTCATTCAAAAATTATGGGCCTTAAAATTTTAAGGTGAGTTAAACCCTAGTCCATCTCTTGATCCGTGTTTGTTCAATACTGAGTAATTGGTTAGTTCTTGATAAGATAACAATATGGGTCATACAAATACCAAATTACCATAAATGATACAAGTCATAACAAAGTCTCATGAATAACAAGGTCTATGGAGCTGTCCATGGGATGTCGAGATGATTATATCCGACTTCAGACTGGATCTTTGTTTCTTTAACGAAATTCAAATCAGACATGTTTTCAGAGAATTAAACTGTGTTGCCGACCGATTGACCCATCTGGAAATTTCGACCCCCAACACCAATTTTTCTGATGATCCCGAACTTCGTATTCTCATTCGCAAGGATGCTTTAGGTTGGACTACCTCTAGGAGGTAACCAACCTGACCGCTTTTCATTTTTAAAAAAAAAAATAATACAAATCAATATCAACTCTCTAGTTCTTAGGTTCAAACTTATAACAACTGCCGATATTATTCACCTGGCTTTTTCATTTTCATCTTTTAACTGTACTCATGTCCGACGGGTGGGTAATACTGCTGCTCACCTTATGGCTCGTCATGTTACTGCTTTGGGTTCCCAGTCCTTGTTTTTCTCTAACTTCCCTGCTGGCATACTTGTGTTAGCTGATATGGATACTTAATAATACATAAGTTTCTTTGTTTAAAAAAATAAAAGGCTCAAACTTATAAATGTTACATACATCATCATCCTCGAAGAGGGTTTAGAACATGACCGACGAAGAGCACAACACCAATGGTGTCTTCTCGAATCACAAAATGAAAGGGTGGTCTGCAACAAAATCTATACTTGGTGGGGAGGCCCATAAACATTGAATCATTACCATTGATACTGTAATTGCAACAGCTTCGGTTCCTTCTTCGCTTACCATTGTAACTGTAATTTAGACTTATAGAATATTTCGGACACATACAAGTCACTCTCCTAGACCATCTCAGTTAGTCCTCCGTGTGTGATGACATCTGATGCACCTAGTTTTATTAGGGTCTGAGAAGTTTTAAATTCGAATGAGATAATAAACTTTAGTCTAAATTCATTTACTTCAACCTTCACATGAGGCAAATGCTTGTCCAAGAATCCGGATTCGAATCCTAGTTTCTCTACCAGGGAAAGTAGTCCATCTTTTGTATGTGGGAGGAAAATGCACATTGAAACAGATGTTTGTCTTCTCCTTGCTTGTAAGGAAAGGCGGAGAACTTTGAAGCTATTAAAATTCTTGATAAACTGACTCGCGTCGCATTAAAGGCGCCTTCACTGAATCCTCGTCAAGAAGGTGATCGAAAATCATACTCTCGTGTTTGTCATGCATCAAACTTTTGATCCCACGTTCCCTTAAGATAGATTGCATTGGCAAGGATGAGCCTAGTAGTCTCATCAACAGAATCACGGCCAAATACTTTCTTAATAAGGCCTTTGGTTTCCTTCTCCGCCCATGAGTTCACTTGGGATACAAATTCCCATTAAAATGATTTTGTCTAGGTCTTTTCACATTAAAAATTTATAATCCAATGTTTAATCTATCAAATTTTGATTTGTAATTAAAAATCTACAGCTACATTGCTTAATCTTTCAAATTTTGATCTGTTCTTCAAATTCTGTAATTTCGTTGTTTAATATTTCAAAGTTTGAATGGTTATCAAGTGTTGATCGATTTCCTTAATAAAAATAAATAAAAAGCATTGCTTCAATTGTTAATTCAGTAGAACATTTGGAAATAGATCTGAGTCATTTTGTAGAGATAAATTATTCATATTCATGATTTTTTTTTATGGATGCAGCACCAATGCCACTGTCTCTTGAAAAAAAAGAAGGTATTATTTGCTAAATTACAGTCCACAAACTGTGGACTAAAAACTAAATAGGTTGATGTTTATGAGCAAATTCAACTCAGAGAATTTAGTTTGAGATCATTCTCCTCTCAAAATTCCTTGGTGAAAAACCAAAGACGGGTAGGTGCATTGCGCCAGTTATTTGCAAGAAACCAAGAACAAAAAACATGGCTCTACTTCTTCAACTGGGAGCTGCATTGCGCCATAATTTTTGATGCCCTTGTGATTGGATCTGTCATGTAAAAGTTCTCAACTGTGGTCTTAAACGGCTCAGCTAAGTTCATTTTCTGAGATAATTCAGGTTTTATTGAGATAGAGAAAGTAGTGGGTTCTCTTTCATCCATGCTTACAAGATTTGGAGCCACGGTACTCATTCGTGAACGGATATCCGCAAGGGAATCATACGGCAGTGTGACACCAGCAACCTCAGATAAAGCCCTGATTGTTTTCCAGTCATCTCTAGCATCATCTACAGTCGGTACTGCCGGTATAGTCTCTTGTGTTGTACCTTATGTGTTTACATAAGTGCCTTGCTTTTCTGTAAAAGCTGATGAAGGTAAAATAACATTGGCACAGTATACGCCTTTGTCGCCGTGGTGGCCTTGATACACCACGAAAGCATCTCCTGGGAGTTTATCCAAGTTGACGTCATCTGCACCCATTAGATATACAACTTTTGCAGTTTCAATGGATTTGTCGGATTCTGGTACTAGACCAAGGTCTAGGGCAGCAGCTTGGGCAGCGTTTAGTAGCAAGACGTTAAGACCGTTCCAGTCTGGTCTAATGACGTTTTCATTCTTCTTTGCAATGGCTTCAACAGCTGAGAAAATAGCATCTTTGTCCTCTCTTTCAAAGAGTCCAGAACCTACAACGATGGCAGGGTTTTTTGCATTTTTAATAGCTGAGCTGAATGAATGGGAATCATAGTTGAATTCAGTGGGTTGTCCAATGTATCCGACATTGGCATTACTAGAACTAACAGCCTTTCTGATTCTGGCGTTTACCAAGGCACCTTCTACTCCAGGCTGCAGCTAGAAACAGCCAGAAAGGCATGAATAAAAGCAAATGAATGAGTTAGATGTGAGAAGTCATGCATTATGACGTAATTGTGCACTATCACTGTATCAGGAATTGAAATTTGACTAAAATGCATTATATATAGTATATTCAGCATGCCATTAAAATCGAGGAATTGTTGTCCATAGAACATTATATTGTAAAGCATCCACAAAATACTTCTATTGAAAGGCGTGAATGGCAAGCCCTTATTCACATCAACAATGACCAAATTGGGTATTTTTAAAGTGGGAATGCATGATGTTTGGAAATTTTGAATGATGGTCAAATGACTCAAATGTAATTTGTTAAAAGCAGCTATTCCTATATGCAAAATAAAGGCAGAGAAAGTCAACAATCCCAGATTTACCTGAGTTCCAACTAAAAGGAAAACATCAGCCTTTTCAAGACCACTGATGCTGCTATTCAACAGATACCCCGAGCGCAGATCAGCCTGGCGGTGCTTTCCATTTCCTTCACACCACACATTATTTGATCCCATTTTGTTCAACAAATCCTTGAGAGCCATCATGGACTCTGCATCTGACAACTTCCCAGCAACCTTTAACAATCTCCTCAGGCTTGACCTGATGCATTACCTCAGCAACCACTGCAAGGGCATCACGCCAGGTGACTGCTTTAAACCGTCCATCAGCACCACGTATCACTGGATCATTCAATCTTTGCCTCTTGAGACCGTCATAGCAGAAATGAGTTTTGTCTGATAGCCATTCTTCATTTATATCCTGCACAAATTTTGAGCAAAACAAAACAATGGTTATGAATCAATAAATAAAACATAGAATTCAGACTCAAAAAAACTCAACATTAATTATATGACTTCAGTGCAACCTCAAATCCTTCCCTCTAAGATCATAATGTAAGGGGGGAATTCTAATGTCACGTATACCAAGAGAAGAGAATAGCAGGGCGGACATTATACTCTCAGCTACATGACAATTACCTCATTCAAACGTGGTACAATACGCATAACCTCAGGCCCTCTACTATCAACCCGAATATTGGAACCAATTGCATCAGTTACGTCAATTGTTTTTGTTCTCTTCAGTTCCCAATTTCGAGGCTTAAAAGCAAAAGGCTTCGAGGTAAGTGCACCAACAGGGCAAATGTCAATAACATTGCCAGAAAGCTCACTAGTCATGAGTTTTTCCACATAGGTTCCTATCTCCTCTCCACTACCACGACCCAAGATGCCAAGGTCCTGAACTCCAGCAACCTCAGAAGCAAACCTAACACATCTACCAGGCCAAATATATCCAGATCAGTAAATTTAGCTGTTTGTAGAGATACCAATGCAGAATATGAGAAATAGTCAACAACAGAAACACATAATAAATTTTCCTCATCAACACCCAAATTGACCAATAATGTAGAACAGTTTTCCAAAATAAATTGTGCCACAGGAAACAAACCTAGAAGCAACCACACTCAAAACAGTTTTAAGCAAAGTTTTAGACCAATAACTGAGAAGGTATAGCAAAGCAATATAACAGAATGTTTAGTTTACAATCACAAAATTAAGTCAGCTAACCATTGTTCCTTAGTCCTTTCCAATATAAGGTTTCCGGAAGCTTACTTCTACCCAGAATTTGAGATTTCCAAAGCTGTTCCTTTCAATCGCCCCAATGCTTTTTCACTCTTACAGGAATGTTACAGATTTTGCAAAGATGCCAGCAAAATACCATAGAAAATATAAGAAAAGATGGGCCAGAGAAAATACAAGCTGACCTTGTACACTGAATGCACCGAGTCATCACAGTCTTCACTAAAGGTCCAAGGTTCTTATCTACCACAGATCTTTTCATATCAGTGAATCGCCCCCTATCAGATCCAAATGCCATAGATTGATCTTGAAGATCACATTCACCTCCCTGATCGCATATAGGACAGTCCAATGGGTGATTCATTAGCAGGAACTCCATCACTCCTTCTCTTGCCTTTTTGGGCAACTGGCGTGTCTGTCTTGATCTTCATACCTACATTGCAAAAGATTCAAATCCTTTTCTCCTTCATAATCATTTGAAAAGCTAAAAAAAGTCCAACAACCTAACAGAAATCCCCTAAATTTTCATCACGATTTTGAAAATCAGCATATACTCAAATCTAGCTTTTCGATTCCCACATAACAGAAAATTAAATTCAGCGTCACGTTCTGACAAAAATTCATAGAGAAGGGAATTACGACTTCATCAATATCCTTGATGCAAAAACAAATCAATTGGTTTGACGCAAGAATACCTGGCAAGGCAGGCATAGCACAGGAAGCAACAGGCTTAGGAGACTTCTCAACCTCAACCAAACACATACGACAATTTCCAGCGATTGACAACCTATCGTGATAGAAAAACCTAGAAATATCAACTCCGGCGACCTCACAAGCCTGGAGGACGGTTAATCCCTTAGGGACTTTAACAGCGTATCCATCAACGAATACCTCAATAGCATCCTCAGGGTTAGAGAAATGAACCCTAGCACCGGCGACAGGAGGACAGGGTGGAGGAGGAGGCGGATCTGGTGTGTGATCAGCCTGTGCTGCTGCCTCTGGGCTCTTGAGGTCCGTTGTGGAGACGATTGGCCGAACAAAGGAGATTGGGAGAGAAGATCTTTGAAGAACTCCTCACCTAGCCGCTGGCGACGCTCTCGATGCTAATGTGCCGAACCCCATATTTTTCTCTATCTACTTATCCCTTTCCGTTAGGGATGGCGGTGGTGAGGAGCTTGAAATGGCAGTAATGGCTGTTCGGAGAGGAACGAGAAATGTGTGTCTCATTAAAAAAGTAAAAGGAAATTAAAAAAATAAAAGAAAAGGAAAGGAAAAAAAACAAAATTAAAAAGAAAAGGAAACTTAAAAAGAGATTTGCTAAAGGGTGAATCGAAGAAACTCGGCGAGGTGACCGTCGAAGCGAAGCTAACGAATGAACCCGAACATCATCTAGTTCCCGGCCACAATCCTCCTCAAGCAAGAACAAGAAATAGTACACAGATTCAACACTATTCCTTGCCTACACCATCCAATTGAGGCGACCACATCAGATTCAACACTACTACACTAGTTGGACTGACTGAAACGACATCGTATTGAGGAGCGAAGTACCAGTCTAGGTTGAAACTACGACGTTTCATCGAGTCAACAGTCTTCACGGGGTCTCCTGCGTATCGAGCAAGCGAAGCACGAGCTGCTCGACTTCGCTAAAAAAGCTTTCGCTTGCGATTCCCCAAGCTACGGCGATCCAACGAACGACAATGGTTGAGCCCAAAGTCAAGTACGATCGCCAGCTCAGGTGCACTTTCAAACCCTTACAACCTCTTTTCGTGTTGTAGTAGCTTGCGCAAACATAGATTGTATTGCGAAATCTTCGTTTGGAGAAAATTGTATTTATGTTCTTTAGATTTCAGTTGCTGTGAAGTTTCTATGGTTTATTCTCGAACATTATTACGCAAAGGATGTTAACCTTTTTTTAAAATGAAGCATGTCAAACTTGTTAATTCTGAGAAAGAGATGGTAGAAGTGGGGTAGAATTAGCTGGGTACGGGGTTGGATATTCTTTTGAGGCTACTTGTGTTAGACTATCTTGAATTTTATGCTTTGTAAGCTGATGGAAAGGCAAATCATGATCTGATTCCTCGGTCTTTAGGTCAGTCTAATGCTTTTCGAAGTGAAATCCTCTAACATTATAGCGATTAGGATGCTAAAGTTATTTTTCGAAAGGATGTTAAAATTTTAGGTAGCTGGTTATGATGTTGGATATGCTTTGTGGTTGCTTGAATAGCGTGTCTTGAATGTCATACCATGTTAAGCTGATGGGCTTCTCTAAGCAACTAATTTCATAGAGCTTTTGTCAAAGGAAAATCATGATCTTATTCCTTGTTCTTTAGCTCAATCTAACAATTGTATGGTAATTTCTGAAATTAGATTTGTTAAGTTAGGAGTGATAAGAAGGAATAACTTATGACTACTGTGCTGAACCTTATTGATTTATAAGCTCTAATAAACTTCTATCAATACTTTATCTTAGGGAACTAACTGATTATTCATTTTATGTGTAGGATTTGGGGTGAGCAAGGGCAAGCAGCTCTAGAGAGTGCTAGTGTTTGCTTGCTGAACTGTGGGCCTACTGGTTCCGAGACTTTAAAAAATCTTGTTCTTGGTGGGATTGGAAGTATTACAATTGTTGATGGTTCAAGAATTGAAATTGGTGATCTTGGGAATAACTTCATGGGTATTGTTATGTTTCCTCTTGTCTAAATTATTCTTTATGTACCCCTTTAATACACAATTGTGCTCAAGTTCCTCTATTTTTCCCCTCCTACTAAGATGACAGTTAAGTTGCAAAAAAAAAAAATTCTTTATTTGATGGTGCTGCTTCAATTACAGTGGAAGAATCTAGTCTAGGAGAGTCGAAAGCGAAGTGTGTATGCGCATTGCTTCAGGAGCTTAATGATGCAGTAAATGCCAAGTTTATAGAGGAGTATCCCGACAAATTAATCGAGACAAATCCATCTTTCTTTTCGAAGTTCACAGTAGTAATAGCTACACAGGTACCTGAAAATCATCTTGCTTGTTTGGTCGGACATTCTTATTATCGGTCGTTGCACTGACAACACAGCGGATAGAATTTAAATAGTCCTTGATTTCTCATTGTAGTGTTCACTTATATTTTTTTTTAAGGATTTTATTTCCTTTTTCCCTTGTGCAATTTCTAGCTATATCCTACGTGTGCTGATTAAATTTTAATATTTATGTGGCTGTTTCGACTAAATGACCGCTATTCCTCAAACGCATACACACCCTTAGTAATATCAAAGCTTTTTTTTTTCAAAAGTAGAATTAAGCTAATTTTGAGTGCAAAATGTATTGCCAAATTGGCCTTTAGTGCAATTTCTATCTATATCCTATGGTAGCCAATATATGACTAATACATGCTGATGAGGAAAGCAAAATGTATTGCCAAATTGACCTTTAGTTTGATGTATATTGCGTTGTTGACTTGTTGAAATTTCCCCAATAAAAGATCGGTTTATACAAGCTCACTAGAAAACTTGAAGAACTTTTGAATCCAATTAAGAAAAATGAGATCTGACAACATGAATCGAAATTAAGCTAAATTTGAGTGCTTGAATAAATAATATATTTAAATTCTGCTCAAAAATACCCCTGATCCTTAATAAATTACTTCTTGTTTCTCAACAGTTGGGAGAAGATTCGATGGTGAGGCTTGATAAAATCTGCAGGGAGGCAAACATAATGTTAGTAATTGCTCGCTCTTATGGCCTGACTGGACTTGTTCGTATCAGTATGAAGGTTGCCTTTTTTCTTTCTTTCTTTATGTTTAGTCTGTGGATTGTGCTAATAAGAGGTGACTCTACTTCAACAGTATCAGATCTTCGTACTTTCGTGAATCTTTTTGTTCAAGACTTTGGCTTCACTGTTTTATGACTGTTCACCAGGAACATGCTGTCATCGAGTCCAAACCTGACCATTTTCTGGATGATCTTCGGTTAAATAATCCTTGGCCAGAGCTTAAACGGTATTTGTCTTAAAATGCAGTATGTACTGGTTTACAGATACGTGTAAACATGGTAGCAAAATAATATATATTTTTGCTATATTTATTTGGGCAGTGTTTCTGAAACAGGTTAGTTGAATCCACTGATATTAATGTGGCTGATCCTGTTGCTCACAAGCACATTCCCTATGTTGTGATTCTTGTAAAGATGGCACAGGAGTGGTCAGAAGCACATGATGGTAATCTTCCATCAAGTAGGGAAGAGAAAAGGGATTTCAAGGTTAACGTCTACTTTTGTTCCTTTATGTTATGTTCTTCAAGATTTATTGATTTGATTTTTCTTACATATAGGACCTCCTTAAATCAAAGATGATTGGATTTGATGAAGATAACTATAAAGAAGCTATCGATGCATCCTACAAGCTCTTTGCTTCACTAGGGATACGTGAGTACATATATAGATTCGATAGTAATTGATACATTTGAAATATGATTCAGGGTTTCTGTTTCATGATTATATGTTTTGTTGACTACTTGACTGTTTGTTTTCATTCGTTTTCAAGATGAACTGAGATAATTAAAGACACTGTCTGGTTCTTGATTACTTCTTTGACATCTTATGCTTTCTTCTCTTCCTTTTAGGTTTTAATCAGGAGTGTCTGATCTCTTCTTTTCTTCTTTTTGTTTTTATAGTTTGATGACATAGAGTTTTGGTCCACCGCGTGTCAAATATAAACATATATCAAGAGAATTTTATCATTTGGTTTGAGGATAAAGATCTAGAATAGTACTTTGTCAAAAAGAAAACGCATAATCACTTACATGGAGTTGCATCGCTAGCCTTAATTATTGTTATACACCCAAGGCTTTGATTTAAATCTACTAGTTGTGGAATTATTGCCTCTTAAATTGTATGCTGGCTAAAAGATCAATGACTGTGTTTTTACTTTCACTTGTCAGCCTCTAATCTACAACAGATACTTGATGATAGCTCTGCTGAAGTTGGTCCAAGTTCATCAGTTTTTTGGGTGATGGTGGCTGCACTGAAGGTGATATTTTCTCCACATAATGTCTCTTCTTACTTTCAGTTTTTTTATTGTTCTTGTTTAGAATATGTGCTGATGCGACCGTTATAATTCATTTGTACAGACACATCTGCGTGTTTTTCTTTATTAATTAATGACATTTTTTGTATTTCGTCGTACAGGAATTTATTGCTAATGAAGGTTCTGGAGAGGTTCCTCTGGAGGGATCAATTCCTGATATGACATCATCGACTGAGTTAGTAATTTAATATTTTTTTAAAAATTATGTATGGTCAATGTTGTGTTTATATTGAGAGTGAAAACAAATTCTTGACATTAATTCATAAATTTTTTATAGGCACTATGTCAGTCTACAAAAAATTTACCACGCTAAGGCTGAAGCCGACTTTCTTGTTATGGAGCAACGGACAAGAGATATTTTGAAGAAAATTGGCCGCGATCCAAATAGCATAACCAAAATGACTATAAAGAATTTTTGTAAGAATGCAAAAAAACTAACGGTGAGTATATTTAAAGGATTGTTGCCTTCTCCTTTCTGAAATTCTCCCCATCTTTGGGATGTCTCAAATATTAAATTGCTGATATGATCATCGTATTTTATCAGGTTGGCAAAGAATAATAGTTGGAACATGCCTTAATCATGATTATGAAGATGCATTTGGATTTGTTACGTTTCTCTTAAACTTTGAAATTTTGTTATCATTTTGTCTGCATGATCATGTCAGTGTTATTTCTCCATTTGCAGGTTTGTCGCTTTCGACCTATTGAGGAGGAATTCAGTTCTCCTAATCTGACACAGTTGCAAAAGTACTTAACTGATGAGGATTATAGGTGATTGCAATTGTTTGGGAGATGCTATAACTCAGTGTCTTAAATGAAGAGTTCATTCTTGTTGTTTCAAGATGAAGCAAATTTATTTTAAGATATTTGAATATATATTGTGAATTTGCTGACTTCGTTCTGGTCTAATTGTGCAGCGTGGCTGTGGGATTTTATATATTACTCCGAGCTGTTGACCGGTATGCAGCTAACTACAATAGTTTCCCTGGCCAGTTTGACGGGTAAGTTGATCTTAAGCTAAATGAATGACTTTATTTTCCATGCAACATAGTTTGATCTTAGGTCACCAACTTTTGTAGTGAATTGGACGAAGACATCTCTCGATTAAGGAGCATTGCTGTTAGCATACTCAGTGATTTGGGTTGCAATGGTTCAACTTTGTCAGAAGATCTTATCAATGAGATGTGCCGGTACGGTGCGTCAGAGCTCCATGCTGTTGCAGCCTATATAGGAGGCATTGCATCACAAGAAGTAATTAAGGTTGTCATCTGCCTCTGCTTTGTTTTTGCATAAATTTTTAACTATTACAACTACATATAATTTCTCACACGCCAAGTTTATGGCAAAAAAAACACATACCAAACACACCCTATTCACTTTTCCTTCTTTTGATTATATTTCCGTACCTTAGATTCTCAAACAAAAGAACTTGAAGGCATAAATTTCTGTCTAAATTGAACCGGTTGCAGGAAATGACGAAAATGGATTCTCAATCTAATTTTACAAACCATAGGAATTCTGTATTTTCTTGGTATTGCTTCAAGTTGAATTTGCTCATTCTCTTCTGTTTCTTCCCTGCAGCTAGTCACGAAACAATTCATCCCGATGCGTGGAACATTCATCTTCAACAGCGTAGACCACAAGTCCCAACTGCTGTCATTTTAAGCTGGGTTGTTTCCCCACTCCGACAAGGACAGTTTCCGCCCCCACTTACCATCTTTTTTCCTTCTTTCTTCCTTTAAATCTCGTGTAGATTTTTTTTGGTTGATTTAGGGTGTGTTTGTTAGTAGATTAGTGAAGGTTAATTTAGATTATCATTGGGGAGTTTAATTTTGTTGATCTGTTTGGTTGAAGATGAAAATTTTGAGGGGATTATATGCAGCATTATTAGGGATTAAAAATGACTTAAAATTAATCTTACTCCAGCAAGGTTAAAGGGGATTAATTTTGTTCAATTATTATTATTCCACACATGCCCCCAAAGCAGCAAGCCAACAACCACCTCGATTGATTCATTTCAACTGCCGCAATGTGTACTCATTGTTTCTTTTCCTTTCAAATTATCGCGCAATTCCTTGGTTTTGTTGTTTCAGCTATTAACGTCGATGGTGCAGTCCTCTTGTTGTTGCTGTTGCCTGAAGAATCTTCTCCGCCGTAAGATCATCGGTGATAGAAGAGACGACGGCGGGGGATCCAGTGAGGATGATGCGTCTAGCCTATTCTTTGAGCTTCGTTCTCTCCAATTCGCTTCTAACTTCTTCTCTGATCTCAACAAGCTCGGTCATGGTGGATTTGGTCCTGTTTACAAGGTGAATTCCTTGTTCCCTTTCTCTGTAGGGTTTTAATCTCTTAGTTGAAGGCATTTGTGTGCTGCTAATCTCGTGGTTGAGATCTTGAAATTTCCAGTAAAAATCGTAGTAAAGAGTTTGAAGCAAAGAAAAACGTGAGACTTGAGCCCCGGGTCTGGTTTTCTGTTTCACTGCATGATGTAGAAGCCAGACCATAATGTGAAACAGGTGACTGATCTTTGACGATGACTGTTATACCACTTCTCATAGACAAATTATGTTTCCCTTCATGATTGAAGCCTTAAAAGAAATGTTTTTAAAAAAATGCAAAATTTGTCACTCTTCAATATGGGACAGAAAGAACAAAGAGAGAAGCCAAGCCATCAGTGGTGCTTTCTTTCTTTCTTTTTTTCCTTTCAAACTAAAGTATTGCATTTGTTGAGCTCCAGGAGGAATGGGTAGTATTTCCATAACAATTATTCAATCAGATAAAAGGATGATGATGAAGGCATACTACAATTTGAAACAAATAAATTATTAAAAGCAAAATGGAATCTGGACACGTGTAACCAAAGTAAAATAAGACCAATTACTCACAAGGACATGAGATAGCAAAATAAAACAAATAAAATCATCAATTTGCAGCCCACAACATAGCAGCAATTTCATCGCGAATTTTTCTCGTCTCTCCACCATATATATCTTCGGTAGTGTCTGACTCCTTCATCATCGAAATCTGGAGACGTGTCACTTTCATCTACGTCATCGACTTCGCTATCTTCTTCCATGTGAGGTTCACCGTCCGTTCCCATAAACAAATCATCATCTTTTGGATATGTAGTCATACGTGATTTCCTTACAAAGTTATGGAGTGCAAAACATGTCAATATGATGTCAACCTGTGTATCTACTGCGTAACTTGGCATCACTCTTAGGATCTTCCAACATGCCTTCAAAACTCCAAACGACCTCTCGATACAACTACGTAGGGAAGAGTGTCGCTTGTTGAATGCCTCTTTTGCGTTACCCGGAGGAACATTTTCAAATTGCGATTGATGGTAACGGATTTTTGGATAAGGAATCATGTAACCTTGCTTATCCGGGTAACCCTTGTCAACTAAGTAGTAACGTCCTAAAGACATGGAAACCGTGTTATCTAACTTCAATAATGAAATAAACAACACTTATTACAAAATATGACGTCTTATCTGGTGGTGGATGTGGGAAACCCATAGATGGGGTGTTGACAGCTTGTTCGAAGACCTTCGCATCATGGGCAGATCCCTCCCAACCAGCTGACACAAAGGTGAATAGCATGTCAAAGTCACATACAGCCATGACGTTGAATGTACAAATCCCTTTGCGACCTCGATAAGGTATCTGATCCGGCTCTGGTATACAAGCACTAATATGAGTTCCGTCTATACACCCAATTGCACCCTTAAAGTATTGAGCATATCGAGTGTCATTTTGAATGTGACTTGGCACTTCTGAAAACAACAGGTCTCTTGGTTTAATAATATCTCTTGACATTCCTCGAAATCCTTTTTTACGACCTACTATTGCTTCCAACACCTCGTGTATGGTCGATGAAACAGTTGATGTTGATCGTTGGAACCTCTCTGCAACGGTACGGTAGGTTAGTCCTTGAGCCATCGTGTATACAAATATTCCGACCTTCTCCACCGCCCGCATCTTTGGAGAACCGCACAAACCATACTCGTTTACTAATAGGTTACATAGATCATTGAACACTTTCTTTTCCATTCGAAAAGCATTCACACATCTTGTCTCTGTACTAGAGTTAAGAACATCATTCATCTAACGAGAGCCATTGAAGGAAGTGTCAAATACACGCATTTTGTGGACATGCATGTAGTAATGTCTCGCGATCAAATCATTTCCCCTTTGTAAAGTATTTTGCATTGCACAAAGAAGGCGAAAACGTCGTGAATGTCGGCGAACCATTTTACGAAGATGAAAGATGTAACTGAACCAACAAACAACAAATTGGTATTAAATTAAGTCACCATATGACAAGCATCCTTGACAATATAAATAAACAATTATTATTGAAAGCAAACTAAAATGCAAATGAAACCAAACAATGTCTTCAAACAAAGCAAGTAAAATAAACTAAACAAGCACACATCAGGTAGATTTCCTTCTTGCCCTCTTTCTTGTACTCCCACTCAAGCCACTTTAATCTCGCCTCATTTTCAGGAATTAACATGAACATCTTACGAGTTGCAGGTTGTGTAAGTATGGAGAAAGCAAAACACCAAAAAGGTGAACCCGTTTCTAATAACCCTTCTGACACCATTATACATAGTAAATCCATCAAGTCATCTGTTTCATCCCGTGGTGGAATAGGTGGAGTAGATGGAATAGCTTGAATAGGTTGAGTAGGAGGAATAGTCGAATTGGCAATGGATTTCTCCTTTGCATCACATAATGATATCATTTTCCTACTAACTTCCATAGATAAAGCTAAATGCTCCTCGTATTTCGAAGAACCAACGCTCCTCCTAGGATTTCGTTTCTTCACTCCTTGAGAACCTGTGCCAAATTGTTTTTTCTCCTTAACACGAGATGGAATAGGCGGAGGAGATGGGAGACGATCTTCCTCATAATGCACGTGTTGATCATTAGTAAGATCAGTCACGATGTTCAAGTCGTCCCAATCAACACCACCAACAACATCTGCGTCTAATCCAGTGTAAGTGTTAGGCATGCTTGTTGGTGGGGGATCCATCGAAGGAGTAACACAATGGGATCCAGTTGCCACTGTGCCCTCAAATAGAAATTCCATCATATTCTCAACCTCTGGATGCAGACCATGTTTTTTGAACACTCGATACTCATAATTCTCCTGCATATATAAAAAAGCATTAGATGTGCATGAATAACGATATTTTACCATAAATTACATTGTTTATATTGCCCGCTAACCTTCAACTTTGTTTCCCACCATTCCGCTGTTGCTGCAATGCAATTCTTTTCGTAGTCCCATCCCAGACCGGTTTCACCATTCCTTAATTTAAGCCAAAGCTTCCACGCACCCCTCAAAGTCGCATACTTGTTCTTCAAAGTCTCTTTCTTACACTTTTTTGATGTTTTTTTCTCAAACTCTTCAGTTAGAGATACCCAGCTGAATCCATTTCTTTGCCCATTCATCCGCTGAAACTCACACAACATCTCTAGGAATATTCTTGTAAGGGCATCATTCCATACAAACGATTTTTCCTTGGAATGTTGTGTAGGTCTTTCATTCAAGTCATTCATGATGTACCTTCTACTATTAATATTCAAGTCCATAACAACCCAAATAAACAACCCGGTTCACACATATATCACACAAGGTTATCGATGCATCCAAGTAGAAGACTCAATTTAATTGTAACAGCCTACTCAATTCATATGTACAACACCAAACAAACAACAGCATACTCAATTTATCAGTAACAAATCCAAATAAACTTCCTACTCAATTTAACAGTAGTGTTGCGTAGATTGGTTTACAAGAAAATGTTAAAACCCTTCTTTCTACCAAATGCCAGCTGATATGAACCTGAGAACCCTTTCTATCAATGTTGTGTACATTGATAATTATATATGATCATTCAAAGCTGGAAAATATTGAACAGAACTGCGGATCAGGTTGCGCACAGTCGACCTACTTCTTGTGTTACATGTTGAAAGAACTGTTTCCACCACAATTGCTTCTTGATTCACAACACTATGTTGAATTGTTGATGATCATTGCTCATGAATGTTCAACAAAATAAACTCAAAAAACTTGTTTAGTCTTTCAAAATGTTTAATGGTGAAAAAAAAACTTTAAAGACTTGTTTTTTTGTAATTGTGTATTATGTTCAACAAAAGAAACTGAAAATACTTGTTTAATCTTTCAAAATGTTTAATGGTGAAAAAAAAACTTTGAAGACTTGTTTTTATGTAATTGTGTATTTTGTCTGCGTGTTAGAAATTCCTTTATTTATGGAGGCATTTATTTAGCCTTTATGAAACGTTCAGTCATTAGTATTAAATTTTTTGGTCACTTAAATTTTTGTGTGGTTGTTTGAAAGGGTTATTGGAAGATTTTGCAGAAAATTTTAAAAACATCGTTAAAATTTATATTCATGTTTGCTAATAGAAGTTTGTGGTTCAATGGCTAAAGTGAATGCAACAAAAAAATACATAAAATATTTTTATAATATAATAGATATAACAAGGAAAATACTGACTAGATTGTTTTCCAACCTTGAACGGAAAAAAGAGCGATTAGGTAAATCAGTTTCTTCCGATATGAAATTACGGAAAAATAAATTGTAAGTCGACAAAATATGAAACATTAGTTAATAAATTATGCATTAAATGTTTATTTATTTGAAAATAACCTAAAAGGAACTATTAGGTTAGGAAACATGAACAAATATCATAATTCTAATATAAAAATTTTATTTAGTTTTCAAAAAAAAATTATAGAACTTTTTTAATAAGAAAAAAATCATAAGATTACAATTTTAATTCAAAAATTTTATACTAACAGTTCAATATTTTTGTTAATTTAATTCACATACTTTATACTATTAGTTCATATATATTTTGCACTATTTGAAGTCATATTTATGAAACACAAATTTATTAGTATATTCTTCTTATAATATTTGTTAGTTCAAAACTTTAATAGCATTAGTTCATATAAAATTTTCCATTAGTTTAAATATTTCTACTATTAGCTCGTACTATTATTATTTTTTTAATATTATATTTACAATATAATACTATGTATTATGAATTTTTATAATATTAGTTTAAGATTTGTGTATCATCAATTCAAACATTGTGTTTTATTAGTTCAAATATATACAAATAAGAATACATAAAACATAACCAATAAATAGAACAAAAACTGCATAAATCAATGATAGAAAATATTAGAACCGATAGTATATAAATTTTGAACGAATCGATATTTTGAAAGAATTGAATAAAAATTATAAACTAACAAAGTAACAATAACAAAATTTCTTGTAAATTTGTATGAACCAATATTACAAATTATTAGAGCTAATAAATAAAAAAAATTTGAAGAAATAATACCAACAAATTTAAACTAAAAAATATACATCGAACGGCATCTTCCCAAAAAACTTTTGTATAAAATAAGTAGGTTTATTAATTTTTATGTTGTGAGAAATATGTATGATATATATCAAACATATTTCTCACAACAGGAAACCTCACGCAATAATATTTATCACATCAACTAAAAAATACTTTATTAATGATTCTTTTGTATTGTACTTATTAATTACCTAGTCACATAAATGAGGTTTTTCCGAATATCTCGTTAGGGCCGAGTATTTCATCCATGGATAATTTCGTCAAATCACGAGCAGAAATACAAAATCCTTTGAGCGCCATAACGGCATTTCTTCTATACGACAACTCTTAACTAACAAGTAACACCTCTGTTATTCTCCACAACAAACTCGAAACTGAATCTCCTCTCTCTCTCTCTCCAAGAGCTTGAATGAGCAGAAGAAGGTGAATTTTAGGGTTCTAGAAAGATTTCGATTCTTGTGAGGGAGGATCGATCAAAGCGTCGGAAGTCAATTCTTTTGCAGAGAAGCAAAAAAAAATCATGTCGATATCATCATCAGATGCCTCAAAGAAGAGAAAGAGAAGCCCTAAGATCTTCTCGTTCCAGTCGTTCTGCGATCCGGATTGTCCAGTCATCACATCTGAATCGTTCCGTGATCGCATTCGGTTCTTCCTTCGTGAATGCGGCGAGATCGAGGCTTATCACATCAACGCGATGCCTGTATGGTGTACTCTTATGGTTCAGGAAAGTAAGGGAGGGATTGTCGTTCCTTTGTACACAATCGAGGAGACTGTGAAGGACTCCGATCGTCCTTATTGTGACCACTGTCGTTGTTGTGGTAAGTTTTTCTGATCGTGGATTTATAGAGCATTAGGGTTTTGAGATTACGATTTGATTTGTATTTCTCCTTCTTAGGATGGAGTCATCATTTCGTGTCCAGGAGGAGGTATCATATTTTCATTCCCGCTGATGATGAGTGGAAAAATCCAGTGAATGAAGATGTTTTCGATATGGAGAACCATCTCTTGCACGGCATGATCCATTCAAATGGATTTGGTCACTTGCTCAGCATCAACGGGATTGAAGGAGGGTCCAAGTACCTTACTGGTAGAGAGATTATGGATCTATGGGATCGTATCTGCACTAGTTTGCATGTTCGGTAAGTTTTGTTCTTACCAGTTTCCTTAATTCATGATCTGGAATATAATTTGATTTGAAGGGAACCAATGAAGTGAAAAGGCTTAACCTAGGGTGTTTGAATTTTGAACTTTGCTTGGATTCTTATTGCCGTTGCTGATTAACTTTCTGTTGATTGTGTACTGTAGGAAAATTGAAGTGGAGGATTTGTCAAAGAAGAGGTCAATGCATCTAAGGTTACTCCATGGGATTGCATATGGGCATCCATGGTTTGGAAAGTGGGGTTACAGATTTTGCAGTGGGAGCTTTGGTGTGGAAGATATCCATTATCACAGGGCAATCGAGTTTCTTAGCTCCATGTATCTTGATGATATAGTTGCTAACTGCAAAGAGCAGAAAGGCAGCAAAGATATCAGCTCTATAGTCAGGTGTTATAGGGATATGAGTGAAACCCAGTTAAATACACTCCAGGAACTCCTTAAATTCATGCTTACTATCAAGTCTCGGGTTCCGACCAATTTTAAGTTTACCATTAGAAAGAACGTATCGTCGTCTTCTGTTGCACTTCCACAGTTGAAACCTTATAGCACAAGAGCATGCCCTCAAGTTAAGCAATGTCCTAAGGAAAAGGATAAATCAGTGAAGTGTAGAAAGTTTGCATCTCTTGTTGCTACTTTGGATAGCAGATGGCCAACAAGAAGACTTGAGTATGCTGCTACTGTTATTGTTGATGCATTAAAAGAAAAAAGAGAGAGTGATCCCCTTCATAAAGGGATGACTAGGCAAGAAGTCCGCGATGCAGCTAGACTTCATATAGGCGACACAGGGTTGCTTGATTACGTGCTCAAGTCAATGAATGATGTGATTGTGGGAAACTATATAGTTCGCCGTGCCATTAACCCAACAAACCGTATTCTAGAATACACAATTGAAGATCATATTGATGGAGGTTGTCCCCAACCAGCACCAGAAGTTGTTGAGCCTTGTATCTCTAAGTGTTTGGTCCCATCAATATTGCCCTCTGCTGTGGTGATGCCTGGTGTTGATGTATATGGTGATATCATTTGGGTATACCAGAATGTTCTTATGGGTTTCAAAGAATCAGATGATGTTGGCTTGGCTGTTCGGATGATTCTTGATAGCAAGCGGTTTGTGAAAGAATGGCCAATAAAAGATGAAGAAGATCAGTTGTTGAGATTTGTATGCAAAGTGTTTTGTAACTCAATGGAATTTGATATGAACCTTGATATGAGATCTGGTCCAGGTGAAGTAGTCGCTGTCCCACTACATGCTACCATTGCAGAGCTTAAGGAATCTGCAGGGAAGGCTCTAAGGGACACTTACTGCCTAACTGCAAGATTTGAGGTTCAAGAGATTGTAACCTTGGAAGGACTGAGTGATGAGGAGCTGGTATTCGGGTTACTTGAATCTGGCTCAGAAATATGGGTCAGAGGAGTTGGTCTAGACATGAAACCCGAGCTGAGACATGAAGGCGGACCAGAGAACTGGATTGTCAGGTGTGATTGTGGGGCAAGGGATGACGATGGAGAAAGGATGGTTTCCTGTGATAGTTGTGAGATATGGCAGCATACTCGTTGCATAGGCATCCAAGACTCTGAAGCTGTGCCAGCCCTTTATCTGTGCCAGAAATGTTATTCTTCATTTGCACCTGAGATAGTCGAATCAAACTATGAGCTTGAGAATTATACTGATACCTATCTCCTGCCATTAGAGGAAGATTATGGGTTGCAGATGCTGCAATACTGAGCAAGGTAATTTTTGTTGAATTTGACAAGGCAGATTCAATAACAATTTTTTGGGATTTGAGTTCAAAACCTGATGCTGGTATCTTGAAACCAGCTGAGACATTTGCCAATATTAGAGTTTGCAATGAGTCCAGTCGAGACATTTGCAAATATTAGAGTCTGAAATGGCAAGGCAGTAGTGGACGATTTCTTCCACACATTCTTTTTTTGTATTTTCACATTGTATTCATTGTTTGATGTGTTACCCTGAAAAGAGGATTCAAGCGAAGTTTGTTTCCTCGGTTGCTAATGACACTGGCAAATTAAAGTACCATCAGATTCCTTTCTTTCCTTTCACGACTTCTTTCACATTCTTTTTTGTATACTCACACTGTATTCATTGTTTGATGTGTTAGACTGAAAATAGCGAAGTTTGTTTCCTCGGTTGCTAATGACACGTGCAAACTAAAGGACCATCATTTTCCTTTCATGAATTTTTTTTAATAGCATCTATTAAGTTATCGTAAAATACGCAAAATAATAACTTATTTTTCATATTTTTCGATTCGCCTCTTATACTTTTATTTTCATTTAACCATCATCTATTATTTGTATTATGTTAACAAATAAACTCATTTGTTTTCCATTAACATGTAAACCATTGCTTATTTGTTTTCCGTTAACAAGTAACCACCTAATACCATTTTTGTCTAATTACCTTCAGTTTCGGTGGGTCTACTTGAATTATTGATGGTAGACACTAAGGGCCGTTTGGTTTAAACTCCGGAAACGGAAACGGAATGGAAACGAATCTAGTCCATACGTACACCCTTGTTCATGAAGTTGTTGGGAATCATTTCTTGTGGTTTGAACTGATTGTAATAGAATTTGATTAGTTTTAATACCCTATAGGGTAACAAAGTAGGGGAAGCAAGTGCATTTTGCATGAAACCAACCGGAATGATTTCATGAACAAAGTATATATGTGGACTAGATTCGTTTTCATTCCGTTTCCGTTTCCGGAGTTACAACCAAACGGGGGTAAGACTAATTAAGTACTAAAACGACCATAAACTTGAAATTATCATCAAAATGAGGTTTCTCATCATCATTTAAACTCAAAGAATTAACACAAATCATGATATGAGTTGGAAAAAGTAAGCAGTTTCTCGAGTTTTATAGAAGCGTGTTTGGTTTCAGTTCTTGCAAGCCCTCGAAATAGGAAGAAAAAATCGAACTTGTCTTCCTCTAGCTTTGTTAATAATTTTTCTTCCAGTATCCAGTTGGATTAGGAGTGTTGCTACAAAACTGGAAAATAAATAAATAAATAAAAAATTGTAATTTACTCATTAAATTAAGCTATCAATGTTAATTCACAATTAAGTAAAATTGAAAACCAAGTAAACTGCAATTGCTTGATCTTGTAACCGGCATGCAATAGAAGTAATAAGCTGGAATTACAAAAAATTGATATTGGGAGGGTATACCCTGGACCACGACTTTCTACCTGATCCGGACGTAGAGCGGCTAAGCCGATCGAACCGGGTGGTCTACGAATTTACCATTTACCAAAAAATATAAGCTGGAATTACATATGCAAAGAAAGAAATGAGCAAGAAGCAATTATGAACTTATGATTAGCAATGGAAAATTGTACTTGCTCAACCAACTGTGCTTAGCAAATGGCAAAGGTATATATATAAAGCAGCCAACAGGGAAACAAGTGCAGGCTTGTGAAAACTTTTCCAGTTTCCTCGAGTATATCTTTATTCATCTCAAACCAGGAAAAAATGGAGTGTTCTATGAGGAAGCATATGTTGGAGCTGGCAAGAAAGGAAATGGAGCCACTGATGCATAAGCGACCGGTGGGCGTGTACGAGGATCCGTTGTCGAGTCCTTACGAGACTTTTTTGGGCTGCTAATCTCTTCGGTTTCTTGGATAGAGAAAGATGAATTGGATAAGGTGTTTGCTAAGTTGGCTGTGTTGTCTTCTGTGTTGCTTTGCCAATTATCTGAAAGACGGTGAAAAACAAGGCCTGCCATGAATACAGGGAGGTATAGGAGGCTTGCAAAGAACATTTGCCTGGCGTTCTTTGTTGTTCGGTCATAGTAGAAGGACAACGCGGTAGCACTGATTGCAAATGTGAGGAGTGATGACTCCAGACAGAACCAACCGGAGGTAAGGCCCCCTATAAGATAATGTACGAAATCATTGAGTTAGCAGATCAGATGCATACATGAGATCCAGATTAGTACATGCTCATAATCTTTTAACACAAGCAAATAACAAACTAAAATTATGAAAAGAACTACTGAAATTATCATATAATAAGAAGATTCTGAATTTGCCTTCCCCTAATCATACAATAAGAAGCTTCTGAAATAGGATAATGGGAGAATCCTTGACTGAAATGGATAATATTGTGCAAATGTTGTTAAGCATGAGGCATGGAATAATTCACAAACACTAGTGAATGTTCATCCAAGCGATGCATTGAAAACAGTACCTTTGAAGCAAGGAAACACCTCAAGAACAGTTATCAGATGAATATGGAAATATGTTCATAAGATTTACAGAGGAACTTACACTCATAAGCCAGATACCCTAATGGGATCAAGTATAGGCAGTTCCTCAAAGCTACCAAAGCAGTTCTTCGTCCGGAAGGGTCAAAAAGAGTGAACATCTTAAACCTGAGACAGATAAAATATTTTTTTTTATAACATACAAATGAACCAAGATCTTTGGGCCAGCATATTTTAGCCTGAGATTTTCTAGGCAGCTGGTCTCAAATTTTTACTAATATGTATAATGAAGCTTCTAACATAGGTCCATAAGTATGTGGACCTTATAAATTTATGGAGAGGGAAATTACGTTTGATAATTATTAGATAAAAACTCTGTCGACATTCATCATCTCTTAAAATATGGGCAGATAGGAAGGCTCAAACGTGAAAATATAGAGTTAAGAATCCTGTGCACTTTTGAGGTTTATACACTACCAATCCTCTCCAACTTATTAGTGGCTAAATTGATGCATAAGAATACTGTGCACTTTTCAGGTTTTCCTCCTATACTTCTGCTATAAACTTCCAGTTTCTTTATTGCATAGTGGCATAGTCAGAATCATGCAACAGATGGCAACAAAATTCATTCATCAGAATTTAGAGGCATGTTGTATTACGTACCCCCCTGCAGCATAATCATGTCGACACATGTATGCAAGGGCCATAAAATGGGGTATCTGCCAAAAGTATAGGGCAGCTGGAAGAATCATCGCATTAAGAGATATCTGACCAGAAGCTGCAGCCCACCTGCAAATAAGACCAACAATTCTGAGTTTGCCGAGCAAATGTACAAAATATGGTATTATTTTTAAATGCGCATCTACGAAAGTCAAAAGTACAGCAAGAATCCAAAAAAGAATAGAAGCAACATGTGCCTAGCACAAAAATGTAGGGGTGGGCATGAGACGGGATGGGACGGGATTGAGGTCATCCCAGTCTCGTCCCGGTTATTTTAAATGGGACGGGATCGGGACGGGCCTTGGGTATTTTAGATTAAATCCCACCGGGCCCTATCCCGGCTGGGACCGGGACGGGACGGGACGGGATGGGCCCAATCTCGTTTACACATTAGTTTACTAAAGTTTTTAAAATTTATGCTTTATCCACAAAATATTCGTATATATCGTACTTAAAACGCAAAAACATTAAAGTTTTCAAATATTCATGTTAACATATTAGAGTTAAACTAAAGTTTCCAAATATATATAATAAAACATATCTAAATGAAGTTGATACATTTATCAATTTTAACGGTTTGACCGACATTGTTTATTTTTTTTAAATATAAGAACGTAACTATGTAATAACTATATAAGTATTTTGCTAATGCTTAATGATTCTACTTATATTTATAATTTTAAATTAAAAACTTTAGTATTTACGGGACGGGACGGGCCTAGCGGGATGGAGAAGTTAAGGCCCATATCCCGTCCCGCATAGTTTTTGGCGGGACGGGTCCGGGACGGGATTTATATTTTTGAATGAAATCCCGCCGGGATCGGGACGGGATCGGGACGGGATCGGGATGGGCCCGGGACGGGACCGGGATTGGCGGGATTTGTGCCCACCCCTACAAAAATGTATGTGTAGACTAGAAGTAGCAATGTGTAATGTTGATGAGAAGTACTAATAGAACCAATAAACAGATAAAGATAAAAAGAAAATAGATTATGGTATGAGGTTAATCAGATGGAAGTCTATAAAATGCATTAGAGTACATGATAAAATCGAAGAGATCGTAGATAAGCAACTTTCAAAAGGAACATGATTTGTATAATGAAGAAAAGATGCAAATATATTTTTAACGAAACAATATCTCGATTTTAATACGCATACCCCAAAAGTGGAGGGATCGCACCAACAATAGCTCCAACCCATGTATTTACCGGATGTATTTGCTTGAGTGGGGTATACACACATGCATAGAGGAAAATATTAGAAGCTGCAAGTCCAGCTGCCAACATATTTGTCTGCAATGACCTTGCAACATGATGTAAAAATTAGTCCCTTCACATTTGGTATACTTGAAAATAATATGTATTGAAATTTAAGGTTTGATACCTGGCTTGCTAGCATAGCAGTGCCAGATGCTCCAGCAAAAGTTGCCCAAGCTACAGCATGTGGCACAGTAAGACGCCCTGATGGCAGCGGTCTGAGCATTGTTCTCTTCATTTTAGCATCATTACTAACTTCAAACACCTAATAGACCAAATTTTAAACCAACACTCAATTCAAAGTAGGCAAAGTCAAATTAAAGGATATTAAAAATCAAATACAATGAATACATACAATTCAGAAAACTGCAAGTACCAGTTTATTAGCGAAGACAAGATAATAAACTTCATCTCAGAACAGATTGAACAGATCCTAAAAGTAAACCTTACATATACAGTATGCCAGGAATAACAAAAAAAATACCTACATGAAAATATGAAATATCGAGCTTTTGGTCATTTCCAATTAACATCTACAGTGCCATGTGGATACAAAGTAAAAGATGTGAGCCAATCTACTATATCATCATATATATGGTCAAAAGGATCGCATTAGTTAGAAACCGGTTGTAATCCAATTTTAGTATTTCATATCTGCAATGAACTTATTTACTTTTTTGGAGCTTGATTTTGATAACGAACTATTTAGACTTTAGATAAAGATACGTCCATAGGGAGGCCACACTGCCATAGGCATGTAATACAATAATAAAAGATCTTCAATAAAGGGCACTGGATTTTATGCTTTTTGGCATCCCTACAATAATCAACTCAAAGTATCTAAAGTTTCACTGATAAGTGATAACTGATCCTAATGTAGTAGGGTTAAAACTTATATATTTGTGTCATAAATAATCAATAGCCACAAACTAATTTAAGCAGATAGAAAGAAAAAAGAGGATTTTATGGAAGGTAAAGTAATGAACCTGATTTAGAGTGTTGGCAGATGCTGCAGCCATCATAGTACCAGCACAAGTCCAACATAGGCCTGCAAAATCAATGACTTGTCCACTCCCAAGAATATAGCCAGCCCCAGAAGTAGCAACAACAAGCATACTGGGTGTTATAAAAAATCATGATCCATCAATATCAATATCTCTAGCTCATATCCTATTTCAAAGAAGTAGAATACAGAGTGAACAAAACAATATGCATCACACGGCTCATCGACCAATTTTCCTACTATATCCAGCAATCTAATCATGCAAAATTACCAAACAGTTGCATAAGTGAAAATCAATTGCAAAAGTCAAGAATGATGCTTCAAAGTGAAAGTGTATCAAATTCTATAACATCTGTGGCAACTGAGAGCTACTACACAAACCCAAATAGGATGACCTTTGCTACAACTTGGAACTTGCATATGGATTTGTGTGATTTTGCAAGTTTAAAGCTCCAACTGATATTTGATAAGCAACTCCAATTAACATATTTTATGGCTGCACAAACTACTAATAAGCAACCAAATCTTTAACTTCAGATCTCACGTATCTCGGCAATCTTATAATCACATCATTGAAATCTACAGCATCTCAGCTATTGGTGAAATATCATAATATATAAGTTGAAAAAATATCAGGGAACTTCCAGTACAATTCCAAATTTCCAACGCAATCAATTACACATCACCGTCAGATTCAACGAAATACACTTCTAGTCCATAACTCGCCAAAACAGCACTTCAATTCCAAATAATCCAGAAACAGCATTAATGTTTGATAAACCCGCAACAAGCCACAACAGAGAACTTGAAAATTGATCTGAAATTACACCTTCTAGCTCTAAAAAGCAACAACATTTTCATATATTTACCACTTCAGAAATTACTAGTAAGCGACTAAATTTCAACAGCAGGTCATACATATTCAATAAGTCTAAAGTTTCTGAAAAGGCTAATCATCATATCCTCAATCCTACACCATCACAATTCACAACTATTGGGTAAAAATCATAACAGTATCTTACTCTCGATCTAATTGGCCGATATAAAAAAATCTAAAAACCCGATCTTTCAGTACAATATCAATTCAATTAACAACTACCAGTTTCACCACTGATATTGAAATACACCTCCAAATCTATAAATCATCAAAAACAGCACTTCAATTACAAATAATCTAGAAAAGAAATAAGTTTAAATATATCACAGCAGAAAACGTTAAATTGAATTCGAAAGGCACCTCAATCGAGCCTTGGAGAGCTCCCAGTAACAACGGCCATAGTGAGACAGGGAACCGGAAAAATCACGGGCGAGGGATGACGTCGCAGCGAGGGATCTGTCGATTCCGAGGGAATCGACCGCGGGGGTCGGTCTCGGGGCGGTGGCGGAGTATAGTTGAGAGAGGAAAGGGTTAGGGTTCCGAAGGATGGTGGAGATTGGAGAAGGGGTGGAGGAGAGAAGCTTCCGAGTTTTGGAAGAGAAACTCAGTGAGTTTCTCCACATGGTTGACCCTTACTCAGAACTGCCAGTGAAGGAGACGGCTGAACCTGAAGGTGACCGGAGACACAGAGAGGTTAGCTAGGAGGATCTGGTGGAATTGCTTGCGGGTTGTGGACGGCAACTTACAAATGTTTAGAGAATTTTTTTTTTATTGGATATATTTCCGTGGAGTTTTCAAAGTTTGATATGGTAATTACTAGTTAAGTACTCTACTAGTTTCTTAATCTTTTTCTGAGATTAGGGTGTGTGGAGTAAACATGAAAATGTGGCTTGTGATTGTGGTTTTAATAAGGATTATTTTTATTAATGTTGAGTTGATCTAAGTGATAAAGTTACATTAGATTTTTAAGTGTTGGTATTGAGATTGAAGTTTAAATATTAATTCGGATAAAAAGAAATATTTTAAATGATTATTTTTAAATGTTTTTGAAAGAAATAGTATATATATGTTAGTTAAGTGGTTTGTATTAGTTTTCATTCTCCATGTTCATCCTTATATTGTAGATATAAAAGACGTAAATGCTCTTATGAATAGTAATGAATTTTTTTTATAGACGCTACTTCTAGCTAGACGGGTCTTCGGGTGTCGTTTCTGGATTGATTTATCAACTGATGATCATTCCTTCTTCGATTATCTTTCCTTAATTTTGATTTCGCATCTCCATGATGAACCTATTTGAAGTTGACATTTTTTGTTCTCCATGGACCATCTGCATTTTTTATTGTTTGAGATGAAAATTTTATGTAATTCTCGGTTTGAACATGCTTGTTTTATTGACATGCCTCTTTTTTGTTTCCAAATGTTATAATTCATGTCACTAAACTGTTTTCTACTTTTTATTTTTTCAATTGCATATATTCACCTTCGTATTCAAATTTGAGCCATGCATGTGTTGCAACTAGTCGACAATATTCATGAAATTGTTGTGATTGCCTTGTATCATTCCTTTCTTATGCAAGAGAAAATACAGTGAGAGGATGAATGATATTATAGTTCCTAAGTTCATGGACGGTATGCATCGGTTAATAATTCTTTGTTATCATGTTAATTTCATTATGTTATTTTAGTTTATCAATTGCTCTAAAACATAATAAGGCTGATAATAGCAGAGAAAAGATGGTCAGGATACGTGTGTTTGTATGGACCAAACTCTCACTAGAGTTTTGTTAGACTTGTTCACCGATTATCAAAGAAAAATGAAAAGAATGAGTTTAGTTGGATACATTTGACATAGTTGTTTGGGTGGAAGACAAACAAGAAATGCAAGAGAAATGCATTCAAGAATAAGTATAATAAGTTGAGAGGTGTTTGGAAGTTATGGTTGAACTTAAGGCACGGAGATACTTGATTGGGATGGTACTATGAGAAACAATGTATTATTGCAAGGCACGCAAAATTTTCTTATTGCAAGTAAGCATAATCTTCTTTTATTTACACTTTTTATTCACATTTTTAAATGATAATTTTGGTTATGTTGTAACTATGCAGGAGAATGTTGAATATATAATTTTTAAGAGGAATGCTTTCAACCTTGAGGTGGAGTGGAGTCAATTATGAAATTTCTTTTCCAATGAACAATTGTCACAATATCTCATTGTGTTGCCCCGTTTATTGCCTCGACTGTAGTTATTCCAAACTCTAATTATTGGGTTTATCATGCCAAAATGATGATTTGGTTCGTGAAATTGAGGATGTAGTTGAATTCTTAGGAGATGTTATAGTTGTTGACATCAACACACTTCGGAGGTTTTGCACACGTTGATCTCCCACTCTCTTGCTTACTTTCATCATGTGAGAGGGGAGATGAGGTTTGACATTGCATCTTCACCATGAGTTGAGAAACGAAATATCCTAAAGAGTGTTGGTTTTGGTTGTACTAAGAGAATTTGGTTGCGTGTTTAAGGGATGATCATGCAATGATGACAATATTGAAGGCAAAGGCAAACTTGGCAAATCAAGCGACCTCAAACCAACCTAAACATTATTGCCCTAATGCGTTGAAGACTATTGAGGTTATGGAAAAGAATGTTTCATTTCCCAAGGATCGGCTCTTTAGTGCTTTGTCGAATCGTTGGTGGGCTCTGTGGAAAATTAGCGTAGCTTGTTCACTATGCTACCTAGCAACAAGGCAAGATTGTCAATAGGCTAAAGCCTACCCCGCAAGTATGATGGGAACCGGTGCAGTAATCGAATGTCGGAAAACAAGGATTGTGTTTGTATTAGATGCAACAATTAACAATCCGTTAAGCAAAAGAGGGAAAGGAAATGAGTAAATGTAGAAAATCTTGGGTCTTGTAGTTTATGTTGTCAAAATACAAAAGAACAAGCAAAGATGAATGTGAAAAGTAATATAAGAGAAATGATCTAAGACTACTTTCATTAGTGAAAAAAAATTCTCATATGGATGTTTTTTTTGCCTATAATCTTTCCACCCTTGTTTTTTTCCATAAAAATTCCAGACTTTTTGAAAGAAAAAAAAACTCAAGGTTCAAAATTTTATCTCATCTCTTTTTTGCAGGTTTAAGACCCACTTTTCTTTTAATTTTGCAGGAGAGAATGTGGCAGAGTATGTAAAAAAGTAGGACACATAGTTGTGAGGGAATTTTTAAATTTGTTGTTTGTGAGATAAAAAAATTGTAAAAAAAATGACCAGGAGGAGAAGTAAATAAAAGAGAGAGTGGAGAGATTTTTTTGGTGGGATAAAAAAAAATTGTGAAAAAACTTATATATTTCTATTTTCCAAGACAAACATTGATTTTCTCAACAAATAAAACAAAGGGGGTCCAACCGTCCAGGTCTAGTAAGAGCTATCACAGCAGTGATTTTTTTTAGATGGGAAACTTTTTTGGGGGGGCAAATTGCATCCCAGTAGTAAAGTTTTTATAAAAAAATCAAGATATTTTGTAAAAAATTTCTCTTTCAAAATAAATTCTCAGCTTTACTTTTACTGTTATGTAGGAGGTTTTGAAGGAGAGTTGCTGGCTTGACCCACTTTTAAACGGCTCTTTTCTTCCTTTTTTATTTTTTATTTTGATTTTATCGTTTATTTTTTGTTATAATATAACCGTTAAACTATAACGGTTATATTTATAAAAAAAAGGTTTAAAAATAAATAAATTATACCAACGTTCATATTTTTCTCCCCTCTATATATAGACACCCATTTTGACATATTTTGACACACTTCAAAAAGCCTCATTTCTCTTATTCGTCTCTTCAAAATCGTAAGAAATTGTGTTCTTTTGTTCAATTTTCGGAAATATATGGATCCAAATAATCATCATCGACCCTCGATAAATTTCAACGAATTCGATCCTTCTTTCATCAATCATCCTCATTTTTCTCAATTTCTTGCAAGTTTAGGAAGAAATTTTCCTCCACAACAACCACCTCCACAAGAAATGACTCCACCCACTTACCAAATTTTTTTCCCCAACTCTCAAAATTACGAGAACTCTCCACCAGTTTTTCAAGGAAGCAACACCCAAATGATCAGTGATGAAGAAGATATTGTTCCGGAGACACAACATTTCCCTCCAGAATCAGTATTGTCACCTCCATTGCCAGTCAATCGAAATCAATCAATTCCGGCTGCAACAAACAACCGTGATTGGTTTGTCAAAGAAGAAGGAGCTCTAATTGAAGCCTACTTCACCAACTGCACAAACTCCATCATTGGCAAAGATAAGAAATTTGCTGATCTTTGGAGAGATATACGCATCAATCATATGAAGCGGCTCGTCAATATCGAGCACATGAGATTCCGGAGCGGAACAAGAACATGTTGGAGACTCATTGGAAAAGAATGGTTGCTGATTTACTCATTTGGGCCGGTGTTTTGGAAGAAGCTGGTCAAATAACGGGAAGTGGGTACAATGAAGATGATGTTACAAAAAATGCCCATCAATTATTTCGAAGGTCTTGTCAAGGTGCACCAAGGAATTTCAAATATCAAAGTGCTTGGGAGATGGTGAACAAGTATCCAAAGTGAAGGAAGTTCATGAGGTGGGGTTTGAATAAAGAAGAAAGGAGGAAAGTTGATGCTGAACACAAGGCGGAAACTGAACTTGAAAATAGCAACGGTAGTGGCAAGAGAAGTAGAGACGATGCTAGTGGTAGCTTCGTATCAGCAGGTATAAGTCGTTCAGATGGTGTGAAGAAAGTCAAGGCCAGAAGAAAGGGCAAAGGGATTGCAAATGAAGATTTATCAAATATGGGTGAGAAAATTAGGGCTTATAATGATCAACGAGGTTATGAGATGACTCTAAAACAAGAGAAATTTGAGTTTGAAAGGCAGAAGGAAATGAGAAGGCAGAGACAATTGGAATTAGAGGAGAGAAATGTTCAAATTCGAGAAAACCAAATAAAGGCTGAGAATTAGAGTCGGAAATTTGATATGCTACAAGTGTTGTTGTCTAAGGCATCGCTGACCCCAAGAGAAGACAAGTTGAAGGAGAAATTACTCATGGATCTTGACGATTACATCTAACTACTCTTAGACAAGTTGAAAGACAAACTAGCAAAGTCGAATGAGTAATTTTAATTATGTACTTTAGTTTTATTTGATGTCTAAGTGTTAGTCTTCGTTTAAGTTTCTTGTAATTTGAAGTCTTTTTCTCAATATCATGGTTCTGTGTAATATTTAATAAATGTTAATTGAAAAATATTTTCTTATATCATTGAAATGTCATAGTCACCTTTATCTCTATGATTTCATGATTATGTTTCGTAATTTATTTACCATTGTTGTATTTTCGTTTAGTTTTTTTAAGACGCTTTAATCTTCATGCATCCTGTTCTTATTTTATGTAACGTTATTTTATCTCATGATTATTGATAATCATCTTATTTAATTATTTTTTTACTAATTTATAATCGTATTAATTTAATTATTATTATTCTATTAATTTAAAATAGCTAAAAATATTTAACTAAAATAACAATAATAATTAAGAGTTTGGTAATATCTTAATGATTATTATTGGGTGAGATTGGAAAGTATGTAGATTTTTTATCAAGGAAACAAAGTGTGTAGGCAAAATTTTATAGAAACACTAACTATGCACTTTCTATTTGTGAAGGACTTTCTATTTGTGGAGGGACCCAACGTTATACTATGTTACCCAACTCTGTTACCCAACCCTGTTACCCAACGTTGTTACCAACCATGTTACCCAACGTTGTTACCCAATTTTGTTACCCAACGTTATACTCTGTTACCCAACTTTGTTACCCAAATTCACTTATGTTACCCAACTTCGTTGTTACCCGATTTTAATACCCAACGTTCTACATCCAAATTCACATATGTTACCCAACTTCGTTGTTACCCGATTTTAATACCCAACGTTCTACATCCAAATTCACTTATGTTACCCAACTCCAAATTCACTTCGGTTACCCAACTTCGTTCTTACCCGATTTTAATACCCAACGTTCTACATCCAAATTCACTTATGTTACCCAACTTCGTTGTTACCCGATTTTATATATGGTGACCCTATATAAACTATAAATTATCATATTACCAAATAACTTAAAAATTACGCCTCCAAATTTACTCTGAATTTACTCGATTGGTCCAAGCAAACTCAATTAGTAATATGATTATTAATATGTTTTTTATACCTAAATCTAACATATTTAGTAATAACGGTACCAAAAAAACATAATTAATAATAACTAATTAACTAATTAACTAATCAATTAGTCAATATACTGACTACTGATACGTTTATGAACAGTTAAGAATAGAGCTATACTATTAGAAATTTAGAACTACTGAATTAGACTAAGATCAAAAGATTCACCTACTCACATTGCACACTAATTAGCGATTCGGTAGTATTGGGTGAGTTAGTAATCTTGAACCATAAAAATGCATTTTGTCCACTCATATAACTTCTGCTACAATACTCACTCAAAGTGTTGCTTAGAGACAAATTTCACAGCATTTGGTACATAAAACATTCATGTTGACAAGTTCAAAAGAAGAATCGTGCTCGGTTGGTTAGTAGAGGCAAATTACAAGAATCAATCTCTCCAGCGGTGGCCGCAATTGGGGTTGCAGCAAACAAAGAACAGTGTCATACCCTCCTCCCCTCTGGAAGCTGCCTGAAAGATCAAATCACACATAACAATGAAGCAATCTGAAAGAAAGAGGCTGTTCATTTGGAAGTTACTGTACTGATACAATCCTACATAAAGAAAAGCTTTTCTGCCATGCTATAACATGTCATTCTCATAGGCTTGAAAAAAATATTTGAAATAGAACCAAAAATCTTGTGTAATGGGAAGCAGTTGTGGTTTTCCTCTCACCAAGCCTCACAACCTTCTCTGTACTCATCAAATACATTTGACGCTTTGTTTCCTTCCTCTCCTGTCATCTGCTCGGCCCTTCTTCCTTCTGCCCATATGCATTTATTTTATCAGCTACAACCTGGCTTTTATCTTCTTTCTTACTTGACATAGTTCAGTCACAGGAGGATACTAACAAAAATAACAAACAACTTATCTAACAGTCAACCTTCAGTAGACCTATCCAACAGTCAACTTCAAAATTTTTTGAATCATTATACTCAAGGAGTATGAGTATGAACATAAGCTAGTGATGATACGTTTGAATGAGAGGCCTTCATCGAATTTCTAACAGCTGGGAAAGATCCACTGCCTCTGGGGATGAGAGAAGAGATGATTTGTGTTGGAGGGTTGTCTACTCAAAGAGTATCAAACTTTGTTGTTAAATATTTGCTTAAGTATAATCAAAACAGATTAATGATTTTCTTTTCCCCATGATTTTCACTTGCAGCAAATGTGCATCAATAAGAACTATGATATCATGATAAGTGTATAAAAAGAGGTAAACCAAGTGGACTCCATTATGATGAAGAACTCCATAGTCGTTGTATATTGGCTGCAACAATGGCTTCAAAGTTGATCCTCATCACTGTCTCGTCTTCGATATCATAGCATTTGGTCTGGCCGTTGCTGTTGAGCAAAGAAAGAGCACTGTAAGTTTATATACGAAAAAGGCGCATACTACAGATTCAATTGGACATGATTCTTTGCATTTCTTCTTGACAAGCAAATATTGCACATGACGCAGACATGAACTACAATTACTGTGTCTATGACTCAGATATAGCAACCGGCTATGGAGTTGGCGCATTTTTATTCCTAATGGCTAGAACCTTAAAGTTTCAAAAGGTCAGTATGCCTTTACTATTACAATAACTGGTTGAAAGATCAAATATCAGGTTTACATAAGCATAGAAAGTTAAAAAAAACTGGAAACTAGAAACTTGCTATTGTGTGACAGTGATCAAAATTGATAGTGATAAATTCTTCGAGCAAGGAAAAAAACTAGAAACTTCACATTGCAGATACGAACACAAAACTTGTACAAAATTAGGGCTAAGAATCGGAACGAGCATGGATACTTGGAATGTTGACTGGCTAGTCGAAATACAACAAATTGATAGGATACAAAAAGAGAAGATGCATACGTCGGAGAATTGGGGAGGGCGAAACCCTAAGCTTTCGGATGAAGCAGATTGGCGATGCATCCTGTAACTGGCAGGCGGGAGGAGTCGGCCTTGTGGAAATCAGGGAGGAGAAGAGATATTGTGAGGATGTTCGAGAGGAGAGAGCAGCGCAGATGAAGAAGGGCGAACTGAATCGTCAATGGCCAGAGGAGGAAGGGAGAACGAGGAGAGAGAGAGGAAAGAGGAAAAAAAATTAATACCGTATTTATACCTGCACAGTTAGTATCTGATTATAAAAATGCTACACACCTTATACACTAGTTGAAATAAGTGCATTTATAGCCCATTTAACTCAAATTATTTGATTAGTTATTAATTATTAAGTAGTAAATAAAAATTTAGAAAAATATAGGAGAGAATGTATAGGATAGGTTAAAAAAGTAGGAGAGAGGATTGTGAGAGAATTTTTATAATTTGTTGTTGGTGGGAGGACAAAAAATTTTTATGAAAAAAGATAATGTGGAGGAGAGATGATTGAAGAAAGAGAGTAAGGAGGGATTTTTTTTTCTTCACTGATGTTAGTGCTTTAAGGTCACTAGGGTAAAACACAATTAACTGATTTCTGTTCAATAATTCATATACATAATTATCAATCAATTCATTAATGAATTTCACAAATCCTTATATGTTACAAATTAGCCACGCAAGTTAAAATTTGTCCAACAATGTATAAATTAAAAGGTCAAATTATAAGCATGAAATCATAAAAGCGCGCAATAAAATAAAATAGAACACTTAATTAAAAGTCAAGTACCACAAATCAATAATTCACAATGCAAGAAAAAGATAGTCAGTCACAAAAAAAGGGAGCGAAACAATACACTCTCTATTGTTCAGAGCTTCTTCCCCACAAGCTTTTCTCCAAAGTTTGCCCTTCGCTACCGGATCTCTGAAATCGAGCGTTCTAGTCCTCTGTTGTCGTTGCTGGCTCCCGAGGCTGCGATTTCTAGAAGCCTTTGCTTGATCCCCTTCCTTGGTTTTGCGGTATTCATGGATGCTGGTTTATTTTGGACCTCCTCTGGAAAAACCCCTTTAGATCCGATCGTTTTGTTGCTTGGTGGTGACAACCCTAATAGAGGAATTGAAGATTCAACTCTTCTCTTATTCTTTCATCATTAGCGGTATGGCCTTAGCAATCTGTTGTGGCCACAAAAGCACAATAAATCTCCTCTTGCTTGGATTAATTGTCCCTTATCTTGTTTGTGATTCAAACTGCTGTATAAAGAGTCTTTGGTTGATTTTGAAGAAACTCATAATAGTAGATCCCGGTGTATGTGTTTTTTGGATCTCAACCTTGTTTTCTGTCATCAAGCAACACAACTTTCCCCGAGCATTGTTTCAATTCGTTCGGTTTTGACGATTCTAGTTTTTTTCAAGCCAGATCGAAGAAGGGTGATTCTATTGTCCGGTCTAAAACAGCCGATCGAGCTCTCTTCCCCCTCGATGTCACCCCTAAACTTCAATACAAAATCTTGTCGATTTGGTTTCGAGTCCTCGAAACTCCTTGTCACCATGCTAGTCCAAATGACTTTCTATTCTTGTCTCGGCTGGATCCAACTGCCACTCTTGTTGTTCATTGGTTACACTATTATTTATTGCTTCACGCATGGGGCATGAGACTCTCTTGTACCACAATGTTCCAAGTTTTCATATCTAATTTATCATAATGTTGTGCTTTGGTTTGAGCATTGTTAACACTTTTTTTTGTTAACTTGTGTACACCAAGCCTAAGCCCATTTCACACATTAACTGACAAATGGTAAAAGCTAGGGAAAAAAATATCAATTTCAAATAATGAACTCTATACTTTAAATAGTAAATACAATTACAAGGAAGGATTGGATCGTTCACAACCAACAATCTCGTATAAAAAAAAAACAAAAGAAAACAAGAGAATAATTTCATCACTATTTAAAACCAAAGTTAAAATTGAGTATATTCTCTTTTGAAAAAACAAATCAAAATCAAAAGAAAACATGAGAATAAGTTCTTCACTACTCAAAACCAAAGTAAAAAAAATGAACAATTTAAAGCTTTGATAATAATTTTCGAATTTCTTTGGAGATTTGAATCTTTACAAGCTCCAATTTCAGGAATACCTTGTGCTCCTCCTCTTCCTCTTTTTCAAAGTTATCCATTTATATTTCAAGTGTTCCGTACTTTGCAGTGACCTCTTTCGAGTTTTGAAAAAGTTTTATTGGTGGTTGTTCGAGTTGTTTGTCTTGGAAGGGTCGTGGATATGTGATCGACTTCTTAAGGATCTGAATATTCGAGTCCAAATATGAGGTGTCAACAATTGTTTCCCAAGCTCCCCGTCTTGTGCACTTCCTTCGACAACATACTTTATAATCTACGTTCTCTAGTGACCGACTCGCTCTCCTTTCCCTTGAAGACCTTGTTGCTTATGGATCTACTTGCTTTACTTTTGTGTTTTCTTTGATGTTTCTTTTCTTCTCTCCTCATGACGGTTTGCCCGTCTGCCGATTCTTTCGACCCACTAGACGATGTGTCATCTAGTGCATTGAACTGCTTTACTTTCTCAAAAAAAAAAAATTTAACAGTGCAAGAAGAAAAAAAATCAAACATGAGAAATTCCCCTTCAAAGTGTCTTAGTAATTTTTGAGTAAAAAAGAGAAAAACTATCGTCAATACTAGGGTTTTAAAAGTGCAAAGTCCAAATCGATCTGAGAAAATATATACTTATATCATACACAAATGACTCACAGGTCATTCGGAAAAAAGGCTAACCGGAATAAAAATATAAAACTATTTCTGAAAATTCGTTGAACAAAGTCCACAAATAATTACTCTCCATATGTAAAAAACCCAATAACCCTAGAATAGAACGCGCATACCACGCGCTAGGGAAAAGAAAATGCCCGTCGAACTACTTCCAAAACCCTAGATCCAAAATCGGGACACCGCCCCCAAAGTACCGATGGCTAGTAACCTTCACCAAGAAAGCACAAATCTAAAGCCTCCAGGGAATGATTTCTCTACCGATAGGAGTAGACAAGAAGCATGAACCCCGAGGAAAGCCAAAACAACAATGAGTGAAAGCCAACCGAAGATGTCTGAGCGCAGACGGCACAAAAAGAGGGCGAGATGGAAATCTCAATTAGCGATGGAAAGTCAATCACAACATGCCGGGGAAGAAGAAGAAGCTTGAGTCACTTCGTGGATCCTGTAGCCGCTCTCCAGGAAATGACGATACCGAATCAGATCGAAGCGGCCTTGTCCCTGTCCAAGGCGATTCTCAAGATAAGAGAAAAGGGGCAACCTAATCTCCCCTATTGACGGTTGCAACTCTCGATAGTTCCGATTTGGATGCAAAAATAGGAGAGTGGGTATTGACCTCTCCAAGAAAAGGTATCTACCTCTATCGATCAACAAACCTTAATAAGCTTGTTCAATCTGTCCTCTTTGACTGTCTGAAAATATTCACCAAATTGCTTGCTGAATCAATTTCTAGGCATAGAAAATTAAAAAAATTATCTACTCTGTACTACCCTAGTACTACGTGTTTTTGATCTTTCTTTGAAAGAAGGACCAGAAACCTTCTTTCAAAGAAATTGTGTGCAAAGCAGCAGAGAGTGAAAAAATCAGCAAAGAAAGCATGAATAATGTAGCTTCTGAAAATAAAGAACAAGAGCAAACAACCACGAACAGGGAAGCAAAAAAGAACAAAGATACTAATCCTGAAAAACTTGAAATATGCCTTTGTTATTTATCTGAAACTTTGAAAAAATATCTTCTATCATTGTTTCTGCTATTAAAGAAAACCAAGTATTTAATCCTATCAATCATAAGAAAGAATGAAAATCGCTGCTTCGCTTTCGTCCCATTACTAACTACTCATATAAATTTCTTATGTACTTGTGATATGAATGAGATCCTGCCAAGGAAAGTTGTGTTGTGTATGTGCAGGTGGTATGTAGTTCATGGAAAAGAGTATCTGTCACAGCAGACAACACTGGAAAATATACTAAGATCAATCGCTTCTCTTGTGCAGCAAATCGACAAGAGGAACGAACAAGGAACTAACAACAAAACTTCTAACCTTCAGCTTCTCTATGAGGCAAGAACAATTGCTACCTTGGAAAATTTTACAGAAGTTCGAACCATCAAAGTATACAATTATGATATTTCAAATCACCAATGGGTCATCCCCATGCTCTTTGTAATCTAGAATGTAAGAACTGTAATCAGACTTGTGATGTATCCCAAATATGGGCCTATATGGGATGTGTTTGTAATAGACACAATACAAGACAGTTTAGGGAAACATATCGAAATTTTATCTTTAGGGCAGAATTTTGAATACCAACTGAAAATGGTTTAAGAAAATTGATTCAAAAATAAGATAATAAGACAATTGGGTACATGCGGATGCCTAAGATACAACACTCTGATGTTGTATATGTCTAACAACCGTTTTTTGATCTCATTTTGCTCTTTTGGATCCCGTGGTTATGTTCTTTGTTCTTCTGTTGATCGTAGTGAGTGTTGTTGAGTCGTGTTTGGATCGCGGTTGTGGTCGTGTGCTTCCGGCAGCTCCTTTTGATGGAACATGCTTCCTTGGAGTCTTGTCTTCACTTTCCCAGGAATTCGTTTCCTGTTGTACCTGCCTCTGACGGTGCTACTTCGGCAGTGCTTGGCTCGTTGTCTCACCTGCTTCGTCTTCATGGAGTTCTTCCTTCACATCCATGGAAGATCCGATGTTTTTCTCCTTCGGCTCTTTTCCATCTCTTGTTTTTGTTTCTTGTTGTTTGTGTTGTTGCTTGCTTTGTCCTCTTGACGGGTGATCCCGTCTGCCGTCTTTTCGCGGCCTCTCGTTTCACCGTTTTTAACGGTGATCGAGTCACTTACCTTGTTCTAAAAAAAAAAAAAAGTCCACAAATAATTTTGTAAGGCTTCACACATCGTCTTTAAATTAATATCGAATTGACCCATGACTTATTTATAATTATAACTATTTATAACAGATTATCTATAGCATTATGATATTACGTGAGATAGTAAATTAGCAAGTGGAAAAAAAAAACCGAAAGAAAACACGGGATAATTGCTCAAAAAAAAGTTCATACCTATACATATACATTTTTAGCATGATTACATACAATAATTTCATAGAAATAGAGCTAAAAAAAATCTGCCCTGCTAGATGCACAGACTAAGGCTTCCCTCAATTTCCCGACTTCACGAATCCACAGTACTGAAGCTTTCCGTCACTGTAAAGCTGCCATCATCAGCTGCAATGGTGGATTTCGAATTATCCATACCCGAACCCGCCTGAATATCCTTGAACATAGCTATCACCTGAATAATGGTAGGTCTTTTCCATGCCCGATCATCCAAACAAGCACAAGCCACCTTCAAGTGCTGCAAAAGCTCAATCTCCAGACTCGGATCCTCCTTAATCAACTCAGGATCAAACACATCGCTTATTCTCGTTTTCGCGTGTTGTCTAACCCAACCAACCAGATTATTATCCCCAAAATCAGCTGAATCGGTAGGTTGTCTTCCTGTCAAGAGCTCGAGCAACACTACCCCGTAGCTGTACACATCTCCCTTTGTCGAGCATCGGAAACTCTGATAGTATTCCGGTGGAACGTAGCCTGGCGTTCCGGCTAGTGTACTGACGCTCAAATGTGTGTCCATTGCACTCATTAGCCTTGCCATCCCGAAATCAGAAACCCTAGCCTCTAAATGCTCGTCTAACAACACATTGCTCGATTTCATGTCTCGGTGAATGATGCACGGACTGCAACTGTGTAGGAAAGCTAACCCCCTTGCAGCTCCGTCGGCAATACGCCTTCTCTGAGCCCAACTCAGCTTAATTCCCGCTTTTTTCCGGTCATGAAGCACGTCTTCGAGGCTTCCGTGTTGCATATACTCATAAACCAGTATCCTCTCATCTCCTACTTTGCAGTAACCTAAGAGAGACACCAGATTTGTGTGCTTTACTTTTCCGATTGTTTCCATTTCTGCTTTAAACTCTCTGTCGCCTTGTCCGCTTACATGTTTCAGCTTCTTTAGTGCAACAATGGTCCCGTCTTTGAGCTTAGCTTTGTAGACGTCACCAAAACCACCTGATCCGATCATGGCGTCGCTGTGGAAGCCATTGGTGGCTTCTAGAAGGTCTGCAAAGGTGAGTTTCCATAGAGGAGTTTCGAATGTAGCTAGATTGATGCTTAGAGCCTCCCGTGTAGTGAGCTTCCATCCTGTGTTTTGTCGACTACCGGAATTGGAATGGGAATTTCCATCCCCGTGCTCACCTAAACTAGAGTCCAGCTTCTTCCTCCTCTTCCTCAGCTCAACAAACACAACAATCACACCAAAAATGCAGAACAAAGAGAATAACAATTCCACTACCACACTGCCTATAAGAGTGCCTTGTTTCTGCCGGCTCCTGTGTCGGAGCCCTGATGCTGAGATTTCTGATGTACAGCTGGCTAACGGGTATCCGCAAAGGCCGGAGTTGTTCTCGAATTTGGAGGCTGGGAATGTGTCAAACTGACTGGAAGTGGGGATCATTCCGGTCAGGTTATTATTAGAAAAATCAATCTCAGTGAGCATAGTGAGCTTTGCAAGTGATGGTGGCATTTGACCTGAAAGATGATTATAAGAGAGATCCATAACACCCACATTCTGCAAACCATCTAGCTCACTAGGAATCGGACCGGATAGTGTATTGTGACCCAAATCCAATATAAGAAGATACGACATTGACCCGATTTCTTTAGGGATACTACCCTCCAACATATTGTGAGAGAGGCCAAGGAACATCATTGTCCCATTATGTTGAAAGCTTGGTTGAGTGATGCCTTTGTAGACTCTAGTGAAGTTGCAGATATGCCGGTTAGGGATCCGGCCTAACGAGTTATCACTAATGCCTGCGAAATAGATCAAGTTTCCATCCCCATGACACTCTTTGCTACCATTGTTCTTTAGATAAGCAAACTCTTTACCACCAACGACAAACGTGTTCTCGAGATGGCCTGACTGGTTGAAGAGGCGAGGAGGGATTGTCCCGTTAAGCAAATTGGTATGCAAGTCTAACCATAACAAGCTCTTGCAATCTCCTAATTCCGGTGGGATGTTTCCAGAAAAAGAATTGTTTGATAGCTTGAGGATTGCAAGCTTGTCAAGGCCACCAATCCATGAAGGGATTACACCACTCAGCTGATTACTCGATAACGACATCCAGTGCAATTCAGTACAGTTCCTTAATCCATCTGGGATGTCTCCGGTTAGCTTGTTGTAATCCAGAATCAAATTTTCTAATGACTTAAGATACATAAACTCTTGAGGGATTATGCCTTGAAGGGAATTTACGGATAAGATCAAATCCTTGAGCTTGGTGAGGAAACCTAAACTTGGAGGGATTATACCAGTCAAGAGATTAAAGCTAAGATCGAGAGAAACAAGCTGAGAACAGTTCGCCAAATCAGGAGGGATAGGCCCAGACAGTAAGTTATTCTGCAAGTACAACTCTTTCAAACTGCTTTTCTCAAATCCACATAACCCATTTGGGATTTGGCCTGAGATTTGGTTTGAACTCAAAACCAAAGTCTCCAAACCAGTATGCAACAACAAAGTATCAGGAAGAGCACCAGCAAAACTGTTTAACGACAGGTCTATCTTCTTTAACCCATTCATTTTCATCAACACATGGATAGGCAAATCTCCAGACAAGTTATTACTGGAGACATGAAGCAGTTGAAGAGAATTGCAGGATTCAAGTCCAGTGGGTAGATTACCAGACAATCTGTTGTTAGAGAGATCGATTTCCACAAGAGAAGCGCAAGCTTCAAACATGCTTCCACGGATTCCACCTTCAAAGTGGTTCCCTGACAGATCAAGGAACTGTAACCTTCCACTTGGAAGAGAAGGAATTGGGCCGGAAAATTGATTGTTAGACAAGTTCAAGAAGGTGAGGTTCTGACAACCAACAAGGTGATCGCCAATCAAGCCAGCAAACTTGTTAGAAGACAACTCGAGGTAACTCAACTGCTGACATCCACCTAATTCAGGCATCTGAATAGAGAAGTTGTTGACGGAAACGTCAAAATGCTGCAATTTGGGACATCCGTTTAAAGAGAAAGGGCCATCGAGCTTATTCCCCTTCAAGGACAAAAAATTGAGATGAGCACAGCCAGTAGAGAGTATCCATGGCAGGAAGTCGCTCCCAACAAGGCGATTAACCGAAACATCAAGGGATTGTAGGGATAGTGAGTATTTCTTAGAAGTAAAAGCTACGGTTGATGTTTGAATGCGGTTGGAGGACAAATTGAGAGCAGAGAGAGCTGGACAAGCTGAGAAGAAGGCGAAATCGGAAGGGGAACCAGAGATTGAGTTAACAGAGAGGTCGATTTGAGAAAGGGTTGAAGAACATGAAGAAAAGGGGCGAAATGAGCCAGAGAGGTTTGTCGAGGTGAGCTTGAGAGAGACGAGGTCGTCGAGAGCAAAGAGGTGAGTTGATACAGAGTTGAAATCGGAGGAAAGTGGGAGGAAACTGAGATCTAATGAGATGACTCGAGGACTTGAAAGGGAGGAATCACATGAAACACCGGTGAAGAGACACGGGTTGGTGCCGGAACGCCAGTTCGAGAGGGTTTGAGGGTTGGGAAGTGAGGATTTGAAGCGGAGGAGGTTATGGGTGTCGTCGGAAAGGCCATTTCTGAGGAGGAAGAGAAAACAGAGGAGAAAGGTGGGAGCCATGGAAGGAGGAAAGAGAGGAGATTTAGACATCTTCCTCTTCTTCATGAGCGTGAAACGTGAAATGGATGGACAATGGCATTGATTGAGGTGAGGGGGTTCAAAAGTCTGGACAGGGGAAGGAGAGATGGGGCATATACGGGGAGAAACCAGTGAGACAGCTGTGCTCACATGCCATGGGACCCGCCTCTCACCCTCTCTCTTCTATAATTTCATATTTCTCTATCCATATCTATGTATCTCTCTACTACATTCAAATCTACTCTTCTTCCGTATCTATTCTAAATTCTGTTTATTGCTCACGTACTTATACTCTATCTATTATTTAATAGCATTCCCTCAGCAACTCTTATGAAGTAATTTATTTGGCCCTTCCCACGTGCTTATAATTGGGAAGTATTGATTGAGGTTTAATGATAACTTTATTGCGTTCAATCAAATTTCTAGGAGAGTTTTTTGGGTTGATGGATACCAAATTACTTGAATTCTGCTCTAAGAAAATCCGGTTTTGTTGACTTACTTTATTCAATCAATTCAATGCCTACTTTGTATTTTCAATTTTACTCTACACATTTAGAAACCTACTTGATTATAAAGTATTTGAATGTTTAGTTGATTAGGATTTGCGTTTAACTCTTGTAATAAGGGATAACCTTAAGGTGTTCGATGAAATGTCTAAGAGAGTTTTTTGGGTTAATGGATACCAAATTACTTGAACTCGCTTTAAAAAAAACTCAACTTTGTTGACTTACTTTCTTCAATGTCTACTTTGTATTTTCAGTTCTCTTTTTTTTTTTGTAGTGTAATTCCTATATTACTATGTTTCTTATGAAAGTGGATATTTTGATGTTGATGGTTCTACTAAATTAGAATGATTTTTCACGACTCTAAGAGAGTGGCTACTGCTTCGGCAAGGTGAAGAGTGTTCGAGGAAGTGCTATGTCCATATGACAAGATCAAGAGGATGGTTTGATGCTTTCAAGTAAGTCATATTGTTATGCCCATTACCCGAGTAGCTATTGCCAGCTAGCATTATCCTCGGTGTTAATGCAAACTATGTTAAACAAGCTTTTTCATCTGATTGGTAGGGTGATAGAGTATTGAGGTTGCAGTCTGGCCACAAGTATTGCTTGCTTGGTATGAATTTATATAAATGGGAGCATCTTAATTCTTAAAGGCACTGCAGTCTCTTCAAGGCCATAGAATTCACAATTTACATATCTTTTGTTGCAGGATGTAGAGGATCCGGATACACTGACCAATTTGGTTGTTTGCAGTCTTCATGATGGCAAACCACATTCCTGGATACCTAAGGTAATAATTTTGGTGGCTCGAGTTCATTAACAATTATGCCTGTGATCATTCAACTTTTAGAAAATTAATCATCTTATTCATATGTAATTTGAAACGATGTGAACACTTTTTAACCTGAATGGCTAATGAAGGTCTCTGTATTTTAAATTTAAGCTTAATTGCAAGCTTCTTACTGTCAAATAATTTCTTTTGGAGATAGTCTAACTTTAGGAGTCTTGTCTAAACAAATAGTTGTTTGGAGCTGTATTTTGATATGAATGTAATATTACTATCTTAATAATTTCCGGAGGTTCAAGTACAGTCTCATCAAAAATAGGGGGGAAAAAAACAACATTTTGATGATAAACATATGGCAGGTTAGTATTGCTTCTTTTGTTTGTGCTGTACTGCTGCTCATTTTCTACATATGACATATTTTTCGTGCTTTATTTTGTTTGCTGCAAAATCATCCTAAAAGTGTGAAGTGCTTAGAATGATTCATTACCATGTATGATAAAAGTGTGATTGGATATCAGTATCAAAGGAAGCTACCAGTCCCTGATTCAAAAAAGCGTTCATAAACCCAAAGTAATACTTAAAAGATAAATTGATCTATTTTAGCAAGATAAATGGCTTCCTGATCCAAATTTCGGTTTGTGAACAATTATCTATACATTTGGGGGCCAGCTAGCTATTCTTGCTTAATGCCTTTTCATTCATTTGATAATTATCAGGTGTTCTACACTGCATTTCTTAGGCACATATGGGCATGGCTAGGGCTCTCACCTGCAAATAAAAAGAATTTTACCTCCATACTAGATTCAGGATACCGTTGCATTATTGTTCTAGGTGGTGTTGCTAGAGAGCTTTTATATGGAGCACAATTACGAAATTATAGACATAGTTATGAACATAATGAATGTAATGTAAGCGGAAGAAAAGTAGTAATCTGAATTTACTTGGTTCTGTTACAAGAGCTGCTTGGTTTATTTATAGTGTTGTATGTACAGATATGCAATCTGTTATACTTCCACTTATTTACACAAAACAACCCCTTTATTCTCTCTATTTACATGGACGATATACTCTATAATAGTTCTTTCCAAATTACAATGTGGTGATCTGGCCATATGGTTGTCTTATGTGAAGTATATAAGTTCATAATAAATATCTTGATATACTCGAGTTGTACTGTTGATTGCGTGCTTAAATTAAAGCTTCCATCCATGCTTTATCTTCCAAAAATATTGAAGCCTAGATTGATAGATGTAAACTAGTTAAATTGGAGAAACAAACATTATGGATCATGTCCTTGATCATGTTAAATTGATGGCTGTGAAATAGCTTTTTTATTTGGGTTTTAGAAAATGGATAAGAGAGGTTTCAAGATCAATGTGACAAATTGACAATACATGATGGATATGACTTACCCTTTCTTCACCTTGCGGATAGCCTTTATCATGAATAGAAAAGGATTTGTTCGCCTTGTATCGTTTATGCTTCACTCATTAAAGAAGAATATATTTTAGTTGTTGTCTGTTAGTACTTATTTGCTACATAGAAGTTTTTCTCCTTGATGGAAAATGGTGGCACTTTTTTATACAACCTAAAATGTGCACCTTTCTTGATTCTCACAAGGGTGTCTACAGTCACCTGAACAAGCTAGACCATATACAGTTCAATATTTTTAGGCATTTGGTGACACATGAGATGAAAATACAAGACATAGCTTGTTGCTTATGTCCCTATGCATAACCTGTGGCAGGAACGGCCATTTTGTTGTGTTTGTGTGATCTTGAGGTCCAATAAGATATATTCTCATTTCTTTTAGGGGAGTCATGAGTCATGAAAATGTTGTAAGTTGCACATATATGAATTTAGTCACACTACCCTCTTTCGGTTTGATCATGTTGATGGGGATAATTACTATGAATCTTTGGTGCTTCTTCTTACCCTTTGTGTTCGGACTCTATTAAAGATCAATGGTTTGAAAATCTGCCTGAATTAATCAGCCCCACACTCTTCATTTCATTCAGTTTGTTTGCAGGTGACAAAAATACACATCCAGTTCAAGAATATATATATATATATATATATATATATATATATATATATATATATATATATATATATATATATATATATATATATATATATATATATATATATATATCATATTATGAGTGATCATATTCATGAAATTTCACGCTCGAATACTAACTAACTGGTCGGAAAAAAAATCCAATAATTTTCAAACCCATAAACTAGCTACAACCAACACGGCCAAAATTGCTTGCAGAGACAATGTGACATCAATTTGCAAATCATATACTGAGCTCTCTTCATCTATTGAATGCATTCTTCCGTTGGATTATCGCCATCAATCTGGTGACGTCGGTTTATGTTAGTACCTTCTTAGTCTCATATTCAGGAATGTGTATGCCAAGCTCTATGTCCACGTTGCCTTTTGCTTGTTGTTGAGGGTCCGTCAATTGATGAGCTTGTCCCTTGATATTAGCCCATATGATTGCGGACCATCCACAAATCATGAGTATCCCGCTTAGCAGACTACAATTTGGCAAATGGAGAACAGTGGTTAATATATTGTGCACTCTCATATGATTATTGACTCATTTGATATGATTCCATAAAATTGAAAATCAGTTTTGAAATCAATCAAATTCATTTTCTTGTTTGTTCGTAAGCAAGATAATGAAATAAGTGATCCATGGAATGAGTTGTTTAACTACTTTTCATTTCTTAATTCTAGAACTTATCTAGGGATTAAGAAGATATTTAGCGTTAAAAAGATAAAATGAATAAATGCTTTTTTTGCAACCCGCACTTTTAAATTATAAGTCTAACTAACGATTATGTTTCGAGAATTGTTTAGTTCATTCCTTATTTTATTTTGATTCCTACTCGTAACATTGATTCTTGCATACATACCAAACGACAAAATATTCTCTAGTCAAATAAATTTTAAAATACCTTCCTAAGTGTAGGTTTCCGTTTGAAATGATAAGTGGACCGGTAGATAAGATCAACATCACAGGGTTAAATCCGGATACAATCTCGCGGCCTATACGTCGCATACAAAATGCCGTCAGACCTATCATCATCCCTGAGCAAACTATGCCCTGCAATCAAGTAAGAGATATATGAAATTGATGAACTACTCATTTTATTGCCAATCAGTTTCATGATAAACTATAAAAACTTTTGAAACAAAACTAACAGTTACTAATAGGACTAGACCTGCTTTAAACAATGACAAGATATATGATTAAACACTCTTGAATCAAACTTACCAAGTATGTGACACCCAAAAGGTTAGCGTACGAATCCAGCTTCCAATTCTCCAAACTGCGATTTGTACACAAGGCATACACCGTAGCTTGGATGGCTCCCATAGAGTTCACCAAAGTTAGGTTAAAGAAGTGATCATAAGGAAACATCTCATACATCTTCGCCTACAAATAAAATATATACCCCATGTTAGGATATTTTTGAGTTTAATTAGTCCATCCTTTATAGATTCAACCACAATATTATATTTTTTATGGTAGTATCAAACGAAGTAATCTATCACTTTATAACACGTTTGACACACCAAAAACGCAAAGTATTGAAAAATACTCACCTGAAGAATGATTGAAAGAGCGGTTGAGACGGAGGCGGTTATAGACATTAAGACACCAATAATAGTCTTTGTGTAACTCGGGGGCGGGGGTGCAACAACTTTTGTTACGCTACTTGTTTGTAGCAAGGTAGGACCTTGATAGCATAACTCAAGGTAAATAGCAGATGCCCATACAAACAAACCCATAATAATCACTCCCATCAGCTTTAACTTCTCGGTTAGCAATCCTCGTCTCAGTGCCGAGATTTCATTCCTGCAGTTAACCGTTAGTACAACATATTAATCGGTATGCTAACTAACTGTATTCCCAAAAGAAAAAATCGATATAAATATAACAAATTACCTAAAGAGGATTGGAAGAGTGATGGAGCTGACGATAAGTGGATTGCAGGTGCTCATCATTGAACCCCAATTAGGGTTTAGATAGGATAGGCTTTTGACGTTGAGGTTTTGAGGAAACGACGATCTGTCATGTTCAAGTACAGATCAAAATATCAACAAAAAGTTAGATTTTATATATATACAGTTGAAGTCAAGAAAAGGCCATCTACATTACCCTAAGAATCCACAGAGAAACGCCTGGCCGACCAGTATGATCAGATCCTTCCATCTGATATTGGGACAATACTGTTCTCTGCATGTATATATATAAACAATAAACATCCTTCATCGGTTTTAGAGAGAGAAAAGTAAAATGCATGCACAGATGCAACACTTTTCGGTAGATATATAGAAGTGATTATACCTTTCAAGAAGGCATGCCAAGATTCGAGGGCCAACCGGAGAAGAAAAGCAAGCAAGGAATCTCCGGCCAAGAGCAGAAAGCAAGATGATGAGGAGAAGTGTAGCAGTACCAAAGGAATAGCGGTAGGCAACTATAATCTCCGGCTGCATTCCATTTCCGGCGAGGAGGGTATTGAAGACATTACACCAAGCTAGAAAGAGCTGAACCAGCGCTTCCACTGAAAACGCAATCCACACCTCCGATCTCATTGCCGGCGAGGATGGTATTGGAGAAAGAATGTTTAATTTCTGTTGTTGAAAGATTATGGATTGAGTAGAAAAAAGCTCTTCTTCAGACTCTACAAAGAAGTCTATGTTATTTATACACATTTGCGACTGCCACTCAGGTGATGGATGACTACTTGACTGGTAAATGCTCTATCGATTGAAAGTTCTTACTGTCACTTTGGCTGACTTTTTATACTAGCTACCTCCATTTAACTTTGGCTGACCTTTTATACAGTATTAAACATTTAAACTCTTCTTGCTGACTTTTCAAAAACAACAACAACAAAAAAAAAAAGGATAAATTGGGTTGTTGTTATAAAATAACCTTCGTAAATACCGTTATCATATAATTCTTCCAAAAAATGTTTAATATAAAGTATATGTTCACGAAGCCCACGAAAAAATAAAGTAATTTTATGTTTTCTTTTTCCGAATATTAAACATACGAATTCAGACTTTTAAAGATTTTGACTGAATTTAATAATTCATAGAATTTGCTGATTATATGGAATATTTTAATTCTATATAGGATTAATACAAAATTTTGTCAAATTCTATCAGATTAATACATGGCCAAAAGAAATCATCTAGAAAAATAACATACAATTATCAATCTATTAAAATTCACAACCAACATCAACATTTTAATAACATACAATTACTCAAAATCAACCCAAAATCAAACTGCTCCGTTGACGAAATATACACAGCAAATATACAAAAAGATAACCCATATTATAATAATATATATATACATATTCTTTATGTCATCCACCGCAAAAGCATATATAACAATATATATAATATTAAAGCATATGGAAAAGTGCAATTGCACTGTAGAACAAATAAGATACTTTAATCAGTAAGACGAACCCAAGCACTCGAAGTCCATACGGTACAGTGTTTTTTCCGAAACCGCAGAAGTCGCAAAATGAAAAGAGAAAATTGAGAGGAACGCTCGCACGTTTCTTATGACTGATCAGTAAGACGTAGGAGTGTGAAAATTCCGGTCCGGTCCGGGTTTTGGACCGGACCGGACCGAAACAGAACAGGTCCGGTCTTCGATCCATTCATTTCGGTCCCCAATTGGTCCGGTCCGGTCCGGACCTGATTTTTTCTTAAATTTTTTTTTAATGTTTTTTTAAATAAATAATTTTTTTATTTTTTTCAAAAAAATAATTTTCCGGTCCTAGTCATATATATATTACAAAAATTAAATTAAAAATTTTTTTTTAATTTTTTTTCCGGTCCACTATGTTCAGGTCAGGTCCGGTCCAGGTCCAGACCTGTGAACAATCCTAGTAAGACGAACCCAAACACTCGAAGTTCATACAATCAACATGACGGAAAACACGAGAAAGAACTAACCTTCGACGATGCACCGAGTCCAAGCACTCGAAAACGCTCAAAAACGTTGATTTGGCCGTTAGGGTTCTTCAGTGTTGTAGTTTGGCGTGAAAATCTTATGTGTTGGGAGAAGACTTCTATTGGTTTACAAATAATAAAATAAATCCTACAAAATCAATGAAATAATAAATTCTTTTAAAATCAAGAAACTTTTAAATACCATATAAATTTTATAGAAAATTTAAAATCCTAATTGAATACCAAAAGATTTATATGAAATTTTAAAAATCTATATTGAATACCCATAAACTCTAAAAAAATTATGTAAAATCTTAATTGAATGACATAGGGGTGTATTCAATTAAGATTTTACTTTGCCCAGGTCTTAATTACGAAATTTTGAATATCAATAATAAATATAATTTTTTTATAATGGAAAAGGTTTAAGTTAATTTAAATACAACATTGTTGATAATACATTATTACTCACGTGAAATTACAAAGAAAAAAAAGAAAAGAAAAAAAAGAAAAGAAAAGAAACGAACCATATATCCAACCATCCATGAGATTTGTTCAATAAACCCATTGCTCGTTCTTGCTCAAATCATACATATTGCTCGTTCTTGCTCCAATGCATTTCGATATTTCAGTAGCCGAAAGCGGGTGAGACTCAGAGTTACTGAAGTGGTCAACCATATAGGAATTAATTTGAGTTTTTATCATCTTTTCCTTTTCAAAGGAAATTTTTGAGTTTATCTTTAAAAAAACGCTACAAGCTAGTATCCTCACCGACACCAAGTCTTCCTTGCTTATTTTTTTTTAAATATTTCTTCTTATTAATATAAAATACGACATCACTTCATCACAAATTTACGTGACTATCTATAATATTGTGATAATAAATGAATATATATTATAAACTTTTGTGCTACAATCATACAAATATGTAATAAATAATCTTATCCAGCATTATAAAATTAATATTATTTTAGTTTTTATATATTATCTAGTTTTATGTATGTTTATTTGTGTAATTGTATCAACCTTCGGTGTTAATGGGTGGTGTTTAGCAACCCTTACAATGATGAAAGGAGAATATTGTCTTGTGAAATTAGTAGCGGAAATGGATACTTGAAAAGTCTACCAAAAATAGAGGAAGAGTCCCTCTGTCGCGATTAGGGATGATAATTTTATCTGTACTTGACGGATATCTGGTTATCCGATCTAACGAAAAAGGGTGAAAATCAGATAAGAGACGGGTGAAAGCGGGCGGTGGATCGTATAGGACGCGGGTGAAGGTTTCATCCACCCATCACCCGATCCATCATCCACGTACCCATTCATCTGACCCGTATTCACCCGCTTAAAATTATATTTTTAAAAAAAATATTTGTAGTTTTTATATTATAAATAGTTTACCTTTATTTCCTTACTATATAAACTATATTAAAATAAATCATATATTTCTTTCCTAATATATTTCGGTTGTTATTATTGGTTCGTTATAATTTGTTTATTTTAGATCTCGCTTGATTATAGTGTTGTACTTTATATTATGTAAAATCTTATGTTAGTTTTAGTTGAATTTAAGTATCATCTTGATTTTTTAGTAAAATATTTGATTTTTTTTTCAAATTTATAAATAAGGTGTAGAACACCCGAAATCTCACCCGATCCACCCGCTTCATCCAGTGGATGTAGGTGGATTGGATGCGGGTGAGATCCTTAGCGGGTGGTGGATCGGGTGGGGTGGACAATTTTGGGTGATGGATCGGGTGACGGTCAAGGTCATCCACCCGCCACCCGATCCATTGACATCCCTAGTCGCAATGTGATTATGTCTGAGAACGAGGCCAAGGTGGTTCAATCAATATTGACCTACTAACGTAATGAATGATGAAAGCCATAAGGTGATTTCAATCATATTTATCACTCGAGCTTGAAAAGAACAATTATTTTCTTGTTTTCGAGGTAACTTGGTTTGGGGGCCGGAATGAAATTACAACAAGAGAAATGGCTAGCGATTGGTTCTTTCTACTAGAATCTCGGGAATCACCTCTAGGTTTAAATTCGTTCCCGATTTTTCAATTAAAATGCTCAAATTCTCTACAAAACTATCAAGTAATTTTAAATCTTGTTGATACTTTACTTTTCTAAGTTGGCGTATCCTATATTTAACACCAAACAAATAAAATATATGGGTTTCGTAGCTTGCCTAATAGGATTTTATACCTCGTCAATACTCAATAAATATGAAATAGCAAATCACAAACAAGATTGTCAAACAAATATTATTTGTTGGGCTATGGTGAGACTAAAAACTAGATTATCAAGATAATTCTTCACTTAGTAATCTAACTCCGACTTCAGATTACAATGAATAGGAGACCATATTTTTATAGGTCAGCTTGGACATAACTTATGCCCAAATAATAAAAATATCTCAACAAAGAAATAATTATTTTACTAATTAAAATAAAAAAAATCTATCATATAACAAATATATTCTAGTAAAATAATATCCTTAAAACAGAAAAATAATAATGCTCGAGCCGAAACTGGGTTTGAGTTGAAGGTGCTGACGTGGATCTGGTGAAGAGAAGCCAACTGGGCCGGTCTGGGTAGGAAGGCGTGCAGGTGGGCCGCGCGCTGAGGAGAGCAGGTTTGAGCAAGCTGGGCCGGATTTGGAACACGTTGGCTATATATATTTTTTCTCTTGGCCGACGTGGCAGAAGACAAGCAACAGAGGGGCCCGCGCGTGGAACAGACATGCCAGAGGGAGTTGGGGAACGCGGGCCTCCGTCTTCCTTGGGCCGATCTCTTGGCTTCCTTTCTTTGTCTCCTTGGGCTTTCCGGCCTGTATTAATAAGTGTACGAATCTATATAGCTTTATAAAGGTAAGCAACAATCATGCTGACATCATCCATCTTTTTTCGGAATAAATTATTCCACTAAATAACTAATTAAGTAAATAATATTTTACTGAATTCAAATTCTAAAAAATAATTGTGACACTATTCTTGTAACGTAAATCATAATTTTACAAATCTATAATCGCATGAGAATAATATTGTTGAACGTAAATCATATTTTTAGCGTAAATATATAGATTGTGCCGATTACTTTACTTTCCTCTAAATTGCAGGAGAATCTCTCTTTTTAACGTACAAATAAAAAATTGAAAACTTTGTGGATAATATCAAAAAACATTACTTTAAATAAGCTCAAGTCTAACTTAACCTAAAAATTGGATAATATACAATTTGTATTAAATTTTTTCAAACAAACTAATTGGCTTTACTTTTCACTATATATAAACCTAAAGCTATGACGCACGGAGACGGAGTGTCTCGTAATTTTTTGTGTCGGACATAGGGACACGATAGATAAGACTGTCTCATGTTTTAGGAGGCCCCGTGCAAAAAATAGTTGACGTCTTTATAAAATTTTAGACCTTTTATTACTAATTTATTGTGTAATCTTTCTTTGTTAAATATTGAGTAAGTATTATTCCAATTCTTTCGCTTTTTTAATTTACAAATTTTTATTATTGTTTTTCTTGTTGATTACGTTGTAGTTGATTTGCAAAATGAATAGTTCGTTTTTTAATTTTGAAATTAAGTATGTTTATTTGATATTGTAAGACTAAATATGTTTATTTCAATGTTTTTTTTAAGACTGAACGTGTTTGTTTATAAATTTTTGTTGTCAAGTTAATGTTTTTATCTACTCATATATCATTGAATTTTTAATATATATGTCGAATTCTAGATTTCAATAGTTTCAAAATGATATATTATTTGTTTTTCTCGTCATGTACTCGTTCGTTTTTTTCCAATTGCATGTAACTGTCACACCGAAGGTTTTCTGGAAACTTTTCTTCTATATTGAAAATTGGTTTCGTTGTGTGTGTTCACACGATTTTTGATCGTTAGATTGGTAGTCTAGAGTGGTAGTCAAGTAGATGCATTATAATTGTCTCAACTGATCTTTTGCTTTGTGACTTTTTCTAGATTTTGGATGGTAGTTAATCTTACCTGATTCGGTCTTTTTTTACGTAACAACTTCTGCTTCACTGCCGTTGAATGTTGAAATTTCATAGTTATTTTTATAATAAGAAGAAAGTAGTTTGACAACTAGACGAAATCGGTATGAGGATAAACCGTCGGAAAGAACCAGAATAAAAGAAAGATCAAAGAAATACACAAAATTAAATCAAGTATACTTGAAAGTAGAGAGGTTTCAAGGGAAAGGAGAACCGATCAGTCGGTCACTGAGAGCGGAAAGTACAATGTCTGTCATCAAAGTATTTGCATAGTGGACACCTTAGATTTGGATTCGAAGTGGAGCCTTCAAGAGTCGATCACAAAATCATGACCCTTCAATATAAACAACTCGAAACGTCACCAAGTATGATCCTTGTCTTGGTGATCCATCTCATGGGCACCTCACATTGGCTGTCAAGGCCGGCCCTCGTGTTGGGCCTTGTGGGCTCCGGTTCAAGGCAACATGTTGGATAGTAATACCAAAATTTATATAATTAGTACTCTCTCTGTTTCGCAATAGATGTCGTAAAAAAAAAACACACATATTAAGAAATCTAAAAGTAGAAATTATAATATTTAATGATACATAATAATTTTAAAAAAGTGTATAAAAACGATGGTAGAATATTAGAATGTAGAGAGTTGTATGAAAAGAAATAAAATATTACTTTGAAAATACAAACAATTAATGAAAAAGTAAGTAAAATTATATATTAAAATTTGAGTATTAATAACACCTATAATATCAAATATTATGAACCAAAATTTTAGAATTCAAGTGACGAGTATTGAGAAATATAGAGTATTATGTTTTAGGATATTATAGACGTTGTCTTATATTTTATAGTTTTTAAAATTTTATCCAATTTTTAGTTTTCAGATTATATTCCTATATTTTGGTAATCTTTGAAATATACCTTTTACAAGACATAAATTAATATTTATTGACATTTTTATAAAATAAAAAAAAGACTTAAAGTTATTCATTCGAAAACTATCTACACATTTAAAATAACTATTAATAATAATAACTAGTAATTCTCCATCTATACATTCAAAATAACTATATAAAAAAAGCAGCTAACTTATGGGGGTTCATAGTTTTATTATTGTTAAAGAACTAAGGATGTCAATTAAGGAGGATTTTCTCAAAATGCTAACTTATATCCTTGTATTTTATATTTTTTTAAGGGATATTTACCCCTCATTTAATATTGATATCAGAATTAAAGATATGGGTATGGGTATCATCCATATCCATACCTATGTTTGATATTTCAGTATATCGGTATCAAATTTGATACCTGATATCTGGAATTTGCCTATTTTGATATACTAAAATTTTAAAAGGTATCACGATTTTTTTTTCCTCCTCTTCTTCCATCCTCCATCCACCTCCTCTTCTTTCATCCTCCATCTATCTCTTCTTCTCCCAACAACACCACCATCAACGCCTCCATTAAACCTCCCAATCTCCCCATTTTCTCCCAACATCGATTCTCCCCAATTTCTCCCAACATCGACTGCTTCTCCCAACAACACCTCCATTAAACTGCCCTGGAAATAGGAGAGTCGGAGATCCAAACGACAACCGATGATCCAAACAACAATCGGTGATTTAAACGATTTATTGGAGAAATAGGAGGTAGTGAGGGGAAATGAAGATTTTAGAAACCCTAATCGTTACTGTACAAGTGAACAGCCTACTCAATCTGCTCAAAGAATTGGGTTCCCACGTCACTGTTGTCCAGACCGATACCCATACCTACATTATACCAAACAGCAATAAGAGATATGAGATATCAATTTGATACCCATATCCCATACCCATACTTGATACCTTTAATCAAGGTATCGATACCAAACGATCCCTTAAAATAATATCGCTCGAACACCCAAATTTCAACGAGCTTCTCTATTTGTCGATGATTGATATTTACCGGCCAACACTACACCTTACTGGTTTAATTCATAAAGAACAAAGACATATTGGTGCAATGGCCATGTCAAGGGCTTGCTAATGCTTATCTTTTGTCAAAGACATAGTGGTGTAATCTTTGAAGAGGAAAAAAAAAAAGTTTGTAGAAATTTGGTAATTTGATTATCCAATTGATTTGACTATCTTGAGAGCTTTACTTGTCTAAAATAAAGTAGGAAGGGGCATCCACTAAACGCTTGTAAAGACATAGTGGTGTCATACTTACTTCCATAGTTGGTGTTGGTGTTTTAACTTTTGAGGTGTGAACGTGAATATATAATTATATTTGTATAATCTTATAACGTTTTTGGTGAAAGTTTATATATTTACAGAAGATCAAATCATTAATTATTAAAGGAAATTATACAAAACCATTTTTAGTAATCTATCTATTACGAAAAAAGTCACCTTTTATATTATTTTTTTTGCATAAAATTACTTTAAAATATAGATTTAATTTGTTAGCATAAAACCACTCTTAATTTTATACCTTTGTAGTAACCACCATTTACTAGTTAAAATTACATCAAATAAGTTAAAACTAAAACATAAATAAGATAAATTTTTATTAATAATATTAATATCATAATTATTTTCTATAATTTGGTTAAGTATTACAATTTATAATAGTAAATAATTAAGAAAATAATATAAACTATTATTCATATACCAAAGATAATCTAAAATTTTAAAAAATTATTAAATCAGTTTGTCTAATAAACCAAAAAAGAAAATGTACGAAAAAAAAACTAAATCTACATATATTTTTTACCCGAATTTGTTCGTTGTATAACCAATAACCGAAAGCAATCAAAAATTCCTACAGCTACATTTTTTTGTATTTGGAATGGTACTGGGCGGGGCATCAAGTACATATATCTTTCTTTTGTGATAATTTTAACCTTATTTTCTAATAAAAAAAATATTATAAAAATATTATAGAAAAAGAAAAAATTGAATGTGAAAGTTTTAGATTTTTTTTCGTTAGTTTTGCTTTATATTTTTACCCGTAATTTTCTTTTAACGGGAATTTTTAAAAAAAATCTTGAGATAAATGGGTATAAATGCACATATTTTATCCTTGGTATAAAGTGTGTAGGGTGGATTAATTAGTGGTATTAACTGTGTACGTATAAATAGGTTTTTTTAAATTTTTTTTCATTCTTTCTCCTCCCTCACTCTCCAAACTCTCTCTCTCAACCCTAGTGACGACGATTTGGCCGGCGATTTCTCCTCACCAGGTTCGCCTCCTTCGCTCCTCTTCTTTCTTCTTCTCCGATTTCTTCTTCTTCTTCTTCTTCGTTCTAATTAAGTGATTCACACTACTGTCTTCTACCTGTTTTTAGTTTCTTCATCTTCTATTTGACGATTTACTTTCTTCATCTTCGTTTTGACGATTAAGATTCTTCATCTTCGATTCAGTCAACGATTAAGATTAGTTTTACTCTTCTATTGTGGTTTCTGTCGTGATTTTTGGTTTTATTGTTTATGCTAAGTTTATGCTTTGTTTTCTGTCGTGTTTTCTCTTCACACTGTCCCGTGCTTCCATGTTTTGTCCTATCCTCATCCTAAGTAATCAATTTCATGTCGTTGTCTTTCTTCCTAACACTATGCTGGACCTGCTTGTGAATAAATTAAACACACAAACTAGGGTTTGTTCATCACCTTTTAAGTTATCTTATCAACAACAAATATATTTTCAATATACACCTACTAATTGAGGACTCTTCACTTCTTTTATTACGTTTTCAAAATAGACCTACTTAATCAATTTCATGTAGTAGCAAATACATTAAACACACAAACTAGGTTTGGGTTGAAGGAGGATGAATGTCAGTTCAAACAACAAACAAACACAAATAATGTCAGTTAGCTCTACAATCAAGTCTGTTTCTCAACAATATCTTCTGTTAGGCACAATGACCTTCTGTTAGGCATATTGATAATTAAGTTAACTTCTCAACAACAAATATGTTATAAAAATAGACCCGGTAACTGAGTATTCATCACTTCTTTCATTTCATCTAAAAAATGTATATTAATAAACTCTTTTGTTTTGCAATTAGCCTACCCAAAAGTCTTTTTACATGTCAGATGTCTTGGTGTGAATGAATGTGCATAATTTTTGCACTTGCCAATACCATCACCCAACTCATCCTATTTTGTTTAGGGGTAAATTAAGGGCTCTTTTTGTCCTTGCACCACAAAGGTAGCAAAAAATATAAAGCACGTCACACAGCCAATTAAAAAAGTACCATAGCTGGTATTTATATTAAAGTCTTGGGTAATAGGCTTGTCCATAACATAATTGTGTCTTATATGGTGTTTTGTCTAATGTACTTACATTTGAATGTGTACTATTGTCTTTTTCTTTGTTTTGTTCTGTTGGTAATAGTCTTTACTATTATTATTGGTTCTTCTCTGTTGGGTAATAGGCTTATGTTTTTCTATATGTTCTCAGGTCATATAATGTCTACTAAAGATCAAGCTTCTCTTCAAGATCCTTCTGATGTTCCTCTTCAACCCGAGACTTCAATATATGTACGTCTTTTTATGTAGTTTTTTCAGTTTAATATTTATTGTGTAGCAGCTGGTCAACTTCAACATCTGTTATATAGTTGTTTATGAATATGTATATTTTCTTACACATATTTCAGTTGAGGTCAAAGAAGTCCAAACCAAGAACTTCTACTTCTTTTAAAGTGAGTACTTTCTCTACTGTGTTTATTATATTTTTTTAATATCAATTACTAATATATTTTGTGTTTTTTGAAGTTCAAATATAGGTGGACTGAGACTCCATCTCTTGAAAATTCTAGAATTAACAACTTCTCGAGGATGTCGTGGATTCCTTTTATTTTAGAAGGGTTGTCTCCCCCTGACAAAGAATTTTTGTTAACCGGTATTTTTGAGGACATTTTTAGGATGGAGGATAAGCTTAGGACTTCTAACAAGCTTATTCGTTTTTATGATTCTTCATGAAGTCGTTACCAAACATAAAAAATCTATGTGGTTTGGTATTGGTAACAAACTGTTACGTTTTGGACTTCCTGAGTTTTGTTTTATTACTCGTCTAGATTGTTCTAGATCAGACGATTTCGAACCACAAGAAATCCCATTTTCTGATATGAAGGATGTTGTTGGGCATGAAAGATGTACAATTGCTCATTTGGAAGAGCTCTATAAAACCGAGCCTGCATAATC